>OX421435.1:11220000-12420000 GCA_949126915.1 Musotima nitidalis | reverse complement strand
TCAAAATTTCCGGACTGAAAACGTTTGAACCAAATTTGTGCTACTCTTACTGACACTGCATCAGGTCCATAAACATCACAAATTTTTTTCACTGCTTGAGTTGCATTTTTGCCTTTTTTATAATAAAATTTTAAAATGTATCGAATTTCTTCATTAGATTCACTCATTTTTACGGAGAGAAAAACAAATGAAAAATAGCGGGAAACAACATTTTTTTATTTTTTTCTTTTCTTTATAATGGAACCTTTTTAATGTTACCAAAACCAGCCAGACACAAATAGTATAGTCAAAAAAATTTTATAATAAGTTTATACCTACGTTATGCGAAAAGACTTTTTCCCCGACCTAATATATATATATGTTTATATTATGTATGTGTATTTAAGTTTTAATATTTTTTTTAGTTTCATTACCTGAAATACTTATTTCAGGAAATCAATTTAAGTTGTTCATGTTTTCTGTGGAAACTGTTTTGGTATTGTGTGCTATTTACTCTTAATTACTTTTGTGTTACTTAAATACTGTATGTTTTCCCTTGTGATATAATAAAATAAAAAAATAAAAAATAAACAAGCTTGGGATTAACATTTTCAACTTGTATTTGTGTCAACCAGATCATTGTTGTGACCATCCCTTATTCAACATATTCAGCTCAGTTTCACACGATTCTGCTTCTGGAGAACCTTTTGTGATCTATATTGTTATACCTATTTGATTGATAATTTAAAAGAGCATAGCCTGTGAGTTTCTTGATGGTACTTCTCACGGAGAGGTGGCTCGGAACTGGCACTTAGATTCATTTACACTTAATTTTATTTTTGTGTATCTAAGCTGCATGATTTCAGTGTGGTAAAGTAGAATATTTAGTTTTTTTTATATAAATCATTACGACGCTTTCAAGTGCTATGTTATAGTTTATTTTATACAGAACTTTTTACTTTTACTAAGTTATTAGTTAACGCATACGCATACATTAATATTTTGATCATGAATTTTTTTCATGAAATTAATTTTCATGTAACTGGCGGGAGAAAAAACCAAATTTCACGATTTTCTTTCTTTTTTTTTACGACCAAGCTCCCGCCCGCATTGAATGGGCGCGTAAGTTTATAAGTGTAGTTTCATAAGAGCTCTTTGGAGCCAAACTTGAATAAGTGATTTTAACTTTTATACACACATACTTTTAATGCTTATGTGGAAAACATCTACTGTAATACCTGTACCGTAGAAGTCTCTTCTTTATACGGCCTGCATTCAGCGTTACCTTTAAAGATCGAAGCCAAGCCAAAACAAAAAAGAAGAAAAAAAAAAAGAGAAAATGAATAATGAAACTACAGTTTTACCTCTAAAGACTCCATAACTTTTCTGTCTTACCTGCAACAAAAATAGCGTGTTTATTTATTTTCCCATTGTCTATTCTTAAGTTTTTATATATCAGTTTACATACATACATAGATTCACGCCTGTTCTCCCGGAGGGGTAGGCAGAGGCATCTTATAGGTCTACACTTCGCCAATTATATAGTTGGTCCCACGTAATATGTGGCGAGCCTATTGCTGCTTAGCGGGCACTGATATGTTCGCCAGAGCGCCATAAGTTTAATTCGTAGGTTATCTATTTTGACATAATTTTATTCAGTTGTTAGAATAGTTGACTTTTACATTAATTTTTTTAATGTGCCTGAGCTGTCTGAACTAATAATACCGGTTGTGCCCTTACGCTTGCAGGGTCTGCTTAATGGTTTCACCGGCTTTGGCTGAACTAAGAGCTCATTAATTAGACAAGAAATTTATATGTACTAACTAGTTACATCCACGGCGTGACCTTAGTTGTATTAGGTACTTTTAAATCGAGTTTTCGTGGAAAAACGAAATGTATCTTGTATCCGTAATTTGCGATTTGTTGGTCCATGTCAATTGCGTTTTGTTATACCACGTTTTATATTACGTCTCACGGAAACGGGATAAAAAGTAACCCATATTCGTCTCCTGATTCTAAGCTACCTCCCCACCGCTTTTTGGCTGGTTCAGCCGTTTTTGAGTTATATAAAATAGGGTAACAAACACGACTTTATTTTATCCATTTAAATGTACCTATTTTCACATTCATATTTATTTCCTCCGCTTAAATTTATTTTACATACAACACATACGAAATTTTTGAGTAATGTGTAACAGATATTTTACAATATTGTTAATACCAGTCAATGTAGTATAAAAAATACCGGCCGTATTGAGAATCTCCTCCTTTTTGGGAAGTAGGTTAAAAATATTAATATTTTCGGAGTGATAAGCTCGTTCCTTTATAATAACGTTTTTAGTCTTTGATCGGAGTCATAGACAAAGTTTTGGTCAGGTTATAAAAAGCCACCTGCCTCTAACGGTCATTTCGTTATTTGAATAGGACTTGGCTTCTATGAGATCTCAAAACTTTTTACGATGGAAAGACTGCATCGAGAGACTTGGCATTTTTTTACATTTAATGTTTTTGGTGGGATAAAAGAGTTTGAACAAAAGTATTTAAGCCTTGTATGAAAGAACCACCGGCTTGGAGAAGCACTACCACAGCTAGTAGAAAAAACAGTGTATACAACACCTTTCTCCGCATGAACAGCAAAAAATGCGGAAGATAAAAAAAACGACTTCACGCAAACGGCAAATAGTTGAATGTATTGTATATGTCGGCTCCCATACCTTGTTACGTCTAACACACTGTTTAGCTTTCCCTTATAGCTGACAGAAAGAAATGATACAATACATACAATACTATCACGCCTGTTTCCGTGAGGGGGTAGGCAGAGGCAAATTATAAGTCCATATTTCACTTATTATATATTTGATCCACGCAAATTGCAAGCCCATTGCCGACAATAAAACAACAATAAAACGTAAGCTGTCTTCAAAGGGATACTATTCTATCAAAGACTAATATGGCAGATAAAATGCTTGGGATTAAACTGCCGTTTCATACAGGCTATTCTAATATGAATGAATTAAAACATGAATATTGTTAATGTTATATTATATTGCATTGTATAGCGTCACAGACAGACATAGTTAATATATAAGTTTCTTGCCAGTTCTTCTTACAGAGCGGTGGCTCGGAACTGGCACTTAGATTCACTTACACTTAAATATTTTTATTTTTTAAATTGTTTTGTTGCATGTAAGTCACGAAGCTTAGATTGCTTCGTCATTTAGTGTAATAATATTTTGATTGATTTTTTTTCATTTTTAATTATGACGTTTTCAAGTACTATGTATAATAGTTTATGAAATAAATATTTATTTATTTACCGGGAACTTTTGTTTGCCCGAGCCTTGTCTGTTGATTGGCAGGTGTACCACTTGCAGTTGAGTTTGGCTTGGTCTTCTAAGGTTTCCCCGACCCTTACACTCCGCTCTCGGTCCCCCCAGTGGCCGAAGGCAGTGCTTAAACAGCATTTTTTTACCGACGATTAAAAAGCGCGACATTTACGCATAGACCTTCAAAAGACAAAGACCAGAGCTTGACCCCGAGACCCTATGAATTTTAAGGCTATGAGTTTTGCCATTGGGCTATCGCTGGTTCTTGACGCTTTTTGGTCGTCATGTCGTGGCATTGATACTATTAAAGTTGATTTCGGCAGCAGCATCCTGGTTGTGGCTTGAACTGCGATCACCAACCCACCTGCCCAGCGTGGTGATTATGGGCAAATATCCCCAATAGAATTTTATCTATTAGGGAGGCCAAAGCCCCCAATATAACTAGAACTATTGAGAGGCCAAAGTGGACTCATAAGGGTGATTGATGATTGGGGAGGCCAATGTTCAGAAGTGGACTTATAAGGCTGATTTATTGATTGGGAAGGCAAATATTCAGAAGTGGACTCATAAGGCTGATTTGATGACTGGGGAGGCCAATGTTCAGAAATTGACTCATAAGGCTGATTTAATAATTGGCGAGGCCAATGTTCAGAAATTGACTCATAAGGCTGATTTAATAATTGGGGAGGCCAATGTTCAGAAATTGACTCATAAGGCTGATTTAATAATTGGGGAGGCCAATGTTCAGAAATTGACTCATAAGGCTGATTTAACATGGGGAGGCCAATGTTCAGCAATGGACTTCATACAGCTCAAAGGAGGATAGTTAAAATGTCAATGGCTTTATTCCAAATTACTTATGAACTTCACTTCAATGTAAGGGCGTCACTTTACTAGGACGAGAGCCGGCTCAAGATGTACAAGATTAATTACAAAAGAGCACGGAATCAATCCGATGACATTATGTCGTGATGTAACATACTCACCCACGCATGACAAGCGCTCTCCTTTCGTTTTTGCTCGTCTTACATAAATCATCTGTTCCCACATTACAATGCGACATGAACGCATCTCATTTACATAAGTAACTGCTTTTTATGCTGGAAAATGGAAGATCATATTTCCAGATCGTGGAATTTCATGGTATAGGATGAATCTGACTGCTTTTTTTATTTAAAAGGCAATTTGTTAATATTTATTAATTTTGACCGACATCCGCGATGGCCTCTGTTCCCATGGGAATACCGAGATAAAAAACATTATGTGTGTTAAACTGTCGTTATAAACTATCTTACAGAGCCTGTTCTTTTTACAGAGTTTTCTTCACGGTGGCTCGGAACAGGCACTTAGATTCACACACTTCAATAATTTTTGTTTTTTTAATTAATTTGTTGCATGTAAGTGAATCTAAGCGTCGTGATTTCAGTGTTATCATATTTCGATTTTTATATTAAATTTTGACGTGTTTGAAGTACCTACTATTTAATATATTATGAAACAAAAAATAAACTGAATTGAATTTTTATTATTCGTGTGCCAAATCTTATTCAAATCCGTTCAGTAGTTTTTGCGTGAATAGATAACAAAACATTCACCCATTCTCAAAACACTTTCACTTTTATAATATAAGTAGTATAGTGCACTTTACTTAAGTTAGGACAATATTTACAACATAGAAGGGCAATGTGCACGGTGATGCTCTCAACATGCTGCCAGCAGTACAAGTAAAGCCATTCCTTCCAGTTTATTTATTCACATAGCAATATCGCTATGCTCCCACCTGAGTAACCCTAATCAATCTTGTGACGGGAGGTACGTACGGAGGTACTCAGATGACGTTACCATGCTCTTAGGTGCCTGAGTTTACTATTATTATTATACTTTAAAAAAAAAAGAGTTAAAGTGTAATTACAAGGAGCCTCGACACTACGCGATTAATGTAGATAAGTAGCTTGCTTATCATTATCTCAGCCCATATACGTCCCACTACTGAGCACGAGCCTTCTCTCACATATCAAGGTGTGAGGGTATTGGGTCATACTCCACCACGCTGACCCAGTGCGGATTGGTGGAGGCAGGTGTATGGCGTCCTGCTGTTAGAATTTCTCAAGCCGCCCATTAGGCCTCTAACATGTCTTAACGACTACCACATTTAGTGATAACCTGGAACAACGGCTTAACGTGTTTTCTGAAGCACGGAAGCGCTCGATATCAAAATGCCACACAAACGGTCACCCATCCAAGGACTGACCTCTGTAAACTCTGCTTTACTTCGGTGATCGTTTCCGACCACCTAGCACCGCAGAGTTTCGAGCGCTTCTCGCTCGAGCTCTCGAAAAATCGACGTGGGCAGCAGCGTCTTCCGGCGTACTGGTTAGAACTGCGTTCACCAACCCGCCTGCCCAGGCTGGTAATTATAGGCAAATACTCCCAATAAAATGTAATCTATTGGGGAGGCTACTGTTCAGTAGTGGGCTGTATAAGGCTGCTATGAGGCAAGCAATTCTTCAAAGTATAAATCTCCCAGCATAGCATTTTTCGTCAAATGTAACTTAAATTACGTCACAATACTCTTAGCATTCTTAGGCGTACTTCTTTCATTAAAACTCTACATAAACTGTTGGTGTGCTCTACCTACTTTTAGCGATAAGACTGACTAAAACGGCTTAAAATTTTTTTTTCAAATCAAATCAAATACTTTTTATTTCATAAACTATTACATAATACTTGAAAACGTCAAAATTATAAAAAAATAACAAAAACACATAAAATATAATTATACTAAAATCACGAAGCTTAGGTTCACTTGCAACCAAACAATTTAAAAAAACAAAAAAATATTTAAGTGTTAGTGAATCTAAGTGCCAGTTCCGAGCCACCGCTCTGTAAGAAGAACTGGCTAGAAACTCACAGGCTATGCTCTTTTAAATTATCGATTGGTTAGTTAGTCATATTGTAATCTGTAGTTTTTAAGTTTCTTGGCCAATAAAGAGTATATCTATTTATCTATCTAAACTAGTATTTACCTATGTCGCATTGGAAGTAAAATGAAAATAATTTATTCTAGACATGAATTAAATTCAATTTACATTGAGTCTTTGTGAATAAAGTTCTCTAAATTCAGTTTATATTAAAAGAATACAAAATGAGGGCAGCTTCTTTTGAGCCAGTAATTCATTTAATCAGAAAATATAGGTTTGAACTTCATTCGTTCAAAGCTATTGCGCCTGGCATTCATTTCAGTCACTTAAGTTATTATCGCTGGCTCTCTTCAGATGCGTAGAGAAGATTAGACCTGGACGTTTTTTTATGTTTAACTGACTCGAAACGAAAAATGTATATATTTCTCACTCTAGTGGGTGGTGCGGGAGGGTGTGTCAGACTTGTACTGACTAAAAACCATCCATGTTCATTTTTTTGAGCCTGCTACGTGCCGAAAAAAACCTTGAAAAATTCTGACAAAGTATCTATCTTGCTTTTATTTAAAGTAAAATAAAGTAAAAAAATATTTATTTCATAAACTATTATACATAGTTGAAAACGTCATAATTAAAATATAAAAAAACAATCGAAATATTATTACACTAAATTTCTTGATTTTGGTACTGCCAATAGGTCTTGCATTGTTGTTAACATTTTCTTGGTATTTCCAACATATGTGTAAAAATTTCTCGAGTCCAAAATGATCTTGTTGATCTTAAAGACAATAAAGTATATGTTATTTAATTTATTTTATTTTGGTTTAGAGGTCGCGGTGGACCGAATTATAATAAATGTCTGTAATCAAGTAAGTAAGACATAAAATACTCCTTACATATTACAAAAATGTGTAAGCAGGTTTGTCTGTCTGTTACATTGTACCACAAATTTGTTTCTATAATTTCATTAGTTTTTTTTTATATTTAGTGTACAATAAAGTGTTCATTCATTCATTCATTCATTCATTCATTCATTCATTCATTCATTCATTCATTCATTCATTCATTCATTCATTCATTCATTCATTCATTTATTCATTCTCACGTATTAAAACCTATAATGCTGAAATGTTGTATGAATGGGCGCTTGCCGTAAGCTCTTTATGAATTCGGACCCATGTATTATTTATTAATGAAAGCAGCTGCCAAAAAGGCTGGCAAAAAAAGATTTTGCGTAACAATTTGGTTGTAATAGGACGGATTGGAATTTTTTTTTTTATTGTGACACGTGATAATGACTACATCCTGCCTGATTGAAAGCACTTTAAAGACCCGGGATTATAGGATATAGGAAACACATGTCTAGCCTAATACGTACGGTGGTCCGCTTGCGGTTGTAAGCCGCCGCTCGCCACTCGTACAGTAACAGGAAGGAGGGATGAGATGCTGTACCAGGTACCCTGGCCACCAGCGGAGGGGAAGGGAGTGCTGTACCAAGGGGTCGCCCTGGCCATCAGCGGAGGGGTAAGGACTGCTGTACCAGGGGGTAGCCCTGACCACCAGCGGAGGGGTAAGGACTGCTGTACCAGGGGGTAGCCCTGACCAACAGCAGGAAGGAAAGGGAATGCTGTACCAGGGGGTGCCCTGGCCACCAGCAGGAAGGGAAGGGAAGGAACTGTACCGGGCTGTAGCCCCAGCCGACAGTAGGATATGCAGAGAGAGGAATGAGACCCAACACGGACGGTTGAAATCTAATTTATTGCTTATAATTGTATAGTTTATATATTAATTATATGGTGTGTACACATATAAAGATATAAAGAAGTGCAGCGTTTGTGTAAAGTGTAAGTGAATCTAAGTGCCAGTTCCGAGCCACCGCTCTGTACGAAGAACTGGCAAGAAACTCACAGGCTATGCTCTTTTAAATATGTCCTATATTGTATATATAGGCTATATTGTATATATGTGTATTATAAACATTACTATTCCCGCGATGTGTCGTTTTATGCGTTAGCGCCAAAACTTCGCCCGTATATTATTTCCCTCTTCTTCCTGCAAATTTTTTATTTCTGCGATGAGACTAATATACATAAAACCAGTATGTGTTGAGAGAAAAGTTTAGAAAAATCAATGGATTAATATTATTGAAATAACAATTTCGAAGTAAAACACGGTAGTTTTAAACTCCATTACGCAAACAAAACAAACTAACTAGTAATTAAAAACCGGTTGGATGAACGACTGAACCGAACAAAAGAGGAGCTTATGGCGGGCGGCCATTTTCATTAATTAGATATTCAAACTGTATCAACATATTTTTTTGTTTATGGTCCCCGCACACGGGCCACCGGCCACAACCACAAAACGAGGCCACCGGCTTATTTCCTGCAGCTTTCATATATTTGATATGGACTCGCCGCACACGGTGGACGCTGGCGGCCGCCTCACGCTACAAATCAAAATGTATGAAAACAGCAGAAAATATGCCAGTGGCGTCGTTTTGTGGCTGTGGCGAGTGGCTCGTGTCCAGCGACCCTTAGACAGTGAGAAAAGATATCTTGGGTGTAGAGTCAATATTATATCAAATTTGAGTATCACTTTTGAGGGGCAAGTTATTTTATTTTTTTAGATTTATATATACCAAAAATCACGCCTGTTGCCCCGAAGAGGTAGTAGGTAGAGGCATATTATACGTCCACACTTCGCCAATTGTGTTGCTGGTCCTGGTAATAGGTGGCGAGCCTATTGCCGTTTCGATGTTTGTCAGAGCCTCATTCGTTAATCGGCAGGTGCGCCACTTGCAGGTGAGGTTGGTTTGGGCTCCTCAGGTCTCTTAGTGGTGATGTTGCAGAAGGAGGCCGCGTAGCGGGAGAGGGAGCGGGGTGGCAGAAGCTATAAACCCAGGCACTGGCCCCTCGCCTCTTTTCAACAGCGATGGGCGTCGTCGGAAGTCTTTTAGTGGATAGGACTGCGGTGGTCGCGTTTGTCGCAGTTAGCCTTACACTCCCCTCTCGGTCTCCCTAGTGACAGTGCGTAAACAGCATTTTTTTACCGACTTAAAAAAAAGGACTTGATAGGATCCCTAAACACCCCACCTTTATAAATGTGAGTTATGTAATGTTTTAATCATTTTATCACAATCAAAGTCAAGTAAAGCCTGTCTTTGTCCTGTCCAGTCAAAGTAGTGGAGTTTCTATGGTATATTGAATGGTATTTGAATTTACACCAGGCTAAATAACAATCATAAATAATAATAAAAATATTTATTGGTGCACCATACAATTAAATATTAAAACTAAAAACAATTTATAAATGTTTATATGATGCACCAAAATGACCCAACTCAGCATATGCTCAGTCCAGTGTTCTAGCGCTGGTTTTCAGCTGGGCCACTTTGGTTGCAGTGCGGAACGTACATCTTATAATTATTTACAAAATCTTGCTAAAATTAAAATTATAAGGATCAAAAAATAATAACTAAATATGCGGTACTAATAATAATAAACAAAAAGACAAACAACATCTTACTGCAAACTGTAAATATTATCTAGTAATAAATAAAAATAGAAAATTTGTAATGAAATCTCTGCGACTAATTACTATGGACTTTATTAAAGAGTAAAATATTTTTATATATAAATTTAAAGCTTAAAATACTGCTTGAATCAATGTTTAAGACAATGAAACACTGCACAGATATGTATTTTTCAGTGTTAACGCCAAACTCATAAATATCAACAATGTTTACATAAAAACTGAAATTTACACCTGTTTTAGACAATGAAACACTGCCCCGATAGTATTTTTCAGTGTTAACGCCAAACTCAAGGGCAAATAGTTTTTTTTTTTTAATAAAAACCAATTGTTTTAAATTAAGCCTTCTGACCCTTTTAACACCGTTTCAAGCCTTTTTATGCAGAGCCTCATGTTGTAATCTCTTGGGAAAACCTCGGCAGCGGGCTCATGCCACTTCCCAAGGGTACGCGGGTTTAATTTTAACTAAGTCCTCATGTCTAATGTCTTTTTGGGTTCGCGGCTACCGTCATTAATAAACCACTGATCCGACCGTAGCAACAGCTTTATATCATCCATTTTTTATATGCAAACTGTAATTTAAGATTAAAAATATCTTTGTTGCAATTCCCGCGCTACTATAATTTTCCGAAAGATCGAGAAGCTATTTAACACGACAAGTGTTTCTCCCTTCTTACAGGGCATCTTCAGGTAAGATAGGAGCCTCAGAACAACGATGTCTTCACGACCAACGCTGAAACAAGAATCACTGGCAAATATTCTAAACGTTACTCGTTCATATCTAAGAAAAAATGTCGCGTTTCTCTAACTGTCCTTATGTATGCAACGGATTCAAGAGGAAGTTTTAATAATAGTCACGCGGACAAAATCGCGGGCGGCCGCTACCACATTATAATTTCTCAAATAAATTTTAGTAAAAAGGTCCATAAATTATAATAAAGACTCCTTTGTTAAGCAATTCCAAAATTGAATTCATACCGGCAGTGTAAGCTCATAATACACCAACAGGAACTTAAAACAAATTACTTTTTCATGTAAATTTATATACATTAACGGTTTTGTATAGAAAGGTCCTGGCCGGGACAATAGAAACAAATTAATGTACATAACTTTTGTTAACAAGTCGGCGACAAAGATTATTTTTCAAGATCTAGTGGTGAGCCAATGCGAAAAGGCAAAACCGAGTCGGACTGATTTTCTAAAACTGGGAGAAATTCTATGTTTCGATTTTTAGACATAACTTCGCCGGCAACGTACACTTGTTTAGGAAAGTGGCATATTGCTGTAAATTATAGTTTTCTGTGTTAATTACATAACCTACCTACAAACGTTCAGTAAAGCTTCCACTACTTTACTGGGATAGGACTTAGAGTTGACTCAGACTGACTATATTTGACTAAATGACGAAAACTCTGCATTGTTTTCAATTTATATTTGACTAAATGACGAAAACTCTGCATTGTTTTCAATTTATGATGCAAATGAATTTATTTATAAAATTGCTAGGATTAATTTAGGAAGGAAGAATTAAATGAAATTAAAGTTATTAGGTCTCCACGGAAGACCAGCGCTGTTGTGGTCCTTTTGTGTGTTTCGTATTCTTATATTTGATTGATAATTTTAAAGAGCATAGCGAAAAAGCCTGTAGGTTGCTTGTCAGTTCTTCTCACAGAGCGGGGGCTCGGAACTGGCATTTAGATTTACTTACACCAAATTTTTATTTATTTGCATGCTAGTGAATCTAAGATTAGTGATTTCGGTGTAGTACTATTTAGATTTTTTTTAAATTTATATTTTGTTTTGACGTTTTCATGTGCTATGTAATAGTTTATGACATTAAGAACTTTTTACTTTTACGTTACTCTACTCCTCCACGCGGACTCAGTACGGGTTGGCGGAGGCTGGTTTGAAACAATTTGATGTTAAAAACTTCAACCCGACTAATTTAATATATTTATTTATTTATGGTACAGCAATAGAGTACAAATCAGGAATTATTATTCTTATATTGACTTATTATTCTATTATTGATTGAATTATTATTATTCTTATATTGACGACCGATATGGCGTGGTGGCGAGTATACCCGCACTCCACTCCTGAGGTCGTGGGTTCGATTCCCACACAGGACAAATATTTGTGTGTATAAATATGAATATATGTTCTGGTCTGGGTGTTTTCCTATGTATATTAAGTATGTATTTACAAAAAAAAAAAAAGTATGTAAGTATGTTTATCCGTTATTTAGTATCCATAACACAAGTTCTTAATGATACTTATCTTGGAACTAAATAATTGGTGTAAGTGTCAGAAATATTTATTTATTTATATAAACTAAATACTATACAATTAAACCTGCACTCCAATTACAGCCGAACACGGCATTCACTTATCCTAAGAACACACTAGATATCTACATATTCAAATTAGTAGCGATGACATTATAGGACCCAAACATTCAAAATATAGGATCATTGTACACAACGTTATTACTGCAACTAAAACTACTACTTCCTGTTATTACAACGTTGTTAATAGATAATATCGCATAAGCAAATTTTTTGCGTTATGTTAAAGATAAAGATTGATTGATTGATTCATTTATTTGTCAAAACATGAGTTGGTAATAATAAAACATACATATTAATGCTTATATTAGGATGTTAAGATATAAAGTACATCGTTTCAACATGTTTTACCATAACTGGTGTACAAATATGACAATAATGTTGCAGTTAGTAAGTGAATACATAATACATCAAAATCATGTCAACAATTATTAAAGGTTCAAAAAATAAAAATTAAACAAAAATAAAACAAATTAAAACAATACAATTTCATTAATTTAAGCCATAATCATAATAGTCATTTATATAAGGAATATAATAAACTAAACCTCTAAAAAAAGCTTTTTTGATCATCGAAAATACTGAGTGAGCATCTAATAGGTGAGTCAACATTTTTTTAAAGCTTTTTTGAATAACGTCGAATTGAGGGTTTTAATGCTTTTGGGAATTTTGTTATATATTAATGGAGCCCTGCATATGATACTTTTACGCAACAGTGCTGTTTTAGACGAGTTAACACATAATCTATCATTGTCTCGTCGACTATATTGTACATTATCGGAAATGCGTTTAGAAACCATATTGTTTGATGTGTTCATGGAACTGCAAATAATGCTACTTAAATTATAAAACTACATCAAGAATGCAAATAACTCGTTATAATATTATACTATAATAATAATAGACCCCCTAATTAACAAACTTTCTATGACATTAGTGAAGTAAAGAATAATTAAGATTTTTAATTTTAAATGTATTATGTTGTATGTTATGAAATAACATTTTGCTTTAATTTAATTTACACAATTATCGACCGTTTATTTTTATTCATTTCATTTATATGTCTTAATTCAATTATTGTTATTGACATTTTTAATTTTGACGTTATCAATTACTAATAATATTGTGATTTAATTGAATTTTAATAATATGTAGATATGTTTTTTTTCTGTGACATGTTATATTGTGTTACCAATAAATGAGTATTTGATTATTAGTTATAGAATCATGGTTCCATTTGGGTTGTGGAGGTCAGACGGCAGTCGCTCCGTGGAATAACTGAAATTCAGCCAAATCTGGTGAGCAGGGAGCAGACCCTGGGCCGTAAGCTTAAGTTTAGAGCATCCGGGATAATGCTAGGATATAATGAATATGAAAGGCTCTTGACTTTACTTGACGACTACCATGTATAGTATTAGTAGAAGCGCTCGTAGCTCTGCGGTGCTCGGTGGTCGGAAATGCTCACCAAAGTATAGCAGAGTTTACAAAAGTCAGTCCTTGGATGGGTGACCGTTTGTGTGGCATTTCATGTCGAGCGCTTCCGTGCTTCGGAAGGCACGTTAGGCCGTTGGTCCCGGTAATTACTAAATATGGTAGTCGTTAAGCCATGTTAGAGGCCTAAGAGGGCGGCTTGAAAAATTCTAACAGCAGGACAGCAGCGTGGTGGAGTATGACCCAATACACTCACACCTTGATATGTGAGAGGAGGCTCGTGCTCAGTAGTGGGATGTTAATGGGCTGTGATGATGATGTATAGTATTTAACAGGATCAATGGCATAAGAAGCCTTTTAGCACTTGATATTAAATGCCGCACAAACGGTCACCCATCCAAGGACTAACTTCTATGAACTATGCTTTACTCCGATTATCGTTTCCGACTATTTAGCACACTGGAGCCAGAATGCTTTTTAATTGCTTTTTAATTGCATTGCATTTCAGTTTCAGTTAATCCCAAAAAAAAATTCTTCATTGACAAAATTTGATTGATATTTGTTTTAAGAACAAATTAAAAATACATACAAAACTATTTTCATATGACGTCATCTAATTGATCAAATTATTTATTAATAAACTTTTAATTACAAGATTATTCTTAAAACGTCACTCATAAATTGTATCAAAATACTTTATTACCTTTATTTAAATAGAATTTTAGGCATAATATATATTTTAACAAAACGATAATAATGAATCACTACGGTAGTTATTGATTTTTTTGTACACATTTATAAAACTTTTATCGGTAAACAATTTCTGTAATAAATGAGAATAATATAAAATATTGTACCTATATAATATCTACATAGGTAATTTAACCAGATTTTACGTAATTAAATCGTATATAACAATACATGAAACCCATATAAATAAAATTTGCCAATAAATAGTCTTAACAACAAAACCAGGTCCAAACCTAGCTGTCATAAAAAAATAACGATCAACTAAGAAATCATTCTTGCAAATAATATACCCGAATCTATAGCGAAATCCATATGGACCATTGTATTTTGACTGGAACATCGAGCGCGACCTCCTACACTTCGTTTGTGTGTTAAAGCAGTGTAATAAAAGTGTATTAAAACCACTTAAACACTTACCTAAGCTCAGTGATACCGCCAAAACAGTGAAAACAATTGCCTTTTTCGACATTTTGACGTTTACACGAATATTTTTTTAAGGTTTTATTCACTTCAGCCTGTCGACATAGCGGACGTTCGGGCTGGCTGTACGCGCGGAGCGGTTTGAATGAAAATGGCCACCCCCTCCCTAACCCTGGGAATAATAAGGCAGTCTGTATATTTGACGGTGGAGGGAAAATCGCTGCGTTTTGTCGCACGTGAGCTGGGGGATAACTGTGCGACTTTTCTATGCTGGTATGCTTGCGTTATGATTAAGTTTATCTGTGGAGATTTGGGGATAAGTAATTAAATAATAAGAAGATAGTTTTGGAATCCAAGATGGCGGATTTCAGTGCCGCATTGAAAAGGAAAAGCAACATCAGTGATTTCTTTGTTTTTATTGCGTCTTGTTTCGGTGTTCCTTGAAATAAATAACATATTAATTAGTTTGTTTGTGGTAAGGAGGTATTATAATTAACTATGTGTTACTAAATAGTAAAAGAGGTTCAATCACAGTATACCAGAGGGTTTACTCTCGACAAAATGCAAACAACCTATTCTTCATAGGAAGTCAAGATATACAGTTGGAATAAATAAGCTTTTCCTTTCACAAAAGTAATGTCCTGCTGCTCAGTGTTCCAATATAATGTACGTATTTATGTATGTAGGTTTGTTTTATTAGGTAAAAGTATTTATTTCTGTTTTTGTTTATTAAAATATAACTATATATTTTTATTATTTTCTACACCCCCGGTTTTCATTTAATTTTAATCACTCTCCATCCTAAGGTTGCCTGGTAGAAATCGCTGTAAGCGATAAGGCCGCCAATTTTATTGCTTTTCATGTGCAATTGTTTTCATGTTTTATTTCTAATTTGGCGTACAATAAAGAATTTTCTATCTATATAAATAATATAATAAAATAAATATTTTCTGACAATTACACTAATTATTTAGTTCCAAGATAAGTATCATTAAGAACGGATAAATATACTTAAATAATTTTTTTTTTGTACATACATACTTAATACACATAGGAAAACACCCAGACCAGAACAAATATTCAATTAATGCACACAAAGATTTGTCCTGTGTGGGAATCGAACCCACGACCACTGGAGTGAAGTGTAGGTATACTGATCTCCACGCCATATCGGTCTTCTAATCTATATCTGTGTATCTATATATCTATAGTTCAGACCATCACCATACATACTTCAGGAAAAATGGCACGATTGAATGTTTGAAGGAACAGTTGGCCACTAATCACAAGCGTAGTTCAAAATAGAGGATAGAAAAGAATTATTAAAAAATCGTGCCCGCGCAGGAGAAGTTATCTTGAAGTGGAAAGAGATGATTCACAAAGATTTATCTGTCGATACTTGCAAGAGAGTCGTAAAACGATTTGGCTATATATTTTTTCGGCTAAAGAGAAACCTTTACCTACGCCTCCCCAGAAAAAGGAATGGCTGACATTCGCTAAAGATCATAAAAATTGGACTGCAGACTAGCTTGAAATAATATGGAGTAATGAATCTAAATTTCGGTGTCTAAGTTGTGAACGTTTGTTTTTGTCAGAAAGATTGTTTCGCATACTGTCAATAGATGACAC
This sequence comes from Musotima nitidalis, assembly GCA_949126915.1. Taxonomy (NCBI): domain Eukaryota; kingdom Metazoa; phylum Arthropoda; class Insecta; order Lepidoptera; family Crambidae; genus Musotima; species Musotima nitidalis. The sequence goes on along the minus strand of OX421435.1, from coordinate 12,403,665 downwards.
TATCTTTAGTTGAATCGCGCTAGTGTTTTTATCTACGGATTACATATATATGCTGTTAGAAGGTTCATTAACTGTCTTCACCTAGTATCGAGTGGTGTTTGATTCAATCGGCGATGAACGGAAAAAGGTTATTAGAAATAAAGATGAAGAATTCCATACCGATTGTTTATCAAAAGGAAACTGGAGTTTCCTGGATTGGTAATGAATCATTTTTTTTTGTTTTTAGAATAAACGATTTTCAAAACAATCTACAAATTTGATTTTCAAATTACGTACGAACATTGTTCTTAGCAACGCAATAATAAGAATATTTTTAGTGACAAAATAACATTACATAAACAAATTAGAGCAAAAAGTTACAAAAAAACGTACACAGAAAAAAACAAAAATATAAAAAAAAAAATTACAATAAAAAAAACAACAACATATTTACATGTTACCTGTCAAAAGGGCGATACATCAGCATAATGCTGCTGCATCTAATAATACAGCAGCGCTGGTGTTCCTGCACCGCCCTGTGAATAATGCGCGCATGCGTTTAAACGTTTTATTTAATACACGTACACGCATCAACGGTACTTGCGTGAACTGAAACAGTGTAGGTACTCATACGAAAAGTGCAAGTAACGAAATGCATTTGTGTGTAAAGTTTCGTTACTACGTACTAGATGGCGCACCCGTTACTCAGTACCGAATAGATACGGTTTGTCACAGCTCTAGCTCGCTAATAATGCCAGCACAAGGTCTGGATCGTCTTTGCTTTGATGAAAGAACAGTTAATGCAGTACACTACCAACACATTTTGAAACCTTTTAACAACATAACCTAAACACAAGGAATAAGCATAAATTAGTTGTACCTGCCACTTGGCTCCAAAAGATAAACAAATCTTTTAAAGGTCAATGTGTGCGATTCTACAATAAAATCCCAAGCAACATACAGCAATTGAGCCTAAATAAATTTAAATTAACAATAAAACGCAAGCTGTCTTCAAAGGGATACTATTCTATCAAAGACTATATGGGAGATAAAAATGCTTGGGATGAAGCTGCCGTTTCCTACAGGCTATTCTAATATGAATGACTTAAAACATGAATATTGTTAATGTCATATTATATTGCATTATATAGCTTCACAGACAAATGAAGATTGTAATTCTAGTACCAAACCAATGGATATATTTAAAAGAGCATAGCCTGTTGTTTTGTTGCATGTAAGTGAATCTAAGCTGATTGACTAAGTGATTTAGTGTAATATTATTTCGATTGTTTTTTTTTCATTTGTAATCATGCTGTTTTCAAGTACTATGTATAATAGTTTATGAAATAAATATTTTTTTACTTTTACTTTACTTTTACTTTTACATGACGGTGCTTCATGTCACTCTGCGAAAACCACCCCGGCTTTGTATACCTAAAATTTGGTGGTCACCGATGTAAACCCTATGGTGGAAAATGTCTCAAAGCGATTTAAGGGGAAAATTAAATCTGTCTGGTATTTAATGACTCCACAAGAATGTAAAGAATTGATAGCAACGATGCCACGAAGAATAAAGGCCGTGATCGATGTTAAAGGAGACACCAATAAGTGGTAGACGAGTTATTCATATTTTTGAATGAACTTAAGATTTGTTCAATGGCATCAGCTTAAGGTTTTAAGTTCTTAGCGTACTTTCTGAAGTATTAGTAAATTAAAACAGCAGGCCGCCAAACCTACCTCCGACATTCCCACTGGCGAGCGGAAAAGGACCTGACTCCTTTTCACCATGGTTCGTTCAACACCGCATTCTCTAAGGGCAGGTGAGATCACACCCTTCCACTTGCTACGATCCTGACACACTCTTATAGTAAAACCATACTCTCTAAGGGCAGGTGAGATCACATCTTTCCACTTGCTACGATCCCGACACTCTCTTATAGTAAAACCGTATTCTCTAAGGGCAGGTAAGATCACATCCTTCCACTTGGTACGATCCCGACACACTCTTAAAGTAAAACCGTATTCTCTAAGGGCAGGTAAGATCACATCCTTCCACTTGGTACGATCCCGACACACTCTTATAGTAAAACCGTATTCTCTAAGGGCAGGTGAGATCACATCCTTCCACTTGCTGCGATCCTGGCAAACACTCTTAGCTTAATTTGTTTAATTTTCTAAAATTTGTGATAATTGGAACATTAATATGTAATAACGGTGGATTATTGACCGTTAAGTGTTGGTGCCCGCACATAAGTGTTGAGAAACAAAACAGTGCAACATCACTTCTCAAATTCTCTCAAGAAGTCTCTGTGAGATCTCAACGCAGGGGGTTTAGGGGAGAGCATCTCATTTATCGTCTTTATCACCACTCATTTTCATTTACTATGTATGAAATATAATTAATATATTTATTACTTGACACTGGCTAAAACTGCTAAACGCACGAAGCCATAATATAAAAGAAAAAAATTAACAGTATCCTTTAGATTCGTCAAACTTGTATAAACATTTTATAAGAACAATGTAAGAGATATGAGCGGTTCTATAATCAAGACATAAAAGTAAATGAATTCTTTGTCAGAATTTGTTATTAATTGATTTTCCCTTTCTTCACAACCTTCTGAATTTGATCACAAAAAATCTTACGCGATTTTCCCCTCCCAACATTTCCATTACCTCCTCCATCACAAATCGCTGTCGTCAATCCAAAACTAATTAATAATAATTGTTAATAATTATACATAAAGTGATTAAAATATTTTATCGGAATAAATATGCGTGAAAAATTCATACGGAAAATTACAGAAGATAGATTAATTAGTGTGTAATCTTAATTTATAAGGTGAAAATTAATATGAAATTTCCTGAGCATAACGATGAATATATAAAGGCAACAAAAATATTATAATTCATTAAGTGAACTTTTCAAGTCGACTTATCTCATTAAGTAAGTAAATATGGAACAATCTATTATTTTATTTATTTTTGACGTGACAACGTCTTATAATTCGATAGAGCCGGCACGCACGAAAAAACATGACTCATACGGCGTTACCTCGCTCTGAGGCGTTCCATGTAAGGCTTGAAGTGCAAGCGAGAGCGCGGAACGAGCGACAAAGAAGCACAATCGGCCTTTGCGTTCGGCAGCGTTCGACATCCGTCTCTCTCTTACTTGAGTGAGCGATGCGTCTGCGGACAGCTGCTGCTTTATTAAACAAATGAAATTAAAATTTTCTTTTGAAAAATGCTACCATTCCATCAGTATTTCTTAAGACGTTGTCACGTTCAACTATCGACAGTAAACCGACTTTACAGACAACCAATTTTTTCTAAAAACAATTTTAATAGGTGAATTTGATATATATTTAGAAAATGAAATAATTATGGAACCAATATCATATATTTTTTAAAATACATATATGTACTTACATAATACCAAATCAGGTAGGCAGAGACATATTGTAAGCCCACCTTTCGCCAATTATATTGTTGGTCCCAAGTATTAAGTAGCGAGCCTATTGCCGCTTTTCGAAAACTTTTGTGTTCGCCAGAGCCTCGTCCTTTGTTCGGAAGGTGCACCACTTGCAGTTGAGGTTGGCTTGGGCTCCTCAGATCTTGGTAGGAATACAATATTAATAGTCCAAATGCACCCAATACTATACTAATTACTTTTACACTATATATTATATATATATAAGTGCCGTTAATTGATATAATGAAATTTGACACTGTATATTTTATTGTCTGTTTTAAATATAACGTCAAAAAACAATATCATCTAACTTCAAAATCTTTTATGTCATAAACTATTACGAAGTACTTGAAAGCGTAAAATTTTCATAATTATATTTTCTGACAATTACACCATATATTTAGTTCCAAGATAAGTATCATTAAGAACTTGCGTTATGAATAATAAGTAAATATATCCAGACCCGAACAAATATATTTTTTTGTGCATGCAAAGATTTGTCCTGTGTGGGAATCGAACCGTCAACCTCTGGGGTGGGTGCGCAATTTATGATTTTATCATATAACAACACTTATTAAAGAATCGCATACTTAAACCACTCTGATATGTAATAAAGCAACTCAACTCGACTACATAATTATACTAAAATATACAACAAAAATATTGCAATAGTAGTCCGGGAATTAGGCACTTAACTTTGAAAAGTCCTAGGTTTACTCGCTAGGATTTGAACCGACACCTTTTGAATTGCAATCTATTGGCGTCACCATTGGACGATGCTGCTCATCAAGAGACCAAGCCTTAAGAATCAATAAATTGCTAACAATATGTCCACCAGCATGCGTGTCCTCTACATCCTGGCTTTCTTCGTCGTGGTAGCTGCAGTGACAGCTCAGGATCCACCACCGCCGGAACAGGAATGCGACCCATATGACGAGTAAGAATCTTTTAATATCGTCAAACATCTAATCTCATCTGTTTCAGACTCCTAGCTCCAAACTAGGCATAGTTTGAAGCTGGTAATACTTAGTACCACAACCCTGGCATTATCCCGGAGTTGCTCTAGACTCAAGCTTTGGACTTAGGATCCGCTCACTGGTCTAACCAGATACGGCTGAATTTCAGTTTTTACACGAAGCGACTGCCGTCTGACCTCCGCAACTTAATGGGAAACATTATCTATTGAAAAACCAGCAATTTTAGAAGGCATTGACTTCTGCCATAGATGTTCATAACAAACGGGACCAATAGCCTCAACGGTGTTAACCAGCGCGTTTTTAGATAGTCGACCAACTCGCAGTCGTCCAGACCTTGGAGGTTGATTTTAAGCTCGAGCTGCAAGTTCTCTGCGTTGTGACTATGAAAAGCAGAGGGTTGGAGCGCAATCTTCATCAAACAGGACCATTAAGCTTAATATATATTGATGTTGCTTGATATTGATCGCTGCCAGTTTTATGCTGCCAGATCTTCTTTTTACGATATGCCGCCCCGTTTATGTGCAGGGTGGCAGTCTTTCTAGAAGATCGAAAGACTTAAGTCCAGTGTGAGGGCAGGTCCCCGAGTTCTACAAGGTCAATGCCGAAAAACCACAAGGTTTTGTGCTCTCATCTACTCTATAAATATAATAAGTAACAAAATGTATTTCTTTATTATTCAAAGTATGCTTAATGTCCTCAGCGGATGTCTAATAGTGCATGGCAGGCTTTCCGATGTCAACTATGATAGTTTCGACCAATCGAAAATTCCTATCGGCAGTCGAAGAAATGGCCCATCCACCAACTAAAAACCAACGGCAGCTCCACACTAACGTCAAAAGATCTACTAAAAGCAAATGTTCCATCGAACCAGAACCAGACTATGTCGATTTGATTTGAGTTTTAATAAAATACTTCAATTGCAAAATATTTACACTGTTTTTTTTTAAATATTTTTAAACTTGACACTGTCAAGTAATTTGACAATTCAAGTTATTTTCCACAAAATGCAGCGTTTTCGTTTAAAAAAGGTTTCAATGGAGTTTTGCTCCACGGAAAAACTGAAACTCACGATAACATAATACTATGTTAGTGGTGGTGGTTTCTGCACTTAGTCCCTGTTATGGAACATTGTACGTGAGCCTTTGCGGCCACATTTGCTCACTCCAGCCAGCCCACCTCTCTCCAGAAGCAGATCAGGTTTACAAATCCGTGCAAAACTTCCCCAATGGAACTCGGCGATCCTAGGGTTACCTTCCGTATGTCAGCCACGCCTGTGCATTCCAGGAGCACGTGTGCGACTGTTTCTTCAGCCACCATAAACGCTCTGCACAAGGGGCTGTCTGTGACTCCTATAGTGTGTAAATGTTTGTTCAGTGAGCAGTGCCCAGTGATGGTCCCCGCCACCAGGCTCAGGCTATTTCTGTCCAGTCGTAAAAGTCGCCTAGTTAGTTTTGCTTCTAGTGACGGCATGGCCTCCTTGCACTGCCTGCAACCTGGAGTGGAGGACCACCACCCTTGGGATTGTGTGTGTGTTATGCTATGTAGCCAATTTCGTAATACTTTCCTACACTTGTGTACGTTGCCGAAGAAATAATGTCTAAAATTTCCTATAATTTGGTTGACTGATAGAGAATGCCTAACGGCATTAAGATCGCCTTTCGTTTCGTTTTTTTACTTACCTACGTGTTTGCATTAGAATATAAATTATGGTACACATATAGAATAGTACACAACAGATATATGGAAACCAATAGTGTACAGCGTCAGATACCTAGTTGGTAGCACCTACAGAGCCATATACATATATCGCAAATCGTCCTACGCGCTTGAAAATAGCGACGTGTGTTGATCTTCACGGCGCTTCGGATGTTACCGAAATAAACTAAAAAAATATATTAAATTTAATAAATTTATCTATAAATCAAAAAAACAATTAAAACATTTTAATAGCCCAATGAATAAATGCAAGAATATTAAATCTTATCTTAAATTAAGAGAACAATGGAAGTTGTCTGAGCTAGAGTCAAAACAGTGTCATTCAAAATACAACACTGACACAAAGCACTTAGAGTCAAAAACACAAAGTTTGCAATTTGAAATTCAGTATCTAACTAGGAAATATGAATTGTCGCTTAAGGACTACAATAAGTGTTCTTTAACAATAGATAAGATACTTAAAACCTCAAATGATAACACTGAGCGTCTTGATTCTTTTATAAATCAAAACAACTGCTTGAGTTCTCCACAGTGTGTTCCTTCGGTCTGCATTGACACCAAAACCTTATGTGGAAGCTCCCATACTAGTGTCAGTGCAGAGCAGCCATTGTGTGCATCAATTGATGTAACATGTAGTACACAAGGTGATGTACATAAAAGTATTATGTTCAGTGATGATATTGGTAAACATATGGCTCAAAATTGAATTATAATAATAATTTTAAACTCAACATTGATAGTAAGACGCTTACATCTGACTTAGATATTGCCAATGCTTTTGAAGACTTCTTTACTAATATTCCAGTGTCTACTACAAAAGCTTTAAATTCCTTGCCTACTTTAGCGGAGGCTATTTTAAGAGATAATGTAAACATATGTACAGAAGATTTTATGTTTAATCATGTAACACCCATAGATATAATTAAGACTTTAATACTCTTAATGTTAAAAAGACTGCAGACCTCTGGGGCAATTCCATCGTAGTTACCAAGCCTATCATTGTTTCGGTGGCGCACAGTTTAGCTATAATATTTAATAAATGTATAGATTGCGGCACGTTTCCAGATTTAATGAAAAATAGTAAAATCATTCCATTATTTAAATCGGGCAGTACAGCAGACCGAACTAATTTTAGACCTGTTTCAGTGCTGCCTACTTTTAGTAAAATTGTTGAAAAACTTATTTACAACCAAATGTTCAGATTTTTAATAAAAATGAGTTAATGCATTCAAAACAATTTGAATTCACTTTGGGTCGCTCCACAATAATTTTTGTAACTAGGAACATCTCACAATGTTATTTTTTTGCTTAGAAACCTTTTATTTTTGTTTTGTTAAGATACCTTACTGATCCTTATTAGCAATACCGTTTAGCACAATTAATAAGTTCGAGGATAACGGTGTAGGCATCACGATAATTAATATTACCTTTTACATATGTATAACTAGTTTTTTAAGATTTTATTGTGACAGCTGTTTGTTATTCCAAATAAAATAAATAAATAATCCCAACACACTCCATCTGCCCGCCTCATGCCCGAATACCCGACTGGGCTGGAACTGGCATAAGGCTGATTACCAAGCTTTGTATGCTGCTCTGGCCTCTGCTAATTGGTCCGAAATATATGATTACGATAATGTCGATATAGCATTAGAAACGTTTTATAAAAAACTGAATAAGTATACATGGACCTCCAAAAATATGTCACCATCCCATTTAAAATATACACATCCTAAATGGTTTACAGCAGACATAATAACAAATTTAAAAAGTAAACGTTTTTATTTAAAACAGTACAGATCGAAGGGTAAAGAGTTTAATAAAGAATTATTTAAGTACTATAGATGGCATACGAAAAAACTTATCGACAATGCATATAAGCAGCACATTAATACTATTCAAAATAATATTTTAGACGGACCAGCAAACTTTTGGGATTATATAAAAGACAAAAGGAAAGATAGGAGACTTATTGAAACTTTTACTTATGGCACAGACGTAATAGCCGGGCAGGATGCTGCTGTTGCATTCGCACGTTATTTTGGCTCCGTGTTTTTGGATGAGGAGCCTCGCTTGGATCCTGAGACGGCCGCACGGCTTGCGAATGCTAGTTTAGACGTAGGGTCCGTTTCGATATCGACTTTGGGTGAAGTTGATCTTAAGAGAGCCGTAAAACGCCTTAAACCTAGGTCGTCTGGTGGGCCTGATAGAGTTCCAGTATTTCTGGCAAAGGATTGCATATCAGTGTTTATGGAACTATTTTTATATATATGCAATCTTTCATTAGCCAACAGATAAGTAGTCAAATACATAGAAGTCAGCATGGATTGCGTAAGGCCAGATCCACTGTTACAAACCTGACAACAGCAATAGATTACATTTCCGCTAAAATGGACACTGGTCGGCAGGTAGATGCTGCCTATATTGATTTCAGGAGGGCTTTTGATCTTGTAGATAATGACATATTGCTACAAGAACTTTCAAAGATAGGATTTACTTCGAATTTTCTTAGTTTTATGGCAAGTTACCTCAAGGATAGACAGCAGTTTGTTAAGTTGGGTAGGTACGAGTCTGGAAACTATTATACGAGATCAAGGGTAAGTTAAGGCAGTACGCTAGGACCAACCCTTTTTCTTATTATGATTAATGACCTCCCTCAAACTGTTAGATTTTCCGAGTGCCAACTTTTTTTACTTTACCTTGCAATAGGAGAAGATGCGAAAGCTGACGCCCTGCGTCTGCAAAGTGACATAGATGCCGTATCCCATTGGAGCATATGTAACCGTATGTGTAATGTGAGCTTATATTCTCTCTTAGTGGAGGTGGGAGATCGTTCCATATACTGGCTGCTAAGAACTTGAAACATCCTCTGTAACGTACTGATTTATGAGACGGTATTTTAAGGGTTTTTTTAGTAGCTGAGCGAGCATTCCCTGTCATATTAGAGTTTGACCAATTTAGCTTCTCAAACAAATACAGGGGATTTTTACTGTAAATCACCTTTTGAAGGGTGCATGCGAACTGCAATTCTCTTCTAGCTTTCATGTTAAGAATGCCGCGTCGGTTTAAATAGGGAGTTATATGTACTCTTTTAGACACTCCGAACGAATATCTAATGCAAGCGTTTTGCACACGTTGTATTGCGCGCTCCGTGTGCAGATTCAGTCTGGGACCATATGTTGAGCTACAGTAGTTGAAGTGGCTTAGTACAAGAGATTCTGTTAAAAGATGACGGAGTTCACTATTGACGTATGGTCTTATTTTGTACAGGGTTTTGAGTTTGAAAAAAGCTGTTTTTATTTTATTATTTATGTGTTGTATATATTTCTGTTCATCGTCAATGATAAGTCCCAGATTTCGGGCCGATTTGACTTCCTCAACTACAACATTATCTATTTTGATTTTCTCTTCACAATCCAAGACAGATTTGATTTGTTTTTTTGTTACAAGTACTAACATTTGTGATTTGAGCGGATTTATATTTAAACAGTTTTGCTTTGACCAATTATTTACATTACTTAAATCTGCATTTATTTTATTAACGGCTTCTTTTTACATTTATGCCAGGAAATGAGAAGTAGGTACAGTTGAGTATCATCTGCATACAGATGGTGTCTACAGGTATGAATATATGAGGGTAAATCAGCAGTGAAAATTGTAAAGAGAATAGGACTCAGCAAGGAACCCTGTGGGACGCCTCGCTGCACAGAAAGAGGAGAGGAGTAATTTTTATGTCCGTCTATACCGTCAATGACAACCGTTTGTTCCCTATTTGTAAGAAATGATTCGAACCATTTACAAGCATCTCTTGAAAATCCGCAGTGTACAAGTTTATTTAAGAGAAGTTCCGGGAGTACGCAATCAAAAGCTCTGGAATAATCTAGCAAGACTAAGATACTCGACAAACCAGCATCAGAGGCCTCTGTTAGGTCATCCGCTATGTGCATTAGAGCTGTTTCAGTACCATGACTTCTACGAAATCCTGATTGGTACATAGGTATTATATTATAAGTATCTAGATATGACATGATTTGATTAAGTACTATTTTCTCCAAAACTTTAGACAGCACCGGCAAGATAGAAATAGGTCTTAAATCTTTTAATTCCTTTACTGGAGTTTTCTTAGGGATAGGAGTTACTAGAGCACTCTTCCAGCTTGTTGGAAAGGTGCTTGTACAAATAGATTTATTAACTATACTGGTTATAGAAGAAATAGTTGCGTCTAAGGTTAGGTTAATCATATCTATATTCAAAAAGTCGTGACCCCAAGCTTTAGTATTAATGTTTTTAATTATTTTCCTAACTTCCTCTTCCGATACTGGTCTAAGTTTAAAATTTTGATTTGTTTCCATATCATTGTTCTTTTTTACTTGTTTTATTTCAGATTCATTAACTGGAGGTAAGTTTAAAAAGTGTGAGTTGATTTTATCCGGGTTACAAAGGTACATAGGAATCGATCTCTCGCGGTTGTTATTAATCATAGTGGTACTTTTTATGTTTTTCCAGAGTAAAGCCGGTTTATTAATATTATTATTTATGGAATGTTTGAAGAAAGCCTTTTTTTCTCTTTCTCTAGTAGCTGTAACAAAGTTCCTGAGGTCACGGTAATATCTTTTTGAGCCATCAGTTTTAGTTGAAAATGCTTAATTGCCGCTTCCTCTCGTAATTGTATCATAAACTTAACCATATCAGTAATCCATGGTTTAGGTTTATCTTTTACTATTGTTTTTTTTATCGGTGCATGTACGTTAAATAATTTAGTCATATAACTGTTAAATATTTCAACCATTTCATTAACATCATCTAAGTGCCTGATATTGTGCCAGGGGATCGAGTGTAGGTCAGTTTGAAATAAGTTAAAGTCTATGTCACGTAAGAATCTTTTGTATTTGAATATTTTGGGAAATTTGGGCTTTTTAATGTCAAAATGTACTATAACCATAGCATGGTCGCTCAAGTCATAATTGTGAAATACCTCAACTCCTTCAGATTTTGATGGAGAATCAGTTAGAGCGATGTCAATTAAGGATTCAGAATTATCAGAGACTCGAGTTGGCACTTGAACTAGTTGGTGTAAATTATGCTGGTAACAAAATGATATAAACTCTTTAGATTGTGGCAATTCCTCATTTAATAAGTTAATGTTTAGATCACCAAATAAGCAAATGTACGTATTTTGACCCATGAGGTTGACTGAATCGCTAAGGGCGTCCAATGCGTCCCGAACACTGACACTTTCAGGTCTGTAAGCCGTGCCGAGAGCCATTGTAGCGCCCGGTAGTTGAACTTGTAACCACAGTTGCTCTAAGTTGGCCTGTGAGTGGCGTTTGACCCGGGCATGTAAGCCTTCCCTAATATAAAACCCAACTCCTCCACCTATCCTTTTCCCAGGGCGAGCTCTGTGTACAAAGCTATAGTTAGGTATCGCTGGAGCAAGGTTCTCTTCTCCTTCTCTAATCCAGGTTTCATTTATACAAAGTATATCAGGTTTGTAATTTGAGACACTTACCAATAGCTCGTCTGTGCCGGTGTTCAGCGATCTGGCGTTCAATAACCCTACCTTCAAACGTTTTTTACTGATATTAGTCATTGCTATAATATATGTATATAAATGTGTTCAATATAATGTGTTGTGCGTGTGTGTGTGCGAGATATGTGTTGTATAAATTGTATGTTAGTGTATGAGTGTATTGTGTATAATTTGTTATGTACGATTTGTATTTATAACAGTAGACTTGATATGTGTTGTATAAATTGTATGTTAGTGTATGAGTGTATTGTGTATAATTTGTTATGTACGATTTGTATTTAGAACAGTAGACTTTATTAAAACACGTACATATATAATAAAATCTTAGGATAGCTTTGATGTATAATTGTTGTGAGTATGTGTGAGTGTTGTATATATTCCGTGTGAGTTTATAATATTGTGTTTTTGTATATGCTGTGAAATTCGGTGTGTACGCTATACACGAATTTAATGAAGAAAACAGTTTATATGAATAGGAACTATAACAAACACTTAGAACCTTAAATATATAATAAAAGAAAACAGTCGCTCTCTAGACACATCCGATGACGTTCCTTCCCTTGTTCTTTTCTTACATGTATCTTTCCATCACGTGTCCATACATATTTATATTGAAGATCACGAGCGAGGATACGTGCCTTTTGAAAAATATATGCACTGTGTCCGGTTAGCCGCTCGTTGATGTAGAGCGGGCAAGGCGCGCCCGGCAGCTGTAGACCGCTGGTGTCGAGCGAGCGGCGCACTCGAGCGGCGCACTCGAGCGGCCCGCAGCATAGCGTCGCGCGGCTCGCGACGCGCCAATCGCACAGCGAGCTGTCGCGGCCTTGTCTCCTTCTCCGTCCTCTTCGATCCCACTCGCTCCACACCAACGATGTCTCTTTCCTCAAGAGGCACACCTATTTTGTTAGCTATCGCTAGCACTAGGTGGGTAGGGTTCTCTGTGGGGACTTCTACGCAGCCCGATATCGTTGCAAAGAAGAGATTGCTCTTGGTCTAATATTTTGATATTCAGTTTCGCTATAGCTTCTTGAAATATTGTAGAATCAGGAGATCTACTTTCCAATTCCTGAACGCGGGCTTCCAGTTGTTGTATGCGAGAGTTCTGTTCCTTAAGAGTATCGGTCAACAAAGTAACCGCCTCTTTTAGTCCCGACATTTGTGTAGCAAACAAATCGCTCATATGACGTTTCAATTCGGTCAGCATGAAGTCACGGAATTTCTCCGGGGAGAATTCGTCTTCAGGTGAGATGCGGGCCAATGGTCTTGCTGAAGCTTTTACGCGCTGCGTGATATTTTGGTCTTGGTTCTCTTGTATTTCACTTGCAGTATTTGTGTTGCGTATAGGGGTATTTATATTACCATTTTTTGGCCGCTTGTTAAGGCACCCAGGGCAGTTCCATTGCTCCTTGCGTTCCATAATGCTAAAAAATTTTTACGTTATGTTTTCGCAATCAAGGTCGTACTTCTCTTTACAGCCCATACATTTAAAGAACTCTCTTTTAGGGAGAATGTTTTAACATCCCGCACATTTCTGAGACGTATTCATAATGCAGAACCACTCAATATTACTATTTCAATAAATAAGTATATTGTGTAATTTACTCCGATAAATGGTATATTACTGCAACTAACGCCATCTAGCGGTTAACTAAATAATAACTGGTGTCGACCTCTAGGTTAAATCTGTCCAGTTAATATTTATGTGTTCGTTTCCTCTGGCTGCGGAAATTATATTCACTTGTGCGCTCGCAAAATCTTAAAAATAAATTTCGAGTAGCGAGGTTTGAAGTCAGAACCAACTGAATAGAGAAGCGGGTCGTTTCACCGTTCGGCCGCGCAGTGGATACTTGATGGCGACGAATAAGCGGTATGATATCGTGACGAGTCTATAAAGTTGCAACTGCGATAAGTCCAAAGGTCAACAAAAGTCTGGACCAGGGTCATCAGGCTATGGTGTTGTATATTGACTACAAAAAGGCATTTGATACCCTGGATCACGAGGTTCTGCTCCATTTAATGGAAGAGTGTGGGATTCGAGGACCAACCAATAAATGGTTTCGAAACTACTTAAGTGGTAGATCGATGCAGACTTGCATTGCGGGTGTGACTGGGAATGAGGCTCTGGTGAGCCTGGGTGTACCCACCGGCTCGGTATTTGGACCGGTTGGTTATGTTATGCATGTCAACAGTGTCAGTAATGTAGTCAAAAGATGCCGGGTCTACATGTACGCAGATGACATGTAAACACAGTATATTCATCGAGGCAAATACAGGAGGTCAGGGAGGTATTGCAAGCCGACTTCAACAATATTATTAAATGGGCCCACGATAACGGGATAATACTTAATATAAACAAAACTAAAGTAATGCATATATATTCACCGCATAATATAAAAGCAAAAAAAACAAATAAATCAAATATAAATATCATAGGACACACGTACGATTGTATGCATGTGAATAATATTAACTGTTGTTGCTCAAGCTTGGAAACGGTAATTAAATTTAAATATTTAGGCGTGTTTTACTCTCACATTAACTGGAGGGCACATGTGGACTCAGTGTGTAACAGACTAAGATCGGTGCTGAGCAAGTTTTATACTCTGAATAACACATTAAGTAAGAAGACGTTGCGTGTCGTTTACTTTGCCCTGGCCGAGTCACTGCTAAGCTATGGTTTAAACACCTATGGCCGTACGTTTAAATCATATCTAGACAATATCAAAGCACTACAAATACGCTTCATGAAATATCTAGTGGATTCAAATACTAAACTTCGATGTAAAGATAATTATGATAAATTGTTTTCGATATGTAATATTCTACCTGTGCACAGTAAAGTTGAATACCTGGTTGTTCTAGAACAATACTTCAGTGACGAATTTAAAACTTATGAACAAAATAAATATAACACTAAAAGCGTAAGAGATGGCAAACTTACTAAAAAACGTGTAAATAACTACTACGGTGAAAGGACAAACCGGTATTTGACCCCAACAATATTTAATAAATATGACTGGCTGAGGGATTTAGACAAGAAAATTAGTGAAGTAAGATTAAAAAAGACATTTAAAAGCACAGTATTATGTACCTATACAACCCAAGCTTTGTAATAAGAAGTTCTACAGTTTATACCCATATTTACTTTGTTTTATTATTATTATTGTTTTTAAGTTTAAGTAATTATTTGCTAAGGATAAGAAATGTACCTGATTACTGTTATGTTATTATAAATTGTTAACATTATATACCTTTTTAATAAAGAGTGCTAATCCCGCCGACAAACTGTAAAGCAGTTTGGTGGGTTTAAAATGTATATATAAGGTTTTAAGTTTCAATAAAGCATATTATTATTATTAACTTTAAGTTATACGAATAGTTTTTTTCGTTAAACCGTCACAACTCTGCCATTGACGGTCCCAAGCCCGTACGAGAAAAGAGGAGGGTTGGCTCAGTGAAGATCTAACTAGCCGTAAAAGATCAACGTCGAGACTCGGGCGACGGTAATAAACCCGAAAAAACCAGGCCTAACAAGCCGGATCTGCTGGGGGTAGGAAATGACCCCCACAACTCGCAACTCTGTGCACATACCTTTTCACGGAATCGAGGGCCTTGGCTTAGCCGCCCGGACCAAGAGGAAGAATACCTCTTTTAATAAATCACCCTAATCCTAAGGTGGGAACACGTGCCGATAGGATGCATGGCTTGCAGGAGGCAAGTCCTAAGCGCCAACCTCGACGGACCCGGCAAACGTCGTTGTATTGCCTTCTTGAGGGAATGGGCGTCACCCCTCTTGCGATGTGTTAAATCGTCCCTACTCGTGGGAACAAAAATGAACAAAATTTACAATTCTAAACCCCCCCCTGAAAATATAACAAAAATAGATAAGAACAACCCAAAAACCATGACACAACAAATCTTACACAAAGGAATGTTTACAAATCGGCCAAGATCAGGTTCCTTTAGCGGATTAACTAACCAAGACAAAATAAACATGGAGATAGCGGACGTAACGGGCAGAGAACCCGAAGAAGAGCAGTTCTCAGAAGTACACTATGGCAAAAGACAAAGATCCAGCCCCGACGCGACAAGGCGCAGTCAAAATCAAAAACAAACAAAATTGAATTACTGGCTTGCAACACCACCAGTAGCAACATCCAACCGCTTTACAGAGCTTGACGATGTAGAGCGAACAGATAAGCCTGAAGCACAAGCACCGAAAATAATAAGACCCCCTCCACTGTTTATCGATGGAGTCAAAAATATACGACCCCTACAAAAATTACTAGGAGAAGTAGCCAAGGGGGAGTATGAAATTAAGATACTACGAGGCGACAGAGTTAAAATACAGTCGAAATCACCCGATTCATATTCCTCTATTTACAAAGAACTGAAGGCCAAAGACACAGAATTCTTCAGCTACCAGCCAAAACAAGACCGCAGCTTTAGAGTGGTACTAAAAAACCTACACCCATCAACCGATAAAGAGGAAATAAAAATAGCAATTGAGGAGCTTGACCATAAAGTAACAAATATCTGGAACATCCAAAACACAAGGACAAAACAGGCGTTACCAATGTGGAGCATTGAGTTAGAACCTCGGGAAAACAATAAAGACATATATAGCGTAAAATCTCTACTACACTGCCGCATAGCGTTTGAAGCACCCAGGCCAATTCGAGTAATCCCACAGTGCACTAATTGCCAAGATTACAACCACACACAAAAGTTTTGCAATAGAAAGCCCAGATGCGTCAAATGTGCAGGACCCCACCACACTTCAGCTTGCCAACGGAAAGAAAGATCCAACCAGGTCAAATGTATCCTCTGTGACGGTAACCACCCAGCTAACTACAAAGGCTGCACAGTCTACAAAGAACTGCTGGAAGTCTGATATCCGCCACCAATCACCAAACGTGGAAGGAAATTTGAATACACGAAAGATGGCCAGGAACCAGCAAATAAAACAATAAATAACGGAAAATCGTATGCCTCAGCCACCTCAGGACTCCCCGAACAACCTAGTAAGCGAACAATCAACGATGAAGACGTAAAACAAAAAACTGACAACGAGCTAAGAGCCATTAGAGAAACACTTGTCGCCCTGATGAACCAAATGTTAATTATGACCCAAACGCTAACCGATCTAATATCAAAAATATCAAAAATGTCATCACATTCACAGCACTAAAATTGGCTGTATGGAATGCTAATGGCTTGTCCAAACACTCGGAAGAGTTAAAAATATTTCTCAAAATCCACCATATAGACGTATTGCTTATCTCTGAAACCCATTTCACAACCAAAAGCTTCTTTAAGATACCAGGATATATTATGTACCACACTAACCACCCAGACAACAAAGCACATGGAGGATCGGCTATTCTCATCAGGTCAAATATCAAGCACCATGCACTGCAAGATTACTGTAAGAACTACATCCAAGCAACAAATATCGTAATGAGCGACTGGACTGGGACATAACAATATCGGCCCTCTATTGTCCACCGAGGTTTACTATCAAAGAAACGGAGTTCAATGAATATTTTCAATCCCTTGGAGGCAGATTTATTGCAGGAGGCGACTACAATGCCAAACATACGTTTTGGGGTTCCAGACTTGTCCTACCCAGGGGGAGAGAACTTCTAAAATGCATCCAAACAAGAAATATGAACGTGATATCGTCTGGGCAACCGACTTATTGGCCAACGGACAAAAAAAAGATTCCGGATGTTATCGATTTTTGTGTTAGCAAAGGAATCGGTACGAATAATATATCCTGCCAGAGCTGCTGGGACCTATCTTCGGACCACTCACCAATCATAGTAGAACTACACATTACCGCCCAAGAGCGCTTAAAAAAATGCGTACTGCACAACAAAAGAACTAACTGGGCATTATTTCGAGAGCTCACAGATAAGGCATTCCAGCAACCAGTCAGTCTAAAATCGAACGAAGAAATAACAGAAGCGGTCTTATACTTCAATAGCAATGTACAAAACGCAGCTTGGTCCTCAACCCCACCACTATCACATAAAAGCATGGACAACTTTGTAGCAAAACATATACTGGATAAAGTAACCCAAAAAAGGAAAATACGGAAGCAATGGCAACAAACCAGAGACCCTCTTGCGAAAAAACACCTCAATCACCTCAGCAGACAGCTCAAGCACATCCTAGACCAAGATCGTAATGACGGATTCCATAGCTATCTCACTGGGCTGGATGCTACTGCTTCCTCGGACTATTCTCTGTGGAAAGCCACCAGGAAACTAAAACGCCCAGTCAGTGTTTCTCCTCCTATAAGAAGAACTGACGGCACTTGGGCACGGACGGACCGGGAGAAAGCCGAAACCTTCTCAAAACACCTCTCAAATGTCTTCACTCCTCATCCCTACGAGGGCTCCCCAGAGGAAGCAGCAGATATTGCTGACCTTCGAAACACTCCTAAACATACGGAAGAAATGCCGATCCCATTTACAAAAGCAGAGGTCGCCAGAACTATAAAAAAAGCGGAACCAAAAAAGTCACCAGGATACGACCTTATAACGAACCGTATATTACAGGAACTACCCAAATCTGGAATAACCTTTCTGACGTCACTATTCAACGCTATGACCAGACTCCAGTTCTTTCCCTTGGAGTGGAAGGTCGCGCAAATTGTGATGATATTGAAACCGGACAAACAACCCGACGAGGCAAAATCATACAGACCTATAAGCCTGTTACCCATTCCATCCAAAATATACGAGTCTCTACTACTTCAACGAATTCTGCCCATCCTCAAAGAAAAAGGATCAATCCCTGACCATCAGTTTGGGTTTCGTAGTAAGCATGCCACTATTGACCAGGTTGCACAGACTATCAAAAAAGATCATGGAATCACTGGAGGCAAAATCCTACTGCGCCAGTGCATTCTTGGACATATCCCAGGCGTTCGACCGCGTATGTCATGACGGATTACTTCTTAAATTAAAAAATGCTCTACCAGATTACTTGTACGGAATACTGAAATCGTTTCTACAGCAGCGCTTCTTCATCGTACAAAATAGAGAAGCACTGTCTGATATAAGTCCCATAAACGCAGGAGTTCCACAGGGCAGCGTATTGGGCCCCATACTTTACTTATTGTTCACTGCAGATTTGCCAACATCTGAAACCCTAACTACTGGAACTTTTGCTGATGATACGGCTGTACTAGCTGTCCACAGTGACCCAAATATGGCCTCAAAAATGCTCCAAACAGGACTAAACGACATATCCCACTGGCTCAAAAAGTGGCGGATCAAGGCAAACGAAACTAAATCAGTCAACGTTACATTCACTCTAAGAAGAGGATCTTGCCCTCCAGTAACATTAAACAATATAGAAATTCCACAGGCAGATCATGTGAGATATCTCGGATTGCATTTAGACAAAAGACTCACCTGGCATAAACATATTTTCACTAAGAGGAAGCAACTTGGCTTCCAAATAAGAAAACTTTACTGGCTTATTGGTCGAAGGTCTCAACTATCTCTTGAAAACAAAATACTCTTGTACAAGGCAATACTAAAGCCAATCTGGACGTATGGGATTCAGCTATGGGGTACAGCATCACATTCAAACATAGAGATCATCCAGAGGTTCCAAAATAAATCACTACGTATGATAACCAACGCTCCTTGGTTTGTACCCAACGAACTACTACACCATGACCTACGGATACCCACTGTGAAGCAGGAAATTGCACGCCACACTAAGTCCTATAAAGAACGCATCGAACAACATCCAAATGCCCTGGCTCGGCCGCTAATGGAAAACCATAACAAAGCGCGACGATTGAAGCGCAAAATACCTCAAGACTTAATCCAATCACAGTAAAGATAAGTACTGTCTAAAAATGAGGATGTGAGGTCACATACTGGGCACGCCAGCACTAGCACCGACCAAAATACTACTGAATGTCCAATATAAAAGGAGACAGATAGAGTAACAAAAGAGACAAAAAAAAAAAAAAACTGTCACAAAAGACACAAAATTTAAAATTAAGTACCTTTTCACTACTGATAACTGGCTAATTTTGCACAATATTTGCAGATCATGGTAATATCCTCCTGTTCACTCGAAAACCATTCACTTTTAATCAGTAATTATATATTAATCCGCCACTTTCACTTTTTTTTATAAATATCAGAATGGAATTGGAATTTTACGTCACAAACAATATATGTTTATAATTAAAGCACTAGTAACTCAATTAGTTAAAAATTTACTCTTTTTAACAGCGTAGTGTATTATTTCTCAGTATTTGTAACGGAGCTAATGTTTACTTATCAAGCGCCCTCTGGCGAAAAAACGATTATAGTATATACGGATACATTGGAATGATGGACGCAATATGTCCACATTGTGATGCGGCTAACTTTCGTGAATTGGATGAACGTTGTGCAATTGTTTCAAATACAAGACCATCCAAGGTTTTTCCATCAGCATAACGCATTAGTTCAATTGTTCAAAATTGCTCTCGACCGTATGCCAAAATTATTGAACAAATATGAAAATTATAAGGCAGAAGACATTTTAATTCGTATACGTCATCATGAGAGAAATCCTAATTTGTTGATTACCTTGGAAATGTACAACGAAGCTTTAATAATAATTGAAGATATGTGTCTAAAGATTTTAAATAAAGCATTAGCACTATTGGGTATGACCGCACCAAATCGTAAGATACATGATTTTTTTGATCGTGAATTGCAATATGAGCAGGAGTTCAATTCTAATGCAAAACTTTCGTTGTATCATTGATTTTAGCGACTATTCGATCGGAACAGAAAATTGCATTGCATCTTTGGGAATTGCTGCTACATTATTAGAGGTGGTCGGACCTCACACTGCATTAAAATTGCCTTTGAATGTACAGGTGATTGAAACTCAAACATGCAATATTTCGAGAAATGGCAAAAGTTCTGCGATTAACGTCAATTATTTTAAAGGATGAGTGCACAATGGCGAATAAAAAATCAATAGAAGCATTTAATCGAACAATGCAAGATTTACGCGGTAATCAACAGCTTTTTGGTGGTGCTCTGATATTGCTGTCAGGGGACTTTCGTCAAACATTGCCTGTCATTTCTCGATCAACTCCTGCTGATAAAATAAACGCCCGTTTGAAGTCATCAGTTCTTTGGAGATATGTACGAAAATTTACAATGAACATTAATATGCGCATTCACCTACATAATGATGCAACTGCCCATGAGTTTTCAAAACAATTGTTAGAAATTGGTGATGGCAAAATGTTTTTCAATGAAGCGCTCGTAGCTCTGCGGTGTTCGGTGGTTGGAAACGATCACCAAAGTACAGCAGCGTTTACAGAGGTCAGTCCTTGGATGGGTGACCGTTTGTGTGGCATTTGATATCGAGCGCTTCCGTGCTTCGGAAGGCACGTTAAGCCGTTGGTCCCGGTTATCACTAAATGTGGTAGTCGTTAAGCCATGTTAGAGGCCTCATGGGCGGCTTGAAAAATTCTAACAGCAGGACGCCATACACCTGCCTCCGCCAATCCGCACTGGGTCAGCGTGGTGGAGTATGACCCAATACCCTCACACCTTGATTTGTGTGAGGAGGCTCGTGCTCAGTAGTGGGACGTTAATGGGCTGTGATGATGATGATGAAAATGTTTTTCACATGGCCAACTTTATGTTGCCTGTTCCAGAACCCCCAACTATTTATTTATTCATGCTCAAAAAAGGAAAACAAAAATATTGTTTATCCAAATGTTTTAGACCCATATAAACCCGGCATAGTAAGAGTACCCAATTCTTTTTTCTTTTTTACTCTTTGCTGATAAATATAATATTAGGTCGGGGAAAAAGTCTTTTCGCATAACGTAGATATAAACTTATTATAAAATTTTTTTGACTGTACTATTTGTGTCTGGCTGGTTTTGGTAACATTAAAAAGGTTCCATTATAAAGAAAAGAAAAAAATAAAAAAAAGTTGTTTCCCGCTATTTTTCATTTGTTTTTCTCTCCATAAAAATGAGTGAATCTAATGAAGAAATTCGATACATTTTAAAATTTTATTATAAAAAAGGCAAAAATGCAACTCAAGCAGTGAAAAAAATTTGTGATGTTTATGGACCTGATGCAGTGTCAGTAAGAGTAGCACAAATTTGGTTCAAACGTTTTCAGTCC
Organism: Musotima nitidalis; assembly: GCA_949126915.1. Classification (NCBI taxonomy): domain Eukaryota; kingdom Metazoa; phylum Arthropoda; class Insecta; order Lepidoptera; family Crambidae; genus Musotima; species Musotima nitidalis. The sequence goes on along the minus strand of OX421435.1, from coordinate 12,381,810 downwards.
GGAAATTTTGATGTTAAAGATGCACCTCGCTCTGGTCGCCCTGTTACGAATAAAATGGATGCCATTTTTGAAAGAGTGGAGCAAGAACGGCATATTAGTAGTTACGATGTAGCTGAAGAACTGGGAATTGATCACAAAACAGTTTTGACCCATTTGAAGAAAGCTGGTTATACAAAAAAGCTCGATATTTGGGTGCCACACGAGCTTACTCAAAGAAACTTAATGAACCGTGTACTCATTTGCGATTCATTATTGAGACGTAATGAAACCGAGCCGTTTTTGAAGAGATTGATAACTGGCGATGAAAAGTGGATCACGTACGACAAGAACGTGCGAAAAAGGTCGTGGTCGAAAGTTGGCCAGGCTTCACAGACTGTGGCCAAACCTGGCCTAACACGAAATAAGGTGATGCTGTGTGTATGGTGGGATTGGAAGGGCATTGTTTATTATGAGCTTTTACCGCCCGGCAAAACCATCGATTCTGATCTTTACTGCCAGCAACTGATGAGATTAAAGGAAGCAGTCGAGAGAAAACGGCCGGAATTGATCAACAGGAAGGGTGTGGTCTTTCATCACGATAACGCTAGACCACACACATCTTTAGCCACTCAGCAAAAATTAAGAGAGTTCGACTGGGAGGTCCTAGTGCATCCACCATATAGCCCTGATCTTGCGCCTTCAGATTTTCACCTGTTTCGGTCTCTGCAGAATTCTTTAGGTTCTGTAAGGTTGACCTCAAGAGAGGACTGCCAAAACTATTTGTCCCGTTTTTTTGATCAGAAGTCCCAAAGTTTCTACAGTAACGGGATAATGTCTCTGCCCACAAAATGGCAGAAAGTTATTCAACAAAACGGTACATATATATTGTAAATAAATGTAAATAAACTTTGAAAAAAATGTCTTGACTTTTCATACAAAAATACGAAAAGACTTTTTCCCCAACCTATTATATAAACAATATATCATTTGGGTCATTTGGAATTTTAAATAGCTAGCAATTTACAATATTTTTTTGTTTGAATAAATGAACTTAATAATCATTTAAATCAAATAATTTTTTTTATTACTATGCCTTATACGAAGCGAAGCACGTTCCGGGCCGCTAGTTATAAAAAAAGTGTTTAAAATATTTTATCGGAATAAATATGCGTGAAAAATTCATACGGAACAATTACAGGAGATAGATTAATTAGTGTGTAATCTTAATTTATAAGGTGAATATTAATATGAAATTTTCTGAGCATAACGATGAATATATAAAGGCAACAAAAATATTAGAATTCATTAAGTGAACTTTTCAAGTCGACTTATCTCATTAAGTAAGTAAATATGGAATCATCTATTATTTTATTTATTTTTGACGTGACAACGTCTTATAATTCGATAGAGGCTGCACGCACGAAAAAACATGACTCGTGCGGCGTTACCTCGCTCTGAGGCGTTCCATGTAAGGCTTGAAGTGCAAGCGAGAGCGCGGAACGAGCGACAAAGAAGCACAATCGGCCTTTGCGTTCGGCAGCGTTCGACATTACTTGAGTGAGCGATGCGTCTGCGTGGACAGCTGCTCCTTTATTAAATAAATTAAATTAAAATTTTCTTTTGAAAAATGCTACCATTCCATCAGTATTTTCTTAAGACGTTGTCACGTTCAACTATCGTCAGTAAACCGACTTTACAGACAACCATTTTTTTCTAAAAACAAATTTAATAGGTGAAATTGATATATATTTGGAAAAAGAAATAAATATGAAACCAATATCATATTTCTTTTTAAATACATACATAATATGAGACATATTGTAAGCCCACCTTTCGCCAATTATATTGTTGGTACCAAGTAATAAGTGGAGAGCCTATTGCCGCTTTTTGGAAACTTTTGTGTTCGCCAGAGCCTCGTCCTTTGTTCGGAAGGTGCACCACTTGCAGTTGAGGTTGGCTTGGGCTCCTCACATCTTGGTAGGATCCCAATACTTTACTAATTACTTGTAAACTATATATATATAAGTACCGTTGATTGATATAATAAAAATTTAAAATTGTATATTTTGTTATTTGCTTTAAATATAACGTCAAAAAACAATATCATCTAACTTCAAAATCTTTTAAGTCATATACTAAAAAAAAGTACTTGAAAGCGTAAAATTTTCATAATTATATTTTCTGACAATTACACCATATATTTAGTTCCAAGATAAGTATCATTAAGAACTTGTATGATGAATAAAAACTAACGGATAAACACTACTTGGGTATTTTTTTATAAAAAATATATTTAATATATAGGTATATCCAGACCCGAAGAAATATAAATTTTTATGCATGCAAAGATTTTTCCTGTGTGGGAATCGAACCGTCGACCTCTGGGGTGGAGTGCGTAATCTATGATTTTTTAATTATTTTATCATTAAACAAAACATAATACAGCATGTTAAAGAGTCGCATTCTTAAACCACTCTCGTTTGTAATGAAGCAACTCGTCTCGACTACATAACTATACTAAAATATACAACAAAAATATTGCAATAGTAGTCCGGGAATTAGGCACTTAACTTTGAAAAGTCCTAGGTTTACTCGCTAGGATTTGAACCGACACCTTCTGAATTGCAATCTATTGGCGTCACCATTGGACGATGCTGCTCATCAAGAGACCAAGCCTTAAGAATCAATAAATTGCTAACAATATGTCCACCAGCATGCGTGTCCTCTACATCCTGGCTTTCTTCGTCGTGGTAGCTGCAGTGACAGCTCAGGACCCACCACCGCCGGAACAGGAATGCGACCCAAATGACGAGTAAGAATCTTTTAATATCGTCAAACATCTACTCTCATCTGTTTAAGACTCCTAGCTCCAAACTAGGCATAGTTTGAAGCTGGTAATACTTAGTACCACAATTCTGGCATTATCCCGGAGTTCTCTAGACTCAAGCTTTGGACTCAGGATCCGCTCACTGGTCTAACCAGATACGGCTGAATTTCAGTTATTACACAAAGCGACTGCCGTCTGACCTCCGCAACTTAATGGGAAACATTATCTATTGAAAAACCAGCAATTTTAGAAGGCATTGACTTCTGCCATAAATGTTCATAACAACCGGGACCAATAGCCTCAACGGTGTTAACCAGCGCGTTTTTAGATAGTCGACCAACTCACAGTCGTCCAGACCTTGGAGGTTGATTTTAAGCTCGAGCTGCAAGTTCTCTGCGTTGTGAATATGAAAAGCCGAGGGTTGGAGCGCAATCTTTATCAATCAGGACAATTAAGCTTAATATTCATTGATGTTGCTTGATATTGATCGCTGCCAGTTTTATGCTGCCAGATCCTCTTTTTACGATATGCCGCCCCGTTTATGTGCAGGGTGGCAGTCTTTCTAGAAGATCGAAAGACTTAAGTCCAGTGTGAGGGCAGCTCCCCGAGTTCTACAAGGTCAATGCCGAAAAACCACAAGGTTTTGTGCTCTCATCTACTCTATAAATATAATAAGTAACAAATTGTATTTCTTTATTATTTAAAGTATGCTTAATGTCCTCAGGGGATGTCTACTAGTGCAAGGCAGGCGTGCAGATGTCATCTATGATAGTTTCGACCAATCGAAAATTCCTATCGGCAGTCGAAGAAATGGCCCATTCACCAACTAAAAACCAACGGCAGCTCCACACTAACGTCAAAAGATTTACTAAAACCAAATGTTCCATCGAACCAGAACCAGACTATGTCGATTTGATATGAGTTTCAATAAAATACTTCAATTGCAAAATATTTACACTGTTTTTTTTTAATATTTTTAAACTCGATACTGTCAAGTAATTTGACAATTCAAGTTATTTTCCACAAAATGCAGCGTTTTCGTTTAAAAAAGGTTTCAATGGAGTTTTGCTCCACGGAAAAACTGAAACTCACGAAAACATAATACTATGTTAGTGGTGGTGGTTTCTGAACTTAGTCCCTGTTATGGACCATTGTGCGTGAGCCTTTGCGGTCATATTTGCTCTCTCCAGCCAGCCCACATCTCTCCAGAAGCAGATCAAGTTGACAAATCCGTGCAAAACTTCCCCAATGGAACTCGGCGATCCTAGGGTTACCTTCCGTATGTCAGCCACGCCTGTGCATTCCAGGAGCACGTGTGCGACCGTTTCTTCAGCCACATACACGCTCTGCACAAGGGGCTGTCTGTGACTCCTATAGTGTGTAAATGTTTATTCAGTGAGCAGTGCCCAGTGATGGTCCCCGCCACCAGGCGCAGCCTAGTTAGTTTTGCGTCTAGTGACGGCATGGCCTCCTTGCACTGCCTGCAACTTGGAGTGGAGGACCACCACCCTTGGGATTGTGTGTGTGTTATGCTATGTAGCCAATTTCGTAATTGTTTAAAGGGAATGGGAACTATAGGTTCAGGTCCATAGACCGTCGCGATGGAGCCTCTCCTTGCCAGTTCGTCAGCTGCATCGTTACCCATTGATCCACTGTGTCCTTTGATCCACTGTAGTGTAATTTTGTTACGATATCGTATCGATGCCTGTTCTAGTGCATTGTGACATTCTAGTATCAATCTGGAAGTCGTGTGATTTTTGTTTAAGGATTGAAGGACAGACGCGCTGTCGGATATTATGCGGATGTGAGTATCTTTAACCTGTCTAGCTATTATAACATGCGCGGCTTGGGTTATGCCCACACATTCTGCCTGGTAGACTGTGTTGTGTTTTCCTAGTGATTTAGATATGGTGATGTTGAGATCATTCGAGAATACGCCGGCACCGGTGCCCGTGCCTATTTTTAACATAATACTTTCCTACACTTGTGTACGTTGCCGAAGAAATAATGTCTAAAATTTCCTACAATTTGGTTGACTGATAGATATTGCCTAACAGCATTAAGATCGCCTTTCGTTTCGTTTTTTTTATTTACGTGTTTGCATTAGAATATAAATTATGGTACACATATAGAATAGTACACAACAGATATATGGAAACCAATAGTGTACAGCGTCAGATACCTAGTTGGTAGCACCTAAAGTGCCATATACATATATCGCAAATCGTCCTACGCTCTTGAAAATAGCGACGTGTGTTGATCTTTACGGCGCTTCGGATGTTACCGAAATAAACTAAAAAATATATTAAATTTAATAAATTTATCTATAAATCAAAAAAACAATTAAAACATTTTAATAGCCTAATGAATAAATGCAAGAATATTAAATCTTATCTTAAATTAAGAGAACAATGGAAGTTGTCTGAGCTAGAGTTACAACAGTGTCATTCAAAATACTACACTGACACAAAGCACTTAAAGTCAAAAACACAAAGTTTGCAATTTGAAATTCAGTATCTAACTAGGAAATATGAATTGTCCCTTAAGGACTACAATAAGTGTTCTTTAACAATAGATAAGATACTTAAAACTTCAAATGATACAACTGAGCGTCTTGATTCTTTTATAAATCAAAACTCTTGCAACGACAACTGCTTGAGTTCTCCACAGTGTGTTCCTTCGGTCTGCATTGACACCAAAACCTTATGTGGAAGCTCCCATACTAGTGTCAGTGCAGAGCAGCCATTGTGTGCATCAATTGATGTAACATGTTGTACACAAGGTGATGTACATAAAAGTATTATGTTCAGTGATGATATTGGTAAACATATGGCTCAAAATTGAATTCAGCGCCTAAGGGACAATCAGTTGTGAACTATTGCTTGCCATCTGCAACATATGACATCATTATGAAAAAAAAATTAAATTATAAATTTAGTAATTATAATACTTTTATTATTTTAGTGGAGAATAGGGGTAACGTTAACAAAAAGGATTTAATTGAATATATTAATCATTTATTGTCTCTTGATTTAAGTAAAATTATTTTGTTCACATTCCCCTACTCAAAGAGCTTGCCAGACGCGGAATATAATCTTAGATATAAGTGAAACTGTGTACTCCGTACTAAAAGCACATAATATCATGATTGTATTAATTTGATTGATACTAACAGTTTTGTTAGCAGCAACTTTATGACTAAAGGTAGATATTACCTTTCATCTAGTTTTAAGCGACAGATAGCAAATTCGCTATCCTATTATTTTAGTATAACAGCCAAGAATTTGGCTAAACATATTGCTTCTATGGAGCAAAGCAGTAGTGTAGATAATAATTGTTGTGTTGACATTAATTATTCTGATTCTATTTCTAATATAGAAAATCATTTAAATTAAGATCTAAGACAACAGAGACAAACTCTGGCATAGTACTTACTAAACAAAATAATGTAATAAACCTGGTGCACCAGAATATTAGAGGAATATTGGGTAAGGAACTAGAAATTGAATTGTTCATGAACGGTAATCATATTGATATTTTTTGCATTACTGAACATTGGATTAAAAGTAACCAGTTCATGTTCAATTTTAATAATCACCAGGTAGGTAGTACATTTTCCAGGGAGGGTGCTACACATGGTGGATCATTAATTATAGTAAATAAGAAATTTAGATTCATGGAGCGCCATGATATAGTAAGCTTCTCAGCCGAACGGATTATTGAAATAGCCTGTATCGAAATGGAGCGGTTTGTTGTTTTGAGGGTATACAGACCTCCATCAGCTTTATATGATTTATTTGAAAGTATTATGGATGAAGTGCTGGGAAATATAATGCTATTTTATAATATTATATGCTAGTTTATAATGCTAACAAAAATGTTATTGTTTGTGGAGATTTTAATGTTAGTTTGCTAGAGTGTTCGAGTGCATGTACAACTTGTACAAGAATAAAAGCACTTTTTAAATCGTATGATTTGATAAATTTGTTTCTAGAGCCAACAAGAATTACAGCCACTACTGCCACTTGCTTGGATAACATATTAACAAACATTATACTGAGTGATGACAGTAAAAAAAATATTAATCAATTAGATTTACTCTAAGTAAAGTTTTTGAAAAAATTATCTTAGATCAGTTATCTGCATACTTTTATTTAAATGAACTTTTGCACAGTCAACATATGGTTTCATGAAGGGTCGTTCTACAGCTGATGCTGGTGCTGCGTTACTACAGCATATTTATGATGCCTGGGAGAGGTCGCAAAACGCCATAGGAGTGTTTTGTGACTTATCGAAGGCTTTTGACTGCGTTGACCACGGTACCCTTATTCTTAAGCTTAATTTCTATGGCGTGTGTGATTTGGCTCAGAAGTTGATAGTTTCATATCTTACATCTACATTTCAAAAAGTAGATATTGATGGCGCTAAATCATCTGGTTCGTGTATTCAGATGGGAGTTCCTCAAGGCTCAATCTTAGGCCCATTTTTGTTTCTGGTGTATATAAATGATCTTCCTTTCTTTATTAGTAGAAAGTGTGAAATGTTGTTATTTGCAGATGACACATCAATAATATTTAAAACCAACAGAAATAAAAATAATTATGACGATGTAAATAGCGCACTTTCAGAGTTGCTTCACTGGTTTACTGTTAATAATCTTCAGTTGAATGCTAAAAAAACTAAATGTGTTAATTTTTCACTACCCAATGTAACAGATGTTGAAACCAATATAGAATTGAATGGTCAGAGGTTGGAAATGGTCGACTCAACGTATGTATGTTACAAATGAATACACTATTTATCATAATAAATGGTCTTTAATTAATTCAGGCTTTATTTTGGAAAAATCCATTATAAGCAAGTGATTGATAAAAATATTTTTGTAACAATTCCCGCGCAAATTTAATTTCATGAAAATTCGAGAAATTATTATTTTGCCTTTTCACAGGGCATCTTCAGGTATAAGATAGGAGCCTCAGAAAAACGATGTCTTCCTGAACAACGCTGAATTATTAGAAATATATTTTTAATCCATCAGTTGCTTATAATAAATGGTAATTTGAAATAAATTGGTATGAACAAATGGAACCAAGAAATTAGTTTTCTGAGCTATTTAATAAACATTTTTTCTTTAAGAAATTACAAATAACGTTCCAGTATATCTGGCAAAGGATTGCATATCAGTGATTATGGAACCGTTTTTATATGTATGCAATCTTTCATTAGCCAACAGATAAGTAGTCAAATACATAGAAGTCAGCATGGATTCCGTAAGGCCAGATCCACTGTTACAAACCTGACAATAGCAATAGATTACATTTCCGCTAAAATGGGCACTGGTCAGCAGGTGGATGCTGCCTATTTTGATTTCAGGAGGGCTTTTGATCTTGTAGATAATGACATATTGCTACAAAAACTTTCAAACATAGGATTTATTTCGAATTTTCTTAGTTTTATGGCAAGTTACCTCAAGGATAGACAGCAGTTTGTTAAGTTGGGTAGATACGAGTCTGGAAACTATTATACGAGATCAGGGTAAGTCAGGGCAGTACGCTAGGACCAACCCTTTTTCTTATTATGATTAATGACCTCCCTCAAACCGTTAGATTTTCCGAGTGCCAACTTTTCGCGGACGATTTTAAACTTTACCTTGCAATAGGAGAAGATGCGAAAGCTAACGCCCTGCGTCTGCAAAGGGACATAGATGCCGTATCCCATTGGAGCACATGTAACCGTATGCCTTTTAACCAAAACAAATGCAAAATCATGACATTCGCACGTAAGAAAATAATAAAGACTGATTATAAATTATTTGACGTTTCTGTGGATACAGTTGACGACATAAGAGATTTAGGCCTAATGTTAGATATAAAGATTGACTTTCATAAGCACATAATTAATATTTGCAAATCAGCAAGTAGATTATTGGGATTTATTTTTAGAACATCTAATGAGTTTAACAACACGTCAGTGGCTAGAGTGCTGTATAATGCTTACGTACGCAGCACACTTGAATATGCGGCGATCGCGTGGGATCCTCATGAAAAAAAGTATTGCCTTATGCTGGAAAGGATACAACGAAAGTTTGCACGGTTCTTGTACAAGAAAAAGTATGGATATTATCCCTTTTTATATCCCTCTTCATTCGTCATTGGTATGGTGGACTTCGATACACTCGCTCTAAGAAGAAAAATGACTCTAGTTGAGCACTACCTCGCTACAATTTATGGTAAGGTAGATTGTCCACAAGTACTGGACAAATTGTGCCTGTGTGTACCTACACGCATCCCTCAGTGCCCTGCGGGACTGGTGGAGCCTCGGCGGCGGCCGCGCTTGTAGCAGAGGCCCTGCACGCGCACCGTGCACGCCGCCCAGGCCCCCACCGTGCGAGCTCTGCGCCTGATCGGGGACATGCTCGCTGAATATGACAAAGTAGACTAGTTTGTAGATGGCCTAGCAAAATTATTATCTTTTATGCATATGTTCCTTGACAATAGTGGATCAATTTAATTTGACATATTATTCTGTTGTCGACTTGGATTTTTAAGTTATTTTAATTTATATGATATAATTAATATGATTCTGTTAGTTCTAATTCTGACACTTGAATACAAATTGTGTTTTTCTTTTTATTGTTTTTTTTATGGACTATAATTAATTTATTCGATTTTGGACATTAAGGTTATTATTATTTCATTTATAATTTTTTGACATATTTGTGTACTTTTTTTATATTTTAAGGCATATTAACGTTGGGCACTACCTGTAAGTTGGCATGTACTTGTGAATAAATAAATAAATAAATAGTAAAACCGTATTCTCTAAGGGCAGGTGAGATCATATCTTTCCACTTGCTACGATCCTGGCATACACTTATAGTAAAACCATAATCTCTAAGGGCAGGTAAGATCACATCTTTCCACTTGCTACGATCCTGGCATACACTTATAGTAAAACCGTATTCTCTAAGGGCAAGTGAGATCACATCCTTCCACTTGCTACGATCCCGACACACTCTTATAGTAAAACCGTATTCTCTAAGGGCAGGTGAGATTACATCATTCCACTTGCTACGATCCTGACACACTCTTATAGTAAAACCGTATTCTCTAAGGGCAGGTGAGATCATATCCTTCCACTTGCTACGATCCTGACACACTATTATAGTAAAACCATAATCTCTAAGGGCAGGTAAGATCACATCCTTCCACTTGCTACGATCCTGGCATACACTTATAGTAAAACCGTATTCTCTAAGGGCAAGTGAGATCACATCCTTCCACTTGCTACGATCCCGACACACTCTTATAGTTAAACCAAATTTTCTAAGGGCAAGTGAGATCACATCCTTTCACTTGCTACGATCCCGACACACTCTTATAGTAAAACCGTATTCTCTAAGGGCAGGTGAGATCACATCCTTCCACTTGCTACGGTCCTGACACACTTTTATAGTAAAACCGTATTCTCTAAGGGCAAGTAAGATCACATCCTTCCACTTGCTACGATCCTGACACGCTCTTATAGTAAAACCGTATTCTCTAAGGGCAGGTGAGATCACATCCTTCCACTTGCTACGGTCCTGACACACTTTTATAGTAAAACCGTATTCTCTAAGGGCAGGTGAGATCACATCCTTCCACTTGCTACGATCCTGACACGCTCTTATAGTAAAACCGTATTCTTTAAGGGCAGGTGAGATCACATCCTTCCACTTGCTACGGTCCTGACACACTCTTATAGTAAAACCGTATTCTCTAAGGGCAAGTAAGATCACATCCTTCCACTTGCTACGATCCTGACACACTCTTATAGTAAAACCGTAAAGTAAAGTAAAAAAAGTAAAAAAATTATTTATTTCATAAACTATTATACATAGTACTTGAAAACGTCATGATTACAAATGAAAAAAAAATACAATCGAAATAATATTACACTAAATCACGAAGCTTAGATTCACTTACATGCAAAAAAACAATTTAAAAACAAAAAATAATTAAGTGTAAGTGAATCTAAGTGCCAGTTCCGAGCCACCGCTCTGTAAGAAGAACTGGCAAGAAACTCACAGGCTATGCTCTTTTAAATATGTCCATTAGTTTGGTACTAGAATTACAATCTTCATTTGTCTGTGAAGCTATACAATGCAATATAACATAACCTTAACAATATTTATTTTTTCAAGTCATTCATATTAGAATAGCCTGTTTGAAACGGCAGTTTAATCCCAAGCATTTTTATCTGCCATATAGTCTTTAACAGAATAGTATCCCTTTGAAGACAGCTTGTGTTTTATGGTTAATTTAAATTTATTTAGGCTCAATTGCTGTATGTTGCTTGGGATTTTATTATAGAATCGTACACATTGACCTTTAAAAGATTTGTTTATCTTTTGGAGCCTAGTGGCAGGTACAACTAATTTATGCTTATTCCTTGTGTTTAGGTTATGTATACAGCTTTTCTTACTAAATTGATCAGTATTCTTATGTACATAAACCAGGTTATCATAAATGAATTGACCGGCCACTGTCAAAATACCAATTTCTTTAAACTTTTCCCTTAGTGAATGTCCACACGGGAGATTATAAATTGCTCGAATAGCCCTCTTCTGCAGCACAAAGATAGTTTGAATGTCTGCGGCACAACCCCACAGAAGAATACCATAGGACATAACACTATGGAAATAGCTATGATAAACTAGCCTAGCTGTTACAACGTCTGTTAATTGGCGAATTTTCTTTACCGCGAATGCTGCAGAGCTAAGTCTACTCGACAATTCACCAATATGTGGGCCCCACTGTAGCTTAGAGTCTAAAGTAATCCCTAAAAACTTGGTAGTATCCACAAGGGTCAACTCATCCTCCTTTACCATAATAGTAGAGTTTGCCTGTCTGACGTTAGGCGTCACGAATTTAATACATTTCGTTTTAGCCCCATTTAATAGCAAATTGTTAACGTCAAACCAGTGCACCACCTTCGAGATCGCACTGTTTACTTCGTCTAAATTCTGATTTCGTTTTAACTTAAACAATAATGATGTATCATCAGCAAACAAAACTATCTCGTGGTTTTCTTTAATAAAATATGGCAAGTCATTAATATAAATCAAAAACAAAAACGGACCGAGAATCGAGCCCTGCGGTACCCCCATTTTTACAACATTATTCAACAACGTATTCTCTAAGGGCAGGTGAGATCACATCCTTCCACTTGCTATGATCCTGACACACTCTTATAGTAAAACCGTATTCTCTAAGGGCAGGTGAGATCACATCCTTCCACTTGCTACGATCCTGACACACTCTTATAGTAAATCCGTATTCTCTAAGGGCAGGTGAGATCACATCCTTCCACTTGTTACGATCCTGACACACTCTTATAGTAAAACTGTATTCTCTAAGGGCAGGTGAGATCACATCCTTCCACTTGCTACGATCCTGACACACTATTATAGTAAAACCGTATTCTCTAAGGGCAGGTGAGATCACATCCTTCCACTTGTTACGATCCTGACACACTCTTATAGTAAAACCGTATTCTCGAAGGGCAGGCGAGATCACATCCTTACACTTGCTACGATTCTGATACACATACTTAGCTTTATTTGTTGAATTTTCTTAACGTTGTGATAATTCAAACATTAGCACATAAGTGTTTGGAAACAAAACAGTGCAACATCACTTCTCAAATTCTCTCAAGAAGTCTTTGATCTCAACTCAGGGGGTTTAGGGGAGAGCATCTTATTTATCGTCTTTTTCATCACTCATTTTCATTTACGATTTATGAATTATAATTTATATATCAATAACTTGACACTGGCTACATGTGCTAAGCGCACGAAGCCATAATATAAAAGAAAAAAATATCAACAGTATCCTTTAGATTCGTCAAACTTGTATAAACATTTTACATTTTTTACTTTTTTTTATTTATTTTGTAAGAGATATGAGCGGTACCATAATCAAGGAATAAAAGTAAATGAATTCTTTGTCAGAATTTGTTTTTATTTGATTTGCCTTTTCTCCACAACCTTCTGAATTTGATCACAAAAAATCTTACGCGATTTTCCTCTCCCAACATTTCCATTAACTCCTCTGTCACAAATCACTGTCGTCAATCTAAAACTAATTAATAATAATTGTAAGTAATTATAAATAAAGTGTTTAAAATATTTTATCTGAATAAATATGCGTGAAAAATTCATACGGAACATTTACAGAAAATAGATTAATTAGTGTGTAATCTTAATTTATAAGGTGAAAATTAATATAAAATTTTCTAAGCATAACGATTAATATATAAAGGCAACAAAAATATTAGAAATCATTAAGTGAACTTTTCAAGTCGACTTATCTCGTTAAGTAAGTAAATATGGAATCATCTATTTTTTTATTTATTTTTGACGTGACAACGTCTTATAATTCGATAGAGCCGGCGGCTGCACGCACGAAAAAACATGACTCGTGCGGCGTTACCTCGCTCTGAGGCGTTCCATTCAAGGCTTGAAGTGCAAGCGAGAGCGCGGAAGGAGCGACAAAGAAGCACAATCGGCCTTTGCGTTCGGCAGCGTTCGACATCCGTCTCTCTCTTACTTGAGTGAGCGATGCGTCTGCGTGGACAGCTGCTCCTTTATTAAACAAATTAAATTAAAATTTTCTTTTGAAAAATGCTACCATTCCATCAGTATTTTCTTAAGACGTTGTCACGTTCAACTATCGTCAGTAAACCGACTTTACAGACAACCATTTTTTTCTTAAAACAAATTTAATAGGTGAATTTAATATATATTTGGAAAAAGAAATAAATATGAAACCAACATTATATTTTTTTTTAAATACACATACATAATATCACACCTGTTTCCCCGAAAGGGTAGGCAGAGACATATTGTAAGCCCACCTTTCGCCAATTATATTGTTGGTACCAATTAATAAGTGGAGAGCCTATTGCCGCTTTTGGAAACTTTTGTGTTCGCCAGAGCCTCGTCCGTGGTTCGGAAGGTGCACCACTTGCAGTTGAGGTTGGCTTGGGCTCCTCAGATCTTGGTAGGAATACAATATTAATAGTCCCAATACACCCAATACTATACTAATTACTTTTACACTATATTTATTTATTTATTTATTTATTTATTAAATCACAAGGGAAAACATACAGTATTTAAGTAACACAAAAGTAATTAACAGTAAATAGCACACAATACCAAAACAGTTTCCACAGAAAACATATACAACTTAAATTGATTTCCTGAAATAAGTATTTCAGGTAATTAAACTAAAAAATATATTAAAACTTAAATACACATACATAATATAAACATACATAAATATATATATATACATATATATGTATAAATATTTTTCTACATAAATATATCAATAGGACTACGTGTTACGCAAATTCCTTTTGAATTGCGCAATATTGGATATAAAGATATCAATGTGACGGTACTTCAAGTTATAGATGTTCATTGCTCTATTCCCAAAGCGGTTTCCCGCGTACCTGGCACGACTAATTGTGGGGCTGAAAGTGTTACAAGAGCGCAGATTTGGTCTAGGACAATTTAGAAATAATACACTCAGCAAATAAGGCGATTCGACGTGATTATGTAACAGTTTGAACAACAACATCTGATCCCTATGTTCGCGCCGCACAGAAAGAGGCACAATGTCCTCACTGCGAAAATCTCTAAATTTATACATCATTCGTTTAGTAAATTTATTTTGTATTTTATCTAAAGCCTGAACATAAACCAAGTGTAGGGGGTTCCACGCCGTCGAAGCATATTCCAGTTGCGACCTTACGAGACTGTTATAAAGTAACACCAAGGTACTAGATTCTTTAAATTCGGTACTTTGACGGAAAATGAACCCCAACATCTTGTAAGCCTTTGCTGTAATTTTTTCAACATGTGAAGAAAGTATTAATTTGCTGTCCAGAGTAACCCCAAGATCTCTCACCTCAGATACCTTAATTAAAGCTTTATTGTGAAGTTTATAGTCAAATAATATTGGGTTTTTTTTTCGTGTATATGATATAGTACGACATTTATCTACGTTAAGATGAAGTTTATTTTTAATACAATATAAACTAAGACGATTTAAATCGTCTTGTAGTTTCTCACAGTCTTCAATAGATCTAATCACGGTAAAAAATTTTGTGTCATCTGCAAATAATAAAAATTTTGAATTTACGAAACATTTAGCCACATCGTTAACGAATAAGTTAAAAAGTAAAGGTCCGAGGTGAGAGCCCTGAGGAACTCCAGAAGGGACAGGAATAAAACTGGAAATGAAACCCTTAACGGTTACAGCTTGAGTCCTATTAAACAAATAAGATGTAAGCCATCTCAGAAGGTCACCGTGCACTCCGAAAGCCTCTAACTTTTTAATTAATAATTGATGTGATATTTTATCAAAACATTTAGAGTAATCGGTGTACACAGCGTCCACCTGAGAGCCCCCATCCATGCCGGCTAGAACCTGGTCGAGAAACTCGCAGAGGTTTGACTCAGTGGACCGCCTGTCAATGAAACCGTGCTGCTGAGTAATAAGCAGGGGCCGGACGGCCGGGAAAAACGAATCGTAAACTATTTTTTCCAGCAATTTTGGAATTACTGAAAGTTTAGATATTCCCCTATAATTGACAACGTTGTGTTTATCGCCACTCTTAAAAACTGGGACGACTAGTGACCGCTTCCATACTGAAGGCATTACTCCGGTATGTAAGGACAAATTAAAAAGAAAGTATATTGGTTCAGCCAGTTCCATATAACATTTTTTCAAAAACAAAGGGTGTATACCGTCAGCACCCGAACCCTTTGTAGCATCTATACGAGACAGATATTTTTCCACAGTGTGACGCGAACAATTAACCGAGTCAATAATACAGGTGGTAGACTCACCATAGTTATGGTTGACAACTGGGCCATTATGATTTCCTTCAAAAACAGTTTGAAAATATTCATTAAATAGGTTGGCTATGGACATTCCATCATTACTAACCGAACCATTCAGGTACACAGACTCAGGAACAGTCACGTTACCTTTTTTTGATTTAATAAAAGACCAGAAATGTTTACTGTTCACTTTTATATTATTTTCAGCCCTGCTGACAAAGATGGAATAATCGGTTTTTTGTACTAATTTAACTTCCGTCCGTAAATCAGAAAATTTAATGTAATCGCTCTGTCTTTTATAAACTTTCCAACGCTTATGTATGTGACGCTTTTTGTTGATTAGGTATATAAGTGAACGTGAGTACCATTGAGGAAATCGCTGACCGTCGGAGATAACTTTCTTAGGAATTAGGTCACATATAATTTGTTGAAGAAGATTGTTAAATTTTTCGACAGCTACATTCACATCAGTAGTATCGAGCTCCCGCTCCCAGTTAATTTCGGCAAGCTGGCGCCTAATGAGCTCATAGTCCGCAGCATAGAAACGGCTTACAGTGCGCGGCGCAGCGCGAAGGCCGGCCGGGCCGCGCGCGCCCGCCGCGCACCGCACCGCCAGGGGGGGGGTGATGCGCGTCCTCGGGCAGTGACAAAGGATCACAACGGTTGACACTGCATTTTAAATTTGAAATTACTAAGTCTAAACATCTGCCATTATGATTATAAATATTATTGAATTGGGACCAGCCCGTAAAACACAGAAACGTGTTAAGTTGAGACACAAAGCTAGTAGTATGCGGGTTACTTAAGTATATACCTAAACTCGAATCTTCATTCCAAGAAGCATCCCGTATATTAAAGTCGCCCACCAATAAGTAACCGGTCCCAGGATTATCAACTACCAAATCTGATAAATAATCAAAAAACGCCAGCTGCTCAGATTCCTGGTTATTACATTGTAGAAAATAACAACAATATATACAAATACTATTAGTCCGTCCCAATGAGATACTAACAGAAGCAACCTCAGCATCTCGGAAATACGGTAAAGAACGTCGGGGCCTCACGTTGACTGGGAGTCCGACACGTACAGCGATAAGTGAACCACCCCCTCTGCTCGTACCGTGGCTATCATAATCCCTATCAGTTCGATATACACTATATCTCCTATCAAACAGCTCAGCGTCATAGATTACCGGCAAAAGCCAAGTCTCTGTAAGACAAATAATGTCATAGTCTGCAGTCAAAACGTTTTTTAAAAATAATTCAGTTTTACTTCTTAAACCTCGCACGTTCTGATAATAAATACGTAACGAAATCATTGTATTAACTAAGTAAATATAATAAATTTGATAATCTCATAACACCAAAAATCACAAGTAGGTATTCGATAAATTGAAGTCAACGTATAAGCTAAAAAAGAACAGTATATGTACCTTATATATAAGCACATCCCATTTATTACAAAATCACAATATTTAAATAATGATAATATGTTTAATTCAAATTTATAAAGAAGGATTTGTAAGAATAAAATAATTAAGACTGAATAACTTAAGAGAGGGTAGCATAAAATAAAGTCATCATGCTTAAGCACAATGATACTAGTTCGATCACAAAGCAAACACGAAAACATCATAATACCACGACACTCATTTTGATGAATACAATACAACGCCGCTTTCGCCATTACGTGAGTAAAGTGTATCCGATCAAAAGATGTAATGAACATAAAAAACGTCGATACGTTAGGCGAACAGATGGCATACCAAATTAAACATGGGTACCTAAGTCGAAACAAGTAAGCAGGGAAGACCAAGTTTTGGGCCCGCATGAACACAACTAAAGTGCAATCACCAACCAAAATAAAAATAAATAGATAATAGAACGAATAAATAGATACTGCGAATAACAAAATCATACTATATACGGACACAGTAAAAATATTTCCAATATATATAAAAAAATCATTATAAAATAAATAAATACAACAAAATAGACAAAAATACACTCTTTTCGTGATTGTTATCATGACCATGAAAGGAACTAATACACTTAATCTTAAAATCTTAGAAATAAATATTACAAAAAACAAATCATTACATTTGGTTAATATGACTGGATAAAAATATGCAGTAAGCCCTTCAGCAACAAAATAACAATGCATTGAGTTAATACTTATGTTATCCTTTTTAGTGCTTCATCAGATGTAATGTGAATGACAGGTGATTTTTCGTTCTTGCGTATCATTACGGTGCAGTTTCGAACCCAGCAAAATGCATAATTTTTTTCTTTGGCTCTTAGTTTGGCCTGTTGAAGCAGATATTTATTTCTTGTTGATAGGTGATCGTTGGCATATATTTTATTTGAATTGCCAGAAAATCCTATGTCACGAGCTTCTATGAACTTCAGCTTACGAAGAGCAGCTAAAAAATCATCCTTCTTGTACCTTGCCTGCATTTTTAGAATAACAGGTTTGATATTCATTTTATCACTGTTATTTTTCACTGCAACTCTTGTGACGAAATCTATGTATTATATATATATATAAGTGCCGTTAATTGATATAATGAAATTTGACACTGTATATTTTATTGTCTGTTTTAAATATTACGTCAAAAAACAATATCATCTAAAAGCGTGAAATTTTCATAATTATATTTTCTGACAATTACACCATATATTTAGTTCCAAGATAAGTATCATTAAGAACTTGCGTTATGAATAATAAGTAAATATATCCAGACCCGAACAAATATATTTTTTTGTGCATGCAAAGATTTGTCCTGTGTGGGAATCGAACCGTCAACCTCTGGGGTGGGTGCGCAATTTATGATTTTATCATATAACAACACATATTAAAGAATCGCATACTTAAACCACTCTGATATGTAATAAAGCAACTCGACTCGACTACATAATTATACTAAAATATACAACAAAAATATTGCAATAGTAGTCCGGGAATTAGGCACTTAACTTTGAAAAGTTCTAGGTTTACTCGCTAGGATTTGAACCGACACCTTCTGAATTGCAATCTATTGGCGTCACCATTGGACGATGCTGCTCATCAAGAGACCAAGCCTTAAGAATTAATAAATTGCTAACAATATGTCCACCAGCATGCGTGTCCTCTACATCCTGGCTTTCTTCGTCGTGGTAGCTGCAGTGACAGCTCAGGATCCACCACCGCCGGAACAGCAATGCGACCCAAATGACGAGTAAGAATCTTTTAATATCGTCAAACATCTACTCTCATCTGTTTGAGACTCCTAGCTCCAAACTAGGCATAGTTTGAAGCTGGTAATACTTAGTACCACAACCCTGGCATTATCCCGGAGTTGCTCTAGACTCAAGCTTTGGACTCAGGATCCGCTCACTGGTCTAACCAGATACGGCTGAATTTCAGTTGTTACACGAAGCGACTGCCGTCTGACCTCCGCAACTTAAAGGGAAACATTATCTATTGAAAAACCAGCAATTTTAGAAGGCATTGACTTCTGCCATAGATGTTCATAACAACCGGGACCAATAGCCTCAACGGTGTTAACCAGCGCGTTTTTAGATAGTCGACCAACTCGCAGTCGTCCAGACCTTGGAGGTTGATTTTAAGCTCGAGCTGCAAGTTCTCTGCGTTGTGAATATGAAAAGCAGAGGGTTGGAGCGCAATCTTCATCAAACAGGACCATTAAGCTTAATATATATTGATGTTGCTTGATATTGATCGCTGCCAGTTTTATGCTGCCAGATCCTCTTTTTACGATATGCCGCCCCGTTTATGTGCAGGGTGGTAGTCTTTCTAGAAGATCGAAAGACTTAAGTCCAGTGTGAGGGCAGGTCCCCGAGTTCTACAAGGTCAATGCCGAAAAACCACAAGGTTTTGTGCTCTCATCTACTCTATAAATATAATAAGTAACAAAATGTATTTCTTTATTATTCAAAGTATGCTTAATGTCCTCAGGGGATGTCTACTAGTGCAAGGCAGGCTTCCCGATGTCAACTATGATAGTTTCGACCAATCGAAAATTCCTATCGGCGGTCGAAGAAATGGCCCATCCACCAACTAAAAACCAACGGCAGCTCCACACTAACGTCAAAAGATCTACTAAATCCTAATTATTATTATTATTATTATTATTAAATGTTCCAACGAACCAGAACCAGACTATGTCGATTTGATATGAGTTTCAATAAAATACTTCAATTGCAAAATATTTACACTGTTTTTTTTAAAATATTTTTAAACTTGACACTGTCAAGTAATTTGACAATTCAAGTTATTATCCACGATATGCAGCGTTTTCGTCATTTAGCCAAAGTTAAAGTCTTCCCCAGTAAAGAAGTAGAACATTTAAAGGACGTTTCAACGGAGTTCTGCTCCACGGCAAAACTGAAACTCACGATAACATAATACTTTCCTACACTTGTGTACGTTGCCGAAGCAAAAAGCAAGCAAGCTGGCTTTCGGTTGGGACACAGCACTGTGACAGCATTACTGAATGTTACTGAGGATATTCGTTGTGCCATGGATAATAAAATGTTTAGTGTTATTGTACTCCTAGATTTTAGCAGCGCTTTCAACTCTGTTGACTTTGATATTCTCCTTGCTATCCTGCGCTCTATTAACTTTCCTCCACCAGTTATTGCTTGGTTTACAGACTACCTACACGGTAGACGACAGCGTGTCAGGAGTGATGACTTGCTTTCTGACTGGTGCTCCTTAACAGCAGGTGTTCCGCAAGGCGGCGTTCTCTCTCCTCTCCTCTTCTCTCTTTTTATCAATAAAATTACCCCTATTATTACTTCTTCCTACTACCTGTATGCGGATGACTTGCAGATTTATAGACAGTTTCATCTTGATGATGCTTGCTCTACCATTGAAGCTATTAATGCTGACCTTAGGTCAATAAAAACTTGGTCTGATTCATTTGGTTTGCTTATAAATCCTGCAAAGTCTCAGGCTATAATTATTGGCAGTAGTGGGATGTCTAAGAGGCTTGCCATTGATTCCTTACCAGGGGTTGAGTATGGAGGTGAAAAGATTAACTTTACCAATAAAACTAAGAACTTGGGTCTTATTCTTGACCGGTCTCTCTCTTGGGCACCACATATTAATGAGGTTAGTAGGCGTATGCATTTTGCATATCATTCTCTGAGGCGACTTCAATTTTTTCTACCTTTTAGCACCAAGATTATGCTTGCTCATGCGCTATTACTCCCTATTCTCGACTACGCTGATATTTGTTATTTGGATGCAACTGAGGAGTTACTTAACAAGCTGGAACGTCTTCAAAACTTGGCCATAAGATTTATATTCGGACTGCGTAAATACGACCATGTTTCTGAGTATCGGGAAAGACTAAAATGGCTTGCTATAAGGCGCCGCAGAGATGTGCACATTTTGTGTATGTTGTACAAAATTCTTTACCATCCCCAGCTCCCCAATTACTTGCGTGTTCGTTTCAATGTACTACCTACTACATCCCGCCCCAAACGATCCTGTGTAACTAAGACCCTTGTTTCTCCTTCCTCCAACACTAAGTATTTCCGTAACTCCTTTTCAGCTCGTGCTGTTAGAATGTGGAACAGTCTTCCCTCTCTGATTCGTGAAAGTCCATCACTTAAGTCTTTCAAAAGTAAACTGAAGAATCACTACTTGTCAAATTCGGCACATAATTAGCACTTTTTTTCCCCCTTTAAATGTTTCATTCGTTATCTTACAATAATGTTAGCATAAGTTGTATGTATGTATCTATGTATATATTTTAATATAATATTAGCATATAAGAGATTTGCTTTATATTTTGTTCTTTTCTTGGACAACATTTATCCCGTACAACTATTTAGTTTACAACTGCTAGGGTTGGCTGGTAGAGATCTCTTCTAGAGATAAGTCCACCTTTGTACATGTTATTTTATATACCTCATGTAATATTTAAAATTATTTTTGTGCAATAAAGGATTATTAAATAATGTCTAAAATCTTCTATAATGAAATGAAATGAAATAAATGAAATGAAATGAAATGAAATGAAATGAAATGAAATGAAATGAAATGAAATGAAATAAAATTTTATTTAGACATAAATACACATAAACAAAAAACAGTATTCAAATCAGTCAACAATTTTTACACAGTTTACATATAGTATGCCTAAAAAGGACTCCAATCAGCATGTGCTGCAGTGGAGGGCCACAACAGCGCTGGTCTTCCGTGGAGACCTTATAACTTACGTGTGCAACAGCCACACAAAAGGCAGAAACTTAACAATAAAACAAAATATTCAAACCACAAAATACAATTAAATGAAAAGTTAAAGTAGTAAAAGTAATAAAAGTAGTGAGTTACATCAGAATCACACTTATGTATATCATATGAAATTTTCTATTTTAAGATTAAACAACATAGAACAAACACAGTTTGATTTGAATTGAAAAGATTTTTAATTTTTATTAAAGATAATAGAGAGATCGACAGCATTAAGTAATACGTAAATATTTTTTTAATTTATATTTAAAAGCACCAATAGAAATATAATTTGGTTGACTGATAGAGAATGCCTAACGACATTAAGTACGCCTTTCGTTTCGTTTTTTTACATACGTGTTTGTATTAGAATATAAATTATAGTACAAATATAGAATAGTACACAACAGATATATAGAAACCAATAGTGTACAGTTAGCGTCAGATACCACATACATATATCGGACATCGTCCTACGCGCTTGAAAATAGCGACGTGTGTCGATCTTCATGGCGCTTCGGAAGTTACCAAACGGAACAAAGAATCATATATATGCATATAGGCGTAAAGGGCTTCTACGTAACATCTTTGAAAACCCAAGCCAATGCCACAAAAAAATGCTCCACAGGATGCGACTAGTGCAATCACCGCTATGTCGTAGATGTGGTGACGAAGAGGAGTCTATGGAACACCTGCTGTGTACCTGTGACTCGTTGGCTGCTTGCCGAATGAGTCTCCTGGGGGTGGCCTACCCACAACCAAGGGACTATGGGCACCAACCTGCAAAGACTGTCATAAAGATGATGGTAACAATATTTAGAGATTTGGAGTGATAGGCAAGGGGATGCACAAAAGATCCGACATAAGGGTCAAAGTGCGCCACGGTTTGTCTGTAGCCCCCGCTATAAGATAAGATAGTGAATGTATGTGGGTGTATGGTGAAACGTGTGTGTGTAAATATATTAATGTGTGCGTGTATGTATGTGTGTGTTATTGTGTGTTGTATATTATTTATTATATGACAATACCATTTTATATTTTTAGGCTAGGCAGATTATTTTTTTTTGTGATATATTGTTCTGTGTGTTCGTAATTCCAACTAGAAAGAAGCTTGTTAATCTGTTTTTTGCATTTATGTCTAGTTATCGATACGATACACAGTTTGCATTGTAATTTGTTGTATATATGAGGACCCATAAATCGAAAGCTTTTTGACCGAAGGCAAGTCTGCATTGGGGCTTTGGCCATCGCATGCCTCTTTGAGATCGTTTGGTGATTATGTGGTAATTAAATGAAGTCTTGTGGAATCTTGAGCTATTGACCGAAGGAAATAGCAAAAATACACGCACCTGGAGCAAATAATGGATGGCAACTAAAGAAATCATAAAAAAAACCCGACTACCTTCATTTAAAAGAACTGTAATCGCAAACTCTAGTCAAAACAGAGCAAATCGTTGGTATTGTGTTTGTTGCTTGATTACAACGTGAATTTAGAGTACTTTGGATAAACAACATGAAACGCACATTTAGTAGGTGTAAGTTTCATAGTTGTGAGGTTTATACTTCTTGAGAAAATCGAATCAGAGTTCCAAGGTAGCGGGTGGCCCGGTTTATTTGCTGTCCAGTGTATTTCAAATAATGTTATTATTCTTTAAAAAATATTATAGATCAACTACAAGATGCAAATACATATTATTAAAACAAAACATCATCAAATTCTTTATCATGTTTATTAATAAAAACAAAAAATCTTCTCCTAAGAAGTTAATCTTTTGCAATAATGCCCCTTTTCGTGGGATATGACGATCGACAAATAGATTAACTGTCAATAGTAAATAAAATGAATATCATTATTAAATTGCTTAGAATATTTTAGCGAAGTAAATATGCGTGGAAAATTAATATTGAACAGTTATATAAAGATTACATTGATTAGGGTGTAATCGGAATTTATTAGGTGAAAATTTAATTTAATTACCCAAGCATATCGTGCTATATACATATATGGAGAACAATAAATATTGGAAATCATTAAGCGAACTTTTCAAGTCGACTTATCTCATTAAGTAAGTAGAAATAGAATCATTTGTTAATTTATTTCTGAAAAAAGATTACTATAGTCCAGCAACCTCATGCGCGACCTTTCCGCGGGGTGACAGACGGTGGCAGGGACGAGATAAACAAGATGTCAGCGGGTAGCGGCTGGGGTAGCGGGGAAGGGGGAACTTCTCTTCGTGTGTAGCCGTGTGCTAGAATGACACGCTACCTCGTCCCTGCCACCGTCTGTCACCCCGCGGGACGGTCGTGCACGAGATTGCCGGACTATAGGAGGATGTGGTTCTCTTCCCCGTGTATGTACAAATACCCTCATCAAAGCCGAGAGCTACGTATTCTGCCCAGCGTCAGGACCATTTTTTTAGAATTATCAAATGTGTAAGCCATAAAATTGGTTTCATGATTATGAATTAAAAGCGTTATATCCTGAGTTATTTTCTTAAAATAACGTCAGCACGCTTGGGTTACACAAACGTAATTGTGTAACCCAAGCATGCTGACGTTATGATGGTGCCTCGCCCCCTTTCCAACAGCGGTGGACGTCGTCGGAAGTTTTTTGTGGGTAGGACCGTGGTTGTCGCGTCTGCCGCGGTGAGCCCCACACTTCCCTCTCGGTCCTCCTATTGGCCGGGAGGCAGTGCGTAAGCAGAATTATTTTATCGACGATAGAAAAAGAAAAAAGGCCTCCATGTGGATGCTTAAGACGGATTTCAGCAACGCTTCTGACAGAGTTAAACATCGAATGTTATTGTCAAAGCTTTAGTTGAGTAGTGGGGGGCGCTGCTGCTTAACTGGTTTGAGTCTTTATTGAACTATTAAATTATTATTTTATTTTTAATTATTGAATTATTATTATACAGTAGACTACATTCCGTTGTTGTAAATTACTATGTATCAGGAGCTTCTTACGCTGTGTCGGGTGTTTCGCAAGGATCCCACCTAGGCCCAATTGTGTTTTTATTATTTATAAATAATATTCCTACTCACTTAAGCCATAGCGAGTTTTCTCTCTTTGCTAACGAATTAAACACATTTAAAATCGTACAAAATCAGGCAGGCGGGGTACTTCTTCAGGATGATTTTGATAGTTTAGATGCATGGAAAAACGATATGACACTTAACGCAAGGAAATGCTAC
Source organism: Musotima nitidalis (assembly GCA_949126915.1). Classification (NCBI taxonomy): domain Eukaryota; kingdom Metazoa; phylum Arthropoda; class Insecta; order Lepidoptera; family Crambidae; genus Musotima; species Musotima nitidalis. The sequence continues at coordinate 12,356,673 of OX421435.1, read as the reverse complement.
AATGTAAGTTTCACAGTTATCAAAATACTCCTAATATAATTTAGGTGTAAAAGGGATCCTACCAATACCTAAGAAGCCCAAGCCAACCTAACCTGCAAGTGGTGCACCTGCCGATCAACGGACGAGGCTCTGGCGAACATAACAGTGCCCGGTAAGCGGCAATAGCCTCGCCGCCTATTACGGTACCAATTATATTATTGGTGAAGTGTGGGCGTATAACATGCATCTCCCTTCCTCTTTCGGGGAAACAGGCGTGAATGTATGTAATGTATGTAATGAAATTTATGGGGAAAGCCAATGTGGACATTATAAAGCTGAAATTAATATTGATGTTGGCACCTAGGTAGCTGCCACAAAATCAACCGATTATTTCTCCACAGAACCAAGAGGCTCTAACGCGTCATGATGCTGCGCAGGTGTCACTAATCGCAGTGTTTTGCGTTACGCCTTCATCATCCTAGCATATCCTGGTTGGCCCAGACTTAAAAAAAATTAAAATTAAAAATTCATTTATTCAAGTTTGGGTCAATAGAGCTCTTATGAATGTCATACTTATAATCTACCGCGCCTAGGCTTAGAGCCTAGGAGCTGCTCACTCCTCTAACCAAATCTGACTGAATTTGATTTATTATATGGTGCGACTGCCGTAACCCAGATGGGAAATATCAGTCTTTGGTAAATTCAGCTGTCAGGATATCAAAAAGCACTGATTTTTTAATAACGACTGCCATCGATGTTCATGACAGCCAGGACCAACGGCTTGACGTGCTATCCTAGGCAAAAAAACAAGCGAAAACGCAAATAACTTCGAAAAGTAATAGGTACGTGAGATGGGCCAAGACTTTCTGAATAACAATCTATTGGACTCACCACTGGGCTACACGGCTTATCAAGAGAACATTCCATAAAAGTCAGTAAATTGCTAACAATATGCCCACCAGAATGCGTGTCCTCTACATCCTGGCTTTCTTCGTCGTGGTGGCTGCAGTGACAGCTCAGGAACCACCGCCGCCGGACCAGATATGCAACCCAGAAGACGAGTAAGACTCTTTTAATATCCTCATCTTCCATAGATCTTCATCTATGTTAGACTCCTAGCTCGAAACAAGACAGAGCTACGTAGTACCGACATCCCAGCATTATCCCGGTTGTGCCAGGCCCAGGCCCACCCTCTCGGACAGGTCTTCACCTTGGCGGGTGGGGGGCTGAGTATCTCCCGGAGGCCTGGAAAAGGTAACACCTAGAAGTTGGCATCTCTGGGTGCCCTTAGTACTGACAACTGGGGGAAAACGGCAGTCTTAGGTAGCACGAGCAGGTCAAAGCCCACCCTTCCTATGTAACGATAGCCATAGATGTATATAACATCCGGGACCATTAGCCTCATCGATCTCATCCAGCCAGTTATTTAGATAGTCGACCAACTCGCAGTAGTCCAGACCTCCGAGGCTGTTTTCAAGCTCGAGCTGAAAGTTATGTGGGTTGTGAATATGAGAAGCTTCGACCCTGAGCGTAAACTTCATTAAACAGGAACGTTAAGCTTGATATCCATTGACAGTGCTTGATATTGATCGTTGCCAGTTTTCGTAGAAGCCATCCCTTTTTTCCAACTTGCCGGCCTACGGCGTGCTGTCCCATTTGTGCGCAGGGTGGGAGGGGGTCATGTGTGCCGGAGTGCCACGATGTTCTGTGCTCTCATCTACTCTATAAATATAATTAATGGAGTAGGTGGGTCAAGGCACATAATCCCTATAAATATTTCCATTTCTATTTTATTAATATAATGCTTAATGTCCTCAGGGTATGTGTACTAGGGCAAGGCCAGGTTCCCGATTACAACTATGATACTGACGAATATATACCGGCGGTCAGGGAAATAGCCCACCAACGGTAGGTCCACACTGACGCCAAAAGATCTACTGAAACCAAATGTACCATCGAACCCGAACCAGACTATGTCGATTAGATATCAGTTTGAATAAAATACAAATTAAATAGATATTTCAATAAAATACTTCAATTGCAAAATATTTACAAAGTTTTTTTTTAAAAATATGACACTGTCAAGTAATTTGACAGTTCAAGTTCTTCTTTCTTTCTTTTAAATAATAGCTTTGTGCGTCTAGCACATTTAGCTAGTGGCAAGTAAGTGATATATTAATTATATATAATTTATAGTAAATGAGAATGAGTGGTGATAAAGATGATAAATTGAAGATGAAATACCCTCCCCTAAACCCATTGAGTCCTCAGTAAAGATGTGGGACTATACTGAAATCTCACATGGACTCCTTGAAAGAAAATTTTGAAAAGTGATGTTGCACTGTTTTGTTTGATTTACCAACACTCATGTATGTTCACAAACACTTAACGGTTTATGATCCACCGTTATTACACATTAATGTTAGAAATATCACAAATTTTAAAAAATAAAATAAAACTTTCCCGCCAAGAAGTACCTACTAGTTCAAGTAATTTTCCACAAAATGCAGCGTTTTCGTCATTTAGTCACAGTAAAAGTCTTACTTACAAAAGGTTTCTATGGAGTTTTGCTCCACTGAAAAACTGAAACTCACAATAACATAATACTTTCCTACACTTGTGACCGTTGCCGAAGAAATAATGTCTAAAATTCCCTATAATTTGGTTGACTGATAGAGAATGCCTAACGGCATTAAGATCGCCATTCGTTTCGTTTTTTTATTAAATTGTTTGCATTAGAATATGGTAAAAATATAGAAGGGTATACAACAGATATATGGAAACCAACAGTGTACAGCGTCAGATACCTAGTTGGTAGCACCTACAGTGCCATATACATATATCGGAAATAGTCCTACGCGCTTGATGAATAGCGACGTGTGTCGATCTTCATGGCGCTTCGTATGTTACCAACTATATGACCGCTGACTGTACTATGGAATGGAAACGGAAGAAAACATCATATAACATATTCAATCATAGTGGACTTTTTAAGGTAAATATTTGATGCAAGCTGTAAACTTGGAGGATACCGCTGCAATAATAAATAACTAATACCCTCACGGTCTGCCTCTTGGGCGTACAATAGTTGCGATTTCATATAATACGAAATCAGATTTTATGGATTTTAAAAGTAATACTAACAACGGACTTTGTCAAAAGTTTATAGTGATAAGTCGTTTAAATATTCTTTGACATTATAATAGCATTTTTCTATCAATAGTTCACGTAATTTCAACTTAAAGAGATTTTGGGAAGGCAGCAGACGAATTTGCTTAGGAATTTTGTTATAGATATGAGTAGCACTTCCAATAATCGATTTTTTTAATAAGGCAGTATTGTGTGGAATGGCACTTAATTTATCTTTATGACGATCAAGGGTTTTGAATTAAAATAGGTCTACATTAGATTTAATAAAAACTGCACATTCAAAAAGGTATAAGCATGGTAATGTCATTAATGCAAATTTTAAAAAAAAATGTTTACAGGAATCAGTTTTGTCAAGCTTGAACATAGCACGTATGCACCTCTTCTGGGCTCTAAATGCGAATTCTTTATCAGTAGAGTTAAACCAAAATATTATTCGTACCTTAAAGATGAGGCTACAAAACCGTGATATGCTGTCAGTAAAGTCTCCTGACTTACCGTCTGCCGCAACGAGAATAGTACATAAGAATATTGATTAAGTTTCTTACGAATATGGTCAATGTGCCATTTCCAATTTAATTCTTTGTCAATTATTAAATCTAAAAATTTCGTGGAGTGACATTTGGTGACTATTTCTCCAAGATAATTTATGTTCAAATTAATAATGTCATTTTTAAATATCATAAGTTTTATTTTTAAATTATTTGTATGTAACCATTCTATAATACAGTTTAATGTCGAATTAATGTCATTTTCCAAATTATTTATATTCTTATTACTAAATAGCACTGTATTGTCATCTGCAAATAAAGTCATATGATTGTCAGTCAATGTAGTTATATCATTAATATAGATAAGAAAGATCAGGGGTCCTAAAACGCTGCCCTGCGGTACGCCATATTTGATTTTTCTAAATTTAGATTGGTGTACTTTTTCCTCTTTGGTTTTCAAACATATTTTTACTATTTCAGTAGCTTGTTGCCTATCGCTCAAATATGATTCAAACAACTCAAGCGCATTACCTCTAACTCAATAGCTAGAAAGGTAATTCAATAGAATATTCTTATCCACACAGTCGAATGCCTTTGTCATGTCCATATACAACGCTACAGTAGGTATTCGATTATCAACATTCATTATTACTTCATAAACAAAATTGTAAATGGCCATAATTATGGATTTGTTATTGCGAAACCCATATTGTTCAGGTACCAGAATATTGTTTTTGTTAAGAAAAGCATAGAGTGTTTTGTACATTACTTTTTCAAAAATTTTGGAAATTACAGGAAGTAACGCTATAGGTCTATAACAACTCATGTCATCCCTCTTATTCTTTTTTATTTATTTATTTATTTATTTATTTATTTATTTATTTATAATCTTATGCTACCATTACAGGTGTCTTAACCTAATGCGATAGCAAAGCAATGTTTATAATAAATACAATATATTATTAATCTACAATATTATTTAAATATAATATAATATAACATAAACTAGCCTACCTGATATCCTATATTAACAAAATAAGTTCTAAATCTAACGTAACTGATAACTTATTATATTTAACGCAGTTCTGGCGAATTCACTAAAAGTGCATGAAAATATATCCACCGTGTCATGAACCGTGTTTATAACATGAAACGCGCGGATAAGTGGCGTTTTCGCTAGTAGGTTGGTCCTGGCCACAGGCACAGCCAGCAAGCGCGGGCGCCGCCGCCGCCACACGCACCGGTCCGGCACGCTCAGCTGCAGGTAGCACAGCAGCTCTGGATTGTGCTGCATTCCACGCAACACCCTCACCACGTACACGGCGAGCGCGAACTCTCTACGGACCCTGAGCTGATTGTACCCTACCATACCCAATACGAACAAAGTAGGATACATCAGCGGGTAGAATGGGTATACCCCATAAAGTTTTAAGTACAAGTATCTTGTGAACTTGTTCTGAATCCGCTCCAACATGACACTATACTTCGCTTCATGGGGAGCCCATATAGCTGCACTGTGTTCGAGGTGGCTTCGGACCAGAGCATCGTATAACACCCGGAGTGTGGCGATGTTAGTGAACCCCTGCGATTGCCTTAGTACAAAGCCCAAGTTTCTGAACGCCCTCTTGCATATCTTTACAATATGGTCACGAAAATTTAGGTCTGGTGTAACATACACCCCTAAATCTCGGACTTGAGATAAGCGCTGCATTGGAGATGTATCTACTTTGTACTCGTAGCACACAGGAGTCCGCGAGCGGGTAAACGTCATCACTGAGCATTTGGAGTCATTGAAGTAGAGTTTATTATCTTGACTCCACTTTACTACCCGGTTGATGTCCTCCTGTAGCCGCTCACAATCCGACTGATCCTTGACCTCGAGCAGTAACTTGAGGTCATCTGCAAACAATAAACATAACCCATGTTTTACGACCTCCGGTAAATCGTTTATCATTATGATAAATTCAAGAGGCCCCAAGTTACTACCCTGGCTCACACCAGACCTGGTGAAATACGGCTCCGATTCATATCCATCGTATTCAACATACTGCTGTCTGTTTTCCATATAACTGGCGAAGAACCGCAATAGATGTGGAGTGCAACCAACTTCAGCCAGCTTTAACAGCAGAATGTCATTGTCGACCGTATCAAACGCCTTTCTAAAATCGAAGTAGGCTGCATCCACCTGCACGCCAGCATCAACCGCCGGCACCACCCGGGCCATAAAACTAAGCAGGTTGGTGGCGGTGCTACGCCCCAGACGAGTATATATAGAGTAGTATATAGTATTATGTGATGCTCACTAGAACTAACAATGTCATATAATTTACTATAGCAATGGACCGAAAACACTACCCTGAGGGACGCCACTATTAACTGTTCTTGAGTTTTGTAATTATTTTTCTTGATTTGTAAGCATATAAATCTGACTAATTTATGGATATTGCACCCTGTCTTTTAAATGAGGTTTTATTAAGTTCAGAGCATTACCTCTGCTACTGTAACAGATTAGTCTTTTTAGCAAATTGTTATGATAAGAGACCGGATTATATGCATTTATTTAAGCTATTCTCAGCGATATGATTGAAACACAATCTTACCCCTGAAAATTTGGAAAAATACAAAATTTTTATATAATTTTATGTCATGTAATGTTACAGTACTTACTTATATTAAGAGTATATCCTATCAAAAAATAATTTACTCTTCTAAACTTACTTTTCTCTTTTTCTATTTTTAGTATACCTAAAATCTATCATTTCGCATATTCTGCTAACATTTGTGCATATTTAAAGCATTTTTCATGCATATTATCAGCTTTTTATATTTCATATAATCCGGTCTCTAGTTTTGATCCACAAGGTCAAAAGCTTTTATCATGTCCATATAGATGACACGTGATAGAATTGCTTTCATCAAGACAAAGGATTGATCTTTTTACAAGTCGTAGATAGCTGTATTTATTGAGATATTCTTACGAAAACCTTTTTGCTCATTGGAAAAGAAATGCATAAATTTGATTAAAAACAAAAACTATAAATAAAAGATGTCTTCCAACTGTGGGCCAAGACTGGGTATGGTGCCAAGAATGCTGGCAACATTTCCTCTTTGGAATGCCAGGCCAATATGCTGGCAGAAGAAGCTGCCAGCCTTCTTGTCACCGGAAGCAGCAATAAGGCGTGAACTTAACTCCTTCACGAGCTGCTTTGCTTCCGGCCCCCACGAACCCAATGTCTCCACCGCAAACGGAACAAAAAGAAAGTTAGTGGCCCTAGGTTTTCGTATTTGTTCCGTTTGCGCTTTTCAGCACTTACCGCAGCAGCCCCGACACGACGCGAAGTCGCGCATACATGTGAGGGAGCCACGGTGTTTGCACAAGTCGCATCCCACACCAGCGGCCTGCCAAGCTTCCATGGGCCGATAGTCATACCGTAAGGTCTTTTGCCATCACTGCGAGAGATACCAGTTGGCTCTAAGATAGCAGGTAACCCAACGGTGGTAAAAGCACTGCGGATGATGTTATTGAGAGAGGAGTGCCAAAATATACGACCAGCACTGCGGGCGCATGAAAGACCGTGATGACCAAGCTCGTCAACGGCCTCCCTACAAACACAACGATGAGGGTGGACTACCCTGGCGCCAAGGCAGAGACAAACCGCTAGAGTAAGAGACGGCCCGTCCAACAAGGTACCGACATTGGCAGACGGTAATGCCTGGAGCCAGTGACCTGACTCTCTCTCGGAGACTGCAGTGAGACGAGCAATTTCTACTGAATTGACAGAAGATGACAGAAGTCAATCAACATTTTTTTTACATAGAGGCTCGTCCCAGTGCCTCTGCGACTGTGGCAGTAGAGGGAAGTCGGAACTTAGGCAGGAGGATTGCCAGGCGTTTTTAGCATCTGCTCCGCACGATAACTCTACGGAACCCAAAGAAGGGTTGATAATCTTCCGGTAGAGATTGTGCGTACTATGAGCAGAAAACAAAAACACCGGCAGCGCCACGTTAGATACATTTCTTACACCTAGACCTCCAAAGCGTACAGGAAGGGAAGCCTGACTCGAAATCCCAGTATATTTAAGGACGCTATTGGCAAAAGCTCTACAGAAACTACAATTGTTTCGACGCCGAAAGTAACAGGAAATGATACTGAGGATGGATGGACCGAAGTAACTCACAAACGGACGCGGGCGTCGTTATATGGTGTCCTGCGAGGCACTGCAAGCGGCGGAAAGGAAGAAGTTCTTTCATCTATTACTACTTGCGAGAAGGTACTACAGTGAACCAGGTGCGGGACCATCTCACCGCGGTTTTTGGAGGGGACGTTTGTTCAGTCGAAGCGTTAAAGGCACGCGGGAACTATGCATCTTTTAAGCTCGGAGTGCCAGCTACACTTGCAGAACAAGTTATGTCCCCTGTCAATTGGTCTTTAGATATCTGTATAAAACCCTGGCGCCAGAATTTTCGTAGTAAACAAGAAGCAATGTTGTAAAAATCCTTTTACAAAACTAAAGTTTTATTATCAGAATGTTCGCGGGTTACGCTCTAAGACTATATCGTTTCGCAATAACATAAGTCGATTTGAACATGACGTAGTTGCTTTGACAGAGACATTTCTGACAAGGTCAGTGCGCGACGGGGAAATCTTTCCTTCTGGTTACGTCGTGGTTCGCAAGGACCGCGCTGGCGACGCCGGATGGGGGGGAGTTCTGCTGGCGGTACGTGAATGCTATTCAGTACAAGTAATTGACGATATTGATGGCCTTACGCCTGATAAAGAATTAATCTGTGTAATCATAAAATCTAAAAGTGTTAAACTATTGTGTTGTGAGGTGTATTTACCCCCCAGCTATAGGAATGATCAATATCTTAGTGTTCTGACATGTATAGAGAATTTAATTTGTTTATATCCAAACTTAAATATGCTGCTGCTCGGTGATTTTAATTTAAATTCATGTAGCGCGAATGTTAAATCAGAATTTAAAAATTTTTGTCTGTTTTGTGGACTGATTGAACATAAACATATACTGAATAGCCATGGTGGTATGTTGGATTTGGTATTGAGTAAATTAGTCTTAGATCAGGTGAGTGTATCGAAGAATACTGAACCAATGGTATCTATTGATGAGTATCACCCTTCCCTTGACATATTGGTAAAACTTAAAAATCGTGTGGAGATTTATAATCCCAACACACTCCATCTGCCCGCCCCATGCCCGAATACGCGACTGGGCTGGAACTGGCATAGGGCTGACCAAGCTTTGTATGCTGCTCTGGCCTCTGCTAATTGGTCCGAAATATATTAGGTCGGGGAAAAAGTCTTTTCGCATAACGTAGGTATAAACTTATTATAAATTTTTTTTGACTGTACTATTTGTGTCTGGCTGGTTTTGGTAACATTAAAAAGGTTCCATTATAAAGAAAAGAAAAAAATAAAAAAAAGTTGTTTCCCGTTATTTTTCATTTGTTTTTCTCTCCGTAAAAATGAGTGAATCTAATGAAGAAATTCGATACATTTTAAAATTTTATTACAAAAAAGGCAAAAATGCAACTCAAGCAGTGAAAAAAATTTGTGATGTTTATGGACCTGATGCAGTGTCAGTAAGAGTAGCACAAATTTGGTTCAAACGTTTTCAGTCCGGAAATTTTGATGTTAAAGATGCACCTCGCTCTGGTCGCCCTGTTACGAATAAAATGGACGCCATTTTTGAAAGAGTGGAGCAAGATCGGCATGTTAGTAGTTACGATGTAGCTGAAGAACTGGGAATTGACCACAAAACAGTTTTGACCCATTTGAAGAAAGCTGGTTATACAAAAAAGCTCGATATTTAGGTGCCACACGAGCTCACTCAAAGAAACTTAATGAACCGTGTACTCATTTGCGATTCATTATTGAGACGTAATGAAACCGAGCCGTTTTTGAAGAGATTGATAACTGGCGATGAAAAGTGGATCACGTACGACAAGAACGTGCGAAAAAGGTCGTGGTCGAAAGTTGGCCAGGCTTCACAGACTGTGCTGCCGTGTCAGACCTATCTACGTTAACTTAAGATACATGAGTTACGGTTAACAAATGTAATTTGTATTTATTTAACGTACTTTATATCTAGAGCTCACAATTTTTTAAATATATTGTATATATTATTAGTACGACACTAACACATAACTCGCGTAACTTCTATTTTCGCCTAATTAGTAATGGTCAGTTGCTGTAAATTAAGATACAGTAAAATGCTTGACAAATTACATACACTTATGTGAAATCATAACTCCGTTATCTAATATATACATGACATAGCCGTGACAGGTTCGTACAGGTATATATATCGGATTGTTTATTTGAATTCTATTTGCGGTCACGGTCATTACGTTATTAAAACAGTGCATTATCATACTAAATATTGTGAATTATACTTATGTGAATTGATTAGTTTTCTACAAAATGAGTGAAAACAGACGTTTATTTATGGTGAGTATGGCAAAAAGACAATAAATTATAGAAAATAGAGGAAATGTTCTCAATTTTCAAGATCAACAGACGAACAATCAATACTATTATCACCTAAGCAATTCACAGAACTTCAGCCAGTCGTACCAAAACCCAATATGTTACCAGTGCTAAAACAAGATGATTTAGCTGAACTTAATGAAGATGTGCCATTCTCTGATCTGAGCATCAGCTTACACACTATCAATTTGCTTAGTTTCGATACTAATATATTAATGCCTTCTGAAATTAGTTTTATTAATACACCAGAACAAACCTTTCGTCAAGAACCTTTTATTTTGAGAAATTCATCCAAACCATTACAAACTTATAATAATAACTCTGACCAACAATGCCATAGTCAAGACTATTCAAACGTTGCACAAAATCCAAATCTATCACCACAAATAAATCAAACAACAAAATAGTAAAGATGCCACAAACAAATGCACCGAAGAACTAATACAGCAACTTAGTAACGAAAACTTGTCGAAATCACATGATGACCTACCCATCAACAAAAAATTGCAGCTAAAAAAAGAGAAAGGGATCCGGTTAAAAGACTTGAAGTAGAGAAAATAATGTATTTATTTAAAACCACCATACAGGAAAGAATGTCATAAAAGATATTATGAAAAATTCAGTGAACAAGAAAGAGAGAAAATTTGGTCAAATTTTAGAGGGCTTGACATGCAAGAACAAAGAAATTTTATATCTACACATGTAAAAAGATCAAAGAAGTCAATAATAACCAAAGAAATTTCAAGACGAAATAATACTTTAACATGGACGCTTCGGAATGCATGCAAAACATTTTATTTAGGCACGCTTGGGTTTAAAAATGATCAAACTGTAGTAACTGTATTAAAAGCTAATTATAAGCACAGAATTAAAAATGTTTATGAAATACCAGCAGCACCTGAACAGCGTGGTCGAGCTAGACCATGGAACTCCTTTTCTGACCAATATAAGCAGGACGTTAAAGAATATATAGAGAAAATTCGTTCCACAGTTTCACACTATAATTTGGCTCATGCTCCAAACAGGCGTTATTTGCCATGTGGAGTGTTTTTCATGGATTTATATAGATCATACATAGCTTTCTGCGATGAAACTCAAATTATAAAATGCTCCTGGGCATATTTTCATGGCATCATCAAACAAATGACTTTGTCTACATCTCTTCCAAAAAACAAAACATTTGCACATTATGTCAAAGAAACACAGTGAAGAAGAGCACCAATTTGAGTGATTTAGAAGAAGGAGATGTGTTGGATTTAGACGGAGACTTGGACATTTGAGAAAATAAAAGAATCTCTATTTTACTTAGTTTCTACTTTTAAAGTTCCTTTGATTTTCTTTGATTTAGAAAGAGTCTAATTTTGTTAGTAATCATGAAGACTGATTATAATACGAGAACAGTAGATTTTGATTAGAGCCTTACATTTAACCTTAAAGTTCCTTTGATTTAATAAGAGTTTAATTTTGTTAGTAATTATGATGACTGATTACTTATATTTCATAAAAAAAATTAAATTTTGCTAAGTGTTTAACTGTTGACCACACGCCGATAATCAGACCAATTTCAGTTAACTTATAAATAACTGAGTTTGACATAATTCACCTTAAAGGACTTGTCACAGCTAACACCTGTATCATAACTTACGGGGCGTCGCGTAATAGGTAAAGTATGGACAGCTTGCCGTGCCTATCTCTGTTATTGAGTTTATTATAATAAGTATGGGTATTAATAAAAAAAATACTACATCCCGGTATTCAGCACTATGAAATATGTTATATTATTCAAAGATATCACAGTTAATTGCATTAACTTTCTAGAAAAACGCAAATATCTGAAAAAAACTTCAGAATGCGATATCTCAAAACTATGATTTTTAACTTACCGTAGATAGGTCTGACACGGCAGTGTGGCCAAACCTGGCCTAACACGAAATAAGGTGATGCTGTGTGTATGGTGGGATTGGAAGGGCATTGTTTATTATAAGCTTTTACCGCCCGGCAAAACCATCGATTCTGATCTTTACTGCCAGCAACTGATGAGATTAAAGGAAGCAGTCGAGAGAAAACGGCCGAAATTGATCAACAGGAAGGGAGTGGTCTTTCATCACGATAACGCTAGACCACACACATCTTTAGCCACTCAGCAAAAATTAAGAGAGTTCGACTGGGAGGTCCTAGTGCATCCACCATATAGCCCTGACCTTGCGCCTTCAGATTTTCACCTGTTTCGGTCTCTGCAGAATTCTTTAGGTTCTGTAAGGTTGACCTCAAGAGAGGACTGCCAAAACTATTTGTCCCGTTATTTTGATCAGAAGTCCCAAAGTTTCTACAGTAACGGGATAATGTCTCTGCCCACAAAATGGCAGAAAGTTATTCAACAAAACGGTACATATATATTGTAAATAAATGTAAATAAACTTTGAAAAAAATGTCTTGACTTTTCATACAAAAATACGAAAAGACTTTTTCCCCAACCTATTATGATTACGATAATGTCGATATAGCATTAGAAACGTTTTATAAAAAAATATATGACTGCATAAGTATACATGGACCTCCAAAAATATGTCACCATACCATTTAAAATATACATATCCTAAATGGTTCACAGCAGACATAATAACAAATTTAAAAAGTAAACGTTTTTATTTAAAACAGTACAGATCGAAGGGTAAAGAGTTTAATAAAGAATTATTTAAGTACTATAGATGGCATACGAAAAAACTTATCGACAATGCAAATAAGCAGCACATTAATACTATTCAAAATAATATTTTAGACGAACCAGCAAACTTTTGGGATTATATAAAAGATAAAAGGAAAGATAGGAGACTTATTGAAACTTTTACTTATGGCACAGACGTAATAGCCGGGCAGGATGCTGCTGTTGCATTCGCACCTTATTTTGGCTCCGTGTTTTTGAGACGGCCGCACGGCTTGCGAATCCTAGTTTAGACGTAGGGTCCGTTTCGATATCGACTTTGGGTGAAATTGATCTTAAGAGAGCCGTAAAGCGCCTTAAACCTCGGTCGTCTGGTGGGCCTGATAGAGTTTCAGTATTTCTGGCAAAGGATTGCATATCAGTGTTTATGGAACCATTTTTATATATATGCAATCTTTCATTACCTCAGGTTAAATACCCGGATAGCTGGAAGCTGTCTTGTGTTACACCAATCCCCAAAGGCGAGTCAGTGTCCGATGTTACAGCTTACAGACCATTTGCGGTGCTGTCAGTTTTTGCTAAACTATTTGAAACTATGCTAAATAGCCATATTAGCCAACAGATAAGTAGTCAAATACATAGAAGTCAGCATCGATTCCGTAAGGCCAGATCCACTGTTACAAACCTGACAACAGCAATAGATTACATTTCCGCTAAAATGGACGCTGGTCGGCAGGTGGATGCTGCCTACTTTGATTTCAGGAGGGCTTTTGATCTTGTAGATAATGACATATTGCTACAAAAACTTTCAAAGATAGGATTTACTTCGAATTTTCTTAGTTTTATGGCAAGTTACCTCAAGGATAGACAGCAGTTTGTTAAGTTGGGTAGGTACGAGTCTGAAAACTATTATACGAGATCAGGGGTAAGTCAAGGCAGTACGCTAGGACCAACCCTTTTTCTTATTATGATTAATGACCTCCCTCAAACTGTTAGATTTTCCGAGTGCCAACTTTTCGCGGACGATTTTAAACTTTACCTTGCAATAGGAGACGATGCGAAAGCTGACGCCCTGCGTCTGCAAAGTGACATAGATTCCGTATCCCATTAGAGCACATGTAACCGTATGCCTTTTAACCAAAACAAATGCAAAATCATGACATTCGCACGTAAGAAAATAATAAAGACTGATTTTAAATTATTTGACGTTTCTATGGATACAGTTGACGACATAAGAGATTTAGGCCTAATGTTAGATAGTTATAAAGATTGACTTTCATAAGCACATAATTAATATTTGCAAATCAGCAAGTAGATTATTGGGATTCATTATTAGAACATCTAATGAGTTCAACAACACGTCAGTGGCTAGAGTGCTGTATAATGCTTACGTACGCAGCAAACTTGAATATGCGGCGATCGTGTAGGATCCTCATGAAAAAAAGTATTGCCTTATGCTGGAAAGGATACAACGAAAGTTTGCACGGTTCTTGTACAAGAAAAAGTATGGATATTATCCCTTTTTATATCCCTCTTCATTCGTCATTGGTATGGTGGACTTTGATACACTCGCTCTAAGAAGAAAAATGACTCTAGTTGAGCACTACCTCGCTATAATTTATGGTAAGGTAGATTGTCCACAAGTACTGGAGAAATTGTGCCTGTGTGTACCTACACGCATCCCTCAGTGCCCTTCGGGCCTGGTGGCGCCTCGGCGGCGGCCGCGCTTGTTGCAGAGGCCCTGCACGCGCACCGTGCACGCCGCCCAGGCACTTCTCGATCCTGGCATACACTTATAGTAAAACCGTATTCTCTAAGGGCAGGTGAGATCACATCCTTCCACTTGCCACGATCCCGACACACTCTTATAGTAAAACTGTATTCTCAAAGGGCAGGTGAGATCACATCCTTCCACTTGCTACGTTCCTGACACACTATTATCATCATCACATCATCACAGCCCATTAACGTCCCACTACTGAGCACGAGCCTCCTCACACAAATCAAAGTGTGAGGGTATTGGGTCATACTCCACCACGCTGACCCAGTGCGGATTGGCGGAGGCAGGTGTATGGCGTCCTGCTGTTAGAATTTTTCAAGCTGCCCATGAGGCCTCTAACATGGCTTAACGACTACCACATTTAGTGATAACCGGGACCAACGGCTTAACGTGCCTTCCGAAGCACGGAAGCGCTCGATATCAAATGCCACACAAACGGTCACCCATCCAAGGACTGACCTCTGTAAACTTTGCTGTACTTTGGTGATCGTTTCCAACCACCGAACACCGCAGAGCTACGAGCGCTTCAACACACTATTATAGTAAAACCATAATCTCTAAGGGCAGGTAAGATCACATCCTTCCTTTTGCTACGATCCTGGCATACACTTATAGTAAAACCGTATTCTCTAAGGGCAGGTGAGATCATATCCTTCCACTTGCTACGATCCTGACACACTATTATAGTAAAACCATAATCTCTAAGGGCAGGTAAGATCACATCCTTCCACTTGCTACGATTCTGGCATACACTTATAGTAAAACCGTATTCTCTAAGGGCAAGTGAGATCACATCCTTCCACTTGCTACGATCCCGACACACTCTTATAGTAAAACCGTATTCTCTAAGGGCAAATGAGATCACATCCTTCCACTTGCTACGATCCCGACACACTCTTATAGTAAAACTGTATTCTCTAAGGGTAGGTGAGATCACATCATTCCACTTGCTACGATCTTGACACATTCTTATAGTAAAACCGTATTCTCTAAGGGCAGGTGAGATCATATCCTTCCACTTGCTACGATCCTGACACACTATTATAGTAAAACCATAATCTCTAAGGGCAGGTAAGATCACATCCTTCCACTTGCTACGATCCTGGCATACACTTATAGTAAAACCGTATTCTCTAAGGGCAAGTGAGATCACATCCTTTCACTTGCTACGATTCTGATACACATACTTAGCTTCATTTGTTGAATTTTCTTAAAGTTGTGATAATTCGAACATTAGTACATAAGTGTTGGGAAACAAAACAGTGCAACATCACTTCTCAAATTCTCACAAGAAGTCTTTGATCTCAACTCAGGGGGTTTAGGGGAGAGCATCTCATTTATCGTCTGTTTCATCACTCATTTTCATTTACTATTTATGAATTATAATTAATATATCAAAAACTTGACACTGGCTACATGTGCTAAGCGCACGAAGCGGTAATATAAAAGAAAAAAATATCAACAGTATCCTTTAGATTCGTCAAACTTGTATAAACATTTTACATTTTTTACTTTTTTTTATTTATTTTGTAAGAGATATGAGCGGTACCATAATCAAGGAATAAAAGTAAATGAATTCTTTGTCAGAATTTGTTTTTATTTGATTTGCCCTTTCTCCACAACCTTCTGAATTTGATCACAAAAAATCTTACGCGATTTTCCTCTCCCAACATTTCCATTAACTCCTCTGTCACAAATCGCTGTCGTCAATCTAAAACTAATTAATAATAACTGTAAGTAATTATAAATAAAGTGTTTAAAATATTTTATCGGAATAAATATGCGTGAAAAATTCATACGGAACATTTACAGAAGATAGATTAATTAGTGTGTAATCTTAATTTATAAGGTGAAAATTAATATAAAATTTTCTAAGCATAACGATTAATATATAAAGGCAACAAAAATATTATAATTCATTAAGTGAACTTTTCAAGTCGACTTATCTCATTAAGTAAGTAAATATGGAATCATCTATTATTTTATTTATTTTTGACGTGACAACGTCTTATAATTCGATAGAGGCTGCACGCACGAAAAAACATGACTCGTGCGGCGTTACCTCGCTCTGAGGCGTTCCATGTAAGGCTTGAAGTGCAAGCGAGAGCGCGGAACGAGCGACAAAGAAGCACAATCGGCCTTTGCGTTCGGCAGCGTTCGACATCCGTCTCTCTCTTACTTGAGTGAGCGATGCGTCTGCGTGGACAGCTGCTGCTTTATTAAACAAATTAAATTAAAATTTTCTTTTGAAAAATGCTACCATTCCATCAGTATTTTCTTAAGACGTTGTCACGTTCAACTATCGTCAGTAAACCGACTTTACAGACAACCATTTTTTTCTACAAACAAATTGAATAGGTGAATTTGATATATATTTGGAAAAAGAAATAAATATGAAACCAACATCATATTTTTTTTTAAATACACATACATAATATCACACCTGTTTCCCCGAAAGGGTAGGCAGAGACATATTGTAAGCCCACCTTTCGCCAATTATATTGTTGGTCCCAAGTATTAAGTGGCGAGCGTATTGCCGCTTTTCGGAAACTTTTGTGTTCGCCAGAGTCTCGTCCGTGGTTCGGAAGGTGCACCACTTGCAGTTGAGGTTGGCGAGATCTTGGTAGGAATACAATATTAATAGTCCCAATACACCCAATACTATACTAATTACTTTTACACTATATATTATATATATGTAAGTGCCGTTAATTGATATAATGAAATTTGACACTGTATATTTTATTGTTTGTTTTAAATATAACGTCATAAAAACAATATCATCTAAAAGCGTGAAATTTTCATAATTATATTTTCTGACAATTACACCATATATTTAGTTCCAAGATAAGTATCATTAAGAACCCGAACAAATAAATATAAGTTTTCATGCATGCAAAGATTTTCCTGTGTGGGAATCGAACCGTCGACCTCTGGGGTGGAGTGCGTAATCTATGATTTTTTAATTATTTTATCATATAACAAAACATAACACAGCCTATTAAAGCGTCGCATACTTAAACCACTCTGATATGTAATAAAGCAACTCGACTCGACTACATAATTATACTAAAATATACAACAAAAATATTGCAATAGTAGTCCGGGAATTAGGCACTTAACTTTGAAAAGTCCTAGGTTTACTCGCTAGGATTTGAACCGACACCTTCTGAATTGCAATCTATTGGCGTCACCATTGGACGATGCTGCTCATCAAGAGACCAAGCCTTAAGAATCAATAAATTGCTAACAATATGTCCACCAGCATGCGTGTCCTCTACATCCTGGCTTTCTTCGTCGTGGTAGCTGCAGTGACAGCTCAGGACCCACCACCGCCGGAACAGGAATGCGACCCAAATGACGAGTAAGAATCTTTTAATATCGTCAAACATCTACTCTCATCTGTTTGAGACTCCTAGCTCCAAACTAGGCATAGTCTGAAGCTGGTAATACTTAGTACCACAATCCTGGCATTATCCCGGAGTTGCTCTAGACTCAAGCTTAGGACTCAGGATCCGCTCACTGGTCTAACCAGATACGGCTGAATTTCAGTTGTTACACAAAGCGACTGCCGTCTGACCTCCGCAACTTAATGGGAAACATTATCTATTGAAAAACCAGCAATTTTAGAAGGCATTGACTTCTGCCATAGATGTTCATAACAAACGGGACCAATAGCCTCAACGGTGTTAACCAGCGCGTTTTTAGATAGTCGACCAACTCGCAGTCGTCCAGACCTTGGAGGTTGATTTTAAGCTCGAGCTGCAAGTTCTCTGCGTTGTGAATATGAAAAGCAGAGGGTTGGAGCGCAATCTTCATCAAACAGGACCATTAAGCTTAATATATATTGATGTTGCTTGATATTGATCGCTGCCAGTTTTATGCTGCCAGATCCTCTTTTTACGATATGCCGCCCCGTTTATGTGCAGGGTGGCAGTCTTTCTAGAAGATCGAAAGACTTAAGTCCAGTGTGAGGGCAGGTCCCCGAGTTCTACAAGGTCAATGCCGAAAAACCACAAGGTTTTGTGCTCTCATCTACTCTATAAATATAATAAGTAACAAATTGTATTTCTTTATTATTTAAAGTATGCTTAATGTCCTCAGGGGATGTCTACTAGTGCAAGGCAGGCGTGCAGATGTCATCTATGATAGTTTCGACCAATCGAAAATTCCTATCGGCAGTCGAAGAAATGGCCCATCCACCAACTAAAAACCAACGGCAGCTCCACACTAACGTCAAAAGATCTACTAAAAGCAAATGTTCCATCGAACCAGAACCAGACTATGTCGATTTGATTTGAGTTTTAATAAAATACTTCAATTGCAAAATATTTACACTGTTTTTTTAAAAATATTTTTAAACTTGACACTGTCAAGTAATTTGACAATTCAAGTTATTTTCCACAAAATGCAGCGTTTTCGTTTAAAAAAGGTTTCAATGGAGTTTTGCTCCACGGAAAAACTGAAACTCACGATAACATAATACTATGTTAGTGGTGGTGGTTTCTGCACTTAGTCCCTGTTATGGACCATTGTGCGTGAGCCTTTGCGGCCACATTTGCTCACTCCAGCCAGCCCACCTCTCTCCAGAAGCAGATCAGGTTTACAAATCCGTGCAAAACATCCCCAATGGAACTCGGCGATCCTAGGGTTACCTTCCGTATGTCAGCCACGCCTCTGCATTCCAGGAGCACGTGTGCGACCGTTTCTTCAGCCACCATACACGCTCTGCACAAGAGGCTGTCTGTGACTCCTATAGTGTGTAAATGTTTGTTCAGTGAGCAGTGCCCAGTGATGGTCCCCGCCACCAGGCGCAGCCTAGTTAGTTTTGCGTCTAGTGACGGCATGGCCTCCTTGCACTGCCTGCAACCTGGAGTGGAGGACCACCACCCTTGGGATTGTGTGTGTGTTATGCTATGTAGCAAATTTCGTAATTGTTTAAAGGGAATGGGAACTATGGGTTCAGGTCCATAGACCGTCGCGATGGAGCCTCTCCTTGCCAGTTCGACAGCTGCATCGTTAACCATTGATCCACTGTGTCCTTTGATCCACTGTAGTGTTATTTTGTTACGATATCGTATCGATGCCTGTTCTAGTGCATTGTGACATTCTAGTATCATTCTGGATGTCGTGTGATTTTTGTTTAAGGATTGAAGGACAGACGCGCTGTCGGATATTATGCGGATGTGAGTATCTTTAACCTGTCTAGCTATTACAGCATGCGCGGCTTGGGTTATGCCCACACATTCTGCCTGGTAGACTGTGTTGTGTTTTCCTAGTGATTTAGATATGGTGATGTTGAGATCATTCGAGAATACGCCGGCACCGGTGCCCGTGCCTATTTTTAACATAATACTTTCCTACACTTGTGTACGTTGCCGACGAAATAATGTCTAAAATTTCCTATAATTTGGTTGACTGATAGAGATTGCCTAACAGCATTAAGATCGCCTTTCGTTTCGTTTTTTTTATTTACGCATATCACGTAACATTAGAATATAAATTATGGTACACATATAGAATAGTACACAACAGATATATGGAAATCAATAGTGTACAGTTAGCGTCAGATATCATATATCGGAAATCGTCCTACGCGCTTGAAAATAGCGACGTGTGTCGATCTTCATGGCGCTTCGGAAGTTATCAACAAGATAACCGCTGACTGTACTACGGAATGGAAACGGAACAAAGAATCATATATATGCATATAGGCGTAAGGGGCTTCTACGTAACATCTTCGAAAACCCAAGCCAACCTCACCCTGCTGATCAAAAAACGAGGCTCTGACGTCCCATGAACACGCACAGGATCGGGCGTGGCGAAAAACGGTCCAACACCTTCATGAAATGCAAAGAAATAATATGCTCCTAGCCAACTACTAACTTCTACTAGGAAAGAAAGAAAGAAAGAAAAATATTTATTTAACTAGGCAACTCCAGTAATTTAGAGAACGTAGTTGATGGGCGTCGACCCGGTCCTGGAGCCGGGGGCCAGATAAGTTCCCGGGTGGGGTTTGTATCCTGACTACTGTTTTAAAGGAAAATGGTTTACTGAATGTGATTTCTCATAATGTCCGCACTCTACTTAAAGAACAACGTCTCTTAGAGCTGGAAAACTAATTGCAAAATAGTAAATGGGACATTAAATATCAAATCAAATCATTTATTGCATGTCACATTACATGATGCATAGATGGAAAATATAATAGGTCTACATGTGACGCCCTGCAAAGGCACAGCAGTTAAGGACGATTAGTTTTATAACAATAACAATGTAAGCAAAAATTAACTGACTATTTATTAACCCTTAACTATGATAAAACCGAACAGTTACTTCTTATACCTCAATAAATCTCCTGCTACACTCATTCACACACTAACATAAAACACACAAGGAGGACACACCACACTCATGCTACTTTTTAATATTAACTTTTTCTTGTTTGGCTTGTATCATTTGTTGGGTTAACTTGAATTTTTGAATAAATGTCTTAGAAAACTTAAACTTTTTTAAATGTAATGGGAATGAGCGCTGCTGCCTGAAGCACAGATATAAAGTTATCTAGTTCAGGCGCAGAGATATAAAATGTTATTGTAAATTATCTAATTGTATATGTTTGTTGTTCTGATTGTATTTAGTTTGAATAAAGAATAATTATTAGTATAATAATTCCTCTTTAAATTTTTAGACATCAACTAAAACATTAAAACAATTACATATTTGAAATAATGAAACAATAACATGACTCAGAATTCAGTTCAATATGAAGATTGGAGTCTTTTTTACATGAAATCAATACCGATATATCATCAGCAAATAACATGTTTGGGCTATCTATGATTCTTGGAAGAATATTGTTGGTATCTTCGAGGTAACTTCTTCAACTTAGCGTTATCCCGGTTGCTGCCTTATAGGCTCGGGGTCTGCTTTCCTAAATCTTCTTCTCCACTTCGCACGGTCTTCGGCATCCTTGGTCGATATGTTATTGGCACGCATGTCATCCCTTACGACGTCAAGCCAGCATTTCCTGGGCCTGCTCAATCTACCTCGGCCGGGCGGCGGTGTCTTGGCCAGACATTTGTTCTCCACGTAGTTTGCCGATTTTCTTATAACGTGACCGTACCAGCGTAGGCGACATTCTTGCAATTTATCTGCGATGTCACGAACGCGTAACTTCGTACATCCAGCGCAGCATTTTCATTTCCGTGACACGCAGCTCTTGCTTGTGTCGCTCAAGCACAGGCCATGCTTCACTGCCATACTAAAGGACAGGCCTAATGACGGATTTATAGACCTGTCCCTTCAACTTAACCGGCATTTTGAGGTCACAAATGACACCAGACACCTCACGCCGCTTAGCACACGCCACAGAAATGCGTGTCTTGACGTCGCAATCGATTCCTTAAGTATCTTCGAGGTAACTGTAATAACTAAACAAATAGAGATTGAAGCTGCACGTAAATATGCAAGGTGTAACAAAAAGGCGAAATGAAATACGTAATAAAGGACGTGCATGGTAGATAATGTGTAGTTCCAATGCAAGACCACAAACTCATCGATCATAAATTACTAAGTAAATTATTAGTGATGCCAAAATGTAAACAAACTCAGAAAGCATACACTAAGATGGATACAGATGTGAAATTTTAACAAATTTTGATTAGGTAACGAATGCTGTGATCCTCTGACCTGGACCATGGATAGCAATTAAAGAAATCATAAAAAAATCCGACTACCCTCATTTAAAAAAATTCTAATCGCATACTCTAGTCAAAATAGAGCAAATCGTTGGTATTGTGTTTGTTACTTGATTACATCGTGAATTGATGATACTTTCGATAACCAACATGAAACGCACTTTTTGTAGGTGTAAGTTTGATAGTTGTGAGGTTTATACTTTTTGAGAAAATCGAATCAGAGTTCCAAAGTAGCGGTTGGCCCGGTTTATTTGCTGTCCAGTGTATTTCAAAAAATATTATTATATCTTAAATAATATTTAAGACTAACTACAAGATGCAAATACATATTATTAAAACAAAACATCATGAAATTCTTTATCATGTTTATTAATAAAAACAAAAAATCTTCTCCTAAGAAGTTAATCTTTTGCAATAATGCCCCTTTTCGTGGGATATGACGATCGACAAATAGATCAACTGTCAATAGAAAAAAAAATGAATATCATTAATAAATTGCTTAGAATATTTTAGCGAAATTAATATTCAACAGTTATATAAAGATTACATTGATTAGGGTGTAATCGGAATTTATAAGGTGGAAATTTAATTTAATTACCCAAGCATATCGTGCTATATATATGGAGAACAATAAATATTGGAAATCATTAAGCGAACTTTTCAAGTCGACTTATCTCATTAAGTAAGTAAAACTAGAATCATTTGTTAATTTATTTGTTTATTTCTGAAAAAAGATTACTATTATCCGGCAACCTCATGCGCGACCTTTCCGCGGGGTGACAGACGGTGGCAGGGACGAGATAAACAAGATGTCAGCGGGTAGCGGCTGGGGTAGCGGGGAAGGGGGAACTTCTCTTCGTGTGTAGCCGTGTGCTAGAATGACACGCTACCTCGTCCCTGCCACTGTCTGTTACCCCGCGGGACGGTCGTGCACGAGATTGCCGGACTATAGGAGAATGTGGTTCTTTGCCCCGTGTATGTACAAATACTCTCATCAAAGCCGAGAGCTACGTATTCTGCCCAGCGTCAGGACCATTTTTTTAGAATTATCAAATGTGTAAGCCATAAAATTTGTTTCATGATTATGAATTAAAAGCGTTATATCCTGAGTTATTTTCTTAAAATAACGTCAGCACGCTTGGGTTACACAAAAGTGATTGTGTAACCCAAGCACGCTGACGTTATGATGGTGCCTCGCCCCCTTTCCAACAGCGGTGGACGTCGTCGGAAGTTTTTTGTGGGTAGGACTGTGGTTGTCGCGTCTGCCGCGGTGAGCCCCACACTTCCCTCTCGGTCCTCCTATTGGCCGGGAGGCAGTGCGTAAGCAGAATTATTTTATCGACGATAATAAAGAAAAAAGGCCTCCATGTGGATGCTTAATACGGATTTCAGCAACGCTTCTGACAGAGTTAAACATCAAATGTTATTGTCAAAGCTTTAGTTGAGTAGTGGGGGGCGCTGCTGCTTAACTGGTTTGAGTCTTTATTGAACTATTAAATTATTATTTTATTTTTAATTATTGAATTATTATTATACAGTAGACTACATTCCGTTGTTGTAAATCACTATGTATCAGGAGCTTATTACGCTGTGTCGGGTGTTTCGCAAGGATCCCACCTAGGCCCAAATGTGTTTTTATTATTTATAAATAATATTCCTACTCACTTAAGCCATAGCGAGTTTTCTCTCTTTGCTAACGAATTAAACACATTTAAAATCGTACAAAATCAGGCAGGCGGGGTACTTCTTCAGGATGATTTTGATAGTTTAGATGCATGGAAAAACGATATGACACTTAACGCAAGGAAATGCTACAATGTAAGTTTCACAGTTATCAAAATACTCCTAATATAATTTAGGTGTAAAGGGATCCTACCAATACCTAAGAAGCCCAAGCCAACCTAACCTGCAAGTGGTGCACCTGCCGATCAACGGACGAGGCTCTGGCGAACATAACAGTGCCCGGTAAGCGGCAATAGCCTCGCCGCCTATTACGGTAACAATTATATTATTGGTGAAGTGTGGGCGTATAACATGCATCTCCCTTCCTCTTTCGGGGAAACAGGCGTGAATGTATGTAATGAAATTTATAGGGAAAGCCAATGTGGACATTATAAAGCTGAAATTAATATTGATGTTGGCACCTAGGTAGCTGCCACAAAATCAACCGATTATTTCTCCACAGAACCAAGAGGCTCTAACGCGTCATGATGCTGCGCAGGTGTCACTAATCGCAGTGTTTTGCGTTACGCCTTCATCATCCTAGCATATCCTGGTTGGCCCAGACTTAAAAAAAATTAAAATTAAAAATTCATTTATTCAAGTTTGGGTCAATAGAGCTCTTATGAATGTCATACTTATAATCTACCGCGCCTAGGCTTAGAGCCTAGGAGCTGCTCACTCCTCTAACCAAATCTGACTGAATTTGATTTATTATATGGTGCGACTGCCGTAACCCAGATGGGAAATATCAGTCTTTGGTAAATTCAGCTGTCAGGATATCAAAAAGCACTGATTTTTTAATAACGACTGCCATCGATGTTCATGACAGCCAGGACCAACGGCTTGACGTGCTATCCTAGGCAAAAAAACAAGCGAAAACGCAAATAACTTCGAAAAGTAATAGGTACGTGAGATGGGCCAAGACTTTCTGAATAACAATCTATTGGACTCACCACTGGGCTACACGGCTTATCAAGAGAACATTCCATAAAAGTCAGTAAATTGCTAACAATATGCCCACCAGAATGCGTGTCCTCTACATCCTGGCTTTCTTCGTCGTGGTGGCTGCAGTGACAGCTCAGGAACCACCGCCGCCGGACCAGATATGCAACCCAGAAGACGAGTAAGACTCTTTTAATATCCTCATCTTCCATAGATCTTCATCTATGTTAGACTCCTAGCTCGAAACAAGACAGAGCTACGTAGTACCGACATCCCAGCATTATCCCGGTTGTGCCAGGCCCAGGCCCACCCTCTCGGACAGGTCTTCACCTTGGCGGGTGGGGGGCTGAGTATCTCCCGGAGGCCTGGAAAAGGTAACACCTAGAAGTTGGCATCTCTGGGTGCCCTAAGTACTGACAACTGGGGGAAAACGGCAGTCTTAGGTAGCACGAGCAGGTCAAAGCCCACCCTTCCTATGTAACGATTGCCATAGATGTTCATAACATCCGGGACCATTAGCCTCATCGATCTCAACCAGCCAGTTATTTAGATAGTCGACCAACTCGCAGTCGTCCAGACCTCCGAGGCTGTTTTCAAGCTCGAGCTGAAAGTTATCTGGGTTGTGAATATGGGAAGCTTCGACCCTGAGCGTAAACTTCATTAAACAGGAACGATAAGCTTGATATCCATTGACATTGCTTGATATTGATCGTTGCCAGTTTTCGTCGAAGCGATCCCTTTTTTCGAACTTGCCGGCCTACGGCGTGCTGTTTCATTTGTGCGCAGGGTGGGAGGGGGTCATGTGTGCCGGAGTGCCACGATGTTCTGTGCTCTCATCTACTCTATAAATATAAGAGTAGGTGGGTCAAGGCACATAATCCCTATAAATATTTCCATTTCTATTTTATTAATATTATGCTTAATGTCCTCAGGGTATGTGTACTAGGGCAAGGCCAGGTTCCCGATTACAACTATGATACTTTCAGAAGTATATTTACCGGCGATCAGGAAAATAGCCTAGCAACTAAAAAACCAACGGTAGGTGAAAAGATCTACTCAAACTAAATGTACCATTGAACCCGAACCAGACTATGTCGATTAGATATCAGTTTGAATAAAATAAAAATTAAATAGATATTTCAATAAAGTACTTCAATTGCAAAATATTTACACTGTTTTTTCTTAAATATTTTGACACTGTCAAGTAATTTGACAATTCAAGTTATTTTCCACAATATGCAGCGTTTTTGTCATTTAGTCACAGTTAAAGTCTTACTTAAAAGAGGTTTCTATGGAGTTTTGCTTCACTGAAAAACTGAAACTCAAAATAACATAATACTTTCCTACACTTGTGACCGTTGCCGAAGAAATGATGTCTAAAATTTCCTATAATTTGGTTGACTGATAGAGAATGCCTAACGACATTGCCTTTCGTCTCGTTTTTTTCATTAACGTGTTTTATGGTACAAATATAGAAGATATTTGGAAACCAATAGTGTACAGTCCGCGTTAGATACCTAGTTGGTAGCACCTACAGTGCCATATACATATATCGGAAATAGTCCTACGCGCTTGATGAATAGCGACGTGTGTCGATATTCATGGCGCTTCGGATGTTACCAACTATATGACCGCTGAATGTACTACAGAATGGAAACGGAAGAACACATCATATAACATAATCAATCATAGTGGACTTTTTAAGGTAAATATTTGATGCAAGCTGTAAACTTGGAGGATACCGCTGCAATAATAAATAACTAAAACCCTCACACGAAACTGCAGACCCACCTGCCTATGAGTGGTAAACTGAGTGAAAAAATACGTTTTAAAAATATTTAAAGAAAAAGTTTAATAATGTATATAAACGCATAACAAGTTTTTGTGTTACAACTTTTCGTTATTTCGTTTCAATATCCTATTTCAAGCATGCTTCTTCAAGCAATGCATGCAATCCATTTAGCGTTTAACGGTTGTATTAACCTAATTTTCATAATCTGCAATTATTTCACACTTAATCAGAAAAGTACCGTCGTCAGCAAATAGTATTGTTTGATGCTCACTAGAACTAACAATGTCATATAATTTACTATAGCAATGGACCGAAAACACTACCCTGACGGACGCCACTATTAACTGTTCTTGAGTTTTGTGATTTTTTTTCTTGATTTGTAAGCATATAAATCTGACTAATTTCTGGATATTGCACCCTGTCTTTTAAATGAGGTTTTAATAAGTTCAGAGCATTACCTCTGCTACTGTAACAGATTAGTCTTTCTAGCAAAATGTTATTATCGATAAATAACAACAAGCTTTTATGGAAAAATATAAAAAACATGACTTATAGCAATACCGCACAAAAATATAATGAAGAATTGATTAATTTTAGTCCAACGGAGTCCGCTAATTTTATTAATAGCTACTTCTCAAATATAGGAGAACATCTTGCTAGAAATATACATCCATATCCCATCACCAACCAAAGAACCATTGACACTCTTGCGCAGACCAATTCTTTCGTTCTGCTAGAAACTGATATGGAAGAAGTTGACAAAACCCTTATGACCCTGAGATCTGATGGTGCCCCGGGTTGGGATGACATTCCAGTAACTTTTTTGAAACTTGCTAGGTGTATAATTGTTCCAATAATTACTCACCTTGCCAATCTCTGTTTCCAGCAGGGAGTATTTCCAGCCCCGTTGAAAAAATCTATTATTACACCAGTCTACAAGAGTGGGGATAGACACGTGTTCGGTAACTATAGACCAATTTCTGTTCTTCCTGCCTTTTCTAAAATACTGGAGAGACTCATAAACACTAGATTAATTAAGTACTTAAACAAATATCAACTTCTCTCCCAGTCACAGTTTGGCTTTAGAAAGGGTAAATCCACTGAAGACGCGGTGGCTGCTCTAAGTCAGCTAGTGGCTGAAAAGGTTGATAATGGTTCTAAGTGTTTATCGGTATTTCTTGACCTCAAAAACGCATTCGACACCGTGTCTGCCCCTATTCTTGTTCATAAACTGGAACTATATGGGATTAGAGACACAGCGCTAGCACTCTTCAAAAGTTATCTTTCTGAAAGGACGCAAAGAGTAAAACTGGGTCAGTATACTAGCGAAGACGCCAGTGTATCATTTGGCGTACCCCAGGGAAGTGTATTAGGACCAACACTTTTTTTAATTTATATTAATGACCTAGTTAATTTAAAAATTGACAACGCGCACATTTTTTCTTATGCCGATGATACTGCTGTCGTTTTCGCTGGTACGACTTGGGATTCCGCAAAGAGAAACGCAGAACGTGGCATGTCTTTGATATCGAATTGGTTAAATAATAATTTATTAACTTTGAACACAATTAAAACCAAATACATGTGCTTCAGTATACAAAATCACACACAACCTAATATAAATTTCAAACTACAAATCCACTCTTGTAATTTATTAACACAGCCTGACGAATGCAACTGCCCTGTAGTGGATAAAACTGAAAAAATAAAATACCTGGGAGTTATGGTTGATCAGCGGCTTTCCTGGCACTCACATATTGACCTAGTATCTGCTAGAGTACGCAAATTAATTTGGATATTTATGAATTTAAGACATGTGGTGCTGGGCGGGAAGCTAAGTGATCCTGACTCCTCGAGAAATATTCTCAAAGAAATATACGTAGCATTAGCGCAATCAATCCTAACGTATTGCATTTCTGTGTGGGGAGGAGCCGGTAAGACGAAAATGAAGGAGATAGAACGCGCACAAAAAGGTCATGCACTTTAAACGTAGGCGATTCCCAACGGTGTCTCTATACGCCCTCAGTCAAGTACTATCGGTTAGATGGCTGTATATTCTCGCCTCAGTACTGAGAAAACATAAAAATACTCCATATGACCCCAGCATATTACGTGCTAGAAGGAAAAATGTTGTTTCCATCCCCCGTACTAAGACTTCCTTTGCACGCAGACAATTCGACAGACTTTCATCATATTTATATAATGAAATTAATAAAACAGTTAATATTTACGACAAAACATTGGACAAATGTAGGTATTCCGTCACAAATTTTTTACTATCATTAGATTATGAAGAAACGGAGAAAATAATAAAAAGTTGATGAAATATTAACACTTACCTAAACACACACGCGCGCACACAGACATACATACACACATACATATACACATACACACACACACATACACACACACACACACACACACACACACACACACACCCACCCACACCCACACACACGCACACACACACACACACACACACACACACACACACACACACAATCACACACACACACAATGACCTATAGCTATGGAAGAGCGAGGTCATCTGGTACAGGCATTATTTGCTTAAAAGATGACCTCGGTCACTGTTAATTTAATGTAAAACTTTTTATCGCAAATAAATTATTATTATTATATATTATTATATTATTATTATATTGTTGGCAATTTATTGACTTTTATGGAATGTCCTCTTGATAAGCCGGGTAGCCCAGTGGTGATAGATTGTTATTCAGAAAGTCTTGGCCCATCTCACATACCTATTACTTTTCGAAGTTATTTGCGTAATTTTCGCTTGTTTTTTTGCCTAGGATAGCACGTCAAGCCGTTGGTCCTAGGCAAACTTGAATAAATGAATTTTTAATTTTAATTTTTTTTAAGTCTGGGCCAACCAGGATATGCTAGGATGATGAAAGCGTAACGCAAAACACTGCGGTTAGTGACACCTGCGCAGCATCATGACGCGTTAGAGCCTCTTGGTTCTGTGGAGAAATGATCGGTTGATTTTGTGGCAGCTACCAAGGTGCCAACATCAATATTAATTTCAGCTTTATAATGTCTACATTGGCTTTCCCCATAAATTTCATTACATAAATACATACATTCACGCCTGTTTCCCCGAAAGAGGTTGGCAGATGCATGTTATACGCCCACACTTCACCAATAATATAATTGTTACCGTAATAGGCGGCGAGGCTATTGCCGCTTACCGGGCACTGTTATGTTCGCCAGAGCCTCGTCCGTTGATTGGCAGGTGCACCACTTGCAGGTTAGGTTGGCTTGGGCTTCTTAGGTATTGGTAGGATCCCTTTACACCTAAATAATATTAGGAGTATTTTGATAACTGTGAAACTTACATTGTAGCATTTCCTTGCGTTAAGTGTCATATCGTTTTTCCATGCATCTAAACTATCAAAATCATCCTGAAGAAGTGCCCCGCCAGGCAGGCGGGGCATTTTGGACGATTTTAAATATGTTTAAATCGTTAGCAAAGAGAGAAAACTCGCTATGGCTTAAGTGAGTAGGAATATTATTTATAAATAATAAAAACACAATTGGGCCTAGGTGGGATCCCTGCAAAACACCCGACACAGCGTAATAAGCTCCTGATACATAGTGATTTACAACAACGGAATGTAGTCTACTGTATAATAAAGACTCAAACCAGTTAAGCAGCAGCGCCCCCCACTACTCAACTAAAGCTTTGACAATAACATCCGATGTTTAACTCTGTCAGAAGCGTTGCTGAAATCCGTATTAAGAGTCCTTTTTTCTTTATTATCGTCGATAAAATAATTCTGCTTACGCACTGCCTCCCGGCCAATAGGAGGACCGAGAGGGAAGTGTGGGGCTCGCCGCGGCAGACGCGACAACCACAGTCCTACCCACAAAAAAACTTCCGACGACGTCCACCGCTGTTGGAAAGGGGGCGAGGCACCATCATAACGTCAGCACGCTTGAGGTTACACAATCACGTTTGTGTAACCCAAGCGTGCTGACGTTATTTTAAGAAAATAACTCAGGATATAACGCTTTTAATTCATAATCATGAAACAAATTTTATGGCTTACACATTTGATAATTCTAAAAAAATGGTCCTGACGCTGGGCAGAATACGTAGCTCTCGGCTTTGATGAGGGTATTTGTACATACATGGGGCAAAGAACCACATTCTCCTATAGTCCGGCAATCTCGTGCACGACCGTCACGCGGGGTGACAGACGGTGGCAGAGACGAGGTAGCGTGTCATTCTAGCTCACGGCTACACACGAAGAGAAGTTCCCCCTTCCCCGCTACCCCAGCCGCTACCCGCTGACATCTTGTTTATCTCGTCCCCGCCACCGTCTCTCACCCCGTGGAATGGTCGCGCATGAGGTTGCCGGACTATAGTAATCTTTTTTCAGAAATAAACAAATAAATTAACAAATGATTCTATTTTTACTTACTTGATGAAATAAGTCGACTTGAAAAGTTTACTTAATGATTTCAAATATTTATTGTTCTCCATATATAACTAGCAAGGAGGCCATGCCGTCACTAGACGCAAAACTAACTAGGCGACTTTTACGACTGGACAGAAATAGCCTGCGCCTGGTGGCGGGGACCATCACTGGGCACTGCTGAACAAACATTTACACACTATAGGAGTCACAGACAGCCCCTTGTGCAGAGCGTGTATGGTGGCTGAAGAAACAGTCGCGCACGTGCTCCTGGAATGCACAGGCGTGGCTGACATACGGAAGGTAACCCTAGGATCGCCGAGTTCCATTGGGAAGATTTGCACGGATTTGTAAACCCGATCTGCTTCTGGAGAGAGGTGGGCTGGCTGGAGTGAGCAAATGTGGCCGCAAAGGCCCACGCACAATGGTCCATAACAGGGACTAAGTGCAGAAACCACCACCACTAACATAGTATTATGTTATCGTGAGTTTTAGTTTTTCCATGAAGCAAAACTCCATTGAAACCTTTTTTAAACGAAAACGCTGCATTTTGTGGAAAATAACTTGAATTGTCAAATTACTTGACAGTGTCAAGTTTAAAAATATTAAAAAAAAAACAGTGTAAATATTTTGCAATTGAAGTATTTTATTGAAACTCATATCAAATCGACGTAGTCTGGTTCTGGTTCGATGGAACATTTGGTTTTAGTAGATCTTTTGACGTTAGTGTGGAGCTGCCGTTGGTTTTTAGTTGGTGGATGGGCCATTTCTTCGACCGCCGATAGGAATTTTCGATTGGTCGAAAGTATCATAGTTGACATCGGGAAGCCTGCCTTGCACTAGTAGACATCCCCTGAGGACATTAAGCATACTTTTAATAATAAAGAAATACATTTTGTTACTTATTATATTTATAGAGTAGATGAGAGCACAAAACCTTGTGGTTTTTCGGCATTGACCTTGTAGAACTCGGGGACCTGCCCTCACACTGGACTTAAGTCTTTCGATCTTCTAGAAAGACTGCCACCCTGCACATAAACGGGGCGGCATATCGTAAAAAAAGGATCTGGCAGCATAAAACTGGCAGCGATCAATATCAAGCAACATCAATATATATTAAACTTAATGGTCCTGTTTGATGAAGATTGCGCTCCAACCCTCTGCTTTTCATATTCACAACGCAGAGAACTTGCAGCTCGAGCTTAAAATCAACCTCCAAGGTCTGGACGACTGTGAGTTGGTCGACTATCTAAAAACGCGCTGGTTAACACCGTTGAGGCCATTGGTCCCGGTTGTTATGAACATCTATGGCAGAAGTCAATGCCTTCTAAAATTGCTGGTTTTTCAATAGATAATGTTTCCCATTAAGTTGCGGAGGTCAGACGGCAGTCGCTTCGTGTAAAAACTGAAATTCAGCCGTATCTGGTTAGATCAGTGAGCGGACCCTGACTCCAAAGCTTGAGTCTAGAGCAACTCCGGGATAATGCCAGGATTGTGGTACTAAGTATTACCAGCTTCAAACTATGCCTAGTTTGGAGCTAGGAGTCTCAAACAGATGAGAGTAGATGTTTGACGATATTAAAAGATTCTTACTCGTCATTTGGGTCGCATTCCTGTTCCGGCGGTGGTGGATCCTGAGCTGTCACTGCAGCTACCACGACGAAGAAAGCCAGGATGTAGAGGACACGCATGCTGGTGGACATATTGTTAGCAATTTACTGACTTTTATGGAATGTTCTCTTGATAAGCCGTGTAGCCCAGTGGTGAGTCCAATAGATTGTTATTCAGAAAGTCTTGGCCCATCTCACGTACCTATTACTTTTTGAAGTTATTTGCGTAGTTTTCGCTTGTTTTTTTGCCTAGGATAGCACGTCAAGCCGTTGGTCCTGGCTGTCATGAACATCGATGGAAGTCGTTATTAAGAAATCAGTGCTTTTTGATATCCTGACAGCTGACTTAACCAAAGACTGATATTTCCCATCTGGGTTACGGCAGTCGCACCATATAATAAATCAAATTCAGTCAGATTTGGTTAGAGGAATGAGCAGCTCCTAGGCTCTAAGCTTAAGTCTGGGCCAACCAGGACGCTTACGCACTGCCTCCCGGCTAATAGGAGGACCGAGAGGGAAGTGTGGGGCTCGCCGCGGCAGACGCGACAACCACAGTCCTATACACAAAAAAACTTCCGACGACGTCCACCGCTGTTGGAAAGGGGGCGAGGCACCATCATAACGTCAACACGCTTGGGTTACACAATCACGTTTGTGTAACCCAAGCGTGCTGACGTTATTTTAAAAAAATAACTCAAGATATAACGCTTATAATTCATAATCATGAAATTTTATGGCTTACACATTTGATAATTTTAAAAAAATGTTCCTGACGCTGGGCAGAATACGTAGCTCTCGGTTTTGATGAGGGTATTTGTACATACACGGGGCAAAGAACCACATTCTCCTGTAGTCCGGCAATCTCGTGCACGACCGTCCCGCGGGGTGACAGACGGTGGCAGGGACGAGGTAGCGTGTCATTCTAGCACACGGCTACACACGAAGAGAAGTTCCCCCTTCCCCGCTACCCCAGCCGCTACCCGCTGACATCTTGTTTATCTCGTCCCCGCCACCGTCTGTCACCCCGCGGGAAAGGTCGCGCATGAGGTTGCCGGACTATAGTAATCTTTTTTCAGAAATAAACAAATAAATTAACAAATGATTCTATTTTTACTTACTTGATGAAATAAGTCGACTTGAAAAGTTCACTTAATGATTTCCAATATTAATTGTTCTCCTTATATATAGAACGATATGCTTGGGTAATTAAATTAAATTTCCACCTTATAAATTCCGATTACACCCTAATCAATGTAATCTTTATATAACTGTTCAATATTAATTTTCCACGCATATTTACTTCGCTAAAATATTCTAAGCAATTTATCAATGATATTCATTTTATTTTCTATTGACAGTTGATCTATTTGTCGATCGTCATATCCCACGAAAAGGGTCATTATTGCAAAAGAGTAACTTCTTAGGAGAAGATTTTTTGTGTTTATTAATAAACATGGTAAAGAAATTGATGATGTTTTAATTTAATAATATGTATTTGCATCTTGTAGTTAATCTTAAATATTATTTAAGATATAATAATATTTTTTGAAATACGCTGGGCAGCAAATAAATCGGGCCAACCGCTACCTTGGAACTCTGATTCGATTTTCTCAAAAAGTATAAACCTCACAACTATCAAACTTACACCTACGAAGTGCGTTTCATGTCGGTTATCGAAAGTACCATCAATTCACGTTGTAATCAAGTAACAAACACAATACCAACGATTTGCTCTATTTTGACTAGAGTGTGCGATTAGAGTTCTGTGCTGTTGGGGCTACGGCGGGGTTGCCATGGAGTGTAGGGTCCAGTAATTAAACGAGAGAAGTAGCACTTAACTCATGTATATTTCAAGTACCCCTTTATACGTCTGGTACATAGGTATATATATATAACTAGACGTGCTTATCTTCTAGTTAACTTATAATAGACTTATCTTTATACAATTATCATACTATCTTATTAACTATCTACAATCTACATCTACGTGATTGTATGTCACACTACACCACCGAACTTATTAGAAAAAAAAAAAAAAAAATTACATACATTTTTTTTTTTTTACATATTATATAACTTAGTTCTATTTTTATGTACTAAATCAATATTATTTTTATTTTTTATTCTTACATTTGGTGACTCATCACTAATAACTTCAAATGGGCCATTATATACATTGTCTAACTTATTGCACTGCTCACTGAATAAACATTTACACACTATAGGAGTCACAGACAGCCCCTTGTGCAGAGCGTGTATGTGGCTGAAGAAACGGTCGCACACGTGCTCCTGGAATGCACAGGCGTGGCTGACATACGGAAGGTAACCCTAGGATCGCCGAGTTCCATTGGGGAAGTTTTGCACGGACTTGTCAACTTGATCTGCTTCTGGAGAGATGTGGGCTGGCTGGAGAGAGCAAATATGACCGCAAAGGCTCACGCACAATGGTCCATAACAGGGACTAAGTGCAGAAACCACCACCACTAACATAGTATTATGTTTTCGTGAGTTTCAGTTTTTCCGTGGAGCAAAACTCCATTGAAACCTTTTTTAAACGAAAACGCTGCATTTTGTGGAAAATAACTTGAATTGTCAAATTACTTGACAGTATCGAGTTTAAAAATATTAAAAAAAAACAGTGTAAATATTTTGCAATTGAAGTATTTTATTGAAACTCATATCAAATCGACATAGTCTGGTTCTGGTTCGATGGAACATTTGGTTTTAGTAAATCTTTTGACGTTAGTGTGGAGCTGCCGTTAGTTTTTAGTTGGTGAATGGGCCATTTCTTCGACTGCCGATAGGAATTTTCGATTGGTCGAAACTATCATAGATGACATCTGCACGCCTGCCTTGCACTAGTAGACATCCCCTGAGGACATTAAGCATACTTTGAATAATAAAGAAATACAATTTGTTACTTATTATATTTATAGAGTAGATGAGAGCACAAAACCTTGTGGTTTTTCGGCATTGACCTTGTAGAACTCGGGGAGCTGCCCTCACACTGGACTTAAGTCGTTCGATCTTCTAGAAAGACTGCCACCCTGCACATAAACGGGGCGGCATATCGTAAAAAGAGGATCTGGCAGCATAAAACTGGCAGCATAAAACTGGCAGCGATCAATATCAAGCAACATCAATGAATATTAAGCTTAATTGTCCTGATTGATAAAGATTGCGCTCCAACCCTCGGCTTTTCATATTCACAACGCAGAGAACTTGCAGCTCGAGCTTAAAATCAACCTCCAAGGTCTGGACGACTGTGAGTTGGTCGACTATCTAAAAACGCGCTGGTTAACACCGTTGAGGCTATTGGTCCCGGTTGTTATGAACATTTATGGCAGAAGTCAATGCCTTCTAAAATTGCTGGTTTTTCAATAGATAATGTTTCCCATTAAGTTGCGGAGGTCAGACGGCAGTCGCTTCGTCTAATAACTGAAATTCAGCCGTATCTGGTTAGACCAGTGAGCGGATCCTGAGTCCAAAGCTTGAGTCTAGAGAACTCCGGGATAATGCCAGAATTGTGGTACTAAGTATTACCAGCTTCAAACTATGCCTAGTTTGGAGCTAGGAGTCTGAAACAGATGAGAGTAGATGTTTGACGATATTAAAAGATTCTTACTCGTCATTTGGGTCGCATTCCTGTTCCGGCGGTGGTGGATCCTGAGCTGTCACTGCAGCTACCACGACGAAGAAAGCCAGGATGTAGAGGACACGCATGCTGGTGGACATATTGTTAGCAATTTATTGATTCTTAAGGCTTGGTCTCTTGATGAGCAGCATCGTCCAATGGTGACGCCAATAGATTGCAATTCAGAAGGTGTCGGTTCAAATCCTAGCGAGTAAACCTAGGACTTTTCAAAGTTAAGTGCCTAATTCCCGGACTACTATTGCAATATTTTTGTTGTATATTTTAGTATAGTTATGTAGTCGAGACGAGTTGCTTCATTACAAACGAGAGTGGTTTAAGAATGCGACTCTTTAACATGCTGTGTTATGTTTTGTTTAATGATAAAATAATTAAAAAATCATAGATTACGCACTCCACCCCAGAGGTCGACGGTTCGATTCCCACACAGGAAAAATCTTTGCATGCATAAAAATTTGTATTTCTTCGGGTCTGGATATATATATTAAATATATTTTTTATAAAAAAATACCCAAGTAGTGTTTATCCGTTAGTTTTTATTCATAATACAAGTTCTTAATGATACTTATCTTGGAACTAAATATATGGTGTAATTGTCAGAAAATATAATTATGAAAATTTTACGCTTTCAAGTACTTTTTTTTAGTATATGACTTAAAAGATTTTGAAGTTAGATGATATTGTTTTTTGACGTTATATTTAAAGCAAATAACAAAATATACAATTTTAAATTTCATTATATCAATCAACGGTACTTATATATATATAGTTTACAAGTAATTAGTAAAGTATTGGGATCCTACCAAGATCTGAGGAGCCCAAGCCAACCTCAACTGCAAGTGGTGCACCTTCCGAACAAAGGACGAGGCTCTGGCGAACACAAAAGTTTCCAAAAAGCGGCAATAGGCTCTCCACTTATTACTTGGTACCAACAATATAATTGGCGAAAGGTGGGCTTACAATATGTCTCTGCCTACCCTTTCGGGGAAACAGGTGTGATATTATGTATGTATTTAAAAAGAAATATGATATTGGTTTCATATTTATTTCTTTTTCCAAATATATATCAATTTCACCTTTTAAATTTGTTTTTAGAAAAAAATGGTTGTCTGTAAAGTCGGTTTACTGACGATAGTTGAACGTGACAACGTCTTAAGAAAATACTGATGGAATGGTAGCATTTTTCAAAAGAAAATTTTAATTTAATTTGTTTAATAAAGGAGCAGCTGTCCACGCAGACGCATCGCTCACTCAAGTAATGTCGAACGCTGCCGAACGCAAAGGCCGATTGTGCTTCTTTGTCGCTCGTTCCGCGCTCTCGCTTGCACTTCAAGCCTTACATGGAACGCCTCAGAGCGAGGTAACGCCGCACGAGTCATGTTTTTTCGTGCGTGCAGCCTCTATCGAATTATAAGACGTTGTCACGTCAAAAATAAATAAAATAATAGATGATTCCATATTTACTTACTTAATAAGATAAGTCGACTTGAAAAGTTCACTTAATGATTTCTAATATTTTTGTTGCCTTTATATATTCATCGTTATGCTCAGAAAATTTCATATTAATATTCACCTTATAAATTAAGATTACACACTAATTAATCTATCTCCTGTAATTGTTCCGTATGAATTTTTCACGCATATTTATTCCGATAAAATATTTTAAACACTTTTTTTATAACTAGCGGCCCGGAACGTGCTTCGCTTCGTATAAGGCATAGTAATAAAAAAAATTATTTGATTTAAATGATTATTAAGTTCATTTACTCAAACAAAAAAATATTGTAAATTGCTAGCTATTTAAAATTCCAAATGACCCAAATGATATATTGTTTATATAATAGGTTGGGGAAAAAGTCTTTTCGTATTTTTGTATGAAAAGTCAAGACATTTTTTTCAAAGTTTATTTACATTTATTTACAATATATATGTACCGTTTTGTTGAATAACTTTCTGCCATTTTGTGGGCAGAGACATTATCCCGTTACTGTAGAAACTTTGGGACTTCTGATCAAAAAAACGGGACAAATAGTTTTGGCAGTCCTCTCTTGAGGTCAACCTTACAGAACCTAAAGAATTCTGCAGAGACCGAAACAGGTGAAAATCTGAAGGCGCAAGGTCAGGGCTATATGGTGGATGCACTAGGACCTCCCAGTCGAACTCTCTTAATTTTTGCTGAGTGGCTAAAGATGTGTGTGGTCTAGCGTTATCGTGATGAAAGACCACACCCTTCCTGTTGATCAATTCCGGCCGTTTTCTCTCGACTGCTTCCTTTAATCTCATCAGTTGCTGGCAGTTAAGATCAGAATCGATGGTTTTGCCGGGCGGTAAAAGCTCATAATAAACAATGCCCTTCCAATCCCACCATACACACAGCATCACCTTATTTCGTGTTAGGCCAGGTTTGGCCACAGTCTGTGAAGCCTGGCCAACTTTCGACCACGACCTTTTTCGCACGTTCTTGTCGTACGTGATCCACTTTTCATCGCCAGTTATCAATCTCTTCAAAAACGGCTCGGTTTCATTACGTCTCAATAATGAATCGCAAATGAGTACACGGTTCATTAAGTTTCTTTGAGTAAGCTCGTGTGGCACCCAAATATCGAGCTTTTTTGTATAACCAGCTTTCTTCAAATGGGTCAAAACTGTTTTGTGGTCAATTCCCAGTTCTTCAGCTACATCGTAACTACTAATATGCCGTTCTTGCTCCACTCTTTCAAAAATGGCATCCATTTTATTCGTAACAGGGCGACCAGAGCGAGGTGCATCTTTAACATCAAAATTTCCGGACTAAAAACGTTTGAACCAAATTTGTGCTACTCTTACTGACACTGCATCAGGTCCATAAACATCACAAATTTTTTTCACTGCTTGAGTTGCATTTTTGCCTTTTTTATAATAAAATTTTAAAATGTATCGAATTTCTTCATTAGATTCACTCATTTTAACGGAGAGAAAAACAAATGAAAAATAGCGGGAAACAACTTTTTTTTATTTTTTTCTTTTCTTTATAATGGAACCTTTTTAATGTTACCAAAACCAGCCAGACACAAATAGTACAGTCAAAAAAATTTTATAATAAGTTTATATCTACGTTATGCGAAAAGACTTTTTCCCCGACCTAATATTATATTTATCAGCAAAGAGTAAAAAAGAAAAAAGAATTGGGTACTCTTACTATGCCGGGTTTATATGGGTTAGTCTAAAACATTTGGATAAACAATATTTTTGTTTTCCTATTTTGAGCATGAATAAATAAATAGTTGGGGGTTCTGGAACAGGCAACATAAAGTTGGCCATGTGAAAAACATTTTCATCATCATCATCACAGCCCATTATGAGGCCTCTAACATGGCTTAACGACTACCACATTTAGTGATAACCGGGACCAACGGCTTAACGTGCCTTCCGAAGCACGGAAGCGCTCGATATCAAATGCCACACAAACGGTCACCCATCCAAGGACTGACCTCTGTAAACGCTGCTGTACTTCTGTGATCGTTTCCAACCACCGAACACCGCAGAGCTACGAGCGCTTCATTGAAAAACATTTTGCCATCACCAATTTCTAACAATTATTTTGAAAACTCATGGGCAGTTGCATCATTATGTAGGTGAATGCGCATATTAATGTTCATTGTAAATTTTCGTACATATCTCCAAAGAACTGATGACTTCAAACAGGCGTTTATTTCATCAGCAGGAGTTGATCGAGAAATGACAGGCAATGTTTGACGAAAGTCCCCTGACAGCAATATCAGAGCACCACCAAAAAGCTGTTGATTACCGCGTAAATCTTGCATTGTTCGTTTAAATGCTTCTATTGATTTTTTATTCGCCATTGTGCACTCATCCTTTAAAATAATTGACGTTAATCGCAGAACTTTTGCCATTTCTCGAAATATTGCATGTTTGAGTTTCAATCACCTGTACATTCAAAGGCAATTTTAATGCAGTGTGAGGTCCGACCACCTCTAATAATGTAGCAGCAATTCCCAAAGATGCAATGCAATTTTCTGTTCCGATCGAATAGTCGCTAAAATCAATGATACAACGAAAGTTTTGCATTAGAATTGAACTCCTGCTCATATTGCAATTCACGATCAAAAAAATCATGTATCTTACGATTTGGTGCGGTCATACCCAATAGTGCTAATGCTTTATTTAAAATCTTTAGACACATATCTTCAATTATTATTAAAGCTTCGTTGTACATTTCCAAGGTAATCAACAAATTAGGATTTCTCTCATGATGACGTATACGAATTAAAATGTCTTCTGCCTTATAATTTTCATATTTGTTCAATAATTTTGGCATACGGTCGAAAGCAATTTTGAACATTTGAACTAATGCGTTATGCTGATGGAAAAACCTTGGATGGTCTTGTATTTGAAACAATTGCACAACGTTCATCCAATTCACGAAAGTTAGCCGCATCACAATGTGGACATATTGCGTCCATCATTCCAATGTATCCGTATATACTATAATCGTTTTTTCGCCAGAGGGCGCTTGATAAGTAAACATTAGCTCCGTTACAAATACTGAGAAATAATACACTACGCTGTTAAAAAGAGTAAATTTTTAACTAATTGAGTTACTAGTGCTTTAATTATAAACATATATTGTTTGTGACGTAAAATTCCAATTCCATTCTGATATTTATAAAAAAAGTGAAAGTGGCGGATTAATATATAATTACTGATTAAAAGTGAATGGTTTTCGAGTGAACAGGAGGATATTACCATGATCTGCAAATATAGTACAAAATTAGCCAGTTATCAGTAGTGAAAAGGTACTTAATTTTAAATTTTGTGTTTTTTGTGACGGTTTAACGAAAAAAACTATTTGTATAACTTAAAGTTGACCTTTGGACTTATCGCAGTTGCAACTTTATAGACTCGTCACGATATCATACCGCTTATTCGTCGCCATCAAGTATCCACTGCGCGGCCGAACGGTGAAACGACCCGCTTCTCTATTCAGTTGGTTCTGACTTCAAACCTCGCTACTCGAAATTTATTTTTAAGATTTTGCGAGCGCACAAGTGAATATAATTTCCGCAGCCAGAGGAAACGAACACATAAATATTAACTGGACAGATTTAACCTAGAGGTCGACACCAGTTATTATTTAGTTAACCGCTAGATGGCGTTAGTTGCAGTAATATACCGGGTCCATATTGACTCACCTAAAGTTCTTTATCCGAAATTGTTCTTCCTAACGATTTGTAATCCGAATGATCACTCCTCCTAAAATTTTTAATCCTACAGTTTTTATTCATACTATTTGTAGTGCTACCGTCGATGTTCATAACACTCATGTTTCCGAAAATTGTTATCAATAAAATCGTTAACATACAATATTAAAGCTCCTACTGTTTTTTATCCTAACGTTTTTATCCCTAAACATAATTACCATAATATTTTCACTCATACTTAGAAAGAAACATTTATCTACCAAATGTAATAAAAATATATGTCTAAAATACGACTGATTTACGGTTATGTTTATGACTTTTTTCGTTTTCGATTCGTTTCTGGTACTTCGCCGGCCGCTACCGCGGCACGCTCGCTTCGCTCGCTCGGCTCGTACGTTGTGTGGTCACAGTTGTAACCTAACCTAAACCAAGAACTATAAATATGACCGATTTTTTTAGTTGAAATGTGTAAATGAAAACATGTATTTAACTACTTGTACCAGGGTACTGGTATTCTTATTTGTTATCATGTTATGTGTAAATAACTAAAACTGTAAAAGTTACGCAAAAATTAATGTAAATAATACTGATTATTATGAATAAAAATAAATCTAAACAAAAAAGGTATGACTTTCAATAATAGTGTAAAAGATGGTTATGTTGACAAAATATAGGAAAAGAAATAATAGTATAATAGATGTTTATTGCTACCGACATTATGAAGTTGAATGATTCGGAATTAAAACATTAGAGACAGAGTAGTTAGTAATTGTGATTGTTAGGATGAAAAATGTTAGGAAGAACATTTTCGGAGTTCCAATTTTCGGAGTTGAAAATTTAGGTGAACTTTGGCGCACCCGTAATATACCATTTATCGGAGTAAATTACACAATATACTTATTTATTGAAATAGTAATATTGAGTGGTTCTGCATTATGAATACGTCTCAGAAATGTGCGGGATGTCAAAACATTCTCCCTAAAAGAGAGTTCCTTAAATGTATGGGCTGTAAAGAGAAGTACGACCTTGATTGCGCAAACATAACGTACAAATTTTTTAGCATTATGGAACGCAAGGAGCAATGGAACTGCCCTGGGTGCCTTAACAAGCGGCCAAAAAATGGTAATATAAATACCCCTATACGCAACACAAATACTGCAAGTGAAATACAAGAGAACCAAGACCAAAATATCACGCAGCGCGTAAAAGCTTCAGCAAGACCATTGGCCCGCATCTCACCTGAAGACGAATTCTCCCCGGAGAAATTCTGTGACTTCATGCTGACCGAATTGAAACATCATATGAGCGATTTGTTTGCTACACAAACGTCGGGACTAAAAGAGGCGGTTACTTTATTGACCGATACTCTTAAGGAACAGAACTCTCGCATACAACAACTGGAAGCCCGAGTTCAGGAATTGGAAAGTAGATCTCCTGATTCTACAGTATTTCAAGATTCTATAGCGAAACTGAATATCGAAATAGACCAAGAGCAATCTCTTCTTTGCAACGATATCGCAATATCGGGCTGCATAGAAGTCCCCACAGAGAACCCTACCCACCTAGTACTAGCGATAGCTAACAAAATAGGTGTGCCTCTTGAGGAAAGAGACATCGTTGGTGTGGAGCGAGTGGGATCGAAGAGGACGGAGAAGGAGACAAGGCCGCGACAGCTCGCTGTGCGATTGGCGCGTCGCGAGCCGCGCGACGCTATGCTGCGGGCCGCTCGAGTGCGCCGCTCGCTCGACACCAGCGGTCTACAGCTGCCGGGCGCGCCTTGCCCGCTCTACATCAACGAGCGGCTAACCGGACACAGTGCATATATTTTTCAAAAGGCACGTATCCTCGCTCGTGATCTTCAATATAAATATGTATGGACACGTGATGGAAAGATATATGTAAGAAAAGAACAAGGGAAGGAACGTCATCGGATGTGTCTAGAGAGCGACTTGTTACGGGTTTTTGGAAAACTTTAATATTTGTTTTCTTTTATTATATATTTAAGGTTCTAAGTGTTTGTTTTAGTTCCTATTCATATAAACTGTTTTCTTCATTAAATTCGTGTATAGCGTACACACCGAATTTCACAGCATATACAAAAACACAATATTATAAACTCACACGGAATATATACAACACTCACACATACTCACAACAATTATACATCAAAGCTATCCTAAGATTTTATTATATATGTACGTGTTTTAATAAAGTCTACTGTTCTAAATACAAATCGTACATAACAAATTATACACAATACACTCATACACTAACATACAATTTATACAACACATATCAAGTCTACTGTTATAAATACAAATCGTACATAACAAATTATACACAATCCACTCATACACTAACATACAATTTATACAACACATATCTCGCACACACACACGCACAACAAATTATATTGAACACATTTATATACATATATTATAGCAATGACTAATATCAGTAAAAAACGTTTGAAGGTAGGGTTATTGAACGCCAGATCGCTGAACACCGGCACAGACGAGCTATTGGTAAGTGTCTCAAATTACAAACCTGATATACTTTGTATAAATGAAACCTGGATTAGAGAAGGAGAAGAGAACCTTGCTCCAGCGATACCTAACTATAGCTTTGTACACAGAGCTCGGCCTGGGAAAAGGATAGGTGGAGGAGTTGGGTTTTATATTAGGGAAGGCTTACATGCCCGGGTCAAACGCCACCCACAGGCCAACTTAGAGCAACTGTGGTTACAAGTTCAACTACCGGGCGCTACAATGGCTCTCGGCACGGTCTACAGACCTGAAAGTGTCAGTGTTCGGGACGCATTGGACGCCCTTAGCGATTCAGTCAACCTCATGGGTCAAAATACGTACATTTGCTTATTTGGTGATCTAAACATTAACTTATTAAATGAGGAATTGCCACAAACTAAAGAGTTTATATCATTTTGTTACCAGCATAATTTACACCAACTAGTTCAAGTGCCAACTCGGGTCTCTGATAATTCTGAATCCTTAATTGACATCGCTCTAACTGATTCTCTATCGAAATCTGAAGGAGTTGAGGTATTTCACAATTATGACTTGAGCGACCATGCTATGGTTATAGTACATTTTGACATTAAAAAGCCCAAATTTCCCAAAATATTCAAATACAAAAGATTCTTACGTGACATAGACTTTAA
Source organism: Musotima nitidalis (assembly GCA_949126915.1). NCBI lineage: Eukaryota > Metazoa > Arthropoda > Insecta > Lepidoptera > Crambidae > Musotima > Musotima nitidalis. Next base: position 12,311,864 of record OX421435.1, on the reverse strand, counting down.
CTTATTTCAAACTGACCTACACTCGATCCCCTGGCACAATATCAGGCACTTAGATGATGTTAATGAAATGGTTGAAATATTTAACAGTTATATGACTAAATTATTTAACGTACATGCACCGATAAAAAAAACCATAGTAAAAGATAAACCTAAACCATGGATTACTGATATGGTTAAGTTTATGATACAATTACGAGAGGAAGCGGCAATTCAAGCATTTTCAACTAAAACTGATGGCTCAAAAAGATATTACCGTGACCTCAGGAACTTTGTTACAGCTACTAGAGAAAGAGAAAAAAAGGCTTTCTTCAAACATTCCATAAATAATAATATTAATAAACCGGCTTTACTCTGGAAAAACATAAAAAGTACCACTATGATTAATAACAACCGCGAAAGATCGATTCCTATGTACCTTTGTAACCCGGATAAAATCAACTCACACTTTTTAAACTTACCTCCAGTTAATGAATCTGAAATAAAACAAGTAAAAAAGAACAATGATATGGAAACAAATCAAAATTTTAAACTTAGACCAGTATCGGAAGAGGAAGTTAGGAAAATAATTAAAAACATTAATACTAAAGCTTCGGGTCACGACTTTTTGAATATAGATATGATTAACCTAACCTTAGACGCAACTATTTCTTCTATAACCAGTATAGTTAATAAATCTATTTGTACAAGCACCTTTCCAACAAGCTGGAAGAGTGCTCTAGTAACTCCTATCCCTAAGAAAACTCCAGTAAAGGAATTAAAAGATTTAAGACCTATTTCTATCTTGCCGGTGCTGTCTAAAGTTTTGGAGAAAATAGTACTTAATCAAATCATTTAGGATTTCGTAGAAGTCATGGTACTGAAACAGCTCTATTGCACATAACGGATGACCTAACAGAGGCCTCTGATGCTGGTTTGTCGAGTATCTTAGTCTTGCTAGATTATTCCAGAGCTTTTGATTGCGTACTCCCGTGTGGTGTTGGGGCTACGGCGGGGTTGCCATGGAGTGTAGGGTCCAGTAATTAAACGAGAGAAGTAGCACTTAACTCATGTATATTTCAAGTACCTCTTTATACGTCTGGTACATAGGTATATATATATAACTAGACGTGCTTATCTTCTAGTTAACTTATAATAGACTTATCTTTATACAATTATCATACTATCTTATTAACTATCTACATCTACGTGATTGTATGTCACACTACACCACCGAACTTATTAGAAAAAAAAAAAAATTATTACATACATTTTTTTTTTTTTTTTTTACATATTATATAACTTAGTTCTATTTGTATGTACTAAATCAATATTATTTTTATTTTTTATTCTTACATTTGGTGACTCATCACTATTAACTTCAAATGGGCCATTATATACATTGTCTAACTTATTGGCCGTTTCGTTCCTTACTAATATGAAGTCACCTTTTTTATAAATTACAGGATTAATAGTTCTATCATAATAATATTTTCTACACGTCTTACTGGCTATTAAATTACATTTAGCATCTGCCTGAGCTCTTTGTAGTCTATACTTAAATTCTAAAGGATAATTATCAAAATTATACAAAGGCTGTATACTTCCATTACATAAATTACTAGGCAATCTGCATAATTTTCCGAAAACTAATTCATATGGTGTATATTTGGTTACTGTATTTACAGTTGTATTATATGAGAAACACCAAAATGGTAACCACGTACTCCATGTAGAAACATTGTTGTTAGTTTGGATTCTTAAGTATGCCCCTAAAGTTTTATGAACGTTTTCTAACGATCCTATGCTTTCATGATGATATGCCGTTGATAATGATTTATCAATGCTTAAGATATCACATAATTCTACCATTACCTTAGCAATAAATTCGGACCCTCTATCTGTAGCTATTCCCTTAGGTATTCCGTATCTTAAAATAAAATTTTCTGACAAAGCTTTAGCTACTTCATTTGCGGACTTATTTTTTAACGGGTAAGCTTCTACAAACTTCGTAAGTTCACACTGTAAAGTTAATATGTAAACATTTCCGTAGTCATCTTTATCAAATGGTCCTACCAAATCTAAATAAATCTTTTCAAAGGATGAGGATGCAGTTGTAGTTATTGTCATTGGTTCTTTGGTATTTTTATAATACTTTTGCTTCTGACACTTATCGCATTTACTAACGTATTCTGTTACATCTCTTTCAATAGATGGCCAATAATAGTACTTCTTTATATTATTCACCATCCTCCGTATTCCTGCATGTCCACTTGTGGGCAAAATATGAAAATTATTCATAATAATCTTTTTCTCATCTCTTCCTTCTATCTTGCGTACATTCGCAACTACACAAACTTTAAAATCTGAATACATCGATTTATTCTTTTCTTTTAAATACAGTGCCAATTCTTTGATAAGATTCATGTTATAACAACATTTTAATATACACACTTCTTTTAGGCCTTTTTCTATACAAAAATTAACTATTTCTTTCGACAGCTCGTCTCGCGAAGAAGTCGATAAAGATTCATAGTTTATATAAATACTCAAGTTTTCTGGCACATACATTAATACATTGCGCGACTTAGAAAATATTTTTGTATAATTCTTGTTACGTAACAATTTTTCCCATGTTTTTCTACAAATTTGAACTAGTTCAGTATCATTTTTTAGTTTTTTAAGAACTTCTACAATCCTAGGGTGATCAGTCCTAACAATCGCAGAGTCTTTTTTACGTATATTCGAGTTTTGTAAACTCTTAGTTTGAGCTCTAGTCATCACATTTATAGCCTTCTCGCGCATTGATTTTAAATCATTACTAGAAATAACTATTCTTGACAATGCATCTGCTATTACGTTTTCTTTCCCTCTCACATATTCAACCTCAAAATCGTACTCCTCTAAACAAAGACGAAACTTTGTTAACCTACTTGATGGATCTGTCATATTAAATAAATATAAAAGTGGTCGATGATCCGTTCTAACAACGAATTTTCTACCGTATAAATATGGTCTAAAATATTTAATTGACCAAACTATAGCTAATAACTCCTTTTCTATTATCGGGTAATTTAACTCGCTTTTCCCTAAGAATCTACTCGCATACGCAATAGGCTTTCCATTTTCATTACATAAAACACTACCTATCGCAAATACCGAACTATCAGTTTGTAATATAAACTTGTGATTGTCTGAAAAATCTGGAAAATCTAAAACTGGTGGGTTCATTAATGCGTGTTTGAGTAATATAAATGATTTTTCGCACTCATCGCTCCAATCGAATACCACGTTTCTTCTACACAACTTATTCATTGGTATTACTGTATTCGCGAAGTTAGGAATGAATTTCCTATAATAGTTTGCAAACGCTACAAAACGCTTTAATTCCTCACTCGTAGAAGGACGCGGGTAATTTTTCATAACTACTATTTTTTCTGGGTCTGGTAAAATACCCTCTTCAGAAATAACATGTCCTAAATACAGTATTTGTCGCTTAAGAAATTCACACTTAGATGGATTTAACTTAAGGTTCACTTTTCTTAACCGTGAAAATATTGATATAAGGTTTTTGTTATGTTGTTCCAAATTCCGCCCAAAAATGACTAAATCATCTAAATATATAAGGCATTTATCGTAATTCAGACCAGACATCGCTATGGTCATCATTCTACTAAAAGAACTTGGACTTATCTTTAATCCCATTGGTAATCTACACATTTGATACTGTCCTTTGTCTGTAGTGAAAGCAGTACACTTTCTGCTGTCTTTTTGAAGATTGCATTGGAAATATGATTGTGATAAATCACAGTGACTGAACAATTTAGCCCCTGATAAGGAGTCTAGAATTTCGTTAATATTGGGTAAAGGAAACTTGTCATCTTGTATTTTTTCATTTAACTGTCTATAGTCTACTACTATTCGCCACTTTTTTCTCACCATTCTTATCTACCTTCTTTGGCACAATCAAAATAGGACTGGACCATTCACTACAGGTTTCCTCAATCATTTTATTATCTAACATCTCTTGAATCTGTCTATCAACCTCTTTTTTTTGAGCATACGGTATCCTATACTGCCTCCTATAAACCGGTGTGCAATTTTCTTTTAACCTAATTGACTGGTTGTATATATTTGTGATAGTCAATTTATCTCCGGGTAAATGGAAAATATCTGAATATTTTGCACATATTTGCTCAATAGATAACCGTTCCTCGGGGTTTAAATAATCTAAATTGAGTACATAAAATACTTGTTTAACACGTTCTACATCGCATTCCGACTCTCCAAAGTAACAATAATCGTAATCTTTTAAAGAATTCACTTCTATATCTGACATAGTACATACAATTTCCTTACTAGTTGTGTTCAATATTTTTACAGGTATTACCCCGTTTCTAGGCTTAGCAACTACACTAGCCAAAAAAACGCCTTCACACAATTCTTTCCTCATTACTACACACTCCTCGGTTCTATTAACCGGAAAATATTTTATCATTTCACAGCGCGGAGCGATCGTTAAGGAATAATTATAAGACATAAGTGGTATTGAAATAATGTTTCCATTGTACTCTTTGAGTGATAACTTATTTTCTGAAAAATCTATAATACCTTTATATTTTTGCAAAAAATCCTGGCCTATCAAACCTATCGATTTGCACGGCAAAGTATCAAAAACATAAAACTTATGTGTAAATGAGTACTGTTCGTATCTTAACTTTAAGTAAACATAACCTAACGCCTGTAAACTACCTCCGACACCGTTTATTACTAATTTTTCCTTAATTATTCTGTGACTTAAAGAATTTAACTGTAAAAATTCATTTTTAATAGCGGATAGTGACGCCCCTGTGTCAACTAACCATTCCGAATGAACATTATTTACTAAAAATTTTACCCAATTAATACTATTACAAGCTAATATATGCTTAAACTCGAAAAAACTGATTATTATTTATTTGCTTGTCATTGACATATTGTGAACTTGACATTGAGTCGTCTTTTCCTGACGTGTGCTCAATGCAGCCTACATTCCGTCGGCCTTGCTGATTCACCTTTCGATAATGATTCACTTTTATTTCACGACCACGCGTATTGTTATATCTTACGTTTGTATATTGCTTAGGACACGTGCGGACTGGCGGTCGCGTGCTTTGCACGTAGTTACGATAACCATTGGAATGTCCGCGACTTCTATTATCACTAAAATACGGTTTTGGCTTGAATTGACGATGAAAAGTATTTACTTGTCCTGTTAATGTACAACTTTCGTCCTCGGCTACCCTAATCGCATCTTTTAACGATGTTAACCTTTGAGCCGTAATTATGGTACTTAAGCGATGATCGCGAAGACCATCTGCGAATCGTTTTATTGCGTATTTTTCATTTAAGGGGTATAGAACCTTATATGCTTCCTGGTTTTCCCCTGCTTAAGAAATTGTTAAATTAACCATTAGTTTTTCGATTTCGGAGCCAAAGTCAGATATTGTTTTATCCTGTTGCCTTACGCGTGCAATTTTCGCCTGGATAGCGCCGTCTGATTTTACCGTAAGCAAATGTTTTTTCATATCTGATAAAAGACTTTTAATTCTCTCGTAGTTTGAGCACAATCGCATCTTGGCTCCTGCTGACAGTCGCGTTCTAATCACGAATTTTATCAAAAATAACCTATCTGTATCTTTAAGCAATGAATTATATAATTCTATAGCATCTATCAAATCTTGGGTCACCTGCTCATCTCCATTCATTTTTGGGAGAAGGCTGACCGCGGTTTTTAATGAAAAACTTTCGGAACCCATTTTGAATTGCGACAATCCTTCTTGGTCAAATTTAATTGTATTTTGATATAGGCTTTCTATTTTCTGAACCAATTTTGTTAGTTCCTCGGAAAATTTATGCACAGTTGAAACAATATGTCTAAATTTGTTATACAATGTTCTTACTTCAATAATTTTATTTTGGAAGTTATTACCTTGCCTTCTATTGGGACCTAGCTTAACAATACTTTCCCGTAATAATTTAATTTGTATATAAATAGACGTTAGTTCTACCTCCATTGAAAATAAATAACGTTAAAAAAAATAATAATAATGTCTCTAACACAACATCTTATTCGCACTTGCACTTACTGCTTGATTGTCTCTTCTTGACGACGGGCATCGGCAGCATCTTTGTCAGGCCTGTTGAATTGTACGGGCAACTTCTCGTCGGTTTACTTCTTCCCTGATCCAACTATTGTGGCATCGTCTATAGAAGTATACTCCCAAACTTATCACGATTAATCCTAGGCAAATGGCAATAAACACAAGGGTTGTGTGTACCTGCGACATCTGTTGGCTGGTGGTTGCTGTATTCGTTCCTCCTGAAGCCGCCTGGGCGATGATTACTTCCTCCTTTGACGATGATCCTCCCATCGTTACCCAGCGATGTAGTTTATTAGTCGAGTTGCTATTGTATCAGGGCCATGTTCTATAACGCCGTCCAGTCGAGTGGCAGGGTCGCCATGTGGTGTTGGGGCTACGGCGGGGTTGCCATGGAGTGTAGGGTCCAGTAATTAAACGAGAGAAGTAGCACTTAACTAATGTATATTTCAAGTACCCCTTTATACGTCTGGTACATAGGTATATATATATAACTAGACGTGCTTATCTTCTAGTTAACTTATAATAGACTTATCTTTATACAATTATCATACTATCTTATTAACTATCTACAATCTACATCTACGTGATTGTATGTCACACTACAGTTCTTTTAAATGAGGGTAGTCGGATTTTTTTTATGATTTCTTTAATTGCCATGCATTATTTGCTCCAGATGCGTGTATTTTTGCTATTTTTCTTGGTCAATATTGAATATGACACCTTAAGAAGCAGCTCAAGCTGTAGCATTACTTCAAGCAGGCGTTTCGCAACGTGAAGTCGCTCGGAGACATTAAATCAGCAGATCTTCGGTACAACGGGTTTACAAACGAAGGCAGACCTACGGCTACATCAGCAGCAGATGATCGTTTTATCCAACATACTGTTTTGCGAAATGGCCGCCTCAACGCCGTTCAAGTCCAACGAAGTCTGCGTGACGAACGCCAAGTGGTCATAAGTTCAGATACCGTCAGAAGAAGACTTGCTGAACGTAATCTGACTCCAAAGAGAGCTGCTATAGGCCCAAAATTAACGGTAGCCCACCGTAGAGCGCGACTTGAATTTGCTCGAGAGCATAGGGATTGGACGTTAGAGCAGTGGGGCAATGTGCTCTTTACTGATGAGACCAGGATGAGTCTATAAGGAAGTGATCGACGTCAGAGAGTATATCGTCGCCCTTTTTGTAGGTATAACTTAGATAGTTGTAAGTTTTATACTTTTTGAGAAAATTGAATCAGAGTTCCAAGGTAGCGGGTGGCCCGGTTTATTTGCTGTCTTGTGTAGTTATGTCTCTTAATTTCGTAATCTCCGTTGTGTTAACACTAGAAAGCGCCCAATTTCGGTCCTAAAATGCATGGTGTCCTTTTTCACAAGAAATGTTAACCGCCCTTAAGCTCAGCATAGGCCATCTTAAATTTGCGAGCACACATATATCTTGAGTGTTATTTTTGTTGTTTTACTTCTGCGTAGGACAAAGTTATATGCCTGTAGATATGATGCTTACAGTTGTTATACCGATAGCTAAAAATAAGATGGGTGATCTGACAAATAAACCAAACACAGGCCAATGTCTCTAGCTGCTGTAATTTGATAGTGCGTTTAGCACACAGTTGAAACATTATACAAGACCTAACGAATAAGTGTGATCGTAAGAGAATTATTTATTTTAATCCTTTTATTGTATCTAAGTCATCTATAAAATTGATTTGTAGGTCAGAGGATCACTGCATTCGTTACCTAAACAAAATTTGTTCAAATTTCACATCTGCATCCATCTTAGTGTATGCTTTCTGAGTTTGTTTACATTAAGCTGTATTAGGTGGTCCCCATTTAGTTTTCGTAAACATTTTGGCATCAATAATAATTTACTTAGTAATTTATGATCGATGAGTTTGTGGTCTTGCATTGGAACTACACATTATCTACCATGCACGTCCTTTATTACGTATTTCATTTCGCCTTTTTGTTACACCTTGCATATTTACGTGCAGCTTCAATCTCTATTTGTTTAGTTATTACAGTTACCTCGAAGATACTTAAGGAATCGATTGCGACGTCAAGACACGCATTTCTGCGGCGTGTGCTAAGCGGCGTGAGGTGTCTGGTGTCATTTGTGACCTCAAAATGCCGGTTAAATTGAAGGGACAGGTCTATAAATCCGTCATTAGGCCTGTCCTTTAGTATGGCAGTGAAGCATGGCCTGTGCTTGAGCGACACAAGCAAGAGCTGCATGTCACGGAAATGAAAATGCTGCGCTGGATGTACGAAGTTACGCGTTCGTGACATCGCAGATAAATTGCAAGAATGTCGCCTACGCTGGTACGGCCACGTTCTAAGAAAACCGGCAAACTACGTGGAGAACAAATGTCTGGCCAAGACACCGCCACCAGGCCGAGATAGATTGAGCAGGCCCAGGAAATGCTGGCTTGACGTCGTAAGGAATGACATGCGTGCCAATAACATATCGACCAAGGATGCCAAAGACCGTGCGAAGTGGAGAAAAAGATGTAGGAAAGCAGACCCTGAGCCCATAAGGCAGCAACCGGGATAACGCTAAGTTGAAAAGTTACCTCGAAGATACCAACAATATTCTTCCAAGAATCATAGATAGCCCAAACATGTTATTTGCTGATGATATATCGGTATTGATTTCATGTAAAAAAGACTCCAATCTTCATATTGAACTTAATTCTGAGTCATGTTATTGTGTCATTATTTCTAATATGTAATTGTTTTAATGTTTTAGTTGATGTCTAAAAATTTAAAGAGGAATTATTATACTAATAATAATTCTTTATTCAAACTAAATACAATCAGAACAACAAACATATACAATTAGATAATTTACAATAACATTTTATATCTCTGCGCCTGAACTAGATAACTTTATATCTGTGCTTCAGGCAGCAGCGCTCATTCCCGTTACATTTAATATCTAAGACATTTATTCAAAAATTCAAGTAAACCCAATAATTGATACAAGCCAAACAAGAAAAAGTTAATATTAAAAAGTAGCATGAGTGTGGTGTGTCCTCCTTGTGTGTTTTATGTTAGTGTGTGAATGAGTGTAGCAGGAGATTTATTGAGGTATAAGAAGTAACTGTTCGGTTTTATCATAGTTAAGGGTTAATAAATATTCAGTTAATTTTTGCTTACATTGTTATTGTTATAAAACTAATCGTCCTTAACTGCTGTGCCTTTGCAGGGCGTCACATGTAGACCTATTATTATATTTTCCATCTATGCATCATGTAATGTGACATGCAATAAATGATTTGATTTGATTTGATATTTAATGTCCCATTTACTATTTTGCAATTAGTTTTCCAGCTCTAAGAGACGTTGTTCTTTAAGTAGAGTGCGGACATTATGAGAAATCATTTTCCTTTAAAACAGTAGTCAGGATACAAACCCCACCCGGGAACTTATCTGGCCCCCGGCTCCAGGACCGGGTCGACGCCCATCAACTACGTTCTCTAAATTACTGGAGTTGCCTAGTTAAATAAATATTTTTCTTTCTTTCTTTCTTTCCTAGTAGAAGTTAGTAGTTGGCTAGGAGCATATTATTTCTTTGCATTTCATGAAGGTGTTGGACCGTTTTTCGCCACGCTGATCCTGTGCGTGTTCATGGGACGTCAGAGCCTCGTTTTTTGATCAGCAGGGTGAGGTTGGCTTGGGTTTTCAAAGATGTAACGTAGAAGCCCCTTACGCCTATATGCATATATATGATTCTTTGTTCCGTTTCCATTCCGTAGTACAGTCAGCGGTTATCTTGTTGGTAACTTCCGAAGCGCCATGAAGATCGACACACGTCGCTATTTTCAAGCGCGTAGGACGATTTCCGATATATGGTATCTGACGCTAACTGTACACTATTGATTTCCATATATCTGTTGTGTACTATTCTATATGTGTACCATAATTTATATTCTAATGCAAACACGTAAATAAAAAAACGAAACGAAAGGCGATCTTAATGCTGTTAGGCAATATCTATCAGTCAACCAAATTGTAGGAAATTTTAGACATTATTTCTTCGGCAACGTACACAAGTGTAGGAAAGTATTATGTTAAAAATAGGCACGGGCACCGGTGCCGGCGTATTCTCGAATGATCTCAACATCACCATATCTAAATCACTAGGAAAACACAACACAGTCTACCAGGCAGAATATGTGGGCATAACCCAAGCCGCGCATGTTGTAATAGCTAGACAGGTTAAAGATACTCACATCCGCATAATATCCGACAGCGCGTCTGTCCTTCAATCCTTAAACAAAAATCACACGACTTCCAGATTGATACTAGAATGTCACAATGCACTAGAACAGGCATCGATACGATATCGTAACAAAATAACACTACAGTGGATCAAAGGACACAGTGGATCAATGGTTAACGATGCAGCTGACGAACTGGCAAGGAGAGGCTCCATCGCGACGGTCTATGGACCTGAACCTATAGTTCCCATTCCCATTAAACAATTACAAAATTTGCTACATAGCATAACACACACACAATCCCAAGGGTGGTGGTCCTCCACTCCAAGTTGCAGGCAGTGCAAGGAGGCCATGCCGTCACTAGACGCAAAACTAACTAGGCTGCGCCTGGTGGCGGGGACCATCACTGGGCACTGCTCACTGAATAAACATTTACACACTATAGGAGTCACAGACAGCCCCTTGTGCAGAGCGTGTATGTGGCTGAAGAAACGGTCGCACACGTGCTCCTGGAATGCACAGGCGTGGCTGACATACGGAAGGTAACCCTAGGATCGCCGAGTTCCATTGGGGAAGTTTTGCACGGATTTGTCAACTTGATCTGCTTCTGGAGAGATGTGGGCTGGCTGGAGAGAGCAAATATGGCCGCAAAGGCTCACGCACAATGGTCCATAACAGGGACTAAGTGCAGAAACCACCACCACTAACATAGTATTATGTTATCGTGAGTTTCAGTTTTTCCGTGGAGCAAAACTCCATTGAAACCTTTTTTAAACAAAAACGCTGCATTTTGTGGAAAATAACTTGAATTGTCAAATTACTTGACAGTATCAAGTTTAAAAATATTTAAAAAAAAACAGTGTAAATATTTTGCAATTGAAGTATTTTATTGAAACTCATATCAAATCGACATAGTCTGGTTCTGGTTCGATGGAACATTTGGTTTTAGTAGATCTTTTGACGTTAGTGTGGAGCTGCCGTTGGTTTTTAGTTAGTGAATGGGCCATTTCTTCGACTGCCGATAGGAATTTTCGATTGGTCGAAACTATCATAGATGACATCTGCACGCCTGCCTTGCACTAGTAGACATCCCCTGAGGACATTAAGCATACTTTGAATAATAAAGAAATACAATTTGTTACTTATTATATTTATAGAGTAGATGAGAGCACAAAACCTTGTGGTTTTTCGGCATTGACCTTGTAGAACTCGGGGACCTGCCCTCACACTGGACTTAAGTCTTTCGATCTTCTAGAAAGACTGCCACCCTGCACATAAACGGGGCGGCATATCGTAAAAAGAGGATCTGGCAGCATAAAACTGGCAGCGATCAATATCAAGCAACATCAATGAATATTAAGCTTAATTGTCCTGATTGATAAAGATTGCGCTCCAACCCTCGGCTTTTCATATTCACAACGCAGAGAACTTGCAGCTCGAGCTTAAAATCAACCTCCAAGGTCTGGATGACTGTGAGTTGGTCGACTATCTAAAAACGCGCTGGTTAACACCGTTGAGGCTATTGGTCCCGGTTGTTATGAACATCTATGGCAGAAGTCAATGCCTTCTAAAATTGCTGGTTTTTCAATAGATAATGTTTCCCATTTAGTTGCGGAGGTCAGACGGCAGTCGCTTCGTGTAAAAACTGAAATTCAGCCGTATCTGGTTAGACCAGTGAGCGGATCCTGAGTCCAAAGCTCGAGTCTAGAGCAACTCCGGGATAATGCCAGGATTGTGGTACTAAGTATTACCAGCTTCAAACTATGCCTAGTTTGGAGCTAGGAGTCTCAAACAGATGAGAGAAGATGTTTGACGATATTAAAAGATTCTTACTCGTCATTTGGGTCGCATTCCTGTTCCGGCGGTGGTGGGTCCTGAGCTGTCACTGCAGCTATCACGACGAAGAAAGCCAGGATGTAGAGGACACGCATGCTGGTGGACATATTGTTAGCAATTTATTAATTCTTAAGGCTTGGTCTCTTGATGAGCAGCATCGTCCAATGGTGACGCCAATAGATTGCAACTCAGAAGGTGTCGGTTCAAATCCTAGCGAGTAAACCTAGGACTTTTCAAAGTTAAGTGCCTAATTCTTGGACTACTATTGCAATATTTTTGTTGTATATTTTAGTATAATTATGTAGTCGAGCCGAGTTGCTTTATTACATATCAGAGTGGTTTAAGTATGCGATTCTTTAATATGTGTTGTTATATGATAAAATCATAAATTGCGCACCCACCCCAGAGTTTGACGGTTCGATTCCCACACAGGACAAATCTTTGCAAGCACAAAAAAATATATTTGTTCGGGTCTGGATATATTTACTTATTATTCATAACGCAAGTTCTTAATGATACATATCTTGGAACTAAATATATGGTGTAATTGTCAGAAAATATAATTATGAAAATTTCACGCTTTTAGATGATATTGTTTTTTGACGTTATATTTAAAATAGACAATAAAATATACAGTGTCAAATTTCATTATATCAATTAACGGCACTTATATATATATAATATATAGTGTAAAAGTAATTAGTATAGTATTGGATGTATTGGGATCCTACCAAGATCTGAAGAGCCCAAGCCAACCTCAACTGCAAGTGGTGCACCATCCGAACAAAGGACGAGGCTCTGGCGAACACAAAAGTTTCCAAAAAGCGGCAATAGGCTCTCCACTTATTACTTGGTACCAACAATATAATTGGCGAAAGGTGGGCTTACAATATGTCTCTGCCTACCCTTTCGGGGAAACAGGTGTGATATTATGTATGTGTATTTAAAAAAAAAATATAATGTTGGTTTCATATTTATTTCTTTTTCCAAATATATATTAAATTCACCTATTAAATTTGTTTTAAGAAAAAAATGGTTGTCTGTAAAGTCGGTTTACTGACGATAGTTGAACGTGACAACGTCTTAAGAAAATACTGATGGAATGATAGCATTTTTCAAAAGAAAATTTTAATTTCATTTGTTTTATAAAGGAGCAGCTGTCCACGCAGACGCATCGCTCACTCAAGTAAGAGAGAGACGGATGTCGAACGCTGCCGAACGCAAAGGCCGATTGTGCTTCTTTGTCGCTCGTTCCGCGCTCTCGTTTGCACTTCAAGCCTTACATGGAACGCCTCAGAGCGAGGTAACGCCGCACGAGTCATGTTTTTTCGTGCGTGCAGCCTCTATCGAATTATAAGACGTTGTCACGTCAAAAATAAATAAAATAATAGATGATTCCATATTTACTTACTTAATGAGATAAGTCGACTTGAAAAGTTCACTTAATGAATTATAATATTTTTGTTGCCTTTATATATTAATCGTTATGCTTAGAAAATTTTATATTAATTTTCACCTTATAAATTAAGATTACACACTAATTAATCTATCGTCTGTACATGTTTCATATGAATTTATCACGCATATTTATTCCGATAAAATATTTTAAACACTTTATTTATAATTACTTACAATTATTATTAATTAGTTTTAGATTGACGACAGCGATTTGTGACAGAGGAGGTAATGGAAATGTTGGGAGAGGAAAATCGCGTAAGATTTTTTGTGATCAAATTCAGAAGGTTGTGGAGAAAGGGCAAATCAAATAAAAACAAATTCTGACAAAGAATTCATTTACTTTTATTCCTTGATTATGGTACCGCTCATATCTCTTACAAAATAAATAAAAAAAAGTAAAAAATGTAAAATGTTTATACAAGTTTGACGAATCTAAAGGATACTGTTGATATTTTTTTCTTTGATATTATGGCTTCGTGCGCTTAGCACATGTAGCCAGTGTCAAGTTATTGATATAGAAATTATAATTCATAAATAGTAAATAAAAATGAGTGGTGAAAAAGACGATAAATGAGATGCTCTCCCCTAAACCCCCTGCGTTGAGATCAGAGACTTCATGAGAGAATTTGAGAAGTGATGTTGCACTGTTTTGTTTCCCAACACTTATGTGCTAATGTTCGAATTATCACAACTTTAAGAAATTCAACAAATGAAGCTAAGTATGTGTATCAGAATCGTAGCAAGTGAAAGGATGTGATCTCGCCTGCCCTTAGAGAATACGGTTTTACTATAAGAGTGTGTCAGGATCGTAACAAGTGGAAGGATGTGATCTCACCTGCCCTTAGAGAATACGGTTTTACTACAAGAGTGTGTCGGGATCGTAGCAAGTGGAAGGATGTGATCTCGCCTGCCCTTAAAGAATACGGTTTTACTATAATAGTGTGTCAGGATCGCAGCAAGTGAAAGGATGTGATCTCGCCTGCCCTTAGAGAATACGGTTTTACTATAAGAGTGTGTCAGGATCGTAACAAGTGGAAGGATGTGATCTCACCTGCCCTTAGAGAATACGGTTTTACTATAAGAGTGTGTCGGGATCGTACCAAGTGGAAGGATGTGATCTTACCTGCCCTTAGAGAATACGGTTTTACTATTTATTTATTTATGTATTCACAAGTACATGCCAACTTATAGGTAGTGTCCAAACGTTAATATGCCTTAAAATATAAAAAAAGTACACAAATATGTCAAAAAATTATAAATGAAATAATAATAACCTTAATGTCCAAAATCCAATAAATTAATTATAGTCCATAAAAAAACAATAAAAAGAAAAACACATTTGACTTCAGGTGTCAGAATTAGAAATAAAAGAATCATATTAATTATTAGGTCGGGGAAAAAGTCTTTTCGCATAACGTAGGTATAAACTTATTATAAAAATTTTTTGACTGTACTATTTGTGTCTGGCTGGTTTTGGTAACATTAAAAAGGTTCCATTATAAAGAAAAGAAAAAAATAAAAAAAAGTTGTTTCCCGCTATTTTTCATTTGTTTTTCTCTCCGTAAAAATGAGTGAATCTAATGAAGAAATTCGATACATTTTAAAATTTTATTATAAAAAAGGCAAAAATGCAACTCAAGCAGTGAAAAAAATTTGTGATGTTTATGGACCTGATGCAGTGTCAGTAAGAGTAGCACAAATTTGGTTCAAACGTTTTCAGTCCGGAAATTTTGATGTTAAAGATGCACCTCGCTCTGGTCGCCCTGTTACGAATAAAATGGACGCCATTTTTGAAAGAGTGGAGCAAGATCGGCATATTAGTAGTTACGATGCAGCTGAAGAACTGGGAATTGACCACAAAACAGTTTTGGCCCATTTGAAGAAAGCTGGTTATACAAAAAAGCTCGATATTTGGGTGCCACACGAGCTCACTCAAAGAAACTTAATGAACCGTGTACTCATTTGCGATTCATTATTGAGACGTAATGAAACCGAGCCGTTTTTGAAGAGATTGATAACTGGCGATGAAAAGTGGATCACGTACGACAAGAACGTGCGAAAAAGGTCGTGGTCGAAAGTAGGCCAGGCTTCACAGACTGTGGCCAAACCTGGCCTAACACGAAATAAGGTGATGCTGTGTGTATGGTGGGATTGGAAGGGCATTGTTTATTATGAGCTTTTACCGCCCGGCAAAACCATCGATTTTGATCTTTACTGCCAGCAACTGATGAGATTAAAGGAAGCAGTCGAGAGAAAACGGCCGGAATTGATCAACAGGGGGCCTACCGCCGAATTCGATGGATTACCGGTAATCCATCTAGATCAAACTTTGTTTTGCGTTCATTAATCCGTACCGGGAATCTGCCGACAGCCATCTCTCATTCATGACCTTCAGTCCGTGACAGACCAATAGGTAAAAGGAGAACGCCATTTTGTTTCGATTTCCATGAGTTGGGCGGTACGACAGAATCAATTCGAAATTCATTTTGCCTTATAATCGATTGCCATCGAACTCGGCGGTAGGCCCCCAGGAAGGGTGTGGTCTTTCATCACGATAACGCTAGACCACACACATCTTTAGCCACTCAGCAAAAATTAAGAGAGTTCGACTGGGAGGTCCTAGTGCATCCACCATATAGCCCTGACCTTGCGCCTTCAGATTTTCACCTGTTTCGGTCTCTGCAGAATTCTTTAGGTTCTGTAAGGTTGACCTCAAGAGAGGACTGCCAAAACTATTTGTCCCGTTTTTTTGATCAGAAGTCCCAAAGTTTCTACAGTAACGGGAAAATGTCTCTGCCCACAAAATGGCAGAAAGTTATTCAACAAAACGGTACATATATATTGTAAATAAATGTACATAAACTTTGAAAAAAATGTCTTGACTTTTCATACAAAAATACGAAAAGACTTTTTCCCCAACCTATTATAACATAAAAAATAAAATAACTTAAAAATCCAAGTCGACAACAGAATAATATGTCAAATTAAATTGATCCACTATTGTCAAGGAACATAATTATGCATAAAAGATAATAATTTTGCTAGGCCATCTACAAACAAGTCTACTCTGTCATATTCAGCGAGCATGTCCCCGATCAGGCGCAGAGCTCGCACGGTCGGGGCCTGGGCGGCGTGCACGGTGCGCGTGCAGGGCCTCTGCAACAAGCGCGGCCGCCGCCGAGGCGCCACCAGGCCCGAAGGGCACTGAGGGATGCGTGTAGGTACACACAGGCACAATTTCTCCAGTACTTGTGGACAATCTACCTTACCATAAATTATAGCGAGGTAGTGCTCAACTAGAGTCATTTTTCTTCTTAGTGCGAGTGTATCGAAGTTCACCATACCAATGACGAATGAAGAGGGATATAAAAAGGGATAATATCCATACTTTTTCTTGTACAAGAACCGTGCAAACTTTCGTTGTATCCTTTCCAGCATAAGGCAATACTTTTTTTCATGAGGATCCCACACGATCGCCGCATATTCAAGTTTGCTGCGTACGTAAGCATTATACAGCACTCTAGCCACTGACGTGTGGTTGAACTCATTAGATGTTCTATCAATGAATCCCAATAATCTACTTGCTGATTTGCAAATATTAATTATGTGCTTATGAAAGTCAATCTTTATATCTAACATTAGGCCTAAATCTCTTATGTCGTCAACTGTATCCATAGAAACTTCAAATAATTTATAATCAGTCTTTATTATTTTTTTACGTGCGAATGTCATGATTTTGCATTTGTTTTGGTTAAAAGGCATACGGTTACATGTGCTCCAATGGGATACGGCATCTATGTCACTTTGCAGACGCAGGGCGTCAGCTTTCGCATCGTCTCCTATTGCAAGGTAAAGTTTAAAATCGTCCGCGAAAAGTTGGCACTCGGAAAATCTAACAGTTTGAGGGAGGTAATTAATCATAATAAGAAAAAGGGTTGGTCCTAGCGTACTGCTCTGACTTACCCCTGACCTTGTATAATAGTTTCCAGACTCGTATCTACCCAACCTAACAAACTGCTGTCTATCCTTGAGGTTACTTGCCATAAAACTAAGAAAATTCGAAGTAAATCCTATCTTTGAAAGTTTTTGTAGCAATATGTCATTATCTACCTGAAATCAAAAATAGGCAGCATCCACCTGCCGACCAGTGTCCATTTTAGCGGAAATGTAATCTATTGCTATTGTCAGGTTTTTAACAGTGGATCTGGCCTTACGGAATCCATGCTGACTTCTATGTATTTGACTACTTATCTGTTGGCTAATATGGCTATTGAGCATACTTTCAAATAGTTTAGCAAAAACTGACAGCACCGCAATCGGTCTGTAAGCTGTAACATCGGACACTGACTCGCCTTTGGGGATTGGTGTAACACAAGACAGCTTCCAGCTATCCGGGTTTTTAACCTGAGGTAATGAAAGATTGCATATATATAAAAATGGTTCCATAAACACTGATATGCAATCCTTTGCCAGAAATACTGGAACTCTATCAGGCCCACCAGACGACCGAGGTTTAAGGCGTTTTACGGCTCTCTTAAGATCAACTTCACCCAAAGTCGATATCGAAACGGACCCTACGTCTAAACTAGGATTCGCAAGCCGTGCAGCCGTCTCAGGATCCAAGCGAGGCTCCTCATCCAAAAACACGGAGCCAAAATAACGTGCGAATGCAACAGCAGCATCCTGCCCGGCTATTACGTCTGTGCCATAAGTAAAAGTTTCAATAAGTCTCCTATCTTTCCTTTTATCTTTTATATAATCCCAAAAGTTTGCTGGTTCGTCTAAAATATTATTTTGAATAGTATTAATGTGCTGCTTATATGCATTGTCGATAAGTTTTTTCGTATGCCATCTATAGTACTTAAATAATTCTTTATTAAACTCTTTACCCTTCGATCTGTACTCTTTTAAATAAAAACGTTTACTTTTTAAATTTGTTATTATGTCTGCTGTAAACCATTTAGGATGTGTATATTTTAAATGGGATGGTGACATATTTTTGGAGGTCCATGTATACTTATTCAGTTTTTTATAAAACGTTTCTAATGCTATATCGACATTATCGTAATCATATATTTCTGACCAATTAGCAGAGGCCAGAGCAGCATACAAAGCTTGGTAATCAGCCTTATGCCAGTTCCAGTCCAGTCGGGTATTCGGGCATGGGGCGGGCAGATGGAGTGTGTTGGGATTATTTATTTATTTTATTTGGAATAACAAACAGCTGTCACAATAAAATCTTAAAAAACTAGTTATACATATGTAAAAGGTAATATTAATTATCGTGATGCCCACACCGTTATCCTCGAACTTATTAATTGTGCTAAACGGTATTGCTAATAAGGATCAGTAAGGTATCTTATCAAAACAAAAATCACCATACAAAACCATGAGGTCCATAGGGGTGAGACTCAAGACCGCAACGCAGGAGCTTCAAATATTCGCCGCATACAGACCACCCCAGGAGCCCATGGTAAGCAAGGATCTCGCCAACATCTTTTCCCGCAGAGTCCCTACCCTGCTGATGGGAGACCTCAATGCCAAACACCAGGCATGGGGATCACGTATACAGAATACGGCGGGTAGGAGACTCCAGGAGATGACAGAAAGGATGGACATCTCAGTTGTGGGACCGGACTGCCCCACCCACTACCCCACCAACGTCTCATCATCCCCAGATGTCCTGGATATAGGACTCATGAGGGACATAAACCACCCCTATAGCCTGGAAGTGGTCTACGACGTCGAGGGTAACCACCTGCCGGTGCTGCTAACGCTCAGCACGGACGTCTTCAACGTCGAAAGTCGAACCCCCAGACCTAGAATTGACTGGCCGACCTACTCAAACGCCATGAAGGATGTAAAGCTGCTACCGGTTGCCACTCCCAAGCAGGTAGAAGAGGCGGCCCGAAACATCATGAACTCCATTGTGACAGCAACCCAGGCGGCTCAGCACCCAGCGCAACCTACGAGAAAGGGCCGCCCTGACCTTCCGCACCACCTACAGGAAGCCCTCAAAAAGAAAAGGAACCTAAGGAAGCAGTGGTCGAGATCAAGATGCCCAACCCTGAAGACAGCTCTAAACAAGTTGACCGCGAAGATTGCCCTCCAAGTATATGCCTGGAGAGGCAAAACATGGGACACCTACATGGACAGGGTAACGGAAGACAGCGCGGAGCTATATCGCCTCAACAGAAGACTCACCAACGTACCCCAGCCAGTACAGCCTCTCCTCAACGAAGCGGGCGTCTGCTGCTTCGAAGCCAAGGAAAGGGCAGAAATACTCGCTAGACACCTCAAGCAGCAGTTCACCCCCCACCCACCGTCACAGGAGAAGGAGGCTCGGGACCACCACAGCGTTGTGATTGAGGAGGTAGAGTTCCTACGCAAAATAGACCCCGCGCTAGAGACGGTAGAGTTTATATCCCCAGCGGAGACTGCAAAAGTCGCCAGAGGACTTCCACCAAGAAAGGCTCCAGGGTACGACAATATACCCTACATGGCGCTTATACAGCTGCCAAACCGAGTGATAGCAGCGATTACCCACCTTTTCAACGGTATCCTGAGGACGGGACACTTCCCGGAAATATGGAAAAAAGGTCGGATAATCGCTCTCCCAAAACCAGGAAAAGACAGGCGCCATGCAGCAAGCTACAGACCCATCACACTGCTTCCGACTCTGGCAAAGTTGTTTGAGAGGCTGCTCCTCCGAAGAATCCGCCCTCATATAGAACCGAGGGCTGAGCAGTTCGGATTCCGCAGCGGCCACTCAACGACTCTCCAACTAGCCAGAGTCCTACATAGGATTGCCGAAGACAGGAACAAGGGCCTCACAGCGGTCGGAGTATTTCTCGATATAGAGAAGGCGTTTGATCGAGTGTGGCACCCTGGACTGATCCACAAAATTTACACAGCGGATACCCCGCCGGCCTACTGTAGGGTACTAGCGGCATTCCTCGAAGACCGGACGTTCACCGTCACAGTGGAGAGCAGCGAGTCAGCGCCCCAGCCCATATGTGCTGGAGTCCCACAGGGCAGCTGCCTTTCCCCAGCGCTATATGCCCTCTACACAAACGATATCCCCACGGTAGAAGACAAGGGGGAAGATGTCTTCCTGGCGCTGTTCGCGGACGACAGTGCCTACTTCTCCTCCGCTCCCACAGGGTATGTAGCGTCAAGAAGGATGCAGCGAGCCCTGAACCAGCTCCCCATGTGGCTCGACAAATGGCGCATGGCGGTGAACGTGGACAAGACGGTCGCCATCACCTTCGGCCCAAGACGATACGTCCAAAACCTCACCCTAAGAGACCGGCGGATCACCTGGAAATCTGAGGTGAGATATCTAGGGTGCCACATAGATTCCAGGCTCCAGATGACCAAACAGGTGGAATATGCCGTGGCGCAAACAAAGAGGGCCCGCGGAATGCTCCGGCCGGTCCTAACGTCGAAATTACCACTGGCCACAAGAATAAACATGTACAAGATGTACTTAAGGCCACGACTTACCTACGCAGCGCCTGCGTGGTACGCGCTCTGCTCGCCCACCCAAAGGCGAAAGCTGCAAACTCAGCAGAACATCTCCCTTCGCATCATCACTCGCGCGGGGATGTATGTCAGGAACGACATTATAGCACGGGATGCCCGAGTGGAAAGTGTGGAGTCATTCATCAGGCGGCTGGCGCGAAATATGTTCGATCGCGCCGATCATGGCTCCCACACTCACCTCCAAAACATTGCTCCCCAAGAAGCAGAAGACGGCAAAAAAAGGAAGGGCCGCAAAGCGCTGCCCAGGAGCGTCATAAAGACGCCCCCCCCTCCTCCGCCCTCTACACCTTCCCCCACAAACAGCCCCCGGCCGGAGCCCCCTCCCGCGCCGAGAATCAAGGTTCACATCAAGTACCAACCAAACTCCTGACAATAACCTCCTCCCACCAGGGGGACGACCCGCTCGCTGGCGTTCACGGGGCCTCAGCCAACGCTGTCTCACCCTGTGGGCATGACCGCGCCGAGGGTCGTCTGGACCTGGTGGGGTGACGATACCTACCACCACCCATATTCCCAAAAAAAAAATAATAATAATAATAATAATAATAAAAATTAATAAGATCCCTAGATGACTCCTCCCTCTCCCTTACGGGCACGACAGGAAGAAGAAGGAAAAGGAGTCCAAAAGACCCTGCTGGCATCGTCAGCAGCGACGAATACCCGGGAAAGGAGCCTCCGCTCGAAGCCCGACTCCACGAAGAGATAAAACTTCGCTGAAGACCCCAGTAGTAAAACAAAAATAAAAGGTTTCTAAGCAAAAAAATAACATTGTGAGATGTTCCTAGTCACAAAAATTATTGTGGAGCGACCCAAAGTGAATTCAAATTGTTTTGAATGCATTAACTCATTTTTATTAAAAATCTGAACATTTGGTTGTAAATAAGTTTTTCAACAATTTTACTAAAAGTAGGCAGCACTGAAACAGGTCTAAAATTAGTTCGGTCTGCTGTACTGCCCGATTTAAATAATGGAATGATTTTACTATTTTTCATTAAATCTGGAAACGTGCCGCAATCTATACATTTATTAAATATTATAGCTAAACTGTGCGCCACCGAAACAATGATAGGCTTGGTAACTACGATGGAATTGCCCCAGAGGTCTGCAGTCTTTTTAACATTATGAGTATTAAAGTCTTAATTATATCTATGGGTGTTACATGATTAAACATAAAATCTTCTGTACATATGTTTACATTATCTCCTAAAATAGCCTCCGCTAAAGTAGGCGAGGAATTTAAAGCTTTTGTAGTAGACACTGGAATATTAGTAAAGAAGTCTTCAAAAGCATTGGCAATATCTAAG
Organism: Musotima nitidalis; assembly: GCA_949126915.1. Classification (NCBI taxonomy): domain Eukaryota; kingdom Metazoa; phylum Arthropoda; class Insecta; order Lepidoptera; family Crambidae; genus Musotima; species Musotima nitidalis. Next base: position 12,289,385 of record OX421435.1, on the reverse strand, counting down.
TCAGATGTAAGCGTCTTACTATCAATGTTTAATTTAAAATTATTATTATAATTCAATTTTGAGCCATATGTTTACCAATATCATCACTGAACATAATACTTTTATGTACATCACCTTGTGTACAACATGTTACATCAATTGATGCACACAATGGCTGCTCTGCACTGACACTAGTATGGGAGCTTCCACATAAGGTTTTGGTGTCAATGCAGACCGAAGGAACACACTGTGGAGAACTCAAGCAGTTGTTTTGATTTATAAAAGAATCAAGACGCTCAGTGTTATCATTTGAGGTTTTAAGTATCTTATCTATTGTTAAAGAACACTTATTGTAGTCCTTAAGCGACAATTCATATTTCCTAGTTAGATACTGAATTTCAAATTGCAAACTTTGTGTTTTTGACTCTAAGTGCTTTGTGTCAGTGTAGTATTTTGAATGACACTGTTTTGACTCTAGCTCAGACAACTTCCATTGTTCTCTTAATTTAAGATAAGATTTAATATTCTTGCATTTATTCATTGGGCTATTAAAATGTTTTAATTGTTTTTTTGATTTATAGATAAATTTATTAAATTTAATATATTTTTTTAGTTTATTTCGGTAACATCCGAAGCGCCGTGAAGATCAACACACGTCGCTATTTTCAAGCGCGTAGGACGATTTGCGATATATGTATATGGCTCTGTAGGTGCTACCAACTAGGTATCTGACGGTGTACACTATTGGTTTCCATATATCTGTTGTGTACTATTCTATATGTGTACCATAATTTATATTCTAATGCAAACACGTAAGTCAAAAAACGAAACGAAAGGCGATCTTAATGCCGTTAGGCATTCTCTATCAGTCAACCAAATTATAGGAAATTTTAGACATTATTTCTTCGGCAACGTACACAAGTGTAGGAAAGTATTATTGTTAAAAATAGGCACGGGCACCGGTGCCGGCGTATTCTCGAATGAACTCAACATCACCATATCTAAATCACTAGGAAAACACAACACAGTCTACCAGGCAGAATGTGTGGGCATAACCCAAGCGCGCATGCTGTAATAGCTAGACAGGTTAAAGATACTCACATCCGTATAATATCCGACAGCGCGTCTGTCCTTCAATCCTTAAACAAAAATCACACGACTTCCAGATTGATACTAGAATGTCACAATGCACTACAACAGGCATCGATACGATATCGTAACAAAATAACACTACAGTGGATCAAAGGACACAGTGGATCAATGGGTAACCATGCAGCTGACGAACTGGCAAGGAGAGGCTCCATCGCGACGGTCTATGGACCTGAACCTATAGTTCCCATTCCCATTAAACAATTACAAAATTGGCTACATAGCATAACACACACACAATCCCAAGGGTGGTGGTCCTCCACTCCAGGTTGCAGGCAGTGCAAGGAGGCCATGCCGTCACTAGACGCAAAACTAACTAGGCTGCGCCTGGTGGCGGGGACCATCACTGGGCACTGCTCACTGAATAAACATTTACACACTATAGGAGTCACAGACAGCCCCTTGTGCAGAGCGTGTGTGTGGCTGAAGAAACGGTCGCACACGTGCTCCTGGAATGCACAGGCGTGGCTGACATACGGAAGGTAACCCTAGGATCGCCGAGTTCCATTGGGGAAGTTTTGCACGGATTTGTCAACTTGATCTGCTTCTGGAGAGATGTGGGCTGGCTGGAGAGAGCAAATATGGCCGCAAAGACTCACGCACAATGGTCCATAACAGGGACTAAGTGCAGAAACCACCACCACTAACATAGTATTATGTTATCGTGAGTTTCAGTTTTTCCGTGGAGCAAAACTCCATTGAAACCTTTTTTAAACGAAAACGCTGCATTTTGTGGAAAATAACTTGAATTGTCAAATTACTTGACAGTGTCAAGTTTGAAAATATTAAAAAAAAAACAGTGTAAATATTTTGCAATTGAAGTATTTTATTGAAACTCATATCAAATCGACATAGTCTGGTTCTGGTTCGATGGAACATTTGGTTTTAGTAAATCTTTTGACGTTAGTGTGGAGCTGCCGTTGGTTTTTAGTTGGTGGATGGGCCATTTCTTCGACTGCCGATAGGAATTTTCGATTGGTCGAAACTATCATAGATGACATCTGCACGCCTGCCTTGCACTAGTAGACATCCCCTGAGGACATTAAGCATACTTTTAATAATAAAGAAATACAATTTGTTACTTATTATATTTATAGAGTAGATGAGAGCACAAAACCTTGTGGTTTTTCGGCATTGACCTTGTAGAACTCGGGGACCTGCCCTCACACTGGACTTAAGTCTTTCGATCTTCTAGAAAGACTGCCACCCTGCACATAAACGGGGCGGCATATCGTAAAAAGAGGATCTGGCAGCATAAAACTGGCAGCGATCAATATCAAGCAACATCAATGAATATTAAGCTTAATTGTCCTGATTGATAAAGATTGCGCTCCAACCCTCGGCTTTTCATATTCACAACGCAGAGAACTTGCAGCTCGAGCTTAAAATCAACCTCCAAGGTCTGGACGACTGTGAGTTGGTCGACTATCTAAAAACGCGCTGGTTAACACCGTTGAGGCTATTGGTCCCGGTTGTCATGAACATCTATGGCAGAAGTCAATGCCTTCTAAAATTGCTGGTTTTTCAATAGATAATGTTTCCCATTAAGTTGCGGAGGTCAGACGGCAGTCGCTTCGTGTAAAAACTGAAATTCAGCCGTATCTGATTAGACCAGTGAGCGGATCCTGAGTCCAAAGCTTGAGTCTAGAGAACTCCGGGATAATGCCAGAATTGTGGTACTAAGTATTACCAGCTTCAAACTATGCCTAGTTTGGAGCTAGGAGTCTCAAACAGATGAGAGTAGATGTTTGACGATATTAAAAGATTCTTACTCGTCATTTGGGTCGCATTCCTGTTCCGGCGGTGGTGGATCCTGAGCTGTCACTGCAGCTACCACGACGAAGAAAGCCAGGATGTAGAGGACACGCATGCTGGTGGACATATTGTTAGCAATTTATTAATTCTTAAGGCTTGGTCTCTTGATGAGCAGCATCGTCCAATGGTGACGCCAATAGGTTGCAATTCAGAAGGTGTCGGTTCAAATCCTAGCGAGTAAACCTAGGACTTTTCAAAGTTAAGTGCCTAATTCCCGGACTACTATTGCAATATTTTTGTTGTATATTTTAGTATTATTATGTAGTCGAGTCGAGTTGCTTTATTACATATCAGAGTGGTTTAAGTATGCGATTCTTTAATATGTGTTGTTATATGATAAAATCATAAATTGCGCACCCACCCCAGAGGTTGACGGTTCGATTCCCACACAGGACAAATCTTTGCATGCACAAAATAATATATTTGTTCGGGTCTGGATATATTTACTTATTATTCATAACGCAAGTTCTTAATGATACTTATCTTGGAACTAAATATATGGTGTAATTGTCAGAAAATATAATTATGAAAATTTCACGCTTTTAGATGATATTGTTTTTTGACGTTATATTTAAAACAGACAATAAAATATACAGTGTCAAATTTCATTATATCAATTAACGGCACTTATATATATATAATATATAGTGTAAAAGTAATTAGTATAGTATTGGGTGTATTGGGACTATTAATATTGTATTCCTACCAAGATCTGAGGAGCCCAAGCCAACCTCAACTGCAAGTGGTGCACCTTCCGAACCACGGACGAGGCTCTGGCGAACACAAAAGTTTCCAAAAGCGGCAATAGGCTCTCCACTTATTAATTGGTACCAACAATATAATTGGCGAAAGGTGGGCTTACAATATGTCTCTGCCTACCCTTTCGGGGAAACAGGTGTGATATTATGTATGTGTATTTAAAAAAAAATATAATGTTGGTTTCATATTTATTTCTTTTTCCAAATATATATTAAATTCACCTATTAAACTGTCTGTAAAGTCGGTTTACTGACGATAGTTGAACGTGATAACGTCTTAAGAAAATACTGATGGAATGGTAGCATTTTTCAAAAGAAAATTTTAATTTCATTTGTTTAATAAAGGAGCAGCTGTCCACGCAGACGCATCGCTCACTCAAGTAAGAGAGAGACGGATGTCGAACGCTGCCGAACGCAAAGGCCGATTGTGCTTCTTTGTCGCTCGTTCCGCGCTCTCGCTTGCACTTCAAGCCTTACATGGAACGCCTCAGAGCGAGGTAACGCCGCACGAGTCATGTTTTTTCGTGCGTGCAGCCTCTATCGAATTATAAGACGTTGTCACGTCAAAAATAAATAAAATAATAGATGATTCCATATTTACTTACTTAATGAGATAAGTCGACTTAAAAAGTTCACTTAATGAATTATAATATTTTTGTTGCCTTTATATATTAATCGTTATGCTTAGAAAAATTTATATTAATTTTCACCTTATAAATTAAGATTACACACTAATTAATCTATCTTCTGTAAATGTTCCGTATGAATTTTTCACGCATATTTATTCCGATAAAATATTTTAAACACTTTATTTATAATTACTTACAATTATTATTAATTAGTTTTAGATTGACGACAGCGATTTGTGACAGAAGAGTTAATGGAAATGTTGGGAGAGGAAAATCGCGTAAGATTTTTTGTGATCAAATTCAGAAGGTTGTGGAGAAAGGGCAAATCAAATAAAAACAAATTCTGACAAAGAATTCATTTACTTTTATTCCTTGATTATGGAACCGCTCATATCTCTTACAAAATAAATAAAAAAAAGTAAAAAATATAAAATGTTTATACAAGTTTGACGAATCTAAAGGATACTGTTGTTTTAGGAATCAGGAATGGAAATAATTTAAAAAAATAGCAAAAAACAACAAGAAATTAATTTATTACACGTGTTTTTCACTTGACAATTCAAAAATAATAACGGTGATTCTTAATTTAAATTTCTAACTAAGTATTTATGAAAACTAAAATCAACGACTCTTCAAACGAGCAGAGTTTCGGCTATCCATGAGTGCTCGACGTGAACTGGCTCGAAATGGCGGTCCACGTGCTTTTATAGGCAATGGCGGACCTCCCACCAAACACCCCTCCATTGCTTTGGTGTGGTCACTCTTCCGCTAACACGGCCTCTCCTGATCGGAGGACGTCCTCGTCCTCTAGGATGTTAGGTTGCTCAGGGTCCGCAGCCTTAGAAGTAGTTGGTACTGGTTCCAGTACCCTCTCTACACAAGGCATACAATTTTTTTCGGCAACTTGCTCAGATGTGGACTCCTCATCGTCATTGTTACAGTCTGTGCCTGAGAACAGAAATGAAGTTTAGTAAAAGAAATCCTAGAGAGGATTTCGGTAATGTACACAATTACATAAAGTGATACAGCTACTGTGAACCATAGGCACGGCGTTAGCATAGTTCATACAAGGGCTTAAAAGAGCAATATTTGCCCCATATGACATAGGCACGGCGTTAGCTTGTCATATAACTTCTACATATGCATGACATAGGCACGACGTTAGCATATCATGACTGTAGCTTCTTACATATACATGACATAGGCACGACGTTAGCATATCATGACTGTAGCTTCTTACATATACATGACATAGGCACGACGTTAGCATATCATGACTAGCTTTTACATATACATGACATAGGCACGACGTTAGCATATCATGACTGTAGCTTTTACATATACATGACATAGGCACGACGTTAGCATATCATGACTGTAGCTTCTTACATATACATGACATAGGCACGACGTTAGCATATCATGACTGTAGCTTTTACATATACATGACATAGGCACGACGTTAGCATATCATGACTAGCTTTTACATATACATGACATAGGCACGACGTTAGCATATCATGACTAGCTTTTACATATACATGACATAGGCACGACGTTAGCATATCATGACTAGCTTTTACATATACATGACATAGGCACGACGTTAGCATATCATGACTGTAGCTTCTTACATAGACATGACATAGGCACGGCGTTAGCATATCATGACTGTAGCTTCTTACATATACATGACATAGGCACGACGTTAGCATATCATGACTGTAGCTTCTTACATATACATGACATAGGCACGACGTTAGCATATCATGACTGTAGCTTCTTACATATACATGACATAGGCACGACGTTAGCATATCATGACTGTAGCTTCTTACATATACATGACATAGGCACGACGTTAGCATATCATGACTGTATAATGCACCTCACCCTCAAAGAAAACAGCGCACGTTTCCGGAGTCCACTCCCCTCGCCACGGCACCATGTACTCTGCCGCGGCTTGAGTCGATTTGCCATAAGAGCCTGCTAGCAATAGCAGCTCGTATCGACATTGGGGAAGCACTTTGACCACACGATATGGCCCGTGCATACCCGAGTCAAGCTTGCCAGACCCAACAATTAACGAACTTGTTTATCGGTCTTTGGGGCAGGCACTTCGACCAGTGCTCTGACCTTATGTTTGCTCGGTTGTACCTGACCCTGACTTATTGTACGTCCTAAGTACTCTATTAAGGTTAACAAAAATGAGAATTTCTTCAAATTAATGGAAAAACCCGATTATGTCAACGTCTGGAGTACACTACGTAAGGTCATCAGACCTTCATGTACCGTATTACTTAGTATTGAGACATCGTCTATATACACAAGGGTTTTATCAAGGTCCAGGTGCTGTCGGAGTGTTTTTGACATAATGCGCTGGTAAACGACAGGTGCGTTAGCTAAACCGTAAGGCATCTTGACATACTCATAATGACACTCTGGTGTTACGAAGCCTAGTCGGTCAATGTGGTCGTCCATCAGAGGCAGCGGGAAGCGATCTTTGATCGTTATCTCGTTTAACCTTCGATAATCGACACACATGCAGTCAGTTCCATCCTTCTTTTTCACCAATAGGATTGGACTGGCGTTTTTTGACTCTGATTCCCGTATAATTTATTTATCTAGAAGCTCTCGAAAGATCTCACGAACCTTCAAAATCTCTGGATGTGAAAGTCTGTAAGGTCTATAATTGACAGGTACGATATTATTTAGTTTGAATTTCATACTACCAGTATTAACAGTAGATGTAGCTGTTCGAGTAATAAAATAAATTAAAATTCAAGAATCAAATCGAGTAGTTTCATTAAATTAATTTCCAGGATAATCTCGTTAAACTCGATTGGCAATGTAAGCAAGTGATAGATTAAAAATATCTTTGTAACAATTCCCGCGCTACTACAATTTCCCGAAAAATCGAGAAACCATTCAACACGACACGCGCCTCGCCCCCACACAGGGCATCCCCAGGTAAGACAGGAGCCCCAGAACAACGATGTCTTCACGACCAACGCTGAAACGAGAGTAATGTAACAAAAAAAGTTGATTCGATCTCTTGACATCCAATACCTTTTAGAACTCTGAAAGCAGGCCTGCGCGCACATTGGAAATGTCTTGGTAAAGATGAGGAGATTAATGATATACTCGAACCGCTGTCGATGAGAGCATCGATGGGTATACCCTGTATAACGGCTACAACTATATCACTATTCTGACCATTAGGGTTCTCTTGGCAATAGTTAACATTATTCGTGTTGCGGGAATCGGATTTAAGCTTTGCGAAACAAGTTTCTATTTGGTACCCGGGTTTCTTACAAAAGCCACATGGTTCAGATTTATTAGAACTAGAAACAGTGCTGACCTTATTGTGATTTTCAAAGCTATTATTGTTGCTAGAACTAGTATTTAATCTTTTAGGGCAATGAGATTGCTTATGACCTTGTTGCCCGCATGTAAAGCACTTGCTTTCATTAAATCGACGCTTACGGATATTTGAATCAAGATTAGTGCTAGAAAAATTATCATGCCGCGGAGTACTTTTATTTTGCTTTGTTATAATTATTTATGTTTGTTTTGTAACATAAATTGAGAAAAATTCTACCAGTTCATTTGGCACTAACTTTGCATTAGTAGCAGCGGCGCGAATATGTGGATGCGTTATACCCCTTATCACAATTGCCGAAATCAACTCATCACTTAAGCCTTTAACTATTCGTAACCTCAATAGGGAACGGCGCGCATAATCCGCGTATGTTTGGAACTTATCAGAGTTGGTGCTCATGACTTCGTATAAAATATTGGCAATATCAAGCTTCTTGGGACACAAAGGCTTAAACTCCCTCTTGAAATTAGTCCAACTACGGTCATTAGTGACCCATTCGTTAAGCCATGTCCTGGCGTCACCTTTGAGACAATTCCCGATGCGAGAAAGACATTCATTGTCACTCCAGTTGTTTAAAAGTTTAGCACGATCTACCTCCTCGCACCAGGAATCTAAGTCAGTGACACCAGGATCGAAGTTAGAAATATAGTAAGGTTGGTTAGATCTCACCATCGTATTAATTGATCGTATAGCGTCAACTATGCGATCCGTCACGTTGGGGCCGCAATCGGTAGCAGCACTCACGGGACGCCCTGGCGAAGACAGGGCAGCACTCTCCCGACGCTCCGCAGCATCTCGAACCGCGCCTACTAATGGCGGCAGCGGCGCAAGCGGCGGCGTCGCAGATGCACCAGCTCGCGTCAAGCTCGGCTCGCGCAGTCGCGGCGACGGCGGACGAAGTTGTTCTTCCAGCGATGTCAGTCGATCTAGAATTTGTTGCATTTGCTGGGTTATTGGGTTGTCGGGAGAACTACGTCGTTTTCGGGCGTATCTGGAGCCTGAATTATGTCGACTAGAGCGTGAATCACGGCTATAATGCAAATCACGCCGGCTAGACCGTGAATCACGGTTTCTAGATCGGCTTCTACTATTACGAACAGTATTCGGCATTTTACCAAACGAGTAACAAGTGAACAACGAAAAAAAAGAAACGATAAAGCCTCAAATAGCTTTGTGTTCTACTAAATAACAAAGCGAACAAGCATAAGAAATCATTTAAAACAAAGGGAATTAAAAAACAATCGGAACGTACTCACCAACAATTAACACACACACTTTTTCGTTTTTACCTCTTATTTACGTTAACAAACTCCAGGAATTGCCTTGTTTCAGAAGGCAAAGCGGACCAGGACGCGTGAAAAGTGATCCCACTTCTGATTTTAGGAATCAGGAATGGAAATAATTTAAAAAAATAGCAAAAAACAACAAGAAATTAATTTATTACACGTGTTTTTCACTTGACAATTCAAAAATAATAACGGTGATTCTTAATTTAAATTTCTAACTAAGTATTTATGAAAACTAAAATCAACGACTCTTCAAACGAGCAGAGTTTCGGCTATCCATGAGTGCTCGACGTGAACTGGCTCGAAATGGCGGTCCACGTGCTTTTATAGGCAATGGCGGACCTCCCACCAAACACCCCTCCATTGCTTTGGTGTGGTCACTCTTCCGCTAACAGTTGATATTTTTTTCTTTGATATTATGGCTTCGTGCGCTTAGCACATGTAGCCAGTGTCAAGTTATTGATATAGAAATTATAATTCATAAATAGTAAATAAAAATGAGTGGTGAAAAAGACGATAAATGAGATGCTCTCCCCTAAACCCCCTGCGTTGAGATCAGAGACTTCATGAGAGAATTTGAGAAGTGATGTTGCACTGTTTTGTTTCCCAACACTTATGTGCTAATGTTCGAATTATCACAACTTTAAGAAATTCAACAAATGAAGCTAAGTATGTGTATCAGAATCGCAGCAAGTGAAAGGATGTGATCTCGCCTGCCCTTAGAGAATACGGTTTTACTATAAGAGTGTGTCAGGATCGTAACAAGTGGAAGGATGTGATCTCACCTGCCCTTAGAGAATACGGTTTTACTATAAGAGTGTGTCAGGATCGTAACAAGTGGAAGGATGTGATCTCACCTGCCCTTAGAGAATACGGTTTTACTATAAGAGTGTGTCGGGATCGTACCAAGTGGAAGGATGTGATCTTACCTGCCCTTAGAGAATACGGTTTTACTATTTATTTATTTATGTATTCACAAGTACATGCCAACTTATAGGTAGTGTCCAAACGTTAATATGCCTTAAAATATAAAAAAAGTACACAAATATGTCAAAAAATTATAAATGAAATAATAATAACCTTAATGTCCAAAATCGAATAAATTAATTATAGTCCATAAAAAAACAATAAAAAGAAAAACACAATTTGACTTCAGGTGTCAGAATTAGAAATAAAAGAATCATATTAATTATTAGGTCGGGGAAAAAGTCTTTTCGCATAACGTAGGTATAAACTTATTATAAAATTTTTTTGACTGTACTATTTGTGTCTGGCTGGTTTTGGTAACATTAAAAAGGTTCCATTATAAAGAAAAGAAAAAAATAAAAAAAAGTTGTTTCCCGCTATTTTTCATTTGTTTTTATCTCCGTAAAAATGAGTGAATCTAATGAAGAAATTCGATACATTTTAAAATTTTATTATAAAAAAGGCAAAAATGCAACTCAAGCAGTAAAAAAAATTTGTGATATTTATGGACCTGATGCAGTGTCAGTAAGAGTAGCACAAATTTGGTTCAAACGTTTTCAGTCCGGAAATTTTGATGTTAAAGATGCACCTCGCTCTGGTCGCCCTGTTACGAATAAAATGGACGCCATTTTTGAAAGAGTGGAGCAAGATCGGCATATTAGTAGTTACGATGCAGCTGAAGAACTGGGAATTGACCACAAAACAGTTTTGACCCATTTGAAGAAAGCTGATTATACAAAAAAGCTCGATATTTGGGTGCCACACGAGCTCACTCAAAGAAACTTAATGAACCGTGTACTCATTTGCGATTCATTATTGAGACGTAATGAAACCGAGCCGTTTTTGAAGAGATTGATAACTGGCGATGAAAAGTGGATCACGTACGACAAGAACGTGCGAAAAAGGTCGTGGTCGAAAGTAGGCCAGGCTTCACAGACTGTGGCCAAACCTGGCCTAACACGAAATAAGGTGATGCTGTGTGTATGGTGGGATTGGAAGGGCATTGTTTATTATGAGCTTTTACCGCCCGGCAAAACCATCGATTCTGATCTTTACTGCCAGCAACTGATGAGATTAAAGGAAGCAGTCGAGAGAAAACGGCCGGAATTGATCAACAGGGGGCCTACCGCCGAATTCGATGGATTACCGGTAATCCATCTAGATCAAACTTTGTTTTGCGTTCATTAATCCGTACCGGGAATCTGCCGACAGCCATCTCTCATTCATGACCTTCAGTCCGTGACAGACCAATAGGTAAAAGGAGAACGCCATTTTGTTTCGATTTCCATGAGTTGGGCGGTACGACAGAATCAATTCGAAATTCATTTTGCCTTATAATCGATTGCCATCGAACTCGGCGGTAGGCCCCCAGGAAGGGTGTGGTCTTTCATCACGATAACGCTAGACCACACACATCTTTAGCCACTCAGCAAAAATTAAGAGAGTTCGACTGGGAGGTCCTAGTGCATCCACCATATAGCCCTGACCTTGCGCCTTCAGATTTTCACCTGTTTCGGTCTCTGCAGAATTCTTTAGGTTCTGTAAGGTTGACCTCAAGAGAGGACTGCCAAAACTATTTGTCCCGTTTTTTTGATCAGAAGTCCCAAAGTTTATACAGTAACGGGAAAATGTCTCTGCCCACAAAATGGCAGAAAGTTATTCAACAAAACGGTACATATATCTATATATATAAAAGAAAGTCGTGTTAGTTACTGCACTTATAACTCAAGAACGGAAGAACAGATTTAGGCGAAAATTGGTAGGGAGGTAGCTTAGAGCCAGGAGACGGACATAGGATACTTTTTATCCTGTTCGACAGCGTTCCCGTGTGACTTGACATGAAACGTCAGTCACTATAAAACGTGATATAACAAAAAAGAATCAGACTTGGAATAACAAAACGCAAATGACAGCTATGTAATTGACGTATAATGACAGCTATGTAATGAACTAATGACGTATGGATGACAATTTGATATTTGTAAGAAATCAATATTCAAACTATTTCTGACTTCTTGGCGGGAAAGTGAAGCGTCATGTCTGCAGTTTTGTTTTACTTTCTAAAATTTGTGATATTTCGAAGATTAATGTGTGATAACGGTGGATTATTAACCGTTAAGTGTTTGTGAATATACATGAGTGTTAGTAAATCAAACAAAGCAGTGCAACATCACTTTTCAAAAACTCTCAAGGAGTCCATGTGAGATCTCAGTATAGTCCCACATCTTTACTGAGGACTTAAGGGACTTTGGGGAGGGTATATCATTTACCATTTATCATCTTTATCATCAAACACTCTCATATACTACGAATTATCTCATTTACTATTGATATATCACTTACTTGACACTGGCTAAATGTGCAGGACGCACGACGCCATTATTTAAAAGAAAGAAAGTTTCTATTAAATAAATAATTGACGGACTTCTTGGCGGGAAACTGAAGTGTCATGTCTGCAGTTTTGTTTTATTTTCTAAAATTTGTGATATTTTGAACATTAATGTGTAATAACGGTGGATTATTAACCGTTAAGTGTTTGTGAACATACATGAGTGTTGGTAAATGAAACAAAACAGTGCAACATCACTTTTCATATTTTCTCTCAAGGAGTCCATGTGAGATCTCAGTATAGTCCCACATCTTTACTGAGGACTCAAGGGGCTTAGGGGAGGGTACCTCATTTACCATTTATCATCTTTATCACCACTCATTCTCATTTACTATGAATTATATATTATTAACATATCTCTAACTTGACACTGGCTTAATGTGCAAACCGCACGAAGCTATTATTTAAAAGAAGAAGAAGAAGAAATAATTGACTTCTTGGCGGGACAGTGAAGCGTCATATCTGCAGTTTTGTTTTATTTTTTAAAATTTGTGATTTTTCAAACATTAATGTGTAATAACGGTGGATTATTAACCGTTAAGTGTTTGTGAATATACATGAGTGTTAGTAAATCAAACAAAGCAGTGCAACATCACTTTTCAAATTCTCTCAAGGAGTCCATGTGAGATCTTAGTATAGTCCTACATCTTTACTGAGGACTTAAGGGACTTTGGGGGAGGGTATCTCATTTATCATTTATCATCTTTATCACCACTCATTCTCATTTAATATGAATTATATATTATTAATATATCACTTACTTGACTAAATTTAATTAATATTGCCGCGAGCAAGACTATCAAAATCTTTCCCGACAAATGCAAGAATAATACGAAATACTGCAAATGAAAGGACTGAAGAAGAACAAGAAATTGCACGTGCCGAAACAGCGCCTTAATAGTATGGCTCGACTTCGTGCTTCTCAATAAATAATAATAAAATAAAAAATGTCGTTTATCAAGGTACTTAAGTGAAGAGCAACCTATATACTAAAATACAGAAATAATGATGAATGTAGATATTTACATTTTATTGATTTTTTCCAATAAAAAAAACCCTATCGGCTTATTTATTGCCATTAAGGCGGAACAAAGTTCGCCGGGTCAGCTAGTATTGTAAATAAATGTAAATAAACTTTGAAAAAAATGTCTTGACTTTTCATACAAAAATACGAAAAGACTTTTTCCCCAACCTATTATATCATAAAAAATAAAATAACTTAAAAATCCAAGTCGACAACAGAATAATATGTCAAATTAAATTGATCCACTATTGTCAAGGAACATATGCATAAAAGATAATAATTTTGCTAGGCCATCTACAAACAAGTCTACTTTGTCATATTCAGCGAGCATGTCCCCGATCAGGCGCAGAGCTCGCACAGTCGGGGCCTGGGCGGCGTGCACGGTGCGCGTGCAGGGCCTCTGCAACAAGCGCGGCCGCCGCCGAGGCGCCACCAGCCCCGAAGGGCACTGAGGGATGCGTGTAGGTACACACAGGCACAATTTCTCCAGTACTTGTGGACAATCTACCTTACCATAAATTATAGCGAGGTAGTGCTCAACTAGAGTCATTTTTCTTCTTAGTGCGAGTGTATCGAAGTTCACCATACCAATGACGAATGAAGAGGGATATAAAAAGGGATAATATCCATACTTTTTCTTGTACAAGAACCGGGCAAACTTTCGTTGTATCCTTTCCAGCATAAGGCAATACTTTTTTTCATGAGGATCCCACACGATCGCCGCATATTCAAGTTTGCTGCGTACGTAAGCATTATACAGCACTTTAGCCACTGACGTGTTGTTGAACTCATTAGATGTTCTAATAATGAATCCCAATAATCTACTTGCTGATTTGAAAATATAATTATGTGCTTATGAAAGTCAATCTTTATATCTAACATTAGGCCTAAATCTCTTATGTCGTCAACTGTATCCATAGAAACTTCAAATAATTTATAATCAGTCTTTATTATTTTCTTACGTGCGAATGTCATGATTTTGCATTTGTTTTGGTAAAAAGGCATACGGTTACATGTGCTCTAATGGGATACGGCATCTATGTCACTTTGCAGACGCAGGGCGTCAGCTTTCGCATCTTCTCTTATTGCAAGGTAAAGTAAAAAAAAGTTGGCACTCGGAAAATCTAACAGTTTGAGGGAGGTCATTAATCATAATAAGAAAAAGGGTTGGTCTTAGAGTACTGCCCTGACTTACCCCTGACCTTGTATAATAGTTTCCAGACTCGTATCTACCCAACTTAACAAACTGCTGTCTATCCTTGAGGTAACTTGCCATAAACTAAGACAATTCGAAGTAAATCCTATCTTTGAAAGTTTTTGTAGCAATATGTCATTATCTACAAGATCAAAAGCCCTCCTGAAATCAAAATAGGCAGCATCCACCTGCCGACCAGCGTCCATTTTAGCGGAAATGTAATCTATTGCTGTTGTCAGGTTTGTAACAGTGGATCTGGCCTTACGGAAACCATGCTGACTTCTATGTATTTGACTACTTATCTGTTGGCTAATATGTCTATTTAGCATAATTTCAAATAGTTTAGCAAAAAGTGACAGCACCGCAATCGGTCTGTAAGCTGTCACATCGGACACTGACTCGCCTTTGTGGATTGGTGTAACACAAGACAGCTTCCAGCTATCCGGGTATTTAACCTGAGCTAATGAAAGATTGCATATATATAAAAATGGTTCCATAAACACTTCCTTCCTTTGCCAGAAATACTGGAACTCTATCAGGCCCACCAGACGACCGAGGTTTAAGGCGTTTTACGGCTCTCTTAAGATCAACTTCACCCAAAGTCGATATCGAAACGGACCCTACGTCTAAACTAGGATTCGCAAGCCGTGCGGCCGTCTCAGGATCCAAGCGAGGCTCCTCATCCAAAAACACGGAGCCAAAATAACGTGCGAATGCAACAGCAGCATCCTGCCCGGCTATTACGTCTGTGCCATAAGTAAAAGTTTCAATAAGTCTCCTATCTTTCCTTTTATCTTTTATATAATCCCAAAAGTTTGCTGGTTCGTCTAAAATATTATTTTGAATAGTATTAATGTGCTGCTTATATGCATTGTCGATAAGTTTTTTCGTATGCCATCTATAGTACTTAAATAATTCTTTATGAAACTCTTTACCCTTCGATCTGTACTGTTTTAAATAAAAACGTTTATTTTTAAATTTGTAATTATGTCTGCTGTGAACCATTTAGGATATGTATATTTTAAATGGTATGGTGACATATTTTTGGAGGTCCATGTATACTTATGCAGTCATATATTTTTTTATAAAACGTTTCTAATGCTATATCGACATTATCGTAATCATATATTTCGGACCATTTAGCAGAGGCCAGAGCAGCATACAAAGCTTGGTAATCAGCCTTATGCCAGTTCCAGCCCAGTCGCGTATTCGGGCATGGGGCGGGCAGATGGAGTGTGTTGGGATTATAAATCTCCACACGATTTTTAAGTTTTACTAATATGTCAATGGAAGGGTGATACTCATCAATAGATACCATTGGTTCAGTATTCTTCGATACACTCACCTGATCTAAGACTAAGTTACTCAATACCAAATCCAACATACCACCATGGCTATTCAGTATATGGTTATGTTCAATCAGTCCACAAAACAGACAAAAAATTTCAAATTCTGATTTAACATTCGCGCTACATGAATTTAAATTAAAATCACCGAGCAGCAGCATATTTAAGTTTGGATATAAACAAATTAAATTCTCTATACATGTCAGAACACTAAGATATTGATCATCCCTATAGCTGGGGGGTAAATACACCACACAACACAATAGTTTAACCCTTTTAGATTTTATGATTACACAAATGAATTCTTTATCAAGCGTAAGGCTATCAATATCGTCAATTACTTGTACTGAATAGCATTCACGTACCGCTAGCAGAACTCCCCCCCATCCGGCGTCGCCAGCGCGGTCCTTGCGAACCACGACGTAACCAGAAGGAAAGATTTCCCCGTCGCGCACTGAACTTGTCAGAAATGTCTCTGTCAAAGCAACTACGTCATGTTCAAATCGACTTATGTTATTGCGAAACGATATAGTCTTAGAGCGTAACCCGCGAACATTCTCATAATAAAACTTTAGTTTTTTAAAAGGATTTTTACAACATTGCTTCTTGTTTACTACGAAAATTCTGGCGCCAGGGTTTTATACAGATATCTAAAGACCAATTGACAGGGGACATAACTTGTTCTGCAAGTGTAGCTGGCACTCCGAGCTTAAAAGATGCATAGTTCCCGCGTGCCTTTAACGCTTCGACTAAAGAAACGTCCCCTCCAAAAACCGCGGTGAGATGGTCCCGCACCTGGTTCACTGTAGTACCTTCTCGCAGGTAGTATAGATGAAAGAACTTCTTCCTTTCCGCCGCTTGCAATGAAGTGGCTCCAGGGGTCGCAGTGCCTCGCAGGACACCATATAACGACGCCCGCGTCCGTTTGTGAGTTACTTCGGTCCATCCATCCTCAGTATCATTTCCTGTTACTTTCGGCGTCGAAACAATTGTAGTTTCTGTAGAGCTTTTGCCAATAGCGTCCTTAAATATACTGGGATTTCGAGTCAGGCTTCCCTTCCTGTACGCTTCGGAGGTCTAGGTGTAAGAAATGTATCTAGCGTGGCACTGCCGGCGTTTTTGTCTTCTGCTCATAGTACGCACAATCTCTACCGGAAGATTATCAACCCTTCTTTGGGTTCCGTAGAGTTATCGTGCGGAGCAGATGCTAAAAACGCCTGGCAATCCTCCTGCCTAAGTTCCGACTTCCCTCTACTGCCACAGTCGCAGAGGCACTGGGACAAGCCTCTATGTAAAAACAATTGTGATTGACTTCTGTCATCTTCTGTCAATTCAGTAGAAATTGCTCGTCTCACTGCAGTCTCCGAGAGAGAGTCAGGTCACTGGCTCCAGACATTACCGTCTGCCAATGTCGGTACCTTGTTGGACGGGCCGTCTCTTACTCTAGCGGTTTGTCTCTGCCTTGGCGCCAGGGTAGTCCACCCTCATCGTTGTGTTTGTAGGGAGGCCGTTGACGAGCTTGGTCATCACGGTCTTTCATGCGCCCGCAGTGCTGGTCGTATATTTTGGCACTCCTCTCTCAATAACATCATCCGCAGTGCTTTTACCACCGTTGGGTTACCTGCTATCTTAGAGCCAACTGGTATCTCTCGCAGTGATGGCAAAAGACCTTACGGTATGACTATCGGCCCATGGAAGCTTGGCAGGCCGCTGGTGTGGGATGCGACTTGTGCAAACACCGTGGCTCCCTCACATGTATGCGCGACTTCGCGTCGCGTCGGGGCTGCTGCGGTAAGTGCTGAAAAGCGCAAACGGAACAAATACGGAAACCTAGGGCCTAACTTTCTTTTTGTTCCGTTTGCGGTGGAGACATTGGGACCATGGAGGCCGGAAGCAAAGCAGCTCGTGAAGGAGTTAAATTCTCGCCTAATTGCTGCTTCCGGTGACAAGAAGGCTGGCAGCTTCTTCTGCCAGCGTATTGGCCTGGCAATCCAAAGAGGAAATGTTGCCAGCATTCTTGGCATCATACCCAGTCTTGGCCCTCAGTTGGAAGACATCTTTTATTTATAGTTTTTATTTTTAATAATTATGTAAGAAAGTAGATTATTAAAAGTTATTTGTAATTTATTAAAGAAAATATGTTTATTAAATAGCTCAAAAAACTAATTTCTTGGTTCCATTTGTTCATACCAATTTATTTCAAATTACCATTTATTACAAACAACTGATAGATTAAAAATATCTTTCGAACAATTCAGCGTTGTTCGGGAAGACATCGTTTTTCTGAGGCTCCTATCTTACCTGAAGATGCCCTGTAAAAGGGCGAAACAATAATTTCTCGAATTTTCATGAAATTAAATTTGCGCGGGAATTGTTACAAAGATATTTATATCCATCACTTGCTTATAATGGATTTTCCCAAAGTAAAGCCTGAAATAATTAAAGACCATTTATTATGATAAATAGTGTATTCATTTGTAACATACATACATACATACATAAAATCACGCCTGCTTAAGCGGGGCATGAACCGACATTTCTGCAAGGCGTCATTAATGGGTGCGCTTGTTATCGTCATACATGCATACATATATTAACGCCTGTTTCGCCGAAGGGATAGACAGAGGCATATTACACGCCCACACTTGGCCAATAGTTGGTCCCACGAAATAGGTGGTGAGCTTATTTCCGCTTACCGGGCACTGTTTTGTTCGCCAGAGCTTCCTTCGTTGATCGGCAGGTGCAACACTTGGTATATCCTACACTCTTACCCTACAGTATGTATGGGGATCCTATCAACACCGAAGGATCCCAATCCAACCTCACCTTCAAGTGGTGCTACTGCCGATCAACGGACGAGGCTCTGGCAAACATATTGTTCCCGGTAAGCGGCAATAGGCTCGCCACCTATTACGTGAGACCAACTTTATAATTTGCGAAATGCGGTCATATATTATGCTTTTGCCTACAAGCGTACTGCTTACAGAAACAGGCGTGATGGTATGTATGTATGTACAATCAAATTTATGCATTCCTTATCCAATGAGCAAAAAGGTTTTCGTAAGAATATCTCAATAAATACAGCTATCTACGACTTGTAAAAAGATCAATCCTTTGTCTCGATGAAAGCAATTCTATCACGTGTCATCTATATGGACATGATAAAAGCTTTTGACCTTGTGGATCAAAACTAGAGACCGGATTATATGCAATATAAAAAGCTGATAATATGCATGAAAAATGCTTTAAATATGCACGAATGTTGGCAGAATATGCGAAATGATAGATTTTAGGTACACTCAAAATAAAACAAAATAAAAGTAAGTTTAGAAGAGACTAGACACTAGTTTATTACATGACATTAAAATTATATAAAAAAATAGTGTTTTTCCAAATTTTCAGGGGTAAGATTGTGTTTTAATCATATCGCTGAGAATGGCTTAAATAAATGCATATAATCCGGTCTCTTATCATAACATTTTGCTAGAAAGACTAATCTGTTACAGTAGCAGAGGTAATGCTCTGAACTTAATAAAACCTCATTTAAAAGACAGGGTGCAATATCCAGAAATTAGTCAGATTTATATGCTTACAAATCAAGAAAAAAATCACAAAACTCAAGATCAGTTAATAGTGGCGTCCCTCAGGGCAGTGTTTTCGGTCCATTGCTATAGTAAATTATATGTCATTGTTAGTTCTAGTGAGCATCAAACAATTCTATTTGCTGACGACGGTACTTTTTTGATTAAGTGTGAATTAATTGCAGATTATGAAAATTAGGTTAATACAACCGTTAAACGCTAAATGGATTGCATGCATTGCTTGAAGATGAAGCATGCTTGAAATAGTTTAGTAATTAGGTGATGTTTCGAAGTTATTTGCGTAATTTTCGCTTGTTTTTTGCCTAGGATAGCACGTCAAGCCGTTGGTCCTGGCTGTCATGAACATTGTTGGAAGTCGTTATTAAGAAATCAGTGCTTTTTGATATCCTGACAGCTGACTTTACAAAAGACTGATATTTCCCATCTTGGTTACGGCAGTCGCACCATATAATTTATTTTTTTATTTGGGACAAAAAACAATTGTACAATTCATTTTTACTTAATAGTTGTAGTTATTAAACTAAGGTTATAGTACAACCAGCATTATTATCCACATATTAGCTTAAAAGAAATTATAACTAATTAATGACGTGAAATTATGCAGCGCACCCGCGGTGCCGATGTAATCAGCCATTTGAGTGTAATTAGAAAAGTCTTCTTAAAGGTAGAATGAAATAATGCAAAGACATAGACAAACGCTAAACAATCAACTCCGCGAGAGCGCAGCAGAAACATCATTCGAACATAAGTAGTGTCTAGAACAGTAGTAAGATAAACAATAGAAAATCGATACAATTTGTGTCTTAAACTTCGTTATATAATTTTATGTATATACAAATACTGAGCTTCCAAAAGAGCTTCAGTAACGTGCTTTCTATATAATGGGTACGAAAATTCGAAAATATCAATATTTTTGAGATCAGTATTATATTGTTTCAACATTTTGTACATAGGAGCTCGCCTACCAGCATTTGTTCTACAACGTGGAAGCGAAAACAAATGATGTATGTACATAAGCTGTATTCGCTTGGAACGACTGGGTACCTGATAATGTATACTATTTATAAGGTCAATGCAATCAAACGCATTGTGACATAATTTATATAGAAACATAGAACTTAGAAAGGACCTTCTCATTTGCAATGTGTTAAGCGAAAATTTTTCTAATAGGTGTACATATGAGGTTTTAGAGCGGTAACACTTATAATTGACATACCTTAGAAATTTGCGTTGAACAGATTCAAGTTGTTTGTGATATTTATTGTAAAAGGGATGCCATATAATAACGCCGTATTCCAGTTGTAATCTGATGAGAGATTTAAATATATGTATATATGTACTAGAGTGTTTAAAAACTGAACAGGGGGCCTACCGCCGAGTTTGATGGCAATCGATTATAAGGCAAAATAGATTTCGAATCGATTCTGTCGTACCGCCGAACTCATGGAAATCGAAACAAAATGGCGTTCTCGATTTAGACACAAATTTTGAAGGATTTACGTGATATTTGACAGTACATCGGTACCGCCGAGTTACATGGGTTTCGTTTTTAGCAAAAAACGCCCGCGCGATCTGACAGTTGTTATCGAGCGTTCTGTAGTAGTCGAGTTCAATATTTTTTTCATGTTTTCTGCTGTATTTTGTTGCTGTTTGTGTTAAAACTATAACATTTTTAACTATTCAATCATTTCTACGTGTGAGGATTCACCATAACAATTTGTGGGCTCCTGCTGAAGAAGACCATCTTCAAAACCTCGGGCGAATCAATCGCAGAATACTGCAAGATATTATCTAGCCTATGCTTACCACATGAGTCACAGGTAAACACACAGCTATTCCTAATAAGATTTGTAACAATAATTTGGCCAGCAAACCTTCTGATCGTTGTATTCCAAGTTTATTGTTTTTTGTTAGAGGTAAGTTTATACATAATGTTCGCTTAAGTAAAGATGCAATTCGCACATAATGCTTTGATTTAGGGCCATACTTGACATAGGGCCAACTTTCTGCGGCAATGCAACTAGAGATCAAGGTATCATAGTAAATTAAATTCAATATACACCTGTGATAGATAAACTTGTAAATAAAATTATGTGCTACTATAACATATTATACCTGTGTGTGTTTGTTGCAGATATTGGCTGATCTCCAGTACTATCTGTTCAGTAATTAGAAACACACAGTCAGCAACAACTATAAACTAAGCTGACAGTTTCTAATGGTCTAGCAGAGATAACAAATGCCCTAAATGAGCCAAAAGACTTGAGGATATGTTTCAGGACCAATAGAAATGTAAGACTATGTATGTAAGTTTTCATTATTTCTTTAATTTCTCACAAATGAACCACTTAATGTTACACATAGGGAGAACTTTTTATATGTACTTTTAAACAAGTTACTCATAGCACCATGTTAAACCTAAATTCCTGTACAAAATTGTGTTTATATCTGTGTGCTTATTTATTAATTTCATATTAAACAGTTCATTTATTTCCATGCTACAATTACTTACTACTAACATACTACAATTTAGTTCCATGCTTTTACAAGCTTCAAATATAAAATTATATGTCTGATTATGTGTTATATTACAGGTTAAAGAAGAATTACAAACCTTATATGAAATACCAAGAAAGCAGAACGATCTTAGTTGAAATAATTAAGTTGAATGTTATGGATTTAATAAGTTTATATAATATTTAAGCTGAATTACCCCAGGTGAATTATGTAAATTAAGAAGATTTTGTATGTAAGTAATGATCCTGAAATATTTCAATTAAAATGTTTATCTATATTAAGCTTGTCTGTACATTAATAAAATGAAATATTTTGGTTTAATTATGGTATTTAAGCCACTTCAAATGTAATTTTTTATAATAATTATGAAATACTGCTATGAAAATGTATCTATGTATTAAGCTACTATGTATATGGTGTTATTGTTGAATGTATTTCAATACTTATAATTTACTCATGGCTCCAGGTTATGTCAAAATTCCAAACAACAATGTACTCACAGCCCCTTGTTAAACCTAAATTCCTGTACAAAATTATATTTATGTCTGTGTGCCTATTTATCAATTTCGAATTAATCTATTTATTTATAGTTCCATGTTATACCAAGTTTCAAGTACAGAATTATTTTTATGGCTATGTGCTTATTTATTAATTTTATATTAAACAATTTATTTATAGTTCCATGCTATATCAAGCTTCAAATTTAAAATTATATGTCTGATTATGTGCTATCTTACAGGTTAAAGAATTATTACAAACCTTCATGAAATACCAAGAAGGCAGAACGATCCAAGTTAAAATAATTAAGTTAAATGTATTTAAATGTATTTAATTTAAATGTATTTAATAAGTTTATGTAATATTTAAGCTGAAATACTTCAGGTGAATTATGTTAATTAACAAGATTTTGTATGTAAGTAATGATCCTGTAATGTTTCAATTAAAAATGTTGCTATGTATTAAGCTTGTCTGTACATAATTAGGATGGAATATTTTAGGTGAATTCTGGTATTTAAGCCACGTCAAATGTAATTTTTTATAATATTTCTGAAATATTGCTATGAAAGTGTATCTATGTATTAAGCTCCTATGTATATGGTGTTAATGTTGAATGTATTTCAATACTTATGATTTACTCATGGCTCCATGTTATGTCAAAATTCCATTTGAAACCCTCACTTGGATGCGAGTAAATAATTGCAAACTCCAGAAGGTTCTTGCTAATTTGATATTAACAATTAAACAAATTATTTTGTGTTTTATTTCAATTGTTGTACTTAAACAAGGTACTAAACACTAAACATTTCAAATAAAAGTCTGGTATTATATTTTATAACATAGGTATGCTCTTTAATATAGTAATTACATTTTATCTGCCTTATTATTATTGTCAAAGATCCTTTAAGATACAATCAATTTAGTGATACAACCCGTATAATATTTCTCTTGTTTTCTATTTGAAGCGAAAAGATAACGGCTTCCAAGGTTCAAGTGCTTGCTCCATCTCCATGAAAAGACCAAGAAGGGGCATGCATTTTAAGTCGGTTTTCTGAAAAGAAAAAAACAATTTTAAATTTTTAAACAGTAAGTGATCGACAAACAATAGAATTACTAGAAAGATTGGTCCTGCTGATCTGGGTTGGACTGGGACTGCTGGTGTTAAACTTGTTAACTTATTCAAGATGTTTATGCTTCTTAAATATATTTTAAAAATAAGTAAAATTAAAAATGCTAAACACTACACAATAAAGTGATAAGGCATAGAACACTATGATCCTTCAAGTCACTTATAGTAAATGTTGGTTTTCAATGCTTAGTCACCTATATAATTACTTTCTGCCTCACCACATATTTTCATTCTGTCTAAATTGATCAGTGACTTCATGCACCATATTTGTATGATTATTGAGTTTTCATTGCAGTCGAGTAAGATAATGAAACAAAATTATGATGTTTAGTTTTAGATGTATGCAAAAGGTCTGTAATAGTCCTTTGAAGTCAAATCAATTAAATTAAAAAAAGTGTATGTGTTGTTTTCACTTTCTGTATTCTTAAATTGACAATATGTAAGTACTTACATCAAGCCTTTTTAGTTGGGATCCCACAGAGTCCCAGATAGATGTCCAAATGCTTTGGTAATAACTGAGCTTGACATCTCAAGCAACTGTTGGCAAAATCAAAATTATGTTGCAAGTGAACTTCTTCATTACTCAACTGACTCATGTTATTGCACTGGCATCTGAAACAAATCAAGCATGACGATTCAAACACCAACTCACTATTCAGCTATGTACCTACATTAAATGGTTCAATAATAACAAAAAACGATTACTTACAACATTAAATAGGTCCAACTCCTTACTTCAATAAACTTATTTGTGGACATAGGGTTTTCCAAATAAATTAGCGATGGGTGCGACATTATGGAAATATGAAGTACTGTTAAGTTCGCTCGTTTAAATCTCTATTTATTCGTATTCCTCATGACTCAGGGTCTAGATCCTCATGTGTAGGGATGATTAGTGATGAAGCACACAATAACATAGCTTCCTTACATATTAGTCTTCCGTCTTATAGCGTCGCCGAAATGTTGCGTATCATTTATTGGTACCTAAGTACATTGTTACTCTTTATGCGGCGTCTAATTTCACTTGTTTTTATGTGTTGCTGGTTACTGAAGTCATATGTATTCAAATAAGTAAAATACAAGTATATAAATACGCCGTCGGTTTATTGTTGTTTACTTTTCATAACCTCTTTACTTTTTATTTTTAAACTTGAGACTAGATCTAAACTGCGTTTCGTTATCCGTTACTGTTACGTTTTATAGACTTTACAAAGTGATTAGTATAAAATAACATTGTTTTAACAAAAGCCACATACAAACTCTATCTGTGTTTATGTTTTTATTATATTACAAATTGTTAATATTCAAATAAAAATGTGTCAGCAAAACGCAAAACATAATCATTTATTAAATTTGTCACTTCACTAGACTACCTATTGACAGATCACGGACTGAAGGTCATGAATGACAGGAGGCTGCCGGCAGATTCCCCGGTACGGATTAATGAACGTAAACAAAGTTTGATCTAGATGGATTACCGGTAATCCATAGAACTCGCCGGTAGGCCCCCAGGACCGTGTAACAAACCCATAGAGTTTATAAGCCTTACTGGTGATGTAATCAATATGAGTAAAAGTAAAGTAAGTAAAAAAATTATTTATTTCATAAACTATTATACATAGTACTTGAAAACGTCATGATTACAAATGAAAAAAAATACAATCGAAATAATATTACACTAAATCACGAAGCTTAGATTCACTTACATGCAAAAAAACAATTTAAAAACAAAAAATAATTAAGTGTAAGTGAATCTAAGTGCCAGTTCCGAGCCACCGCTCTGTAAGAAGAACTGGCAAGAAACTCACAGGCTATGCTCTTTTAAATATGTCCATTAGTTTGGTACTAGAATTACAATCTTCATTTGTCTGTGAAGCTATACAATGCAATATAACATAACCTTAACAATATTTATTTTTTCAAGTCATTCATATTAGAATAGCCTGTATGAAACGGCAGCTTAATCCCAAGCATTTTTATCTGCCATATAGTCTTTAATAGAATAGTATCCCTTTGAAGACAGCTTGTTTTTTATGGTTAATTTAAATTTATTTAGGCTCAATTGCTGTATGTTGCTTGGGATTTTATTGTAGAATCGTACACATTGACCTTTATAAATAAATAAATATTTTAGTTCCAAGATAAGTATCATTAAGAACTTGTGTTATGGATACTAAACAACGGATAATTTTTTTTTTTGTAAATACATACTTAATATACATAGGAAAACACCCAGACCAGAACAAATATTTATGTTCATGCACACAAAGATTTGTCCTGTGTGGGAATCGAACCCACGACCTCTGGAGTGAAGTGTAGGTATACTGACCTCCACGCCATATCGGTCGTCGATATAAAAGATTTGTTTATCTTTTGGAGCCTAGTGGCAGGTACAACTAATTTATGCTTATTCCTTGTGTTTAGGTTATGTATACAGCTTTTCTTACTAAATTGATCAGTATTCTTATGTACATAAACCAGGTTATCATAAATGAATTGACCGGCCACTGTCAAAATACCAATTTCTTTAAACTTTTCCCTTAGTGAATGTCCACACGGGAGATTATAAATTGCTCGAATAGCCCTCTTCTGCAGCACAAAGATAGTTTGAATGTCTGCGGCACAACCCCACAGAAGAATACCATAGGACATAACACTATGGAAATAGCTGAATATTTAAATAAATGAATATTTAAATGTAACTTCGAGTCTAAAAAAATTCCCAAATCTCGGATTATTTATACTTTTTCCAAAGGAGTACCGTTTAAGAAGTAATATATTGTTTATAATATTTTTTTTCTTACTAAAAGTAATTGATTTACACTTGGGTATGCTAAGGTGCAACTTATTAACGCCACAATAGATTGATAAACGGTCTAGGTCTTGCTGAAGCCTATAACAGTTGTCTTGAGAGTTGATGCTGCGATATACCTTTAAGTCATCAGCGTAAAGAAGAAAGTGACTATTAATAAAGCATTCCGCAATGTCATTAATGAATAAAATGAAGAGCAAGGGCCCCAATATAGAGCCTTGGGCTACTCCAGATGTGACGTAAGTCATTGAGGAAGCGAAACCTTTTATTACCACTTTTTGGGTTCTGTTAGTTACGTAAGACTAAAACCAGCGGTAAAGATTACCACGAATTCCATTATAGGCAATTTTACGAAGCAATAAGACATGATCAACCTTGTCAAAAGCCTTGCAAAAATCTGTGTACACTACATCTACTTGTTTTCGGTCGTCCATACGTTCAAATAAAAATGTAGTATATGATAATAAATTCGTGATGGTCGATCGTTTCTTAACAAAGCCATGTTGTTCTGTTATGATTCTTGCATGAAGGCTAGGATAAATAGAATTATGTATCAGTCTCTCCAAGACCTTTGACAAAGTTGACAAAAGCGATATAGGGCGATAGTTTTCAACATCGTGTTTGGAACCACTTTTATATATAGGGACTATGTTTGCACTTTTCCAGACTGATGGCAGTGACCCTTCACGTATGCTTTAATTAAATAGTATGAATAGAGGTATACATATAGTATGAACTGTTGATTTCAAAAAGATAGGCGGGATGCTGTCAGGACCAGCTCCCTTGGTGACATCAAGCGCCTTTATGGCTGAAGCTATTGTAGCATGTGATAAGTTAACATCCGATATGGTGTCGCCATTATCATCAAGATCAAAATGTGACTGGTCACTATTAACGTTACTCGACTCAGAAGGTTCGTAAACAGAGCCAAAAAAATTCGAAAATAATTCGCATGCTTCGTTTGGGTCGCTAGTTTTGACATTCTGGTAATGTATATCTTCGGGTATACCATTTTTTGATTTACGGCTGTTTACATATGACCAAAATGTGCGGATGTCATCGCGCATTCCCTCTTCTACCGAACTGATATAGACGTGATAACATTTCTGGGATAGTGACTTAAACCTTTTACGATATAAAGAGTATATTTCGTAGTCGGATTGGTTATTGTATTTTTTCCAACGTATCCATGCCTGATTTTTATTTTTAAAAATGTATATTAATGGTTTTGAAAACCAAATGGGAAAATTGCTTTGTTTAATAGGACGCATAGGTACATGTTCTTTAATAATTTTATAGATGGTTTCGTAAAAAAAAAATCACAGCGCCATCTATGTTTAGATTTTGTAAAGTGTTGGTCCAATCAATAGAATCGATATGTTTATTAATTAAGGCAAAGTTAGCCTCGGCGTAGCGGTAGCGTTGTGTAGATTTATGTAACATAGGTTTAAACTCAAAATCCAGTAAAATATTTATAAAAAATGGTGGATGTAATGGATCCAGAGGCACTAATGTTCCCAGGGGTGTAACACAAGAGCATTTTGAGTTCCCAGTAATAAATAGATCCAGGATACGATTTTTGTTGTTTTTTACGGAATTAAATTGATATGCGTTGAGGTAGCTAAAGAAATTTAAAATATATTTATCAATACGACCACTCTTGTCAGTCAGACGAGGGACTAGATCCCCAGCGCGAGCTGGCTTCCAATCCAGCGATGGTACGTTAAAATCTCAAATAATATAAAAATCATCTATATGATGAGAAATAAACATATTTTGTACAAGGTCGAGAAACAGTTTATATGTTTTATGTTGCTGATTTGGTGGTATATACGTAGCACAGAGTAAATGACGTTTAAGTTTGTGGGGGAATAGCTCGAGCATAACGTAATCGATGACGGGATCTACAGCAGTGTTATCAATAGAATGCGAAGCAAGGCAAGCGGGGCCGGGCAGCGAGCGGCGGGCCGCGCGAAGGCTGCGCCGAACCGCCACCAGCACCCCGCCGCCGTCTTTCTTTCCCGATAACACACTATCTCGGTCACACCTGAATACTATATAACGAGAATCAATGAACAAACTATCAGGGATTTCTGGTATTAACCATGTCTCTGCCAGGACTATAATATCATAGCATTCAGAAAGTATATTCTTATATAAAGTGTTCATTTTTGTTCGTATCCCACGGCAGTTCTGATAATAAACTGTAAAGCCATTATTTGCCATCTTTAACAGCAACTAAGTTAATACATATTGATAAATAGTATTGGGGCAAGTACTGTTCCGCAAAATATATTCAAATTCTGACTGTAGAAATTCATGTTTATGTACCATGTTATAACTAGAAAAGATGCATTAAAAATGTCACCACTGAGCTCATACATAAAATAAGGTTCTTTTAGTTTTTTTTGCAGGTAAGCAAAAATATTAAAATACTTTTTACTATAAAAGATCATTATAAGCTTGAAAAAATGTATGCCAATTGAAAAACAATTAATCGCGTGCGGGTCGCTAGCTGATTTAGATTGAAATGCTTCAAACAAAATCATTGTAATAAGTTCCGTGTTAATAATCAGATTATTTAGCGTAAAAATCTGTACACAGATGACTGCAAGTATATTATTATTATGATAAGTAAAAACAAAAAAAACATCAGAAATATAGCATGAAAAAAAAAGAACCATATTTCTTATGTGTGAATAAGAAACAGAAATTAACAAAACTATTATTTCAGCATTTATCTCAGTTATGTAACTCACAATAACACTAATCCTATCCTTCGTAAGTTTAAAATGTACCATTAAGTTCTTTATTATAAAACGAAACAGTCTTGTAAACACAACACAACTTAAAAAACAATTTATGAGCGTTAATGCAACGCAAACAGAAATATAACTTCAAACGTAAATAAATGTAATGGTATACATTTTATTAGTCTGTAAGAAAATAACGATTAAGCAAACCAATTTTACTTGAACTTTTCCTTTAGTCACGCACTTTATGATTACACGTGAATAATATATTTTTGTAAATAATTTAATACTAAGTTTGTATGAATATATATCAACAATCGTACACCAGTGACACAATATGTTAAAATGCAATAGAACGTAACATTAAAAAAATATAAATTCTCAACACATTACTTGATTTTTGAGACCTCTTGTGTTGAGCGAATTGCAAAAATTGGGGAGGTTTCAGACTTACGGACCAGGATAACGCCATGTTTAATCCACACATACTTGAATTAATTATTCTTTGCGGCTTCTCTGCATTGACGAAATAATATCTTATTACTCATCGTCAAGTGTTCATTTAGGTATATAGTACGAGGGGTACCTGCGATAGATAATTGGCTGGAAGTCAATCCTTTATTTGCCCTATAGGCTGATAAGATGTTGTCACGCTGTACTCTGCTTGTAAATTTAACGATGATGTTTTTAGGCCGTGGATTCTTTTGATCAGCATGGGGAATGCGATGAACTGACACAACATCCGTCGACCTTACCGGGCATTTAATCAAGTCGCCAAGCGTTTCCACGGTACCTAATAGATTTTCACCCCGGCGCTCAGGCATATTGGCAATTTCTATATTGCAATGTCTGGCCTGCTGTTCCATAACTGATAACTTGTGTTCTAAATTAATGATTTTGGTCTCCATTTCACCTAAATGAGACACCCTAGCTTCCATTGATGAGAGACGGTTTTCAAATGTGTCCTGACGGTCCGACATATAGTTGCATGACTTTTCCATTTCATCAAGCTTTTTTTTACTTTCTGTCAGAACTTTATTTATACAAGCATTGTCGGCATTCAGTTTTAGAATGTTATTATTTATTTCACCCAGCACAGTTGATATTTTGGCCATTTCCGTTGCTAGAACAGCGTTAACCGCCGATGTTGTGCAGTCTGTTATTTTCTTATCCCATACCAATAGCTGCTTATCAAATCTTTCATCCAACAAATCTATATCGTTATCAGGCTGCTTACGTTTACGGTTGTTAATAAATGAGATATTTTCATTAGACACAGAAGTGGGTATGTTTGTGTCAGAGGAGAATTTATTTGGCGGTGTATGCTGCAAAGCCATTGTGTGCGTAAGCGCCTGGCTCAATTCTCCGTTAGCGCGATACAGCAAAAAGTTATGCTATTGTCCCTTACAGGCGGAGGAGAGGTGAGGTACCCGCTGCGCCGCAATCAAAAGATGCGGAGGCAGAAAGAGATAGCAACTTGCAACTATTTCAAGCACAAACAGTCAGTCCCATTCAATGCACTCGATTATGACACTTTAAAACACAAAACAGTTAGGCTAATGAGAATGATTTCTATGAACGACTATTAATGAATTTTAAAAACACTACAACACTACCACTTCCAATGTGCGTTTGAGACGGAATCGATATCGATAATCGGATCGAATAAATCAAATTCAGTCAGATTTGGTTAGAGGAGTGAGCAGCTCCTAGGCTCTAAGCTTAGGCGCGTTAGTTTATAAGTATGACATTTATAAGAGCTCTATTGAGCCGAACTTGAATTAATAAATTTTTAATTTTAATTTTTTTTAAGTCTGGGCCAACCAAGATATGCTAGGATGATGAAGGCGTAACGCAAAATACTGCGGTTAGTGACACCTGCGCAGCATCATGACGCGTTAGGGCCTCTTGGTTCTGTGGAGAAATAAGCGGTTGATTTTGTGGCAGCTACTAAGGTGCCAACATCAATATTAATTTCAGCTTTATAATGTCCACATTGGCTTTCCCCATAAATTTCATTACAAACATTACATACATTCACGCCTGTTTCCCCGAAAGAGGTAGGCAGATGCATGTTATACGCCCACACTTCACTAATAATATAATTGGTACCGTAATAGGTGGCGAGGCTATTGCCGCTTACCGGGCACTGTTATGTTCGCCAGAGCCTCGTCCGTTGATCGGCAGGTGCACCACTTGCGGGTTAGGTTGGCTTGGGCTTCTTAGGTATTCGTAGGATCCCTTTACACCTAAATTATATTGGGAGTATTTTGATAACTGTGAAACTTACATTGTAGCATTTCCTTGCGTTAAGTGTCATATCGTTTTTCCATGCATCTAAACTATCAAAATCATCCTGAAGAAGTGCCCCGCCTGCCTGATTTTGTACGATTTTAAATATGTTTGATTCGTTAGCAAAGAGAGAAAACTCGCTATAGCTTAAGTGAGAAGGAATATTATTTATAAATAATAAAAACACAATTGGGCCTAGGTGGGATCCCTGCGAAACACCCGACACAGCGTAATAAGCTCCTGATACATAGTGATTTACAACAACGGAATGTATAATAAAACATAAACTGTATAATAAAGACTCAAACCAGTTAAGCAGCAGCGCCCCCCACTACTCAACTAAAGCTTTGACAATAACATTCGATGTTTAACTCTGTCAGAAGCGTTGCTGAAATCCGTATTAAGCATCCACATGGAGTCCTTTTTTCTTTATTATCGTCGAAAAAATAATTCTGCTTACGCACTGCCTCCCGGCCAATAGGAGGACCGAGAGGGAAGTGTGGGGCTCGCCGCGGCAGACGCGACAACCACACTCCTACCCACAAAAAAACTTCCGACGACGTCCACCGCTGTTGGAAAGGGGGCGAGGCACCATCATAACGTCAGCACGCTTGGGTTACACAATCACGCTTGTGTAACCCAAGCGTGCTGACGTTATTTTAAGAAAATAACTCAGGATATAACGCTTTTAATTCAAAATCATGAAACAAATTTTATGGCTTACACATTTGATAATTCTAAAAAAATGGTCCTGACGCTGGGCAGAATACGTAGCTCTCGGCTTTGATGAGGGTATTTGTACATACACGGGGCAAAGAACCACATTCTCCTATAGTCCGGCAATCTCGTGCACGACCGTCGCGGGGTGACAGACGTGGCAGGGACGAGGTAGCGTGTCATTCTAGCACACGGCTACACACGAAGAGAAGTTCCCCCTTCCCCGCTACCCCAGCCGCTACCCGCTGACATCTTGTTTATCTCGTCCCCGCCACCGTCTCTCACCCCGCGGAAAGGTCGCGCATGAGGTTGCCGGACTATAGTAATCTTTTTTCAGAAATAAACAAATAAATTAACAAATGATTCTATTTTTACTTACTTGATGAAATAAGTCGACTTGAAAAGTGTACTTAATGATTTCCAATATTTATTGTTCTCCATATATACAACACGATATGCTTGGGTAATTAAATAAAATTTTCACCTTATGAATTCCGATTACACCCTAATCAATGTAATCTTTATGTAACTGTTCAATATTAATTTTCCACGCATATTTACTTCGCTAAAATATTCTAAGCAATTTATCCATGATATTCATTTTATTTTCTATTGACAGTTAATCTATTAGTCGATCGTCATATTCCAAGAAAAGGGTCATTATTGCAAAAGAGTAACTTCTTAGGAGAAGATTTTTTGTGTTTATTAATAAACATGGTAAAGAAATTGATGATGTTTTGTTTTAATAATATGTATTTGCATCTTGCAGTTAGTCTTAAATATTATTTAAGATATAATAATATTTTTTGAAATACACTGGACAGCAAATAAACCGGGCCAACCGCTACCTTGGAACTCTGATTCGATTTTCTCAAAAAGTATAATGTAAGTATAGTGCGTTTCATGTTGGTTATCGAAAGTATCATCAGTTCACGTTGTAATCAAGTAACAAACACAATACCTACGATTTGCTCTATTTTGACTAGAGTTTGATTTGATTTTGGTTTTTTTTTATGATTTCTTTCATTGCCATCCATTATTTTTTGCTATTTTCTTGGTCAATATTGAATATGACACCTTAAAAAGCAGCTCAAGCTGTAGCACTACTTCAAGCAGGCGTTTCGCAACGTGAAGTCGCTCGGAGACTTTGAATCAGCAGATCTTCGGTACAACGGGTTTACAGACGAAGGCAGACCTACGGCTACATCAGCAGCAGATGATCGTTATATCCAACATACTGTTTTACGAAATGGCCGCCTCAACGCCGTTCAAGTCCAACGAAGTCTGCGTGACGAACGAACCAAGTGGTCATAAGTTCAGATACCGTCAGAAGGAGACTTGCTGAACGTAATCTGACTCCAAAGAGAGCTGCTATAGGCCCAAAATTAACGGTAGCCCATCCATAGAGCACGACTTAAATTTGCTCGAGCATAGGGATTAGACGTTAAAGCAGTGGGGCAATGTGCTCTTTACTGATGAGACCAGGATGAGTCTAAAAGGAAGTGATCGACGTCAGAGAGTATATCGTCGCCCTTTTTGTAGGTATAACTTAGATAGTTGTAAGTTTTATACTTTTTGAGAAAATTGAATCAGAGTTCCAAGGTAGCGGGTGGCCCGGTTTATTTGCTGTCTTGTGTAGTTATGTCCCTTAATTTCGTATTCTCCGTTGTGTTTACACTAGAAAGCGCCCAATTGCGGTCCTAAAATGTTGACACCACAACCGCCCTCAAGCTCAGCATAGGACATCTTAAATTTGCGAGCACACATATATCTCGAGTGTTATTTTTGTTGTTTAACTTCTGCGTAGGACAAAGTTATATGCCTGTAGATATGATGCTTACAGTTGTTATACCGATAGCTAAAAATAAGATGGGTGATCTGACATATAAACAAAACACAGGCCAATGTCGTCTCTCGCTCTAAGAGACGTTGTTCTTTAAGTAGAGTGCGGACATTATGAGAAATCACATTCAGTAAACCATTTTCCTTTAAAACAGTAGTCAGGATACAAACCCCACCCGGGAACTTATCTGGCCCCCGGCTCCAGGACCGGGTCGACGCCCATCAACTACGTTCTCTAAATTACTGGAGTTGCCTAGTTAAATAAATATTTTTCTTTCTTTCTTTCTTTCCTAGTAGAAGTTAGTAGTTGGCTAGGAGCATATTATTTCTTTGCATTTCATGAAGGTGTTGGACCGTTTTTCGCCACGCTGATCCTGTGCGTGTTCATGGGACGTCAGAGCCTCGTTTTTTGATCAGCAGGGCGAGGTTGGCTTGGGTTTTCAAAGATGTTACGTAGAAGCCCCTTATGCCTATATGCATATATATGATTCTTTGTTCCGTTTCCATTCCGTAGTACAGTCAGCGGTTATCTTGTTGGTAACTTCCGAAGCGCCATGAAGATCGACACACGTCGCTATTTTCAAGCGCGTAGGACGATTTCCGATATATGGTATCTGACGCTAACTGTACACTATTGATTTCCATATATCTGTTGTGTACTATTCTATATGTGTACCATAATTTATATTCTAATGCAAACACGTAAATAAAAAAACGAAACGAAAGGCGATCTTAATGCTGTTAGGCAATATCTATCAGTCAACCAAATTGTAGGAAATTTTAGACATTATTTCTTCGGCAACGTACACAAGTGTAGGAAAGTATTATGTTAAAAATAGGCACGGGCACCGGTGCCGGCGTATTCTCGAATGATCTCAACATCACCATATCTAAATCACTAGGAAAACACAACACAGTCTACCAGGCAGAATGTGTGGGCATAACCCAAGCCGCGCATGTTATAATAGCTAGACAGGTTAAAGATACTCACATCCGCATAATATCCGACAGCGCGTCTGTCCTTCAATCCTTAAACAAAATCACACGACTGCCAGATTGATACTAGAATGTCACAATGCACTAGAACAGGCATCGATACGATATCGTAACAAAATAACACTACAGTGGATCAAAGGACACAGTGGATCAATGGGTAACGATGCAGCTGACGAACTGGCAAGGAGAGGCTCCATCGCGACGGTCTATGGACCTGAACCTATAGTTCCCATTCCCATTAAACAATTACGAAATTGGCTACATAGCATAACACACACACAATTCCAAGGGTGGTGGTCCTCCACTCCAAGTTGCAGGCAGTACAAGGAGGCCATGCCGTCACTAGACGCAAAACTAACTAGTCTGCGCCTGGTGGCGGGGACCATCACTGGGCACTGCTAACTGAATAAACATTTACACACTATAGGAGTCACAGACAGCCCCTTGTGCAGAGCGTGTATGTGGCTGAAGAAACGGTCGCACACGTGCTCCTGAAATGCACAGGCGTGGCTGACATACGGAAGGTAACCCTAGGATCGCCGAGTTCCATTGGGGAAGTTTTGCACGGATTTGTCAACTTGATCTGCTTCTGGAGAGATGTGGGCTGGCTGGAGAGAGCAAATATGGCCGCAAAGGCTCACGCACAATGGTCCATAACAGGGACTAAGTGCAGAAACCACCACCACTAACATAGTATTATGTTATCGTGAGTTTCAGTTTTTCCGTGGAGCAAAACTCCATTGAAACCTTTTTTAAACGAAAACGCTGCATTTTGTGGAAAATAACTTGAATTGTCAAATTACTTGACAGTGTCAAGTTTAAAAATATTAAAAAAAAAACAGTGTAAATATTTTGCAATTGAAGTATTTTATTGAAACTCATATCAAATCGACATAGTCTGGTTCTGGTTCGATGGAACATTTGGTTTTAGTAAATCTTTTGACGTTAGTGTGGAGCTGCCGTTGGTTTTTATTTGGTGAATGGGCCATTTCTTCGACTGCCGATAGGAATTTTCGATTGGTCGAAACTATCATAGATGACATCTGCACGCCTGCCTTGCACTAGTAGACATCCCCTGAGGACATTAAGCATACTTTGAATAATAAAGAAATACAATTTGTTACTTATTATATTTATAGAGTAGATGAGAGCACAAAACCTTGTGGTTTTTCGGCATTGACCTTGTAGAACTCGGGGACCTGCCCTCACACTGGACTTAAGTCTTTCGATCTTCTAGAAAGACTGCCACCCTGCACATAAACGGGGCGGCATATCGTAAAAAGAGGATCTGGCAGCATAAAACTGGCAGCGATCAATATCAAGCAACATCAATGAATATTAAGCTTAATGGTCCTGTTTGATGAAGATTGCGCTCCAACCCTCTGCTTTTCATATTCACAACGCAGAGAACTTGCAGCTCGAGCTTAAAATCAACCTCCAAGGTCTGGACCACTGCGAGTTGGTCGACTATCTAAAAACGCGCTGGTTAACACCGTTGAGGCTATTGGTCCCGGTTGTTATGAACATCTATGGCAGAAGTCAATGCCTTCTAAAATTGCTGGTTTTTCAATAGATAATGTTTCCCATTAAGTTGCGGAGGTCAGACGGCAGTCGCTTCGTGTAAAAACTGAAATTCAGCCGTATCTGGTTAGACCAGTGAGCGGATCCTGACTCCAAAGCTTGAGTCTAGAGCAACTCCGGGATAATGCCAGGATTGTGGTACTAGTATTACCAGCTTCAGACTATGCCTAGTTTGGAGCTAGGAGTCTCAAACAGATGAGAGTAGATGTTTGACGATATTAAAAGATTCTTACTCGTCATTTGGGTCGCATTCCTGTTCCGGCGGTGGTGGATCCTGAGCTGTCACTGCAGCTACCACGACGAAGAAAGCCAGGATGTAGAGGACACGCATGCTGGTGGACATATTGTTAGCAATTTATTGATTCTTAAGGCTTGGTCTCTTGATGAGCAGCATCGTCCAATGGTGACGCCAATAGATTGCAATTCAGAAGGTGTCGGTTCAAATCCTAGCGAGTAAACCTAGGACTTTTCAAAGTTAAGTGCCTAATTCATGATAAAATCATAAATTGCGCACCCACCCCAGAGGTTGACGGTTCGATTCCCATCAGGGAAACAGATTTGGTATTATGTAAGAACATATGTGTATTTTAAAAAATATATGATATTGGTTCCATAATTATTTCTTTTTCTAAATATATATCAAATTCACCTATTAAAATTGTTTTTAGAAAAAAATGATTGTCTGTAAAGTCGGTTTACTGTCGATAGTTGAACGTGACAACGTCTTAAGAAATACTGTTGGAGTGGTAGCATTTTTAAAAAAAAAAATTTTAATTTCATTTGTTTAATAAAGCAGCAGCTGTCCACGCAGACGCATCGCTCACTCAAGTAAGAGAGAGACGGATGTCGAACGCTGCCGAACGCAAAGGCCGATTGTGCTTCTTTGTCGCTCGTTCCGCGCTCTCGCTTGCACTTCAAGCCTTACATGGAACGCCTCAGAGCGAGGTAACGCCGCACGAGTCATATTTTTTCGTGCGTGCAGCCGGCTCTATCGAATTATAAGATGTTGTCACGTCAAAAATAAATAAAATAATAGATGATTCCATATTTACTTACTTAATGAGATAAGTCGACTTGAAAAGTTCACTTAATGATTTCTAATATTTTGGTTGCCTTTATATATTCATCGTTATGCTCAGAAAATTTCATATTAATTTTCACCTTATAAATTAAGATTACACACTAATTAATCTATCTTCTGTAATTTTCCGTATGAATTTTTCACGCATATTTATTCCGATAAAATATTTTAAACACTTTATTTATAATTACTTACAATTATTATTAATTAGTTTTAGATTGACGACAGCGATTTGTGACAGAGGAGTTAATGGAAATGTTGGGAGGGGAAAATCGCGTAAGATTTTTTGTGATCAAATTCAGAAGGTTGTGGAGAAAGGGCAAATCAAATAAAAACAAATTCTGACAAAGAATTCATTTACTTTTATGTCTTGATTATAGAACCGCTCATATCTCTTACATTGTTCTTATAAAATGTTTATACAAGTTTGACGAATCTAAAGGATACTGTTGATATTTTTTTCTTTTATATTATGGCTTCGTGCGTTTAGCAGTTTTAGCCAGTGTCAAGTAATAAATATATTAATTATATTAAATGAAAATGAGTGGTGATAAAAACGATAAATGTGATGCTCTCCCCTAAACCCCCTGCGTTGAGATCTCACAGAGACTTCTTGAGAGAATTTGAGAAGTGATGTTGCACTGTTTTGTTTCTCAACACTTATGTGCGGGCACCAACACTTAACGGTTAATAATCCACCGTTATTACATATTAATGTTCCAATTATCACAAATTTTAGAAAATTAAACAAATTAAGCTAAGAGTGTTTGCCAGGATCGCAGCAAGTGGAAGGATGTGATCTCACCTACCCTTAGAGAATACGGTTTTACAATATGAGTGTGTCAGGATCGTAGCAAGTGGAAGGGTGTGATCTCACCTGCCCTTAGAGAATACGGTGTTGAACGAACCATGGTGAAAAGGAGTCAGGTCCTTTTCCGCTCGCCAGTGGGAATGTCGGAGGTAGGTTTGGCGGCCTGCTGTTTTAATTTACTAATACTTCAGAAAGTACGCTAAGAACTTAAAACCTTAAGCTGATGCCATTGAACAAATGTAAAGTTCATTCAAAAATATGAATAACTCGTCTACCACTTAGTGGTGTCTCCTTTAACATCGATCACGGCCTTTATTCTTCGTGGCATCGTTGCTACCAATTCTTTACATTCTTGTGGAGTCATTAAATACCAGACAGATTTAATTTTCCCCTTAAATCGCTTTGAGACATTTTCCACCATAGGGTTTATATCGGTGACCACCAAATTTTAGGTATACAAAGCCGGGGTGGTTTTCGCAGAGTGACATGAAGCACCGTCATCTAAAAGTAAAAGTAAAATAAAAGTAAAAAATTATTTATTTCATAAACTATTATACATAGTACTTGAAAACGTCATGATTACAAATGAAAAAAAATCAATCGAAATAATATTACACTAAATCACTTAGTCAATCAGCTTAGATTCACTTACATGCAACAAAACAATTTAAAAACAAAAAATAATTAAGTGTAAGTGAATCTAAGTGCCAGTTCCGAGCCACCGCTCTGTAAGAAGAACTGGCAAGAAACTCACTCACAGGCTATGCTCTTTTAAATATATCCATTGGTTTGGTACTAGAATTACAATCTTCATTTGTCTGTGAAGCTATACAATGCAATATAATATAACATTAACAATATTCATGTTTTAAGTCATTCATATTAGAATAGCCTGTAGGAAACGGCAGCTTCATCCCAAGCATTTTTATCTGCCATATAGGTAGTCTTTGATAGAATAGTATCCCTTTGAAGACAGCTTGCGTTTTATTGTTAATTTAAATCATTATGCTGATGTATCGCCCTTTTGACAGGTAACATGTAAATATGTTGTTGTTTTTTTTGTATTTTTTTTTAAATATTTTTGTTTTTTTCTGTGTACGTTTTTTTGTAACTTTTTGCTCTAATTTGTTTATGTAATGTTATTTTATCACTAAAAATATTCTTATTCTTGCGTTGCTAAGAACGATGTTCGTACGTAATTTGAAAATAAAATTGAAGATCGTTTTCAAAATCGTTTATTCTAAAAACAAAAAAAATGATTCATTACCAATCCAGGAAACTCCACTTTCCTTTTGATAAACAATCGGTATGGAATGCTTCATCTTTATTTCTAAAAACCTTTTTCCGTTCATCGCCGATTGAATCAAACACCACTCGATACTAGGTGAAGACAGTTAGTGAACCTTCTAACAGCATATACAGGATAGAATTTTGTAATGCCACCTGAAGGGGACTTACTCTTAATACTGTAGATAGAAAGATTCACTCAAAAAAAACACCCCTTTATTTTTGAAAAGAAAGAAAACTGCATTTCAAGACTTTAAAAAATCTGTTGCCGCACCTGGTAATCGAACCGATTAAAATCTTTGAAAGTTGCATCCTATACTTTTATTGCATCGATCGTTAAGGTCAATTAATTATAAGGATGAATCTCTCTAGTAAACTTCATAAATTAAATTAAATCTTAATTTTTTAATTCAATGGGTCAAGTTAAAGCACTTTTACTCCAAAGATCAGTTTTTTTTTGTTTACTTATGTTATTAATTATCAATTGTCATTGACATTTCTTTTCAAAAATAAAGAAATGTGTTCTTTAAGTAAAACTTTCTATCTACAGTATTAAGAGTACGTCCCCTTCAGGTGGCATTACAAAATTCCACTCTGTATATGTAATCCGTAGTTAAAAACACTAGCGCGATTCAACTGAAGATAGTGTCATCTATTGACAGTATACGAAACAATCTTTCTGACATCGTTCACATCTTAGACACCGATCGTCACCTCAAATTTAGATTGATCACTACCAAATATTTCAGGTCACTGATCTGCAGTCCAATTTTCATGATCTTTGGCGAATGTCAGCCTTTCCTTTTTTTGGAGAGGCGTAAATAAAAGGTTTCTCATACATATACATACATTCACGCCTGTTTAGTGAAGGGGTAGGCAGAGGAACAATACGCCCACACTTCGACAATTAAATAGTTGGTCCCACGTAATAGGTGACGAGCCTATTGCCGTTTATCGGGCACTGTTTTGTTCGCCAGAGCCTCGTCCGTTGATCGGCAGGTGCACCACTTGTCTCACCACTTCAAAATAAATTCTTCTGCGCGGGCATATTTGAATGAATATTTTCTAACCTCGATTTTGAGCTACGCTTGTGATTAGTGGCCAATCAGGTTTCTTCAAACATTCAATCGTGCCATTTTTCCTGTGATGTATGATGATGGTCTGAACTGTCTTTCTTGCTAAGGAGTTCCTATGGAGAATAGGTTGTTTGCATTTTATCGAGAGTAAACACTTTGGTATTTATTTATTCACAAGTTGACATGTAACTTACAGATAGTGTCCAAACGTTAACATGCCTTAAAATATAAAAAAAGTACACAAATATGTCAAAAAATTATAAATGAAATAATAATAACCTTAATGTCCAAAATCGAATAAATTAATTATAGTCCATAAAAAAAACAAAAAAAAGAAAAACACAATTTGACTTCAGGTGTCAGAATTAGAAATAAAAGAATCATATTAATTATATCATAAAAAATAAAACAAAATAACTTAAAAATCCAAGTCGACAACAGAATAATATGTCAAATTAAATTGACCCACTATTGTCAAGGAATATAGGCAAAAAGATATTAATTTTGCTAGGCCATCTACAAACAAGTCTACTTTGTCATATTCAGCGAGCATGTCCCCGATCAGGCGCAGAGCTCGCACGGTCGGGGCCTGGGCGGCGTGCACGGTGCGCGTGCAGGGCCTCTGCAACAAGCGCGGCCGCCGCCGAGGCGCCACCAGGCCCGAAGGGCACTGAGGGATGCGTGTAGGTACACACAGGCACAATTTCTCCAGTACTTGTGGACAATCTACCTTGCCATAAATTATAGCGAGGTAGTGCTCAACTAGAGTCATTTTTCTTCTTAGAGCGAGTGTATCGAAGTCCACCATACCAATGACGAATGAAGAGGGATATAAAAAGGGATAATATCCATACTTTTTCTTGTACAAGAACCGTGCAAACTTTCGTTGTATCCT
Organism: Musotima nitidalis; assembly: GCA_949126915.1. Classification (NCBI taxonomy): domain Eukaryota; kingdom Metazoa; phylum Arthropoda; class Insecta; order Lepidoptera; family Crambidae; genus Musotima; species Musotima nitidalis. The sequence continues at coordinate 12,247,578 of OX421435.1, read as the reverse complement.
TTCCAGCATAAGGCAATACTTTTTTTCATGAGGATCCCACACGATCGCCGCATATTCAAGTTTGCTGCGTACGTAAGCATTATACAGCACTCTAGCCACTGACGTGTGGTTGAACTCATTAGATGTTCTAATAATGAATCCCAATAATCTACTTGCTGATTTGCAAATATTAATTATGTGCTTATGAAAGTCAATCTTTATATCTAACAGTAGGCCTAATCTCTTATGTCGTCAACTGTATCCATAGAAACGTCAAATCATTTATAATCAGTCTTTATTATTTTCTTACGTGCGAATGTCATGATTTTGCATTTGTTTTGGTTAAAAGGCATACGGTTACATATGCTCCAATGGGATACGGCATCTATGTCACTTTGCAGACGCAGGGCGTCAGCTTTCGCATCGTCTCCTATTGCAAGGTAAAGTAAAAAAAGTTGGCACTCGGAAAATCTAACAGTTTGAGGGAGGTCATTAATTTTTTTTTTTTTTTTTTACCTATACAAAATACTGTCCTTTTTTAAAAGGAGGTATCTTATATCCACTACAATCTAGCCTATCTAAAGACTAATTAGTAATTTTCTTTTATCATAAACTACTACATATTTCAAAACTAAGAATTTGTCCAATAACACTATTCTTATTGTTTCTATTAAGGCGAATACACTTTAGTAATGTGTTCTTAGTCACAGTATTACACTTCACTGACACTACACTAAACTAACTCAAAAGGTTTTGTCCTTCTCAGTCTTCTCACTAGGTCTGTGTTGTCGAGTAGCTGGATAGCCTCAACATTTACATGGTGATGAAGTCTTCTTTCATGAGCTTCTGCACATTTCCTTATTATGCTAACAACCAGATCCACTTTAAGATCCCGATGTAGATCGTCGGTTTTGATGTACCAAGGTGCGTTAACAATGCCTCTTAATACTTTATTCTGGAATCGCTGTATGATTTTTATGTTACTTGGTTTGGTACAAGCCCAGAGCTGAATACCATAAGTCCATACTGGCATAAGGACTTGTTTATATAATAGTAATTTGTTGTGTACCGATAGCGCTGAATGTTTACCCAGAAGCCAGTACATTTTTTTGTAACGAAGTTCTAGCTCTTCGCGTTTCTTCTTAACATGTGCTTTCCAGCGAAGCTTTGTGTCTAATGTCATTCCTAGGTATTTAGCAGTATTTTCATACGGTACTACAGTGTTGTTTAAATATATCGGATGGTGTACTTTTTTCTTGTTTGTAAAATCTATATGAGTTGATTTAGACTCATTTAATTTAATTCGCCATTTCCTCGTCCACGTGTAAATGGTGTTGATAGCAGTTTGTACCTTTTCCACTGCTTCCACTTGTGTAGACCCCAACGCCATTATGGCCGTGTCGTCAGCAAATGTAGCAATAGTGCTGTCTTCTAATTCTGGAATATCGCAAGTGTACAGTAGGTACAGGACCGGGCCTAGCACACTTCCTTGAGGCACTCCAGCTTTGATTAATGAGAGTTCTGAATATGCATCGTTTTGTCTCACTCTAAAAACCCTGTCGGATATGTATGATTCAAGAATACTTGAAAATTGTACTGGAAGGACTTTCCTTAGTTTATATATAAGGCCTTGATGCCAAACCTTATCAAAAGCTTGAGCTACATCTAGAAATACTGTAGAACAGACTTTTTTCTCTTCTAATGACTTTTCTATCACGTGAGTCATTAATCATAATAAGAAAAAGAGTTGGTCCTAGCGTACTGCCTTGACTTACCCCTGATCCCGTATAATAGTTTCCAGACTCGTACCTACCCAACTTAACAAACTGCTGTCTATCCTTGAGGTAACTTGCCATAAAACTAAGAAAATTCGAAGTAAATCCTATCTTTGAAAGTTTTTGTAGCAATATGTCATTATCTACAAGATCAAAAGCCCTCCTGAAATCAAAATAGGCAGCATCCACCTGCCGACCAGCGTCCATTTTAGCGGAAATGTAATCTATTGCTGTTGTCAGGTTTGTAACAGTGGATCTGGCCTTACGGAATCCATGCTGACTTCTATGTATTTGACTACTTATCTGTTGGCTAATATGGCTATTTAGCATAATTTCAAATAGTTTAACAAAAACTGACAGCACCGCAATCGGTCTGTAAGCTGTAACATCGGACACTGACTCGCCTTTGGGGATTGGTGTAACACAAGACAGCTTCCAGCTATCCGGGTATTTAACCTGAGCTAATGAAAGATTGCATATATATAAAAATGGTTCCATAAACACTGATATGCAATCCTTTGCCAGAAATACTGGAACTCTATCAGGCCCACCAGACGACCGAGGTTTAAGGCGCTTTACGGCTCTCTTAAGATCAACTTCACCCAAAGTCGATATCGAAACGGACCCTACGTCTAAACTAGGATTCGCAAGCCGTGCGGCCGTCTCAGGATCCAAGCGAGGCTCCTCATCCAAAAACACGGAGCCAAAATAAGGTGCGAATGCAACAGCAGCATCCTGCCCGGCTATTACGTCTGTGCCATAAGTAAAAGTTTCAATAAGTCTCCTATCTTTCTTTTTATCTTTTATATAATCCCAAAAGTTTGCTGGTTCGTCTAAAATATTATTTTGAATAGTATTAATGTGCTGCTTATATGCATTGTCGATAAGCTTTTTCGTATGCCATCTATAGTACTTAAATAATTCTTTATTAAACTCTTTACCCTTCGATCTGTACTGTTTTAAATAAAAACGTTTACTTTTTAAATTTGTAATTATGTCTGCTGTGAACCATTTAGGATATGTATATTTTAAATGGTATGGTGACATATTTTTTGGAGGTACATGTATACTTATGCAGTCATATATTTTTTTTATAAAAGTTTCTAATGCTATATCGACATTATCGTAATCATATATTTCGGACCAATTAGCAGAGGCCAGAGCAGCATACAAAGCTTGGTAATCAGCCTTATGCCAGTTCCAGTCCAGTCGGGTATTCGGGCATGGGGCGGGCAGATGGAGTGTGTTGGGATTATAAATCTCCACACGATTTTTAAGTTTTACCAATATGTCAAGGGAAGGGTGATACTCATCAATAGATACCATTGGTTCAGTATTCTTCGATACACTCACCTGATCTAAGACTAAGTTACTCAATACCAAATCCAACATACCACCATGGCTATTCAGTATATTGTTATGTTCAATCAGTCCACAAAACAGACAAAAATTTTCAAATTCTGATTTAACATTCGCGCTACATGAATTTAAATTAAAATCACCGAGCAGCAGCATATTTAAGTTTGGATATAAACAAATTAAATTCTCTATACATGTCAGAACACTAAGATATTGATCATCCCTATAGCTGGGGGGTAAATACACCACACAACACAATAGTTTAACCCTTTTAGATTTTACGATTACACAAATTAATTCTTTATCAGGCGTAAGGCCATCAATATCGTCAATTACTTGTACTGTATAGCATTCACGTACCGCCAGCAGAACTCCCCCCCATCCGGCGTCGCCAGCGCGGTCCTTGCGAACCACGACGTAACCAGAAGGAAAGATTTCCCCGTCGCGCACTGAACTTGTCCGAAAAGTCTCTGTTAAAGCAACTAGGTCATGTTCAAATCGACTTATGATATTTCGAAACAATATAGTCTTAGAGCGTAACCCGCGAACATTCTGATAATAAAACTTTAGTTTTTTAAAAGGATTTTTACAACATTGCTTCTTGTTTACTACGAAAATTCTGGCGCCAGGGTTTTATACAGATATCTAAAGACCAATTGACAGGGGACATAACTTGTTCTGCAAGTGTAACTGGCACTCCGAGCTTAAAAGATGCATAGTTTCCGCGTGCCTTTAACGCTTCGACTAAAGAAACGTCCCCTCCAAAAACCGCGGTGAGACGGTCCCGCACCTGGTTCACTGTAGTACCTTCTCGCAGGTAGTATAGATGAAAGAACTTCTTCCTTTCCGCCGCTTCCAATGAAGTGGCTCCAGGGGTCGCAGTGCCTCGCAGGACACCATATAACGACGCCCGCGTCCGTTTGTGAGTTACTTCGGTCCATCCATCCTCAGTATCATTTCCTGTTACTTTCAGCGTCGAAACAATTGTAGTTTCTGTAGAGCTTTTGCCAATAGCGTCCTTAAATATACTGGGATTTCGAGTCAGGCTTCCCTTCCTGTACGCTTCGGAGGTCTAGGTGTAAGAAATGTATCTAGCGTGGCACTGCCGGCGTTTTTGTCTTCTGCTCATAGTACGCACAATCTCTACCGGAAGATTATCAACCCTTCTTTGGGTTCCGTAGAGTTATCGTGCGGAGCAGATGCTAAAAACGCCTGGCAATCCTCCTGCCTAAGTTCCGACTTCCCTCTACTGCCACAGTCGCAGAGGCACTGGGACGAGCCTCTATGTAAAAACAATTTTGATTGACTTCTGTCATCTTCTGTCAATTCAGTAGAAATTGCTCGTCTCACTGCAGTCTCCGAGAGAGAGTCAGGTCACTGGCTCCAGGCATTACCGTCTGCCAATGTCGGTACCTTGTTGGACGGGCCGTCTCTTACTCTAGCGGTTTGTCTCTGCCTTGGCGCCAGGGTAGTCCACCCTCATCGTTGTGTTTGTAGGGAGGCCGTTGACGAGCTTGGTCATCACGGTCTTTCATGCGCCCGCAGTGCTGGTCGTATATTTTGGTACTCCTCTCTCAATAACATCATCCGCAGTGCTTTTACCACCGTTGGGTTACCTGCTATCTTAGAGCCAACTGGTATCTCTCGCAGTGATGGCAAAAGACCTTACGGTATGACTATCGGCCCATGGAAGCTTGGCAGGCCGCTGATGTGGGATGCGACCTGTGCAAACACCGTGGCTCCCTCATATGCATGCGCGACTTCGCGTCGCGTCGGGGCTGCTGCGGTAAGTGCTGAAAAGCGCAAACGGAACAAATACGGAAACCTAGGGCCTAACTTTCTTCTTGTTCCGTTTGCGGTGGAGACATTGGGACCATGGGGGCCGGAAGCAAAGCAGCTCGTGAAGGAGTTAAGTGCTCGCCTAATTGCTGCTTCCGGTGACAAGAAGGCTGGCAGCTTCTTCTGCCAGCGTATTGGCCTGGCAATCCAAAGAGGAAATGTTGCCAGCATTCTTGGCATCATACCCAGTCTTGGCCCTCAGTTGGAAGACATCTTTTATTTATAGTTTTTATTTTTAATAATTATGTAAGAAAGTAGATTATTAAAAGTTCATCATTATCATCAGCCTATACTACTCCCCCAAATCGCGCCATTTTCCCCTGTCTTCGGCTTGCCGCATCCAGCATCTGCCAGCGACCGCTCGCAAATCGTCACCCCACCTGGCGAGTGGACGTCCTACACTACGTTTGCCAAGTCGCGGTCTCCACTCAAGAACTCGTTTACCCCATCGGTTGTCGGTCCTTCGACAGATATGGCCAGCCCACTGCCACTTCAGCTTGCTAATCCTGTATGCTATGTCGGTGACTTTGGTCCTCTGTCGGATAACATCATTTCTGATTTTATCTCTCAGAGAGACTCCGAGCATAGCACGCTCCATAGCTCGCTGAGCGACCTTGAACTGGCGAATCAGTCTTACTGTGAGTGTCCACGTTTCGGCACCGTAGGTCATAACAGGTAGGACGCACTGATTGAAAACTTTCGTTTTCAAACATTGTGGTATAGGTGACGAGAAGACTCGACGGAGTTTCCCAAACGCTGCCCAGCCAAGTTGGATCCTCCTTTTGGCTTCCTTCTCAAAGTTGTTTTTGCCTAATTGCAGAATCTGCCCGAGGTAGGTGTATTCGGAAACAACTTCAAGTAGGTGGCCATTCACGACAATAGGTCTCGGAACAATGCGGGCATTGATCATGACTTTGGTTTTATCCAAATTCATGCCGAGACCTATCCGTCGCGAGGCTGATGCCAGGCTGTTCAGCATCTGTTGCAGCTCCTCCAACGTTTTCGCCATCAAGACTATATCGTCAGCGAATCGTAAGTGCGAGATGTATTCACCGTTTATGTTAATGCCCTTACCTTTCCAGTCCAGCGTCTTGAATAGGTCCTCCAGCGCGCTTGTGAACAGTTTCGGGGATATTACATCCCCCTGTCTCACCCCTCTGCGCAACTGGATAGACTTAGACTGCTGGTTCTGTACTTGGACATTCATAGTGGCGGATTCATAAAGACATCTCAGCACTTCGATATAGCGACAGTCTACTTGGCACCGCTGCAAGGATTCCAGAACCGACCAGATCTCAACAGAGTCAAAGGCCTTCTCATAGTCCACAAATGCCAGACACAGAGGCTGATTATACTCCTCGGTCTTCTGTATAATCTGCCTTACTGTGTGTATGTGGTCTATGGTGGCATATCCTCTGCGAAATCCGGCCTGTTCCGGTGGCTGAAACTCGTCGAGTCTTCTTGCTAGACGATTCGTTATAACTCTAGAGAACAGCTTATAGACATGGCTCAGGAGTGAGATGGGTCTATAATTCTTAAGAAGGGTTTTATCGCCCTTCTTAAAAAAGAGAACCACGACACTTCCGCTCCACGCCTTTGGAGTTCTCCCACAGTGAAGGACAGAGCTGAAGAGGTTCTGCAGCTCCAGAAGTATCGGAGCTCCTCCAGCCTTCAGAAGCTCTGAAGTAATTCCATCCTCACCAGGGGCTTTTCCATTTTTTAGTTGTCTCAGAGCCAGTACGATCTCGTCTTGGTCAATGTCTGGCAGTTCGTCGGTGTAGTGGCGTATCAGGGTGGCTCGAGAATCTTGGTTTTCACGCTGAGGACAAAGAGCATGTGCGGCGTATAACCGGCCGTAGAAATCCTCAATCTCGGCAAAGACCTCCGACCTCGTCAAGGCGGTTCTACCCTCGTGCGTCGTCAGCTTCGTCAGATGGCTCCTTCCAAGCTGCTGAGTGAATACTTTGGACCCTCGGTTTCGCTCTATCGCCTCTTCAATGAGGCGAGTATTAAAGCTCCGAAGGTCTCGCCGTACCATCTTCGCAATGCGCTTGTTTAGGTCTGACCTTTCTGACGAAGTGAGCTGGGTAGTTTCTCGCCTTGCTGTCATCAGTCTTAGGGTCTCTTCCGAGAGTTTGGATTTCCTGCCTTTACACCGCTTTTGACAAAAAAATTTGATGCCCTTGCCTCTCAGCGTTTCCACCAGATTGTGTAGGGTCTCGTCTACGTCCTCCGTGGGTTCCGATGCGGCAAATCTCTCTCCGAGTATCCTCTGGAACTCCTCGGAGCCTGCCATGATTTGAAGCGGATTGGGTCGGAGCGTAGACTTCATCAGACGGTTTCGTTCAAGCTTGAGGTTGATATTCAGAGAGCCTCGAACAAGTCTGTGATCAGATCCGGTATTAAACCTGTTGATAACTGAGACATCTCTGAATATGTGCTTCTTATCCGTCATGATGAAGTCGATCTCATTTTTTGTCACAGCGTCAGGGCTTTGCCACGTCCACTTCCTTTGGAGCTTTTTCTTGAAGAACGAGTTCATCAGGAAAAGCCCCTCATTCTCCAGGAAGTTGACGAGCATTTGTCCCCTGTGATTCCGGCTTCCATAACCATGTGGTCCTACTCGTGATTCACCGCAATTTTGGACTCCCACTTTAGCGTTAAAGTCCCCCATAACAACGTTGAAGTGGGCCTTGCGGGTGTTGTGCAAGGCTTTGGATATGTCCTCATACATCTCCTCCACTTCATCATCCGAGTGTGCCGAGGTCGGTGCGTAAACCTGAATGACCTTCAAACTATATCGTTCGGATAGTTGTAGTATCAGGTACGCTACCCTGGTCGACACACTGGAGATTTCAAGAACGTTGTTAATGAGAGACTTATTAACGAGAAACCCTACGCCACCCTGGGATGTTTTATCGCCTTCGCGGTAGTACATAAGGTGGCCCGAGTCTAGAGTTACAGTGTCCTCGCCCTCTCTACGGACTTCACACAACCCTAGGACATGCCACCTTATTTTTTCCAGTTCCACTTCCAACTGCGCTAGATGTTCGTCAAGCCTTAGACTGCGTCCGTTAAACGTTGCCAGGGTCAGTTGGGATGGGCGGCCTACCATAGCCCGGAGATTCTTCGCACCCCTTGCCCTGCTGTCACCGTGACCGCCGCCTTGGCCAAGACCAGCAGGGCGACCGGGAACACGGGGCCATTTATTTTTTGTGCGTACCATTGGGAGGGAATGCCCATAATCGCCACGCTGGGCAGGCGGGTTGGCGATCGCAGAAACACAGCTTCTCGCACCGTTAACACTGCTGCCTGTCAACGGCCAGGTAGCTTAACTGTGTCAGTTGAGCTGGGATATACCGCCTCCAGCCGGTATCAGGAAGAGGAATAAGGAGTGGTCAATAGTGGAGGGAGAGGGGTATATGGATGCTTCTGTCACGGAAGGGATAGGGAAGTGTGACATTTGCAGCTCGTGTAGTCCGGGGTCGCGTACCCGAAGTGAATTTTGCCGGCTATCGGACAGATGCCCGGAGAATTCACCCACTGAAGGCAAGTTAATTATTTATTATTATTAAAAGTTATTTGTAATTTATTAAAGAAAATATGTTTATTAAATAGCTCAAAAAACTAATTTCTTGGTTACATTTGTTCATATCAATTTATTTCAAATTACCATTTATTATAAGCAACTGATGGATTAAAAATATCTTTCTAACAATTTAGCGTTGTTCGGGAAGACATCGTTTTTCTGAGGCTCCTATCTTACCTGAAGATGCCCTGTAAAAGGGCGAAACAATAATTTCTCGAATTTTCATGAAATTAAATTTGCGCGGAAATTGTTACAAAGATATTTTTATCCATCACTTGCTTATAATGGATTTTCCCAAAGTAAAGCCTGAAATAATTAAAGACCATTTATTATGATAAATAGTGTATTCATTTGTAACATACATACATACATAAAATCACGCCTGCTTAAGCGGGGCATGAACCGACATTTCTGCAAGGCGTCATTGATAGGTGCGCTTGTTATCGTCATACATGCATACATATATTAACGCCTGTTTCGCCGAAGGGATAGGCAGAGGCATATTACACGCCCACACTTCGCCAATAGTTGGTCCCACGTAATAGGTGGTGAGCTTATTTCCGCTTACCGGACACTGTTTTGTTCGCCAGAGCCTCCTTCGTTGATCGGCAGGTGCAACACTTGGTATATCCCACACTCTTACTCTATAGTATGTATGGGGATCCTATCAACACCGAAGGATCCCAATCCAACTTCACCTTCAAGTGGTGCTACTGCCGATCAACGGACGAGGCTCTGGCAAACATATTGTTCCCGGTAAGCGGCAATAGGCTCGCCACCTATTACGTGAGACCAACTTTATAATTTGCGAAATGCAGGCATATAATATGCCTCTGTCTACAGGCGTACTGCTTACAGAAACAGGCGTGATGGTATGTATGTAGGTACAATCGGCACTACCTCTGCTACTCTACTACTCATTTTTCATGCATATTATCAGCTTTTTATATTGCAAATAATCCGGTCTCTAGTTTTGATCCACAAGGTCAAAAGCTTTTATCATGTCCATATAGATGACACGTGATAGAATTGCTTTTATCAAGACAAAGGATTGATCTTTTTACAAGTCGTAGATAGCTGTATTTATTGAGATATTCTTACGAAAACCTTTTTGCTCATTGGATAAGAAATGCATAAATTTGATTGTACATACATACATACCATCACGCCTGTTTCTGTAAGCAGTACGCCTGTAGGCAGAAGCATAATATATGACCGCATTTCGCAAATTATAAAGTTGGTCTCACGTAATAGGTGGCGAGCCTATTGCCGCTTGCCGGGAACAATATGTTTGCCAGAGCCTCGTCCGTTGATCGGCAGTAGCATCACTTGAAGGTGAAGTTGGATTGGGATCCATCGGTGTTGATAGGATCCCCATACATACTGTAGAGTAAGAGTGTAGGATATACCAAGTGTTGCACCTGCCGATCATCGAAGGAGGCTCTGGCGAACAAAACAGTGCCCGGTAAGCGGAAATAAGCTCACCACCTATTACGTGGGACCAACTATTGGCGAAGTGTGGGCGTGTAATATGCCTCTGCTTATCCCTTCGGCGAAACAGGCGTTAATATATGTATGCATGTATGACCATAACAAGCGCACCTATTAATGACGCCTTGCAGAAATGTCGGTTCATGCCCCGCTTAAGCAGGCGTGATTTTATGTATGTATGTATGTTACAAATGAATACACTATTTATCATAATAAATGGTCTTTACTTATTTCAGGCTTTACTTTGGGAAAATCCATTATAAGCAAGTGATGGATAAAAATATCTTTGTAACAATTTCCGCGCAAATCAGAAAGATATTTTTAATCCATCAGTTGCTTGTAATAAATGGTAATCCTTATTCCTTACTATTCCTTACTATATTATATATATTATATATTATATTATTATATAATATTATAAATGCGAAAGTAACTCTGTCTGTCTGTCTGTCTGTTACTCTTTCACGCCAAAACTACTGAACGGATTAAAATGAAATTTGGTATACAGATAGTCTAGACCCTGAGAAAGGATATAGGCTACTTTTTATTGCGAAAAGGGGGTTATAAATGCTACCCAAAGATACTATTCCACGCGGACGAAGTCGCGGATAACAGCTAGTTTGAAATAAATTGGTATGAACAAATGGAACCAAGAAATTAGTTTTTTGAGCTATTTAATAAACATATTTTCTTTAATAAATTACAAATAATTTTTAATAATCTACTTTCTTACATAATTATTAAAAATAAAAACTATAAATAAAATATGTCTTCCAACTGTGGGCCAAGACTAGGTATGGTGCCAAGAATGCTGGCAACATTTCCTCTTTGGATTGCCAGGCCAATACGCTGGCAGAAGATGCTGCCAGCCTTCTTGTCACCGGAAGCAGCAATTAGGCGAGAATTTAACTCCTTCACGAGCTGCTTTGCTTCCGGCCCCAATGGACCTAATGTCTCCTCCGCAAACGGAACAAAAAGAAAGTTAGGCCGCTAGAGTAAGAGACGGCCCGTCCAACAAGGTACCGACATTGGCAGACGGTAATGTCTGGAGCCAGTGACTTGACTCTCTCTCGGAGACTGCAGTGAGACGAGCAATTTCTACTGAATTGACAGATGTTGACAGAAGTCCATCAAAATTTTTTTTACATAGAGGCTCGTCCCAGTGCCTCTGCGACTGTGGCAGTAGAGGGAAGTCGGAACTTAGGCAGGAGGATTGCCAGGCGTTTTTAGCATCTGCCCCGCACGACAACTCTACGGAACCCAAAGAAGGGTCGATAATCTTCCGGTAGAGATTGTGCGTACTATGAGCAGAAGACAAAATCGCCGGCAGTGCCACGCTAGATACATTTCTTACACCTAGACCTCCGAAGCGTACAGGAAGGGAAGCCTGACTCCAAACGCGGTCATTCATTGGACAATTTAGAATTTTGACTAAAGTATTTCTTATAAGATTATCCAAATTTGATAACAAAGAAGGAAAACGCCAAAATTGAGCGCATCGGAAAACATAATATGTAAATTTTGGAACGAATAGACACAACCGTACAGCAAATAACGCCATGTGTGAATTAATTTGGAAGAGACGGTCTGAAGTAGAATTAAATTTTGCAATTACATCTTTTATGAAAGCCGGAATGGCAGCATCGAGAATCGGCGCGCCTAATAAAAATAAAGAGTCGTCTGTCAAAATTTTGATATTGGGAGCCAGAAGATTGAAATCAGAAAATATTTGTGCTCTACGGTCCGGAGCCACGGTATTTAAAACTCACACTTCATGAAATTTAATTCCAAATCTATAGTACCAAAGTCATTTATTAAATTTTGTAGGTCCCTGAGGACTAAACTTGAGTTTCCTCCTAAAGTTCCGCCATCGAGGTACCAGACATGAAATTTTGAATTTAGACTGGTAATAATTTTGTGAATTGCCTAAGAGAAAATAGCTGGACCCAAGGGGTCGCCTTGCTGGCAAGCAACGGCAGAATGCAGATGATTGTTACGGTGAATCAAACTAGTTGGTTTACTGTAACATTGCCATAGATAATTTTAAAATAAAGGTATTTCTTCTTTTACTTTCGCCAGCAAAGCACCCCTGTCCACAGAGTTAAAAGCGTTTTTGACGTCTACCTTTAGCAGCACTTCGCCACCATCATTAAGCAAGAAGGTGCGGGCCGCGTGAACCGCGGCCTCACAGCCACCCTTCGAGCCGAACCCGAGTTGTATTGGCTGAAATTTATAAGAAAGGTCAGAATGTGTTTTACACAAATTTTTGATGCAATCCGCCTGCTGGTACACCCCACGGCGATCGGCCTTATACCACTGTCTTTTTTTTTTTAATGCGCAAAGGTTAGCGCCGCAGAGTATACCGGTGATGTCTTGTGGTACTTTACTAGCAAGCATATGGTTGCACAGATTCGTAATTTTAGTGAGAAGGGGTTCTACCGGCGTCTCCAGATTTAATAATAATAATAATAATAATCCTTTATTGCACATAAAACATAAGTAGATTACAAAAGGTATTTAAAAACTAAAAGTACAAAGGTGGACTTATCTCTAGAAGAGATCTCTACCAGCCAACCCTAGAAGTTGATAAATTTGTAGGTACGGGATTAAATTTGGTTAAAGATCATTGTAAAAAAAAAGGAAATAAAAAATCTTATTACTTAAACATACTACATACTTACATACATATACTTATATGAATATTATACATACATATATATCAATATTATGATTAATAATGTAATAAAAATTAAATATTATAAAATTTATAAAAAGTGTTAACTAAGTGCCAAAACAGACAAGTAGTGATTTCTCAATTGATTTTTGAATGACACAACTGATGGACTCTCACGGATCTGAGAGGGAAGACTGTTCCACATTCGTACAGCACGGGCTGAGAAGGAGTTACGGAAAAACTTAGTGTTGGTGGAAGGAGAAACAAGGGTCTTAGTTACACAGGACCGTTTGGGGCGGGATGTAGAAGGTAGAACATTGAAACGAACACGTAAGTAATGGGGAAGCTGAGGATGGTAAAGGATTTTGTACAACATACACAGGATGTGCATATCTCTGCGGAGCCTTATAGGAAGCCATTTAAGTTTTGCCCGGTACTCAGAAACGTGATCATATTTACGCAGACTAAAAAACTAATAAACCTTAGGGCTAGGTTCTGAAGACGTTCCAGCTTATTAAGTAACTCTTCAGTTGCATCCAAATAACAGATATCAGCATAGTCGAGAATAGGTAGTAAAAGCGCATGAGCAAGCATAACTTTGGTCTTAAATGGTAAGAAAAATTGTAGTCGTCTGAGAGAATGGTATGCAAAGTGCATACGCCGACTAACGTCATTAATGTGAGGTATCCAAGAAAGAGTGTGATCAAGAATAAGGCCCAAATTCCTAGTTTTATCAGTAAACGCAATTTTTGCGCCTCCATAAATAATCGCTGGTAGGGAATCAACAGCGAGCCTCCTGTACATGCCACTACTTCCTATAATTATAGCCTGGGACTTCTTGGGGTTAACAAGCAATCCAAAAGAACTCGACCAAGCATTAATTAAACTAAGATCAGCATTAACAGCTTCTATAGCTGAGTGAGCATCCTCAAGACAAAAATGCCTGTAAATCTGCAAGTCATCTGCATACAGGTGGTGGGAAGAAGTAATGACACTGGTAACTTTATTAATAAAAAGTGAGAAAAGGAGAGGAGATAGAACGCCGCCTTGTGGAACACCCGATGCTAAAGAGCACCAGTCAGATAGCATGTCATCACTCCTGATACGTTGTCTACGACCATGTAAGTAGTCAGAGAACCAAGCAATAACTGAAGGAGAAAAGTTAACAGAGCGGAGGGTAGCAAGGAGAATGTCAAAGTCAACAGAGTTAAAAGCGCTGCTAAAATCAAGCAGTACTATAATGGTAAACATTTTGTTGTCCATCGCGCAATGAATATCCTCAGTAACATTCAATAATGCAGTAACGGTGCTGTGTCCTGACCGAAAGCCAGACTGATAGGGACTGAGAACATCGTGCCGGGAAAGGTAAGCAAACACTTGCTTGTGTACAGCGCTTTCAAGGACTTTTGACAGAAATGGTAGAATGGATATGGGACGGAAATGGGAGGATTCGGTAGGATTTATAGACTTAGGGATAGGCACGACTTGGGCAGGCTTCCATTCACTAGGAAAAATGCTGGCCGAAAGTGATGTGTTTAAAATGTGAGTGATAATCGGCAGAACATCATCTAAAATCGGAATTAGCATATCCCGGCAGATACCATCATTACCTATAGCCTTTGATGTAATGGAAAGGATACTCTTTTTAACCTCCCCCTCAGAAATGCCGCGAAAAGTAAATGGCTCGTAGTCAGGCAGTGATGAGCCAGATAAGACAGACAGTGTAGACAATTTAGATGTGTTAGAGATAATAGTGGGAGAACTAGAGAAGTATGTATTTAGAGAGTTAAGCTCGGGCAGCTGCGAAGAAGGGTCTGATTATTCCCTATACCAAGGGTATTGAGGAATTTCCAGGCTTGGGAAGGAGATTTATTTTCAAGTGTGGAGTGAATAAAGCGGCGTTTAGAATCCCTACACATCCTGTTGCAGAGATTTCGTAATCTTTTATATTTTTGGCAGTTTTCATTAGATTTGTTCTTTTTAAGCCTTGCTTTCGCTTTATCCCGTTTCTGACTTACTTTCTTTATATCTGGTGTGAGCCAGGGTGCCGGAAAGTGTTTAATACGCACCTCTCGAAGAGGAGCATGCAAGTCATAAAGCTCAAGAATTAACTCACTAAAAATTTTGACCTTATCATGAATACAGTTGGTAATATATAAACTACCCCAATCGATCCACAATTTACCACAAAGTAAATCTTTGAAATGTTGGGATAGACCGTCTAAACCACCGGCAGAGCCATTTTATATACTTCGTCTTCGTTGGTGGAAGGCGAAGCATCTGTAGACTCGGGCGGGTCGGGGAGGCGAAGTGTTGCTGCAGGAGAAGGTTGTTTCGAAACGAGAGCTGCCACAGTTTCTGGAGAGTCAGGAGCAACGGTATCACTAGAAAAAATTTACTGAGAGGCTCCTTTTATATCACCCTCATTGATTTTTTCTTCAACAATGCTTGTGATGAATAAAGTTTTTAAGGTTTTTTAAAACTAATGACTGGACTAGGACACGGTGGTAACGGATTGGTGCAGTTGGATTTAATTTTATGAGTTAGGGTACTGCCATTATCATCCTTGCTCACATGTAAAACACGATAAGCAAATGTCAATAGCAGTTCCCAGCTGTGTGAGGTGTTTTCAAGAATGACCCTATCGATGGTTTGTGCTAATGAATGAGCTACTGAGATGCAAGCTCCTCCTGGAATACGTTTGATAATTGGAGTACCTACTACTTTTTAATTTTGCAAGTTGATGCCAAAACTCAAAATTCTGTGGGATGTTTGCGTCAACTAAAGGAAGGGATACATCGGGGCGGGTTTGGAAGGCAAAAGAAGGTTTGTGCACCTTACCTAAATGGATCTTTAGACCCCTTTAGCCCCTAAAAAATATTTGTTGAGGGCAGAGCTCGCAACTCACATAGTTTCCGTTGCCGGTATCTTGGCCTAAACTTGCGGAGAGTTGGGACATCTAATGAATTTATACATCATAACCATTATAACAATTGAATTAAAATACAAACAAATAACCCTAAGAATTGAAAACAAGCGCGAAACGTCAGCAGCACGAAAAGCGTTACTCCTATTGGACTTTGAATTACGGCTCAACGCTTATTGGTAAAAGCGGAGCCGTTGTCAATGCGACCAAAGACAGCTTATTCTGATTTTGATGGGGCTTGATGGATCACTAAAAACGGGTGCTCCACAGCCGCTACAGAGGCGACGCATGCAGTTGCTTGTAATAGCGCACGCGTAGACACGCGATGGGATCACTTTCTGCCCTTCATTTTCTCATGATAATGTATAAAAAATATTAAAAAATTATAAGAAATAACGAGCGTAAGTTTCACTCTTGGTTGAAGTTTTTTTTTGACATATTAATTCCCACATTTAATATAACACGTATTGGTTTAAAGATAACATTTACTTGTAACAGAACAACGAGCCGCTCTATGATATGTCTAGTGTATCATCCTTTTACGAACGAAACGTCGAGGACGCTCGCCTCTTTGTTATAAACCTACGAGCATATTGGTGTAACATTTCGACGAGCCACGAGTGCGGGCGATCTGCGGTTGCGGGTTATTAACTCTTCTGCAATCACTCCTAGCCGGCCTAAAAGAGTTCCACTCCCTCTCATCTCACGGGGAAAAAGAGTCGACGACGGGATGATGGGCAGCAACGTCATTCTCCTTACTGGCCAGAACTGCAGTCACCAACCCGCCTGCCCGGCGTGGTGATTATGGGCAAATAGTCCCGATGGAATGATATACAGGGTTGCCTACCCTAGTAGGTTACCTTATTCCATTTATGTGGCTTCCTGGTCATGGTGGCCTTGAGGAAAATGAGGTTTCATTTAGGCTTGCTAAGGAAGGGTTTTTATTTTAAAACCACTTTCCTGATCCATTTACATCCGTCACGATCCTTTTTAAATAATTTTTCTTTCAAAATTCCCTTCCTTAAAAAGTTACATGTCATTGGCTTTGTACATGTTTGTAAATGAGTGTTGGTGAATCAAACAAAACAGTGCAACATCACTTAACAAATTCTTTCAAGAAGTCCATGTGAGATCTCAGTATAGTCCCACATCTTTACTGAGAACTCAAGGGGCTTAGGGGAGGGCATCTCATTTATCGTCTTTATCGCCACTCATTCTCATTTACTATTTAGTAATTATTAATAATAACTTAACACTAGCTAAAAATGCTAAACGCACGAGGCCATTATTTAAAGGAAAAAACTGTCGTTTTGAGTTTTGGCGCAATAATAGGCATTCTATGTTTGTCATTAAACGAAAAAGAATTTTATTATGACCCACTGAGTCGAATTTGACCATAAATTGATTAATACATCTCTGTCTTTATATTTGTCAGGTGGATAGATACAGTGTGAAGGTGTGTCCGATGTATGTCGCCTACGCGGAGTGAGATCTTCGTCCGCCGGTGCCGCCGAACGTATTCAGGGAGGAGAGGTCGATCTCGTCGAAAGTGGCTTCTTTGTCGGGAATGCATCCTTGTCCGCCTATGGAGGATTGACTGCAAAATAAAAAAATTCTTAATTATGTTCAACCTATTAAAGATGTCCTCGGAAGATCAGCGTGGTGACATCCTGTGTTGTCCGACAGTGTGTTGAGGGGACACCGTTTTAGTACACAGTATGTTTAATGTTGTTTTTTTCATGTGTAAATTTAACCGTTTCGTTTTTTCTGTATATTTACTATGTTTATTTGTAATAAATTAATATATTTTCTTTCTTTCAGATTTCTGTTATTTTCTGTGCAACTCGCACACAGAAGTCGCACTCACTCACCAATCCGGGCCAGAGTGGTGGTAAGTGGAAGGATGTGATCTCTGCGTACCGCTGCTGGAATTGGGCGTGACCATATTTATGTACAGAACACAGTTTGCTGCAAAACTCTGTATTATCTGCGTTCTACAAGTCACTCCTAAAACAATATATAAAACGTGGCAGGCTTTTCCCTGCTAGCTGCCATCTGTCAGTTCACACTTGTGATGCAGATATGCTCCTAAGGATGTAGGGTCAAAAACAGTTGTCGCTTTAGTCACACTAACAGTATGAATGCAAAACGAAATAGTAAAGATTACCTTTCACCTTCCTTGCACTGCTGCTGGTTATCTTGGTTCGATTGAGCAGATGCCGCGACCACCAGGGCGAACAAGGCGAACAGGTTGAGGAACTGCATGCTGCTTGATAGGATTGATAGTGTTAGCGTTACCATTTCTTCAAGTAAGCTGTGTATAGCACAAAGCTCCGCAGTGCTGGGTGGTCAGAAACATTAGTGATATCCTAGCATTATCTCGGTGGCTCTAGACTTAAGCTTAGGGCCCAGGGTCTGCTTACTGATGTAACCAAATTTTGGCTGAATTTCTGCTGATACGTGGAGCCACTGCTATCTGACTTCCGCAACCCAGAGGGAAACATCATTCTATGGTTAAACCAGCTGACAGCATATTTGAAGGTTCTACTACCTAATAACGACTGCCGTAGATGTTCATGACAGCCGGACAGATATTTTTAGTTCAGGTATTGTCAGGTAACTTACTTCTTTTGCAAACACTTAACACAATAAGAAAATTTTATAATTATGCACTACTACTTACTTACCTGCTTTTTCAGATTTAATATGCTGTTAGATTTAAGATTTTATTTATCGTAATTTGTAATGTACCAAATAAACGTATTTATTATTATTATAATTACTTACTTAATGAGATTAGTTGATTTGATGTGTTTAACTTGCTACGATTTCCAATATTTTTTCTTCACTTTACAGAGGTATATATACTGATCGAAATCTTAGATGTTCCGCTTTATTAAATTGCAATTTTACACAATTCATTAGTATTTAGTTAAACTATGAAGTATTGATTATGTACGATTGTACAAATTCGATAAGTATTAGACATCTCAAATTTAATTTCTTAATTTATAATTTGAGTGCACACACAAAATATCTTTGAAAATCAAACAAATTTACTTTGTAATTTTAACTGGTATTACGTTTATTTCATATAACTTTTAGTTAAAATCAAGACAGTGTATTTATTGCATGGATTAATATATGTTTAATGCTAGATAAAATAAACATATGACAACAGTACACACCCCTCTGTCTACCCCTTCGGAGAAACATGTATGTATGGTGATATGTAGGTATGTATCAAAGTAAAAAAATATATATGTCATAAACTATAACATAGTACTTAAATACGTTAAATCGAAATAAGATTACACTGAAATCACGAAGCTTAGATTCACTTACATGGAACAAAACAATTAAAATACAAAAAATATTGAATTGTAAGTGAATCTAAGAGCCAGTCCCGAGCCACCGCTCTGTAAAAGAACTAGGAAGAAGATTTTAGTGTGATGAAATTGTAATTGTTTCTTATATTTCATTTTATGGTTTTCAAGTGCTATGTTATAAAAATACATGAAGTTTGAAGTTTAATGGACTATTGAAGTTATAGATACAAATCAAATCATAGTAACATTGAGGTCGTCTCCATTTACTTTTCTGGCGCATTTCACAAGGTTCATAATGGAGATTATAACCATTGAGAGTTTCTACTTTTCTTCCATATTAATACAACAAATAATAGTGTTTTATAAGAAACGTGGTAAATTCAAGAAATTTACTTTATCATGGGGACAGACAGCTTATTGCAGGGGTCCTAAAATTTTACCTTGAGAAACCCCTTAGTTAACCCCTTAGTTATTCGTACTGCCTCATACTTTTCTGCTAACCCAAAGGTTAACTGGTAGAGAATGCCTTGCAGCATTAAGTTCGCCTATTGTACATTTTAATTTGTGCGATAAAGTTTAAATAAATAAATATGTTTGCATTATTTAATCATAATTAGAATAATAATAAATATACCTATTAGTAGATTTGGCGAGACCATTTATAATTGCCTTAAAATGCATTAAATCAGAATAAGGACATTATTAATAAATTATATATGAAGTTTCTACATACGCGTCTCAGTTTTCAATTATACCCAAGCCGAAAAACATGACGATCGCTTGGAAATGTTTTTCAATAATTATTTGTTATAATTTTAAATGGTGGATGGGGGATCCCATAAATATTTTATAAGCCCATGTCACCCTACCTGCATGTGGTTCACCTGCCGATAAGCTGACTAGGCTTTATAAAGTAATAAATTTTATTATATTTGTATAATTTATAAATTAATTAAAATTAAACCAGCTTTTGAAAGTTTGTATCAAATTGAGAATTTAATCAAAGGGACGTAAGAACTTTTCCCAGAAACTGTAGGTGCTAATTCTATATTAGGGTGCCAAACCTGGTTTACATTTTGCCCAAACCTCGGTCGACGTGGAGCGAACCTTTTCCTTTTACAAAAATATTCTAAACGATTGAAAACTCAATCTTACCACTGAAAATTTGGAAAAATACATAATTGTCAAATAATTTTCATTTCATGTAATGTTACTGAACTTATTATTTCCCATCAAAAAATAATTTACTCATTGTATGCTGCTCAGAAAAAGAAAAATTAAAACTTACAATCCTCTTTTTTTATTTTAAGTGTTCCTAAAATCTATCTTTTCGCATATTCTGCCATTTTTTTGTGCATATTAAAAGCATTTTTCATTCATATTCGCATGCATATTACCAGCTTTTTATGTTGCATATAATCCGGTCTCTAGTTTTGATCAATTAGGTCAAAAGCTTTTGTCATATCCATATAGATGACACGTGATAGAATTGCTTTCATCGAGACAAAGGATTGATCTTTTCACTAAGTCGTAGATTCGCTGCGCCGGGAGGGTCTCAGGCAGCGGGGGCAGGGGGCTCCTGCTGTCTAACCATGAACCCTCCGAGAAGTCGGCCACACACGCTATGGTCGCACAGGGAGGTAGGAGGGGCGCGTCCACTGCGTCTCTCTGAGGAGGTCCTCCCGGTTTTGGTCCGGGGGACGTTGGCCGCGGGCGGGGTGTCAGAGCTGCAACCCAGGTACTGGCGTCCCGCCTCTTTCTCAACAAGCGAAAACCTTTTTGCTCATTGGATAAGGAATGCATAAATTTGATTGTACATACATACATATCATCACGCCTGTTTCTGTAAGCAGTACGCCTGTAGGCAGAGGCATATTATATGCCCGCATATCGCCAATTATAAAGTTGGTCTCACGTAATAGGTGGCGAGCCTATTGCCGCTCACCGGGCACTGTTTTGTTCGCCAGAGCCTTCTCCGTTGATCGGCAGGTGCAACACTTGCAGAAGAGGTTATAGCTTGGGCTCCTTAGATGCTTGGTAGAAACTCAATACACCTAACACCTATACACTAAATTACAATTGTATGCTTTATTACCGCTGTAACAACCAACTATTGGCGAAGTGTGGGCGTGTAATATGCCTCTGCCTACCCTTTCGGAGAAACAGGCGTGGATTTATGTATGTATGTATGACGATAACAAGCACACCCACTCATGACGCCCTGCAGAAATGTCGGTTCATGCCCCGCTTAAGCAGGCGTGATTTTATGTATATATGTATGCTACAAATGAACACAATATTTATCTTATGAAATGGTCATTAATTAATTCAGGCTCTACTTTGCGGAAATCCATTGTAAGCAAGTGATGGATAAAATTAGTTTTGTAACTTTAAAACTGGGGGGAAAAAGTAAAAATTATAATACTGAGTTTAAACTTAACATTGATAAAAAAACTCTTACATCTGACTTAGATGTAGCCAATGCTTTCGAAAACTTTTTTACTAATATTCCAGTGTCTATCACAAGAGATTTAAATTGTTCGCCCACTTTAGCGGAGTCTATTTTGAAAGATAACGTGAGTATATGTACAGTAGATTTTACGTTTAGTCATGTTACATCTATGGATATAATTAAGACATTCAATACTCTTAGTGTTAAGAAAGCTGCAGACCTCTGGGGCAATTCCATAGTAGTTATCAAGCCTATCATTGTTTCGGTGGCGCACAGTTTGGCTCTAATATTTAATAAATGTGTAGATTGCGGCAAATTTCCCGATCTAATGAAAGAAAGTAAAATCATTCCATTATATAAATCGGGCAGTACAACAGACCCAACAAATTTTCGACCTATCTCAGTGCTGCCTACATTTAGTAAAATTTTTGAAAAACTTGTTTACAACCAGATGTTAATATTTTTCAATAAAAATGGATTAATGCATTCAAAACAATTTGGATTCACTAAGGGTCGCTCTACAACCGATGCAGGTGTTGAGCTTTTAAAACATATATTTGATGCTTGGGAAAATTCTTTGGACGCTTTAGGTATTTTTTGCGATCTGTCCAAAGCTTTTGACTGTGTTCCTCATGAAGCATTGATAAAAAAATTAGACTATTACGGAATAAGAAACTCCGCATTGGATCTTCTCACTTCATATCTAAGTAAAAGGATTCAAAGGGTTGAGGTTAATGGAAAGCGATCTCAGGGGTCTGTTGTAAAAATGGGGGTACCGCAGGGCTCGATTCTCGGTCCGTTTTTGTTTTTGATTTATATGAATGATTTGCCATATTTTGTTAAAGAAAACCACGAGATAGTTTTGTTTGCTGATGATACATCATTATTGTTTAAGTTAAAACGAAATCAGAATTTAGACGAAGTAAACAGTGCAATCTCGAAGGTGGTGCACTGGTTTGACGTTAACAATTTGCTATTAAATGGGGCTAAAACGAAATGTATTAAATTCGTGACGCCTAACGTCAGACAGGCAAACCCTACTATTATGGTAAAGGAGGATGAGTTGACCCTTGTGGATACTACCAAGTTTTTAGGGATTACTTTAGACTCTAAGCTACAGTGGGGCCCACATATTGGTGAATTGTCGAGTAGACTTAGCTCTGCAGCATTCGCGGTAAAGAAAATTCGCCAATTAACAGACGTTGTAACAGCTAGGCTAGTTTATCATAGCTATTTCCATAGTGTTATGTCCTATGGTATTCTTCTGTGGGGTTGTGCCGCAGACATTCAAACAATCTTTGTGCTGCAGAAGAGGGCTATTCGAGCAATTTATAATCTCCCGTGTGGACATTCACTAAGGGAAAAGTTTAAAGAAATTGGTATTTTAACAGTGGCCGGTCAATTCATTTATGATAACCTGGTTTATGTACATAAGAATACTGATCAATTTAGTAAGAAAAGCTGTGTACATAACCTTAACACAAGGAATAAGCATAAATTAGTTGTACCTGCCACTAGGCTCCAAAAGATAAACAAATCTTTTAAAGGTCAATGTGTGCGATTCTACAATAAAATCCCAAGCAACATACAGCAATTGAGCCTAAATAAATTTAAATTAACAATAAAACACAAGCTGTCTTCAAAGGGATATTATTCTATTAAAGACTATACGGCAGATAAAAATGCTTGGGATTAAGCTGCCGTTTCATACAGGCTATTCTAATATGAATGACTTGAAAACATAAATATTGTTAAGGTTATGTTATATTGCATTGTATAGCTTCACAGACAAATGAAGATTGTAATTCTAGTACCAAACTAATGGACATATTTAAAAGAGCATAGCCTGTGAGTTTCTTGCCAGTTCTTCTTACAGAGCGGTGGCTCGGAACTGGCACTTAGATTCACTTACACTTAATTATTTTTTATTTTTAAATTGTTTTGTTGCATGTAAGTGAATCTAAGCTTCGTGATTTAGTGTAATATTATTTCGATTGTTTTTTTTTTCATTTGTGATCATGACGTTTTCAAGTACTATGTATAATAGTTTATGAAATAAATAATTTTTTTACTTTACTTTACTTTACTTTCATGAAAAATCGAGAAATAGTTGTTTCGCCCTTACACATGGCATCTTCAGGTAAGATAGGAGCCTCAGGAAAACGATGTCTTCACGACCAACGCTAAATTGTTTCAAAGATATTTTTAATCCATCAGTTGCTTGTAATAAATGGTAGTTTGAAATAAATTGGTATGAACAAAATGACAATTTCCTTCTCTGCCTACAATGACGCAAACAATTTTACTTCCCACAAACGCCTGGAAGTAAATAAAATTGAGGTATTAATTCCCACATTTAATATAACACGTATTGGTTTAAAGATAACATTTACTTGTAACAGAACAACGAGCCGCTCTATGATAATAATATGTCTAGTGTATCATCCTTTTACGAACGAAACGTCGAGGACGCTCGCCTCTTTGTTATAAACCTACGAGCATATTGGTGTAACATTTCGTCGAGCCACGAGTGCGGGCGATGTGCTGTTGCGGGCTATTAACTCTTCTGCAATCACTCCTAGCCGGCTCCTAGTTCCACTTCCTCTCATCTCACGGGGAAAAAGAGTCGACGACGGGATGATGGGCAGCAACGTCATTCTCCTTACTGGCCAGATAGCTCAACCAACCGCAGTCACCAACCCGCCTGCCCGGCGTGGTGATTATGGGCAAATAATCCCGATGGAATGATATACAGGGTTGCCTACCCTAGTAGGTTACCTTATTCCATTTATCCCCTCATATGTGAAACACCGGCTCCCGGTATAAACATATCTTCGCCTAATCGGTTGACGTACCGGGAGCCGGTATGGCAAACTGTGTTCTCATATTCGCTCTAAAAAACGTCATTGTATATACCCTATCCTTTCTAACACGTTACAAATGCATAAAGAAGAAACAGGCTGACTAGTAAAGCCAAAATCTCGGCCAACTTTAGCGGAAAAAATTTAAACAAATGTCAATAAAACCACTTTCCTGATCCATTTATATCCGTCACGATCCTTTTTAAATACTTTTTCTTTCAAAATTCCCTTCCTTAAAAAGTTACATGTCATTGGCCTTGTACATGTTTTTACATGAGTGTTGGTGAATCAAACAAAACAGTGCAACATCACTAAACAAATTCTTTCAAGAAGTCCATGTGAGATCTCAGTATAGTCCCACATCTTTACTGAGAACTCAAGGGGCTTAGGGGAGGGCATCTCATTTCCCCCCCGACTGGTCTCCACCTTGTCGTGGTGGGGGGGCTGAGTACCTCCCGGTAGGGCGCAGGAGGCGCTAGAGAAAAGGTAACACCCAGAGATTGGCGACTCTGGGTGCCCTTAGTACTGACTACCGGGGGGGAAACTAAGAGGGACCTGTGGAGGGCGCGGCGGGCGGGCCAGGAGGGCCCGTCAAGCAGCGCCGGGAGGGTCTCAGGCAGCGGGGGCAGGGGGCTCCTGCTGTCTAACCATGAACCCTCCGAGAAGTCGGCCACACACGCTATGGTCGCACAGGGAGGTAGGAGGGGCGCGTCCACTGCGTCTCTCTGAGGAGGTCCTCCCGGTTTTGGTCCGGGAGACGTTGGCCGCGGGCGGGGTGTCAGAGCTGCAACCCAGGTACTGGCGTCCCGCCTCTTTCTCAACAAGCGGCGGGCGTCGTCGGAAGATTTTTAGTGGGTATTACTGCTGGCGGTCGTGTCTGCCGGTGGTGAGTCCCACATACCTCTCTCGGTCCCCCTTTGGCCGAGAGACAGTGCGTAAACGCATTTTGTTATCGACGTAAATCAAAAAAAAAAAAAAGGGCATCTCATTTATCGTTTTTGTCGTCACTCATTCTCACTTACTATTTAGTAAATATTATTAATAACTTGAGAAACTTAAGAAAAAACTGTCGTTTTGAGTTTTGGCGCAATAATAGGCATTCTATATTTGTCATTAAACGAAAACGAATTTTATTATGACCCACTGAGTCGAATTTGACCATAAATTGATTAATACATCTCTGTCTTTATATTTGTCAGGTGGATAGATGCAGTGTAAAGGTGTGTCCGATGTATGTCGCCTACGCGGAGTGAGATCTTCGTCCGCCGGTGCCGCCGAAGGTATTCAGGGAGGAGAGGTCGATCTCGTCGAAAGTGGCTTCTTTGTCGGGAATGCATCCTTGTCCGCCTATGGAGGATTGACTGCAAAATAAAAAAAATCTTAATTATGTTCAACCTATTAAAGATGTCCTCGGAAGATCAGCGTGGTGACATCCTTTGTTGTCCGACAGTGTGTTGAGGGGACACCGTTTTAGTACACAGTATGTTTAATGTTGTTTTTTTCATGTGTAAATTTAACCGTTTCGTTTTTTCTGTATATTTACTATGTTTATTTGTAATAAATTAATATATTTTCTTTCTTTCAGATTTCTGTTATTTTCTGTGCAACTCGCACACAGAAGTCGCACTCACTCACCAATCCGGGCCAGAGTGGTGGTAAGTGGAAGGATGTGATCTCTGCGTACCGCTGCTGGAATAGGGTGTGACCATATTTATGTACAGAACACAGTTTGCTACAAAACTCTGTATTATCTGCGTTCTACAAGTCACTCCTAAAACAATATATAAAACGTGGCGGGCTTTTCCCTGCTAGCTGCCATCTGTCAGTTCACACTTGTGATGCAGATATGCTCCTAAGGATGTAGGGTTAAAACAGTTGTCGCTTTAGTCACACTTACAGTATGTATGCAAAACGAAATAGTAAAGATTACCTTTCACCTTCCTTGCACTGCTGCTGGTTATCTTGGTTCGATTGAGCAAATGCCGCGACCACCAGGGCGAACAAGACGAACAGGTTGAGGAACTGCATGCTGCTTGATAGGATTGATAGTGTTAGCGTTACTATTTCTTCAAGAAAACTGTGTATAGCACAAAGCTCCGCGGTGCTGGGTGGTCAGAAACATTAGTCATATCCTCGCATTATCTCGGTAGCTCTAGACTTAAGCTTAGGGCCCAGGGTCTGCTTATTGATGTAACCAAATTTTGGCTGAATTTCTGCTGATACGTGGAGCCACTGCTATCTGACTTCCGCAACCCAGAGGGAAACATCATTATATGGTTAAACCAGCTGACAGCATATTTGAAGGTTCTGACTACCTAATAACGACTGCCGTAGATGTTCATGCCAGCCGGACAGATATTTTTAGTTCAGGTATTGTCAGGTAACTTACTTCTTTTGCAAACACTTAACACAATAAGAAAATTTTATAATTATGCACTACTACTTACTTACCTGCTTTTTCAGATTTAATATGCTGTTAGTTTTAAGATTTTATTTATCGTAATTTGTAATGTACCAAATAAACGTATTTATTATTATATAATTACTTACTTTATGAGATTAGTTGACTTGATGTGTTTAACTTGCTACGATTTCCAATATTTTTTCTTCAATTTACATAGGTATATATACTGATCGAAATCTTAGATGTTACGCTTTATTAAATTGCAATTTTACACAATTCATTAGTATTTAGTTAAACTATGAAGTATTGATTATGTACGATTGTACAAATTCGATAAGTATTAGACATCTCAAATTTAATTTCTTAATTTATAATTTGAGTGCACACACAAAATATCTTTGAAAATCAAACAAATTTACTTTGTACTTTTAACTGGTATTACGTTTATTTCATATAACTTTTAGCTAAAATCAATACAGTGTATTTATTGAATGGATTAATATATGTTTAATGCTAGATAAAATAAACATATGACAACAGTACACACCCACTGCGGAAGAACATCCTTCGGAGAAACATGTATGTATGGTAATATGTAGGTATGTATCAAAGTAAAAAATATATATGTCATAAACTATAACATAGTACTTAAATACGTTAAATCGAAATAAGATTACACTGATATCACGAAGCTTAGATTCACTTACATGGAACAAAACAATTAAAAAACAAAAAATATTGAAGTGTAAGTGAATCTAAGAGCCAGTTCCGAGCCACCGCTTTGTGAAAGAACTGGCAAGAAGATTTTAGTGTGATCATAATCATGTTGTGATTGCTTCTTATATTTCATTTTGTGGTTTTCAAGTGCTATGTTTTAAAAATATGTAAAGTTTGAAGTTTAATGGGCTATTGAACTTATAGATACCAATCAAATCATAGTAAGATTGAGGTCGACTCCATTTACTTTTCTGGCGCATTTCACAAGGTTCATAATGGAGATTACAACCATTGAGAGTTTCTACTTTTCTTCCATATTAATACAACAAATAATAGTGTTTTATAAGAAACGTGGTAAATTCAAGAAATTTACTTTATCATGGGGACAGACAGCTTATTGCAGGGGTCCTAAAATTTTACCTTGAGAAACCCCTTAGTTAACTTCTATGTTATTCGTACTGCCTCATACTTTTCTGCTAACCCAAAGGTTAACTGGTAGAGAATGCCTTGCAGCATTAAGTTCGCCTTTTGTACATTTTAATTTTTAATTTGTGCGATAAAGTTTAAATAAATAAATATGTTTGCATTATTTAATCATAATTAGAATAATAATAAATATACCTATTAGTAGATTCGGCGAGACCATTTATAATTGCCTTATAATGCATGAAATCAGAATAAGGACATTATTAATAAATTATATATGAAGTTTCTACATACGCGTCTCAGTTTTCAATTATACCCAAGCCGAAAAACATGACGATCACTTGGGAATGTTTTACAATAATTATTTGTTATAATTTTAAATGGTGGATAGGTGATCCCATAAATATTTTATAAGCCCATGTCACCTTACTTGCATGTGGTTCACCTGCCGATAAGCTGACTAGGCTTTATAAAGTAATAAATTTTATTATATTTGTATAATTTATAAATTAATTAAAATTAAACCAGCTTTTGAAAGTTTGTATCAAATCGAGAATTTAATCAAAGGGAACTAAGAACTTTTCCCAGAAACTGTAGGTGCTAATTCTATATTAGGGTGCCAACCCTGGTTTAAATTTTGCCCAAACCTCGGTCGACGTGGAGCGAACCTTTTCCTTTTACAAAAATATTCTAAACGATTGAAAACTCAATCTTACCACTGAAAATTTGGAAAATACATAATTGTCAAATAATTTTCATTTCATGTTATGTTACTGAACTTATTATCTCCTATCAAAAAATAATTTACTCATTGTATGCTGTTCAGAAAAAGAAAATTTTAAATTACTATTCTCTTTTTTTATTTTGAGTGTTCCAACAATCTATAATTTCGATATTCTGCCAATTTTCGTGCATATTAAAAGCATTTTTCATGCATATTCGCATGCATATTACCAGCTTTTTATGTTGCATATAATCCATATAGATGACACGTGATAGAATTGCTTTTATCGAGACAAAGGATTGATCTTTTCACTAAGTCGTAGATAGCTGTATTTATTAAGATATTCTTATGAAAACCTTTTTGCTCTTTGGATAAGGAATGCATAAATTTGATTGTACAACATACCATCACGCCTGTTTCTGTAAGCAGTACGCCTGTAGGCAGAGGCATATTATATGCCCGCATTTTGCCAATTATAAAGTTGGTCTCACGTAATAGGTGGCGAGCCTATTGCCGCTCACCGGGCACTGTTTTGTTCGCCAGAGCCTTCTTCGTTGATCGGCAGGTGCAACACTTGCAGGAGAGGTTAGCTTGGGCTCCTTAGATGCTTGGTAGGAACTCTATACACCTAACACCTATACACTAAATTACAATTGTATGCTTTATTACCGCTGTAACAACCAACTATTGGCGAAGTTTGGGCGTGTAATATGCCTCTGCCTACCCTTTCGGAGAAACAGGCGTGGATTTATGTATGTATGTATGACGATAACAAGCGCACCTACTCATGACGCCCGGCAGAAATGACGTTTTACGCCTCGCTTAAGCAGGCGTTATATTATGTATGCTACAAATGAACACAATATTTATCATAAGAAATGGTCATTCATTAATTCAGGCTCTACTTTGCGGAAATCCATTGTAAGCAAGTGATGGATAAAAAATATCTTTGTAACAATTCCCGCGCAAATTTAATTTCAATCAATCAATCAAATCGTTTATTGCGTTACATGTGGTTTAGGTATACATAATTATAAAATATTTAATTTAGTACAGCACATGTGCCCTGCAAGCGCATAGCAATATGAGCTTATAATTATAGTGAAGTAACAATTTTATGAAATTAACAAAATAACGCATTATGCTAAAAATTATAAGTATATAATGTAATGAAATCAAAATAAGATATTTAAAACAAACTTATCATTAATACAACTACCCTATACCATCATTAAATAATTTTTTCATAAAACATTACAGTAAATTTAAACATTATGGCACTTTGGTACAGACTAACTTATTAAATCATATTAAAACATACAAATTAAATTTAAAGTTGGAATTATCAGGTAATACTTAAGAATAAATTTAAATATTATTGCACTTTGGTATATACCAACTTATTTAATCATAATTAATAGATATAAAAAAATAAAATTTGCAATTATTTACTGAATTAAAATTTAACATCATTGCACTTTGGTATAGTATTCATTTACCTTATAGAAACATTTATCATTTAAAAAATTAATTAGAGACGCTACAAATGTATCATAAATATCAGTATCTCTAATATATTTAGGTAGATCATTGTACAGTCTCACTGCACAAATCTTGTTATTTTGTGGCTTGAGTATGTCATGCACACTTAAATGTCTCTGGGGTGGCGGCGTTATGCGTCGGGTCGTTACATTCCCTAAAATATGGTTGAGTGAAACGATGGCTGGTTCATTCGTCATACTCGTGAACGAGTGCTGCTTGTGGGGACTGCTCTGCTCTTGTCTACTATTTTTATTTGTAATTAAAGATTTAGCTAACTGAAAAAAGTTAATATTATTTTTAATCTGATAGCTGCACACACAATTTTTGTTGTCCTATCATTCTCCTAAATGATGTTTTTGATTAGGAACGCATAGTATTGTTCAAATGATTATATAGATATTAAGACTGAATTGCTGTAAATGATATCTTTCATAAGACCAAAAATATTTGTGGTTTGCAGCACATTTAATTAATATAATGTTATTTTTGTTAAAATTAGTTTATCATGTATCTTGAGTATGTCATGCTCACTCAAATGTCTTTGCGGTGGTGGCGTCATGCGTCGGGTCGTTGCGTTCCCTAAAATATGGTTGAGCGAAACGATGGCTGGTTCATGCGTCATACTCGTGAACGGGTGCCACCAGTGAGGACTGGTCTGCTCATGTCTACTATGTTTATTCGTACTCATACTCGTATAACTTAAAATATAAAGTTATTTTCTTCTTTTATTTTATGTATTTATTGTATGGTATTTCGTCAAAGCCACAGCTAGTTTTATTTTTTAGGTTCCGAATGATTCGCACTATCCCTGCATGATCGACCGGTCGCAGGTAAAATGAGTTCTCGGATGGAGAGAATTTCATGAAAAATCGAGAAATAATTGTTTTGCCCTTAACAGGGCATCTTTAGGTCAGGTTTTCTGAGGCTCCTAACCTTAGACAAACGATGTCTTCACGACCAACGCTGAATTGTTTCAAAGATATTATTCATCCATCAGTTGCTGGTAATAAATGGTAGTGTGAAATAAATTGGTATGAACAAAATGACAATTTCCTTCTCTGCCTACAATGACGCAAACAATTTTACTTCCCACAAACGCCTGGAAGTAAATAAAATTGAGGTATTAATTCCCACATTTAATATAACACGTATTGGTTTAAAGATGAGTATAGACTACAACATTTACTTGTAACAGAACAACGAGCCGCTCTATGATATGTCTAGTGTATCATCCTTTTACGAACGAAACGTCGAGGACGCTCGCTTTTTTGTTATAAACCTACGAGCATATTGGTGTAACATTTCGTCGAGCCACGAGTGCGGGCGATCTCCGGTTGCGGGTTATTAACTCTTCTGCAATCACTCCTAGCCGGCCTAAAAGAGTTCCACTCCCTTTCATCTCACGGGGAAAAAGAGTCGACGACGGTATGATGGGCAGCAACGTCATTCTCCTTACTGGCCAGAACTGCAGTCACCAACCCGCCTGCCCCGCGTGGTGATTATGGGCAAATAATCCCGATGGAATGATATACAGGGTTGCCTACCCTAGTAGGTTACCTTATTCCATTTATGTGGTTTCCTAGTTATGGTGGCCTTGAGGGAAATGAGGTTTCATTTAGGCTTGCTAAGGAAGACTTTTTATTTTAAAACCACTTTCCTGATCCATTTATATCCGTCACGATCCTTTTTAAGTACTTTTTCTTTCAAAATTCCCTTCCTTAAAAAGTTACATGTCATTGGCCTTGTACATGTTTGTACATGAGTGTTGGTGAATCAAACAACACAGTGCAACATCACTTAACAAATTCTCTGAAGAAGTCCATGTGAGATCTCAGTATAGTCCCACATCTTTACTGAGAACTCAACTCAAGGAGCTTAGGGGAGGGCATCTCATTTATCGTCTTTATCGTCACTCATTCTCACTTACTATTTAGTAAATATTATTAATAACTTGACACTGGCTAAAAATGCGAAACGCACGAGGCCATTATTTAAAGGAAAAAACTGTCGTTTTGAGTTTTGGCGCAATAATAGGCATTCTATATTTGTCATTAAACGAAAACGAATTTTATTATGACCCACTGAGTCGAATTTGACCATAAATTGATTAATACATCTCTGTCTTTATATTTGTCAGGTGGATAGATGCAGTGTAAAGGTGTGTCCGATGTATGTCGCCTACGCGGAGTGAGATCTTCGTCCGCCGGTGCCGCCGAAGGTATTCAGGGAGGAGAGGTCGATCTCGTCGAAAGTGGCTTCTTTGTCGGGAATGCATCCTTGTCCGCCTATGGAGGATTGACTGCAAAATAAAAAAAATCTTAATTATGTTCAACCTATTAAAGATGTCCTCGGAAGATCAGCGTGGTGACATCCTGTGTTGTCCGACAGTGTGTTGAGGGGACACCGTTTTAGTACACAGTATGTTTAATGTTGTTTTTTTCATGTGTAAATTTAACCGTTTCGTTTTTTCTGTATATTTACAATGTTTCTTTCTTTCAGATTTCTGTTATTTTCTGTGCAACTCGCACACAGAAGTCGCACTCACTCACCAATCCGGGCCAGAGTGGTGGTAAGTGGAAGGATGTGATCTCTGCGTACCGCTGCTGGAATAGGGTGTGACCATATTTATGTACAGAACACAGTTTGCTACAAAACTCTGTATTATCTGCGTTCTACAAGTCACTCCTAAAACAATATATAAAACGTGGCGGGCTTTTCCCTGCTAGCTGTCATCTGTCAGTTCACACTTGTGATGCAGATATGCTCCTAAGGTTGTAGGGTTAAAAACAGTTGTCGCTTTAGTCACACTAACAGTATGAATGCAAAAAATAATAAAGATTACCTTTCACCTTCCTTGCACTGCTGCTGGTTATCTTGGTTCGATTGAGCAGATGCCGCGACCACCAGGGCGAACAAGACGAACAGGTTGAGGAACTGCATGCTGCTTGATAGGATTGATAGCGTTACCATTTCTTCAAGAAAACTGTGTATAGCACAAAGCTCCGCAGTGCTGGGTGGTCAGAAACATTAGTCATATCCTCGCATTATCCCGGTAGCTCTAGACTTAAGCTAAGGGCCCAGGGTCTGCTTACTGATGTAACCAAATTTTGGCTGAATTTCTGTTGATACGTGGAGCCACTGCTATCTGACTTCCGCAACCCAGAGGGAAACATCATTCTATAGTTAAACCAGCTGACAGCATATTTGAAGGTTCTGACTACCTAATAACGACTGCCGTAGATGTTCATGCCAGCCGGACAGATATTTTTAGTTCAGGTATTGTCAGGTAACTTACTTCTTTTGCAAACACTTAACACAATAAGAAAATTTTATAATTATGCACTACTACTTACTTACCTGCTTTTTCAGATTTAATATGCTGTTAGTTTTAAGATTTTATTTATCGTAATTTGTAATGTACCAAATAAACGTATTTATTATTATTATAATTACTTACTTTATGAGATTAGTTGACTTGATGTGTTTAACTTGCTACGATTTTCAATATTTTTTCTTCAATTTACATAGGTATATATACTGATCGAAATCTTAGATGTTACGCTTTATTAAATTGCAATTTTACACAATTCATTAGTATTTAGTTAAACTATGAAGTATTGATTATGTACGATTGTACAAATTCGATAAGTATTAGACATCTCAAATTTAATTTCTTAATTTATAATTTGAGTGCACACACAAAATATCTTTGAAAATCAAATAAATTTACTTTGTAATTTTAACTGGTATTACGTTTATTTCATATAACTTTTAGTTAAAATCAAGACAGTGTATTTATTGAATGGATTAATATATGTTTAATGCTAGATAAAATAAACATATGACAACAGTACACACCCCTCTGTCTACCCCTTCGGAGAAACATGTATGTATGGTGATATGTAGGTATGTATCAAAGTAAAAAAATATATATCTCATAAACTATAACATAGTACTTAAATACGTTTAATCGAAATAATATTACACTGAAATCATAAAGCTTAGATTCACTTACATGGAACAAAACAATTAAAATACAAAAAATATTGAATTGTAAGTGAATCTAAGAGCCAGTCCCGAGCCACCGCTCTGTAAAAGAACTAGGAAGAAGATTTTAGTGTGATGAAATTGTAATTGTTTCTTATATTTCATTTTATGGTTTTCAAGTGCTATGTTATAAAAATATATGAAGTTTGAAGTTTAATGGACTATTGAAGTTATAGATACAAATCAAATCATAGTAAGATTGAGGTCGACTCCATTTACTTTTCTGGCGCATTTCACAAGGTTCATAATGGAGATTACAACCATTGAGAGATTCTACTTTTCTTTCATATTAATATTAGGTCGGGGAAAAAGTCTTTTCGCATAACGTAGGTATAAACTTATTATAAAGTTTTTTTGACTGTACTATTTGTGTCTGGCTGGTTTTGGTAACATTAAAAAGGTTCCATTATAAAGAAAAGAAAAAAATAAAAAAATAAAAAAAAGTTGTTTCCCGCTATTTTTCATTTCTTTTTCTCTCCGTAAAAATGAGTGAATCTAATGAAGAAATTCGATACATTTTAAAATTTTATTATAAAAAAGGCAAAAATGCAACTCAAGCAGTGAAAAAAATTTGTGATGTTTATGGACCTGATGCAGTGTCAGTAAGAGTAGCACAAATTTGGTTCAAACATTTTCAGTCCGGAAATTTTGATGTTAAACATGCACCTCGCTCTGGTCGCCCTGTTACGAATAAAATGGACGCCATTTTTGAAAGAGTGGAGCAAGATCGGCATATTAGTAGTTACGATGTAGCTGAAGAACTGGGAATTGACCACAAAACAGTTTTGACCCATTTGAAGAAAGCTGGTTATACAAAAAAGCTCGATATTTGGGTGCCACACGAGCTCACTCAAAGAAACTTAATGAACCGTGTACTCATTTGCGATTCATTATTGAGACGTAATGAACCGAGCCGTTTTTTAAGAGATTGATAACTGGCGATGAAATGTGGATCACGTACGACAAGAACGTGCGAAAAAGGTCGTGGTCGAAAGTTGGCCAGGCTTCACAGACTGTGGCCAAACCTGGCCTAACACGAAATAAGGTGATGCTGTGTGTATGGTGGGATTGGAAGGGCATTGTTTATTATGAGCTTTTACCGCCCGGCAAAACCATCGATTCTGATCTTTACTGCCAGCAACTGATGAGATTAAAGGAAGCAGTCGAGAGAAAACGGCCGGAATTGATCAACAGGAAGGGTGTGGTCTTTCATCACGATAACGCTAGACCACACACATCTTTAGCCACTCAGCGAAAATTTAGAGAGTTCGACTGGGAGGTCCTAGTGCATCCACCATATAGCCCTGACCTTGCGCCTTCAGATTTTCACCTGTTTCGGTCTCTGCAGAATTCTTTAGGTTCTGTAAGGTTGACCTCAAGAGAGGACTGCCAAAACTATTTGTCCCGTTTTTTTGATCAGAAGTCCCAAAGTTTCTACAGTAACGGGATAATGTCTCTGCCCATAAAATGGCAGAAAGTTATTCAACAAAACGGTACATATATATTGTAAATAAATGTAAATAAACTTTGAAAAAAATGTCTTGACTTTTCATACAAAAATACGAAAAGACTTTTTCCCCAACCTATTACAACAAATAATAGTGTTTTATAAGAAACGTGGTAAATTCAAGAAATTTACTTTATCATGGGGACAGACAGCGTATTGCAGAGGTCCTAAAATTTTACCTTACCCCCCTTAGTTAACCCCTTAGTTAACCCCTTAGTTATTCGTACTGCCTCATACCTTTCTGCTTACCCAAAGGTTAACTGGTAGAGAATGCCTTGCAGCATTAAGTTCGCCTTTTGTACATTTTAATTTTTAATTTGTGCGATAAAGTTTAAATAAATAAAAATGTTTGCATTATTTAATCATAATTAGAATAATAATAAATATACCTATTAGTAGATTCGGCGAGACCATTTATAATTGCCTTATAATGCATGAAATCAGAATAAGGACATTATTAATAAATTATATATGAAGTTTCTACATACGCGTCTCAGTTTTCAATTATACCCAAGCCGAAAAACATGACGATCGCTTGGGAATGTTTTTCAATAATTATTTGTTATAATTTTAAATGGTGGATGGGGGATCCCATAAATATTTTAGAAGCCTAAGTCACCCTACCTGCATGTGGTGCACCTGCCGATAAACGTATGCCGTATAAAAACGTCAAAGCCGAATGCACGTCTTCTTATTATTTAGAACAAAATAATTAAATTTAGTGTTATTTTTCTTTGTAATTGTGCTCTAAATTATTGTAATAACGATTTATAATCACTAAAACGTATTTGTTTGTTGTTTTTGGAAGTTAATCTCGTTCAAGTGCTGTGTCCCAACTTGTGACCCGCTACACGAAAACAGCTGTTTGAATTTCAAATTTACTTTGAGATATCAAATTATTGTGGATTTTTTAGCATAAACCTGGGGAGTATTTGTTTTATATTACTATCCTACTCTTATCAACTACAGTGTAGCTTTTTATACGGTGTAACCAACCATTTATTCATAAATTGTACTAAAGTGTGTTAACTTAATTACACACATAAATTGACTTCAAAAGCCTCTTTACCATTAGATTATTTGTGTTAAGAGTCGGATTATCTCTAAACACAATAAACAATAAATTTTGTTCAAAATTGTTTCTTTTGAAAATAAATTTGAGTAGTTTCAAAACAACACTTACCCACTTATTTTCAAAAACCAAAATAAGTTTCTTTTACATTTTTACTCTTAAACTCACTAATATTTCTCTATAAATGTTAATGGGCAATATAGGTTGTGTATTTATTTATTAAGGACAACCAACAAATCTTACACTGAAACAACCACAATCAGTAAGCAAGGAGTAAGAGCTAAGTGCAGATTAATCAATTACAGGTTGCCACGACTTGCAATGTGAGGTAAATCTATATTGCTATAATGGTAGTACTCTAGTTAACAGAAAAGAACTTTAATATATATTTTTTGAACTTATATAAACTATTTGAATGTATATCAATATCTATTATTTTATTATTAAATACGTTGTACTGTCGTTGCAACCTTTTTAGGTTTGAGTGGTGGCTTAGATTGCTTTTGGATCCTTTGATATTAAAGGGTAGGTATTTACCTTGCCTAGGTAGTTTAAAAGGTATGTTGAACTGAAGCTGTTCTAAAAGCCTAGGGCAATCCAGTCCACCTCTCAAGATCTTAAATAAAAACAAAAGGTCCAACATTAATCTCCTGTCTGCAAGACTTGACATTTTAAATCTAGAAAGTCTTGCATCATACGAAGACAATTGTTTGGTGATGAAATGTGCCATAAAATCTTCTTTGGACACTCTCTAATCGTTTAGCATGCACTTCATAGTGAGGTGACCATACAGGGCTTCAATATTCTAGCGTCGATCGAAGATATGCATTTTATAGTAGTATCTTTGTTTTAACTCCTTGCAGTTGCGTATCACAAACCCTAGCATTTTGAAGGCCCTACAGGCAATATTATCAATATGTTTGTGAAAACATAGCTTTTTATCTAATATTACGCCCAGATCACGAACTTCGTCTACTTCTTTAAGGGTTCTTCCATTAATGTGGTATGTGCATAATGCTGGTGACTTGCTTTTTGTTAATCTAATAAAATGACATTTATCAGCATTTAGATCCATTAAGTTATTATCAACCCAGAACATCAGATTGTTAAAGTCTTCCTGAAGAAGTGCCTCATCCCCCGGTGACTTAATTTCCTTGCAGATTTTTAAGTCATCTGCAAAGAGGTAGGCCCTGGAGTGCTTGACAACCGACACAATGTCATTGATAAAAATAATGAACAGGGTAGGACCAAGATGCGACCCCTGAGGTACGCCTGAGAGCACAGGAAATGAAACAACATTTGCCGCTCTGTCTGCCAGATAAGAAGAGAACCACCTGACCAAGCTTTCACCAAAACCGAATTCAATCAACTTGGACTGCAGAATGCCATGATCCACCCTATCAAAAGCCTTGCTGAAATCTGTGTAGATTGCATCAACTGGATGACGTTTATTAACAGACTGACTAACATCAGGAACAAACTCAGCGAGACCGGATGCAGTAGAACGACTTCTCATAAATCCAAACTGACGAGTAGACACAGAATATTTAATGTGCCATGCCAGAGTAGAACAGAGGAGGGATTCGAAAACTTTGGCAACTATGGGCAAAAGGGAAATAAGTCTGTAATTTTTTACTTGTATTTCATCACCAGATTTGAAGACGGGTATTATGACGGTTTTTTTTCAAAATGTGGGATAATGGCCCGAGTGTAAGGATTCGTTAAAAATCAATGAAAGTGGATATGAAAATTTAAGGTATTTAATTTAAAAATCAGGCACAATTTCTAAAGATTGAACGTGAAACTGGATAATACATTTTATAATTTCCATAAGTTGATTTATAGTCCAACCACATTTTTTCTGCTTTGACTTAACTAGGTTATATAGACACACTAAATAAACATTATCACTGCCTGCTCTGCAAAGTATAGCTTTAAAGAAATAAGAAATATATAAATACTATGTCAAAGGACATACTTGAATCTGTTTCTTTTGTAATTTAAAATTAAACAGACAGGCTAGACTAACAAACAGTAATTTAATATTATTTTGCAATTTTAAAATAGTTACTGGTGTTTCAGCTCCAACATGCTGACTAGACAAGCAACTGCCCAAAATATGGAATCTAAACTTATGAAAATGATTGCAGAATTGGAGAAATCAAAATTCCTTTGTTAGCAGTTGATGTCAGACAGAGATGAGAGCGAAATAGAAATTAAGAAAAACATTGAAAAAAACACACCATTAAAAAATGAGTTGTCAATTCTCTTTCAAGAACACCAAGACATTTTAAGCCAGCGTGACCAGCTACAGCATACTCTCCATGAGCTAGACAACTGTAATGCGACTTATGAAAAGGCACTAGATCGCATAAATGGCCTTGAAATAAAGCTCCGTTTTGCTAAAAGGAAAATTGCAAAAATGACAAAGGAATAAAAGCATCATGAAACCAAACAGCCTGAAAGTTTATTCGATGAACTTGTTGCATCACCCGGTGGATATCAAATAGATAATTCTAGCATTATAAATACAAGGATGCCAGATGAATGCCAGATGAACAACAAAAGTAGAAACAAATCAAAAAAATTATAAAAATTAATAGATGCATAAAAAGGGCAG
This sequence comes from Musotima nitidalis, assembly GCA_949126915.1. Lineage (NCBI taxonomy): Eukaryota > Metazoa > Arthropoda > Insecta > Lepidoptera > Crambidae > Musotima > Musotima nitidalis. The sequence continues at coordinate 12,208,245 of OX421435.1, read as the reverse complement.
AAAAATCATTAAAAAATGGTGTATTTTTAAAAATGTTGCACTAACAAAAGAAAGGAAGGATTTCATAGACTTCTTAGAAATTTATGACTCTAAACTGCAAGAGAGTAGGAAGATGTATGATCGGGACACGAAACAGTTGCAGTTAGATATAAAAAACTTGCATAATTCCCTAGACTCAATTAATAAAAAATATTTATTGGCACAGAAACAAATTGCTGAACATATATTGTCAGCAAATGAATTAATTGACCTATGCAATTATAATGAAGAAAGGTTTGACTCATTAGTATCTACTAAATAAAACATGTTCAAATTGCCTTTGTGACCCTATCACTTTGAGACCAAAATGCAATGTTAAACTCACCGACCATACATTGGCCTCACCCTCGCAGGAACTATTATTAAATACCTCACAGAATGTAAACAGTAGTGCTGACATATATGGATCAATAATGTTTTGTAATGGTTTGGGAAAAGATTTAGGTTCCCTTGTTAGTGGTAAATTAAATAAAAAAATTGAAAACTATTGCACACCAGGCAAAAAAAAATGAAATCATAAGTAATATAAAGTCCAAGACATTATTGATGCAAAAAATGTGATTATACTGTCAAGTCAGTTGGTAAAAAAGAGAGATATTGTGCAAAGTATTAGTGATCTGACTCAGTTACAAATGGACACCAATTGTAAATTTATTATAAGTGCATTTCCTTATGCACAAAACTTAACCTGGGAACAAAACCAAAAAATATTTAGTTTAAATTTATTAATTTATAATTTGACTTGTTATAATTCTAACATTTCATTTCTTGAAATGAATAATTTTATCAAGAATTTTAATTGACCACAGATACTATGTACCTCCGATGGAGGTATAAAAATCAGACAGCTACTTTGTTAGCTTATACTTTACAAGATTCTGTTATACAGATGACTAGTTCTAATATTAATGTTATGCAACATGTTAGTACTGTTACTAATAATATTTTTTTGACTTCTCCCAGTTTGGAGTAGGCAGCGACTTTATGAATTGTACAACCTAAAGAATTGCAATCATAATCCAGATTTTATTGATTATGTCAAAAGATATTCTAAGACATTTAAAAGGGTATGTATAGCAGCTAAATCCGATTTCATAAAAAATAAAATAAAGTCGTCGGATAGTAAGATCAAAACAACGTGGAATATTATAAACCGCGAATCTGGCCTTTGGTCTTAAAGATAACGATATAACTGTAGAATGTTAAGCAGAAGTAGCTAAAATATTTGGCGACTTTTTTGCGAAAAGTACCAATAGAGGCAACTTCGAGTCTAAATTCGTCTCCTTTAGTTGCTGTATCACTTCTTTCGGAATATGTACCAGTCTGCAATTCCATCTTTAAATTTAGATATATCACACATGTAGATATTTTAAAATCCTTAAAAGAAGTAAAAATTAAAAATACGGGTGATTTTTGGGATCTGTCCACTAAAGTAATTCAATCAATAATACATTCTATTGCCCCATACCTTGCGTTCATATTTAATGAATGTATTAATCAAGGGTCCTTTCCGGACTTAATGAAACTGAGTAAGGTTACATAAATCCGCTTGCAAAGCGGACAAAAGTAACTATAGACCTATTTCAATCTTACCAGTTTTAAGTAAGGTGTTTGAATAAAATATTCTTAATCAGTAAACAATCTACTTTAATTCACATGATCATCTACACAAAAAGCAATACGGTTTTAGAAAGAGCCGTTTTACGGCAGATGCTGGTGCAGCTTTAATGCAGCATATTTTTGAAACTTGGAAGTTGTCGCAGAATGCTCTAGGAGTTTTGTATGATCTGTCTAAGGCTTTTGACTGTGTTCACCACCAGACTCTAATTCTTAAATTAAAATACTGTGGTGTAAGGAGGCTTAGCCCAAAAGTTATTGTCATCATATCTTTGTTCACGAATTCAGACGGTAGATATTAACGGAACTAGATCACCCGGGTCGTCTGTGCGTTTGGGGGTCCCTCAGGGTTCAATTTTAGGACCGTTTCTTTTTATAGTTTATATAAATGATCATTTTTTATGAGTAGGCGTTGTGAGATGGTATTATTTTTACATTAATAGGACTTTAGCGATATAAAAGATGCCCTTGCAGAGCTGCTTCGTTGGTTTACTGTTAACAACTTACAGATAAATGCTAAAAAAACGAAATGTATTAAATTCACTGTTCAAAACGTAAGGAAACTCGAAACAAATATCATTATTGACGGTCAGAAACTAGATTTAGTAGATTCTACTGTTTTCTTAGGAATAACTATAGATGAAAAACTTCAGTGGGGTCTACATACATATTGATACTCTTGCTGGCAAACTTAGTTCCGTAGCTTATGCTATTCGCAAAATTCGCCAATTAACAGATGTTGATACGGCAAGAATGGTATACTTTCGTTTTTTTTCATAGCCTAATGTCTTACGGTATTCTTATGTGGGGACTAGCAGCAGATATAGAAACAATTTTTATTTTACAGAAACGGGCTGTAAGATTTGTTTACGGACTAAGCTCACGAACAACTCTTTTAGAATAGTTTAAAGAAATAGGTATCTTGACTGTTGCCTCCCAATACATTTATAATAGTATAATATTTATAAAACTAAACATAGAAACCTATAACAGGTGCTGTGATGATCACAGTTTTAATACTAGAAATACAAATAAATTACTAAATCCTTCTTTACGCCTGCAAAAAATTCGTAAATCGTTTATGGGGCAGGGTATACAATATTATAACAAAATTCCAAAAGATATTTTAGATTTGCCTTTTGAAAAGTTTAAGCAAACCGTTAAGACATCACTTACTAAGAAAGGGTATTATACGGTTAATGATTACGTTAATGACAAAAACGCTTGTATGTAACATTTACAATGATAAAAGTTGTGTTTTGCGGCCCTCTTTACAATATAACAATTACTTACATACATTGTCTATGTAATTTTATAATTTTAATTTTTAATTAAAACTGCTTGTATACGATTTATTGGAAATTGTTTTGATGGCTGCATAGCTTAACTGATACCATATGGTATATACTACTTTACAGTAACAGAATTGTGGTTTGCAGCACATTTAATTCAGTCTTTGAATATTAATGTTATTTTTACTAAAATCCTTTTATCCAGCTTGAGTATATCACGCTCACTTATATGTTTCCGCGGTGGTAGCGTCATGCGTCGGGTCGTTACGCTCCCAGAAATATGGTTAATGCGTCTGCTCATGTCTACTATGTTTATCCGAAATTATGTTAATATTGCTAAAAAGAGTTTTGTCTTCCTTTTTTTTTAAACTTTTGACTGCAGTACACAATTGTTCTAATATTATATATTTTTATTGTAACTGGCGGGAGAAAAAAACAACCTTGACGATTTTCTTGCCCGTTCTTTTACGATCAAGCTCCCGCCCGCAGTGAATGGGCGCGTTAGTTTATAAGTATGACATTCATAAGAGCTCTATTGAGCCAAACTTGAACAAATAAATTGAATTTTAATTTTATTTTTAATTAAAAATTATTTCTTTAAATTTATTAAGTAATTAACTTGCATATATATAATTAATAAATTAATTAGCTTTTGAAAGTTTGTATCACGTAAAGACTTTTCCCAGAAACTGTAGGTGCTAATTCTATATTAGGGTGCCAACCCTGTTTTAAATTTTGCCCAAACCTCGGTCGACGTGGAGCGAACCAATTTCATTTACAAAAATATTCTAAACGATTGAAAACTCAATCTTACCACTGAAAATTTGGAAAAAATATATAATTGTCAAATAATTTTAATTTCATATAATGTTACTGAACTTATTATTTCCCATCAAAAAATAATTTACTCATTGTATGCTGCTCAGAAAAAGAAAAATTTAAACTAACTATCCTCTTTTTTTATTTTGAGTGTTCCTAAAATCTATCATTTCGCATATTCTGCCATTTTTTATGTATTTATAAATTATTATTATTATAGTTACAAAATAATAATAACTATTCCCGCGCAAATTTACTTTCATGAAAAATCGAGAAATAGTTGTTTCGCCCTTACACATGGCATCTTCAGGTAAGATAGGAGCCTCAGAAAAACGATGTCTTCACGACCAACGCTGAATTGTTACAAAGATATTTTTAATCCATCAGTTGCTTGTAATAAATGGTAGTTTGAAATAAATTGGTATGAACAAAATGACAATTTCCTTCTCTGCCTACAATGACGCAAACAATTTTACTTCTCACAAATGCCTGGAAGTAAATAAAAATGAGGTATTCATTCCCACATTTAATATAACACGTATTGGTTTAAAGATAACATTTACTTGTAACAGAACAACGAGCCGCTCTATGATATGTCTAGTGTATCATCCTTTTACGAACGAAACGTCGAGGACGCTCGCCTCTTTGTCATAAATCTACGAGCATATTGGTGTAACATTTCGTCGAGGCACGAGTGCGGGCGATATGCGGTTGCGGGTTATTAACTCTTCTGCAATCACTCCTAGCTGGCCTAAAAGAGTTCCACTCTCTCTCATCTCACGGGGAAAAAAAGTCGACGACGGGATAATGGGCAGCAACGTCATTCTCCTTACTGGCCAGAACTGCAGTCACCAACCCGCCTGCCCAGCGTGGTGATTATGGGCAAATAGTCCCGATGGAATGATATACAGGGTTGCCTACCCTAGTAGGTTACCTTATTCCATTTATGTGGGTTCCTGGCTTGAGGGAAATGAGGTTTCATTTAGGCTTGCTAAGGAAGGCTTTTTATTTTAAAACCACTTTCCTGATCCATTTATATCCGTCACGATCCTTTTTAAATACTTTTTCTTTCAAAATTCCCTTCCTTAAAAACTTACATGTCATTGGCCTTGTACATGTTTTTACATGAACGTACGACGTACGATCTCACATGGACTGTGAGATCTCAGTATAGTCCCACATCTTTACTGAGGACTCAAGGGGCTTAGGGGAGGGCATCTCATTTATCGTCACTCATTCTCACTTACTATGTATTAAATATTATTAATAACTTGACACTGGTTTAAAATGCGAAACGCACGAGGCCATTATTTAAAGGAAAAAACTGTCGTTTTGAGTTTTGGCGCAATAATAGGCATTCTATGTTTGTCATTAAACAAAAAAGAATTTTATTATGACCCACTGAGTCGAATTTGACCATAAATTGATTAATACATCTCTGTCTTTATATTTGTCAGGTGGATAGATGCAGTGTGAAGGTGTGTCCGATGTATGTCGCCTACGCGGAGTGAGATCTTCGTCCGCCGGTGCCGCCGAAGGTATTCAGGGAGGAGAGGTCGATCTCGTCGAAAGTGGCTTCTTTGTCGGGAATGCATCCTTGTCCGCCTATGGAGGATTGACTGCAACATAAAAAAATTCTTAATTATGTTCAACCTATTAAAGATGTCCTCGGAAGATCAGCGTGGTGACATCCTGTGTTGTCCGACAGTGTGTTGAGGGGACACCGTTTCAGTACACAGTATGTTTAATGTTGTTTTTTTCATGTGTAAATTTAACCGTTTCGTTTTTTCTGTATATTTACTATGTTTATTTGTAATAAATTAATATATTTTCTTTCTTTCAGATTTCTGTTATTTTCTGTGCAACTCGCACACAGAAGTCGCACTCACTCACCAATCCGGGCCAGAGTGGTGGTAAGTGGAAGGATGTGATCTCTGCGTACCGCTGCTGGAATAGGGCGTGACCATATTTATGTACAGAACACAGTTTGCTACAAAACTCTGTATTATCTGCGTTCTACAAGTCACTCCTAAAACAATATATAAAACGTGGCGGGCTTTTCCCTGCTAGCTGTCATCTGTCAGTTCACACTAGTGATGCAGATATGCTTCTAAGGATGTAGGGTCAAAAACAGTTGTCGCTTTAGTCACACTAACAGTATGAATGCAAAACGAAATAGTAAAGATTACCTTTCACCTTCCTTGCACTGCTGCTGGTTATCTTGGTTCGATTGAGCAGATGCCGCGACCACCAGGGCGAACAAGGCGAACAGGTTGAGGAACTGCATGCTGCTTGATAGGATTGATAGTGTTAGCGTTATCATTTCTTCAAGTAAGCTGACTATAGCACAAGGCTCCGCAGTGCAGTGGTCAGAAACATTAGTGATACCCTAGCATTATCCCGGTTGCTCTAGACTTAAGCTTAGGGCCCAGGGTCTGCTTACTGATGTAACCAAATTTTGGCTGAATTTCTGTTGATACGTGGAGCCACTGATATCTGACTTCCGCAACCCAGAGAGAAACATCATTCTATGGTTAAACCAGCTGAAAGCATATTTGAAGGTTCTGACTACCTAATAACGACATGCCGTAGATGTTTATGCCAGCCGGACAGATATTTTTAGTTCAGGTATTGTCAGGTAACTTACTTCTTTTGCAAACACTTAACACAATAAGAAAATTTTATAATTATGCACTACTACTTACTTACCTGCTTTTTCAGATTTAATATGCTGTTAGTTTTAAGATTTTATTTATCGTAATTTGTAATGTACCAAATAAACGTATTTATTATTATTATAATTACTTACTTTATGAGATTAGTTGACTTGATGTGTTTAACTTGCTACGATTTCCAATATTTTTTCTTCAATTTACATAGGTATATATACTGATCGAAATCTTAGATGTTACGCTTTATTAAATTGCAATTTTACACAATTCATTAGTATTTAGTTAAACTATGAAGTATTGATTATGTACGATTGTACAAATTCGATAAGTATTAGACCTCTCAAATTTAATTTCTTAATTTATAGTTTGAGTGCACACACAAAATATCTTTGAAAATCAAACAAATTTACTTTGTAATTTTAACTGGTATTACGTTTATTTCATATAACTTTTAGTTAAAATCAAGACAGTGTATTTATTGAATTGGTTCATATATGTTTAAAGCTAGATAAAATAAACATATGACAACAGTACACACCCCTCTGTCTACCCCTTCGGAGAAACAAGTATGTATGGTGATATGTAGGTATGTATCAAAGTATAAAATATATATGTCATAAACTATAACATAGTACTTAAATACGTTAAATCGAAATAAGATTACACTGAAATCACGAAACTTAGATTCACTTACATGGAACAAAACAATTAAAAATCAAAAAATATTGAAGTGTAAGTGAATCTAAGAGCCAGTTCCGAGCCACCGCTCTGTAAAAGAACTGTGTGATCATAATCATGTTGTGATTGCTTCTTATATTTCATTTTGTGGTTTTCAAGTGCTATGTTTTAAAAATATGTAAATTTTGAAATTTTATGGACTATTGAACTTATAGATACAATTTAAATCATAGTCAGATTGAGGTCGACTCCATTTACTTTTCTGGCGCATTTTACAAGGTTCATAATAGAGATTATAACCATTGAGAGTTTCTACTTTTCTTCTATATTAATACAACAAATAATAGTGTTTTATAAGAAACGTGGTAAACTTTCAAGAAATTTACTTTATCATGGGGACAGACAGCGTATTGCAGGGGTCCTAAAATTTTACCTTGAGAAACCCCTTAGTTAACTTCTATGTTAGCATTATTTTATCATTATCAGCATAATAATAAACACACCTATTAGTAGATTGGGCGAGACCATTTGTAATTGTTTTATAATGCATGAAATCATAATAAGGATATAATTAATAAATTATATATGAAATTTCTAGTTACGTGCTCAATTTTGAATTATACACAAGCCGATAAACATAGCGATCGCTTTGGTCACCTTACCTGCATGAGGTGCACCTGCCGATCAACGGGCGAGGCTCTGACAATCACAAATAAAAGTCCGGGGGTGTCACGTCCGGTAGTGCTGCGATCAAGCCCTGGGGCAATCAGCTAGCGTGGTGTCATGTTCTAGATAGCATCAGGTCACTTTCTAGGTCTCCCGAGGGATTAGGCTTCGGGCATAGGCCTTGGCGTCTGGTGGTCGAGCGTGCAGCGGCGCCAAGTCACGAACACCTTCCACTTGAACATCGGTCCCGCTGGGCGACCCACGAAGGCTTCAATGCTCTCTTTGTGCAAATCCCTTGCGTAGTGAACGATGCGGCGTAGGGTGGCGCTCTGCAGCACTTCCAGCTTCTTCTTGCCTGTGGGGCTTGGCGTGGAGTTAAGCACTAGTCGCAGGAGAAATTGCGCGGTCTTGGCCTTCGCAATAATCTTCGCTACGTGAGTGCTTATGCTTATGACGGGGATGTCGTTGGTGTATCGCGCGTACAGGAGCGGGGAGAGGCAGCTGCCTTGTGGAACTCCGGCTTCAGCTCTGCGTTCGGTGTCCTCCACACTACTCGTAATCTTCTGTTCCTCAGGAACGATGCTATCACCTGCAGGACTCTTCTGGGCGCGCTGGACGTCGTCAGCTTGTGCAGCAGACCTTCATGCCAAACACGGTCGAATGCCTTCTCCATATCCAGGAGTACTACGACTAAGGGAGTGTGGTCCCGTCTAGTGTCGATGTGCGCGAAGGGCTAGCCACCATTTGACACGTTTTAGAGATCTCTGTGCTAAAACTTAACTTCGCTAGGTCCGTGTTAAATAGTGTAGCAAGGTTCTCAAAATCTTCCTAAAAATAGCTACTCAAAATAAGAAAATATAAATTTAAAAAAAAGTAACAATTACACCATAAAGTAACACAGATAAGTATCTGTGTTATGTATACTAAATAACGGATAAAAATACATAAATACTCTTTTTATTGTAAGTATGTATATAACATGCCTGAAAAGGATTGCACTCAGCATGTGCTGCAGTAGAGGACGACAACAGCGCTGGTCTTCCGTGGAGACCTAATAACTTTCATGTGCAACAGTCAAACAAAGGTTCTTCAACAATAAACTATTATATTGAAAACCATTAAAATAATGAAATTTAAAGTTAAAGTAGTGAGTTACAGCTGAATTAAAATTACTTATGGGTACAATATGTATATAATTATGTAATTGACTAATTTGATGAAGGTACTTTAGGATAACACACCAATTACAGTTGGAATTAATATTAAATGACTTATGTATATGGGTGTATGGGGATCCTACCGAGATCTTAGGATCCCAAGCCAACCTCACCTGCAAGTAGTGCACCTGCCGTTCTATAGACGAGACTCTGGTAATCACAAATGTTCCCGTAAAGCTGCAATATGGTTACCTCTTTGGGGAAAAAGGCGTGATTATATGTATTTTTAACATTTATCGAAGATAATAAAGAGATCGACGGTTTATGAAGTATTATTTAAGTAATATGTAAATATTTATTTAATTATATTTAAAAGCACCACTAAAGTTAACAGTATTGCTCGCCCACTCCCACTTATTGGCAACACGCAGTGAAACAAAAAGCGTGTATCGATATGTTATTGGTAAATGCTATTAATATGAGAATAAAATAAAACAATAAGTCTTTTTTGTTCGATTTATATGTTCACTGTTTTAATATGACCCTTATTAAGAAGTAGTATTACCTTATTAATAATAAGAGCGCCCTATACCCCCACACTTATTTAGTTCTATCGATAGCGTGTGCTTGACGCAAGCACAGCAATATATAAAATATGATGACTTCATGTGCAGCGAGATGTTGCGCCGAGCATGGTGATGACCCAGGTATTGCATTCATTCATAGGCTGCGGTCCACGGTCACTGATGATGACCTTGAGGAATAAAACATACTTTTTTCAATAAATTACAACTCGTAAGAAACCCGCGCAAAAGCGGTACAAAAATGTTCCCCAGCATAAGAGATACTTTAGATATTTTGAATTATTACTAAATTTTAGCTGATTCTTGGCATATATTCGGATACTCATCATCATCACCTCAGCCGAATAACGTCCTTACTCACCTGCCTCTGGCCACCCTCTCACCTTGATTGGTGTTAGGAAGCCTGTTCTTGAGAATAGGACCTTAAGAGGCTAAGATAATGATGGTGAATACCACGTTTCCTAGCATTTTCTTTGGAAGTCCTTGCTTATAAGTATGCATTACATAAATACATACATGCACGCCTGTAGGGGTGTGCAGAGGCATATTATACGCCCATACTTCGCTAATAACATTATACGGTCCACGTAATAAGTGCCTATTGCTGCTTGCCGCTTGCCAAGATCTGTTACGTTCTCCAGAGCCTCGTCTGTAGATGCACCATGGTGGCACTTGCAGGTAAGGTTAACTTGAACTTTTGCCATTTCAAAATACCAGAGCACATACTTAATTTTTTACAATGCTTAAAGTGGATCAGGTGTTTGTTAATAGTATTACTATACAGTGTGACTCTTTCGTTGGTGCACAAAAAAAATCATAGAAGGAGTTTTTTACTAGGGAGAAATTTATAAAAAAGCAAATATTATCGAAATACATTAGGATGACGACTTATTCTTACATTTTGTTCAAATGGGGGCCTGACACATGAAATAATTATGAATAGGTACTTGTTAAATAAGTTAAAATAATTATATAACTTCTAACAGTAAGTTATATCGTTCATTTACGTTTTTTTATTGTAATTCACAAATCGGTGTTACGTGTTTTTAATTCGGTGACAAAAGTTCTCTTTTCGGTGCGTTTTCAATTTTAAAATTAATTTAACTCGAAAACCGCTTTTCATAATGAGTGCCCATTAACACTGTTACATTCAGGATGGATTACGATTTAATGTTTCTGATAAATGTACTTAGTTTATGTACAAAACAACAAAATAAATTCCACCACTGAACTAAAAAAATAGAACTGTTCTCGACTGTTTTGTAGAAATGTTTACTATGCTGCTTATTTTCACATTTTTCATTATGAACACATTATAAGCGTGCTAAAAGTGCCCTGAAGCGCTCATAGCTCCGCGGTGCTCGGTGGTCGGAGACGATCACCGAAGTAAAGCAGTGGGTCAGCGTGGTGGAGTATGCCACAATACCCTCGCACCTTGGTATGTGAGAGAAGGCTCGTGCTCAGTAGTGGGACGTTAATGGGCTGAGATGATGAATAGTGCCCCTGGACAAAGATATTAGCATCATCCCGCATAAGACGCATTGCGTTATTGAATATGAATAACTGAGAAAATTGTGTAAATTGTATGGTAAGACAAACCAATTATCTTGAATAATAAGTAAATCATCGACACACTTTAGGATCATCCCGCATCATCGTTATTAGAAAGGGGCGAGGGGGCCATGCCTGGGTTGTAGCGTCTGGCACCCTGCCCGCGTCTAAGGCCCCCCGGATGAGACGCGATACCCCGCACCTCCATGTGCGACCATGTCGAACGTGGCCGACTTCGCAGAGGGTCTATGATTTTGGCGTCTCCCCCAATCTAGGCCCCCCTGTCCCTGCCGCCTAAGACTCCGAAGATGAACTTACTCAAAACACGTATTATTAGAATTAATTTATAAATAAAAAAATTGGTAGTAAAACTATTAGGTTCATCTAGTTAAAAAAGAGTTATTAACTTTCTTTTAAATTTTGTGACTGCAGAACACACAAGTTTTTGTAGACTTATCAAATTGTTTTAATATGAAGTACATTTTCTTGTAACTGGCGGGAGAAATATTAACCTTGACGATTTTCTTACTCGTTCTTTTACGATCAAGCTCCCGCCCGCAGTGAATGGGTGCGCTAGTTTTTAAGTTTTTCATTCTTATTAAGTGCTCCATGGAGCCAAAATTAAATGAATAAATTTTCCACATTTTACAAGGTAAAACCTTTACCTTTACAAGATAATACCTTTTTTTTTTGATTTACGTCGGTAACAAAATGCATTTACGCACTGTCTCCCGGCCTAAGGGGGACCTAGAGAGGTGTGTGGGACTCACTACCGGCAGACACGACCGCCAGCAGTAATACCCACTAAAAATCTTCCGACGACGCCCGCCGCTTGTTGAGAAAGAGGCGGGGGGCCAGTACCTGGGTTGCAGCTCTGGCACCCCGCCCGCGGCCAACGTCCTCCGGACCAAAACCGTGAGGACCTCCTCAGAGAGACGCTGTGGACGCGCCCCTCCTACCTCCTTGTGCGACCATAGCGTTTGTGGCCGACTTCTCGGAGGGTCCATGGTTAGACAGCAGGGGCCCCCTGCCCCCGCTGCCTAAGACCCTCCTGGCGCTGCTTGACGGGCCCTCCTGGCCCGCCCGCTGCGCCCTCCACAGGTCCCTCTTCGTTTCCCCCCCGGGAGTCAGTACTAAGGGCACCCAGAGTCGCCAATCTCTGGGTGTTACCTTTTACCTAGCGCCTCCTGCGCCCTACCGGAAGGTACTCAGCCCCCCCACCACGACAAGGTGGAGACCTGTCGGGGGGGGGAAGGTTTGAATTGAATTAAAGGGAGGCAGCTTTGAATATATGTATATAGGAATAGTTATTGAAATAAAAATCAGAGAAAAATCAGTTTTTTTCTATGTGGGTAGTTTGCAAAGGAAACATCTTTGAAAGTAGCTCTCTGTAATTTTATTTATATAATTAAAAGTACTTAACTTGTATTTATTAATTTTGCATAAATGTGTTAGTTATGCACCAGTGAATGTTGGCAATAATAATTTTATAAGCTAATACCACATTTTCACCACCAATATTACACCTCACAATCGCGCACTAACCTAAGAAATCACTGTGTTATAAAATGGATTCCACTACTCAGCAAGACTTCATAAAGGCGTTCCAGACTCAAATGGCCGAGTTTGAGAGTATTCAACAGCAACTTATGGCAACAGTTCCTGCCTCACAGCTTCAGACTGTTAAATCTCTGTCTGCTGATTATATGCAGTTTAAGAGTTCTGCCATAAAAGCAATTAACATGTTTAAGATGCAATTAGATCAATTGAGTTTTGGCCTGGATCGCTTGGAGAATCACTCTAGGCGAAAGGTTCTTCTTGTGCATGGTGTACCCGAGGAGCCAGGAGAAAATGTCACCAAGAGGATCCTTGGATTGCTGAATGGGCGTCTGAAGCAGTCGCAGATTTGTGAGGATAGCATTGAGGCTTGTCACCGGCTTGGCTCTGCTAATAAAGATCGTGCTCGTCCTGTGTTGCTGCGTTTTGCAAATATGAAGGCAAGATCGGCGGTTTGGAACTCGAAATCGGAATTGAAAGGTAGTAAATTTTCGTTATCGGAGTTTCTGACAAAGACGAGACAAAATATTTTAGCAACTGCACGTAGGCATTTTGGTGTCAGAAACTGCTGGTCTATCGAAGGGAATATATCAGTATTGCTTCCTGACAAGACTCGAAGGAGGATATCAACGCTGTCTGAGCTGCAGACCTGTATGGCTCGCTTCCCTCCCGTCAAGTAAACGATCCCTCTCATTGCTGCTCTGTTGCATTGTATGCCAACCTGGCTTTTTAGTTCCGTAGTTTTCTTTAAATTAAATGGGGTATCTACTATACTTTACATATACCGTCTTGTTTATAATTAGTTTTTGTTCGGTGAAGTAATTTTAATATTTTTTTATGACTACTGTCACATGACAGATGTGTTACTGCCATTATTATAGTTTATTTTACAAACCTGGACTACAACTTTGTTAGCCCCATATTGTTACCCTCTCTGTTTTATGTTCTTATCTTTTTTTATATTGTTCTTTGTTTTAGGTTGTGTGTATGTGCGTTGCTTTGTGTAATAATGTTAGCTTTTATTTTATTTTTTTAAATTTAATAAACATCTATATGCCAACCATCCCTGGTGTGTTGTAATGTGCTAATAAGTTTGTTTGGTTGATTGATATTGTTTATGATATTTTAATAATATATATTTGTTCATTCATATATTTAAGTATTTATATATATTTTTTTTTAAATCTTATTATATATTTTTTTATGTCTATAAACTCGGATTTTTTCTCGGACAGCTCGTGTGATGCATTTGAAAGTGCTTGTAGTGATTTTTCGATTTCTTCAGACTCTGATGGGCGCTCTCTGGAGGCGAAGCTGCAAACTGTGTTCAGTGACAAATCCTCATTCCTTAACCTAGTCCATATTAATGCTCAAAGTGTTCCTGCGCACATCTCTGACTTGCTTGCATCCTTTGACAATGGCGTAGTCGACGTTATTTTAATTTCAGAATCCTGGCTTAAGCCGTCGCTTCCTTCTCCTCTCTACACACTGTATGGTTACAGGCTTTTAAGAAATGACAGGATCGGTGCTGGTGGCGGTGGAGTGTGTATCTACCTTAAAGACCACATCTCGAGTTCTGTAGTCTGTCAATCGAATAACCATGGTAATTCACTTGAATATCTTTTCTTGGAATTAAATGTGCATCATTCTAATGTATTAGTCGGTGTAGCATACAGTCCAAGCAGTAAAATAAATTTTTTTGACTCCTTTGAATCTACACTTGAATCATTATGTCCTTTTTATGATCATGTGATTTTAATGGGTGATCTAAATACATGTTTGATTAAAAACGATTATAGATCTTCTTGTCTCACTTCCCTTTTTACTTCAGTTAGTTTAAGTGTACTTCCTTTAGACGCCACCCATCACTCTCCAAATTGTCAACCTTCCCTCATCGACTTGCTTGTAGTATCTAAACCTAATGCAGTTCTCTCACATGGACAAATGTCATCTCCCTTCTCATACCATGATCTACTTTACCTTTCTTATAGGGTCCGTACTCCCAAGCGCAGGAGCAAAGTTATTCTGCGACGTAATTTTGGTGCTATTAACGTTGATCGCCTGAGAGAAGACTTTTGTAGGATCGATTGGGGTAGTTTATATATTACCAACTGTATTAATGATAAGGTCAAAATTTTTAGTGATTTAATTCTTGAGCTTTATGACTTGCATGCTCCTCTTAGAAGGGTGCGTATTAAACACTTTCCGGCACCCTGGCTCACACCAGATATAAAGAAGGTAAGTCAGAAACGGGATAAAGCGAAATCAAGGCTTAAAAAGAACAAATCTAATGAAAACTGCCAAGAATATAAAAGATTACGAAATCTCTGCAACAGGATGTGTAGGGATTCTAAACGCCGCTTTATTCACTCCACACTTGAAAATAAATCTTCTTCCCAAGCCTGGAAATTCCTCAATACCCTTGGTATAGGGAATGATTCAGACCCTTCTTCGCAGCTGCCCGAGCTTAACTCTCTAAATACATACTTCTCTAGTTCTCCCACTATTATCTCTAACACATCTAAATTGTCTACACTGTCTATTTTATCTGGCTCATCACTGCCTGACTACGAGCCATTTACTTTTCGCGGCATTTCTGAGGGGGAGGTTAAAAAGAGTATCCTTTCCATTACATCAAAGGCTATAGGTAATGACGGTATCTGCCGGGATATGCTAATTCTGGTTTTAGATGATGTTTTGCCGATTATCACTCACATTTTAAACACATCGCTATCGGCTAGCATTTTTCCTAGTGAGTGGAAGCCTGCCCAAGTCGTGCCTATCCCTAAGTCTATAAATCCTACCGAATTCTCCCATTTCCGTCCCATATCCATTCTACCATTTCTGTCAAAAGTCCTTGAAAGCGCTGTACACAAGCAAGTGTTTGCTTACCTTTCTCGACACAATGTTCTCAGTCCCTATCAGTCTGGCTTTCGGTCAGGACACAGCACCGTTACTGCATTATTAAATGTTACTGAGGATATTCGCTTCGCGATGGACAACAAAATGTTTACTATTATAGTACTGCTTGATTTTAGCAGCGCTTTTAACTCTGTTGACTTTGACATTCTCCTTGCTACCCTCCGCTCTGTTAACTTTTCTCCTTCAGTTATTGCTTGGTTCTCTGACTACTTACATGGTCGTAGACAACGTATCAGGAGTGATGACATGCTATCTGACTGGTGCTCTTTAGCATCGGGTGTTCCACAAGGCGGCGTTCTTTCTCCTCTCCTTTTCTCACTTTTTATTAATAAAGTTACCAGTGTCATTACTTCTTCCTACCACCTGTATGCAGATGACTTGCAGATTTACAAGCATTTTCGTCTTGATGATGCTCACTCAGCTATAGAAGCTGTTAATGCCGATCTTAATTCAATTAATGCTTGGTCGAGTTCTTTTGGATTGCTTATTAACCCCAAGAAGTCCCAGGCTATAATTATAGGGAGTAGTGGAATGCACAGGAGGCTTGCCGTTGATTCCCTACCAGCGATTATGTATGGAGGTGCAAAAATTGCGCTTACTGATAAAACTAGGAATTTGGGCCTTATTCTTGATCACACTCTTTCTTGGATACCTCACATTAATGACGTTAGTCGGCGTATGCACTTTGCATACCATTCTCTCAGGCGACTACAATTTTTCTTGCCTTTTAAGACCAAAGTTATGCTTGCTCATGCGCTTTTACTACCTATTCTCGACTATGCTGATATCTGTTATTTGGATGCAACTGAAGAGTTACTTAATAAGCTGGAACGTCTTCAGAACCTGGCCCTAAGGTTTATATTTAGTCTGCGTAAATATGATCACGTTTCTGAGTTCCGGGCAAAACTTAAATGGCTTCCTATAAGGCTCCGCAGAGATGTGCACATCCTGTGTGTGTTGTACAAAATCCTTTACCATCCTCAGCTTCCCCATTACTTACGTGTTCGTTTCAATGTTCTACCATCTACATCCCGCCCCAAACGGTCCTGTGTAACTAAGACCCTTGTTTCTCCTTCCACCAACACTAAGTTTTTCCGTAACTCCTTCTCAGCCCGTGCTGTACGAATGTGGAACAGTCTTCCTTCTCAGATCCGTGAGAGTCCATCAGTTGTGTCGTTTAAAAATAAACTGAGAAATCACTACTTATCTGTTTTGGCACTTAGTTAACACTTTTTATAATATATATTTTTTATTACATTATTAATCATAATATTGATATTTATGTATGTATAATATTGATATATATGTATGTTAGTATGCATGGTATATATAGGTTTATTTTTTTTAATTTCCTTTTTAACAAAGATCTTTAACCAAATTTAATCCCGTACCTACAAATTTATACACAAATTCTAGGGTTGGCTGGTAGAGATCTCTTCTAGAGATAAGTCCACCTTTGTACTTTAAGTTTTTAAATACCTTTTGTAAACAATTTATGTTTTATGTGCAATAAAGGATTATTATTATTATTATTAGAATACTATCTATCCAACTTTATTATACAGTTCGTGTTAACAGTTTGTCTTGCAGGTCCTTGCTCACTTGCCAGAACCACCTGAAAAGATGGCGACGGTCTCGGGAGGATGGTTGCTCTGCTTTGGCAGTGAACCGCAAAACCTTCGGAAAGACACAAAAATAATAAATATATTTACAAACTTTATTTAACATTATAATTGATCGTATCATATTGTATGGCGTTTAGCTGAATCCCAATTTATAGCGTAGCCACCTTTCGGTAGCTGGAGTCAGAAGATGAAGTTTTTCAAGACAATCGATAACAATACGGGCTAAAGTTAACAATTAACATACAGGTATATAATACAAAACAAGCAGGTATAACAACTTAAGTATCCTACTTTATAAAAATAAAATAAAATATACTTTATTGTCTTTAAGATCAACATGATCATTTAGATTCGTCAAACATTCACACACAAAATGGAAATTCGATATATTTTTTTAACAACAGAGAAAGAGATATGAGCGGTACCATAATAAATAAATAAAAGCAAATGGGTTCTTTGTCAGAATTTGTCAAGGGGGATCTGTCAGTCAGCCTGTCGTGATTCTAAAGGAGGAAAGGGATTGTCAGTCAGTTTGTCGGTGACTCTACGAGGCTTCCAAAAAGGCAACGAGATTGAGAAGAATGCCTCAAGAAACTCAACTTGGCTTTTTTCAAGATCTAAAACAATTAAAGAAATAAAATATTAAGATTACCGCTGTTCTTAAAACTAACAAAATCTAATATCTAAAGATCATATCGCATCTTATCTTAAGAAAGAAAGGAGCAATTCATGTCACTTCCTTTGATCACCATCAGCCTACATTCGTTCACTGCTGGACATCATCATCATCATCATCTCAGCCCATTAACGTCCCACTCCTGAGCACGAGCCTCCTCTCACATACCAAGGTGCGAGGGTATTGGGTCATACTCCACCACGCTGACCCAGTGCGGATTGGCGGAGGCAGGCGTATGGCGTCCTGCTGTTAGAATTTTTCAAGCCGCCCACTTAGGCCTCTAACATGGCTTAACGACTACCACATTTAGTGATAACCGGGACCAACGGCTTAACGTGCCTTCCGAAGCACGAAAGCGCTCGATATCCGCTTCTGCTTTTCTGAGAAGGCATGACCTTCTTTCAACCCCGGCTGTGAGAACTAATTATAGGGGAAATTCATATATAGTAAGGGCATGCCGTACATTTAACCAAGAATGTCGGGCTGTCGACTTAGATTTACACCATACGAGTATAGCTTCACTCAAAGTTATTCTAAGTATAAACTTTTTTGAAACTTAAAATATTAGTGTTTATTTATATCAATAATTTAGTTTAATAAGTTTATTTATTGTCATCGCAGTGTTTAATATTTTTTTAAATATGCATGTACATACGTTGCATTATGTGTTTCGGATGTTGTATTTATTTAGTTTGCACTTGTTAATGCTTTGCAATTAGCGGGGTTTAGTCCTCCATATAAGTTCACTTTGTTATAGAAATAATTATAAGTGGAAACTTGTAATTGGCCTTGTTATAAACGTAAATCTAAGATAATATTGTAATTAGCCGTAAGTTTTCCCAAAATTGTAAAATAAATAAATAAATAAATAAATATCAAATGCCACACAAACGGTAGTAGTAACGGTAGTTGTAAGGTAGTCGATGGAATTTTGGTGTCGGAATCTTGGTTAAAACCGTCGTTGCCTTCAACTTTTTGCTCTCTACCTGGATTTAGACTTTATCGTAATGACAGAACTGCGGCTGGCGGCGGCGGAGTTTGCATCTATCTCAGGGCTGATTTACCATGTAAAGTGGCTTCTCAATCATCCAATGAATCTTCTGGGCACCTTGAGTATCTCTTCTTGGAAGTTACTATTCACCACAGTAGGATCCTTTTAGGAATAACTTATTGCCCTAATGAAAAAGTGGACTATTTCAGATCTTTTGAATCTACTCTTGAAGCTCTCAGACCTGAGTATGAGCATATTATTTTGATGGGAGACTTAAATACTTGCTTGCTTAAAGAGGATCACCCATCCAAGGACTGACCTCTGTAAACCCTGCTTTACTTCGGTGATCGTTTCCGACCACTGAGCACCGTGGAGCTACGAGCGCTTCTGCTGGACAAAGCTCTCCAATGGAACGCGACAGAGCTTGATCTTCAGCCCTTCGTCTTCGGCTGTCAGCCGTTTTGCGTACGTCGTCGCTCCACCTAGCCGGAGGTCGTCCTACACTGCGCTGTCTCCACTGCAGAACTGTAGTCCGGCAATCTCGTGCACGACCGTCCCGCGGGGTGCCAGACGGTGGCGGGGACGAGGTAGCGTGTCATTCTAGCACACGGCTACACACGAAGAGAAGTTCCCCCTTCCCCGCTACCCCACCCGCTACCCGCTGACATCTTATTTACCTCGTCCCCGCCACCGTCTGTCACCCCGCGCGCATGAGATTGCCGGACAGATAAATATTTTGCCTGATGTACTTGAATCCAGTGAAATTAAATCTGTATTTGCATACTTTTAAACATATCATGACGACCGATATGGCGTGGGGGCGAGAATACCCGCTCTCCGCTCCTAAGGTCGTGGGTTCGATACCCACACAGGACAAATCTTAGCGTGCATTATAAAAATATATTTGGTCTGGTCTGTATGTTTTCCTATGTATATTAAATATGTATTTACAAAAAAAAAGTATTTATGTATGTTTATCCGTTATATTATTTAGCATCCATTATCTTGGAACTAAATAATTGGTGAAACAGCCAGAAAATAAATATTTATTTATAACCAAATTCAGAAAATTTTAGAGAAAGGGCAGGTCAAAAGCAGAGGCGGCTCGTTCTAAAGAGCTGTGCACTCCCACAAAGATTACCTACTAATTTATTTCTTTATTAACCCTATCAATGCATACCCACATTAAATAATACTATGCCTATACAATACACTACGCGTTAAATGTTCAGTCTCTAAGATAATATTTGGTGTCGTGTAGCGAGTGGAGCGCCATTGATTGCGCTCCTATGAAACAAAGTTTAGTACAATGCCTAGACCTGCATTCAATGAGTGCGAAAGAGAAACATCGACACAGTCCGGCGCGTGAAACAAAAGATTTCCTATGAAATTTTTACCTAATCTGGAGCGCAGCTCCTGCTACGCGACGTTGCCAATTGGGATCGAACAAGGCGTGCGCGGGCGCGGGGAATTTCTATGCGCTGTTGTCGCTCTTGTGTAAACAAACAAACGTCGTCGCCGACTCGCCGGTAACTTTATGCTTCGCGGATTTTCTTTAAATTACTTTAAAAAATATTAAAAAATAGTTTGTGCGCGACATTTGTGGTACCTAAAAATACAAAAATACGGTGTATCTTTTATTGAAAATTGTGAGAAGACTCTCGAAATGTGTCTCGAACTGAAAGGTAAGGGGCCGCCAAGGCCTGATATTGCACTTACTATAGTGTTGTACGAAAACTAGAAAAACTATAAATTAATTCACTATCTGATTTTTACAAGAAAGTGATAGATGTCTTTGCTCGCCAAAAAGACTCGCGAATAGATTTCCTATACCAATAAAATAAATGATAAGCTCTCATTTTTTTTTTTTATTGTGAACACCCATCAAAAAACGTCGCGAGCCGCCTCTGGTCAAAAGTACCCTAAACCGACGGGCGTGTATGAGGAGGTTAATGAGTGTAAACGAAGCTAAAAGTGTCTGCCAACTGCCAAGATCGTAGCAAGTGGAAAGATGTGATCTCTGCCTACCCTGCCTTGTGACGTTATGTATGTATGTATGATGTTTCACTCTGGGTTGCGCAGTCGCTCTGTTCAATAACTGAAGTTCAGCCAAATCAGCCAAGTTAAACCACTGAGCAGACCCTCTGCCCCATGCTTGTCTAGGGTATAAACTTGATAATTTATTAATTTAAACTTTATCGCACAAATTAAAATTAAAATGTACAAAAGGCGAACTTAATGCTGCAAGGCATTCTCTACTAGTTAACCTTTGGGTTAGCAGAAAAGTTTGAGGCAGTAGGAAAAAGAAAACATATAAACTTACATTGAATTAAATATGTGTTATTAATAAACTACATATACAATACACAAAATAAATAGCAATTATGATAATAATATGTAGACTCAATCAGATGATAACTTCTCAAGAAATTATTTTTAAGCAACCCTTTAAAAGTAGGCTTGCTTTCTGCCAACCTAATATTAATAGGGAGGGAGTTCCAAAGTTGCAGATAGAGTTCGATATAAAACCTGAACTGTGTTGTGGAGTGGCAAGGAGAAAGTAATAATGCTGGGATATAACAAGTATATGTTACCTGTTCTTATCTGCGTCGCACTTCTCAATAGTAACTTCCTGGAATTCTGGTTGGGGGACGACGGGTTGCTTTTCTGGGAGCCGACGGCGCCCATCATCATGTGGAGCGGCTGATGCAAACGCCACCAGGGCGAAGAATGCCAGGATAGTGATGAAACGCATGCTGGTAGACAACATTTTACGTATATTGTTTGAACTATACTACTAAAATGTTCGCCATCCCTGCCATGGCGTCAAATTGTGTATAATAATGTAATTCTGGCAGCCTATTCATTTAATTTCGTCTCAAAAACAGTACCGACGTATGACGCGCGTGGGAACAGATAGCAAAATATAAACATGTTTTGTGCAGTACTGTGCTTGCGTCGAGCACGTGCTATCGATAGAACTTATAAAATAATGAATAAAGTACCAGCTTGACTTTTTGGCGGGAAAGTGAAACGTCATGTTGGTCATGTTTAGTTTTCTTTTCTAAAATTTGTGATATTTCGAACGTTAATAATAATAAATAAATAAATAAATATTCTCTTACAATTACACCAATTATTTAGTTCCAAGATAAGTATCATTAAGAACTTGTGTTATGGATACTAAACAACGGATAAACATACTTAAATACTTTTTTTTTGTAAATACATACTTAATATACATAGAAAGACACCCAGACCAGAACAAATATTCATGTTCATGCACACAAAGATTTGTCCTGTGTGGGAATCGAACCCACGACCTCTGGAGTGAAGTGGAGGTAAGCTGACCTCCACGCCATATCGGTCGTCAAAAATGTGTAATGATGTGTAATGAGTGTTGATAAATGAATTAAAACAGTGCAACATAACTTCAACATACAGTCAAATTCTGTCAAGAAGTCCATGTGAGATCTCAGTATAGTTCCACATCTTTACTGAGGACTTAGGGGAGACTTAGGGGACTGAGGGGTTTAGGGGAGGGCATCTCATTTACTTTTTCTATCACCACTCATTCTCAATTACTATGAATTATATATATTTTACTTCACACTGGCTAAATGTGCAAACAACGCGAAGCCATTACTTAAAAAAAGTTGCGCTTCAAATCAATTAGAAGACGATTAAGAGACATTAATTAAGCGATATGGTATTCGTTTACTTAATTTATATCTCATATTATACGTCTATATCCACCACCAAGTGACCACGTCATATTTGATGACTGATATGGCGTGGAGGTCAGTATACCAGCACTCCGCTCCTGAGGTCGTTGGTTCGATTCCCACACAGTACAAACCTTTGTGTGCATAAACATGAGTATTGGTTTTGGTCTGGGTGTCTCCTATGTATAATTTGTATGCATGTACAAAAAAAGTAAGTATGTTTATTCGTTTTTAAGTATCCAGCACAAGCTCTTAATGATACTTATCGCACGCTGAAAATGAAAGTGACCCATTTCAAAATTTAAAATTTTTGGATCTCATTGACGATATTCTTCTTATTCTTCAATTACATTTTATTATGTCAACATTAAGATAATAAAATCGTTTGTATAACATTATTGGACTTTTCTACCTTACATACAGTATACTTTTTTGTGTCATTTTCTATATTTAACTCATTTCACCAAAATTTTGAAATCGGTCACTTTCGTTCTCAGCGTGCGATATCTTGGACTTAAAGAATTGGTGTTATCGTAAGAGTATATTATTATGATTGTCAACTTATATTTATTCATTTGCACATTATTTACATTTTTCACAATAACTAGGTATACACAATGTAGTAAAATATATGAAAGACGGAGGCCGCCAGCCGCGAGGTAAAACCCAAACGACTTACACCACCACACCAATTAATTTAGTTCCAAGATAAGTATCATTAAGAACTTGTGGCCATATCTGTCGAAGGACCGACAACCGATGGGGTAAACGAGTTCTTGAGTGGAGACCGCGACTTGGCAAACGTAGTGTAGGACGTCCACGCGCCAGGTGGAGTGACGATTTGCGAGCGGTCGCTGGCAGATGCTGGATGCGGCAAGCCGAAGACAGGGGAAAATGGCGCGATTTGGGGGAGGCCTATGTCCAGCAGTGGACTAGTATAGGCTGATGATGATGATGAAGAACTTGTGTTATGAATACTAAATAACGGATAAACATACTTAAATACTTTTATTTTGTAAATACATACTTAATATATAGGAAAACACCAAATTAGCGAATTTACGACTATCGAGAAGCAATGCTTTTTGTAGCTGACCCTTGACCTAGCTACCATTATTATTTGGAGTAATTTATTGATTAAAATCTCAGCCCAAGCTGCCCTACCGCTGAATTCGATGAATTTCAGCTATATCATCCAGATCTAAATTTTCTGAGGTTCATGAATCCGTACCGGGGAATCTGCCGAAAGCCATAGATTATCCATGACCTTGGCAGACTACTGAGCCAATTAATTAATTAAATGATTATTATTTACGTTTCGATGACACATTTTTACCTGAATATGAATTAATTTGAAATATATTTTTTGTCAAATCTTACGTCAGTCCTTGAAAACTTGTGTCTTAATGGAGAACGCCATCTTGTATCGAGTTCCATGTGTTCGGTGGTACGACAGAATTAATTCGAAATCAATTTTGCCTAATAATCGATTATAAGCAAGTTCGGCGGTAGGCCCCCAGGTTTAACCATACTTACGGGCAACTGCCAAGTTAATATAGTGTGTTGTAAGCAAATGATGGATATAAATATTTTGTAACAATTCCCGCGTAACTATGATTACCCGAAAAATCGAGAAACAATTGAACAAGACATATGTTTCGCCCTTACAAAGCTGAAACGAGAGAACATTGGTTGCTCTTGGTTGTGATTTATGAATTATGTGCATGTATGATATAAATAATATTAATATCGTTAATAGCAAGAAAAAAAAGCGAATAATAGAATAATAAGCGGCAATAGGCTTGCCACCTATTACGTGGGAATAATATTGGCAAAATATGGGCGTTTAATATGCCTCTGCCTACCCCTGCATATACCGGCGGGATATTATATAAGAATAGATAAATGTAAGAATAGATTAAGTACAACTTACTTGATAAGTTAAGTCGACCTGTATAACTCAATTGACTGTTTGCAATAACTTTGTTCTGTTTATATTTACATCTAATTTATTATCTTAGATGTTCCGCGTTAAGTTACATTGCGTGATCTGGTTATCGCCGCCCCCGGCGAACAAAATGGCAATGGCACTTACACGTCTTTTCCTGTTATTGTTAATACACGTAATAAATTGATAGAAAATTATTTATTGTACCTACACCAAATGAAAAATAAAACAAGAAAACATTTGCAAAATAAAAGCGGTACAATTGGGGGCCTAATCGCTTACAGCGATTTCCTTCAGGCAACCTTATGGTGGTGAGTTATTAATATATTTTTTGAAGGTTTCAAATCATTGTCTGCATTTATACCAAAGGAGCCGGAAGAAACATGCTGGAAGAGTTCTAAAGCCTGAAAATTCCTGAAAAGGCACCACGTAAGATTATTTTGGTCTAAGTGTTGAAAATCTGAACAGTCACATATAGGATTTTTCACAGTCCAGTCTAGCACATTGAGTAAAAGTTTAAATGACACGAGGCCCCCTACTGATATCATTGGAGGTTTTCAAGCTTAAAAATGACCTCTTTAAAAACAAGCGATACGATACAGATGGGATCAGCGGAGTGTGTTCGAGTGTGTGAATCGCGCTTCATCTCGTAGCGCTGGCGATCGCCATAAAACAAACCTATCACACCGCCGAGTATCGCCACTATCGCCGAGTGCATGACAATCGTTTGGTTCGAGAAAAATTGTTGAGTACTTATTTCAATACATTGATGACCATTGAATGCCCTATAAAGCTGCCCTTAAGGAAATATTCGGTAACATTTATAGGGAATGTTATAAAATGATCATTATATGGTGTAGTTCTGGAAAAAAAAATATGTTGGGTTACAAATGACTTAAAAAATATGATAAAAGAGGGAAATAGACTGTTTAAATTGTGGTAGCAATGATCCAAAGAACATGATTAAAAAAAAAAGCATATACCAGATATAGAAATATATATTATAAAACTATATCTAAGTTCAGTAATGGACATGATAGGCAGAGTATTATAAACTGTAATAATAATATTACAAAGATTTGGGACAGAATAACATTTTATAAAATAAACAATCTTTAGACAATGTGATATTATCTAATATGAAAATGAAGGGAAACACCCATCAAATAACTAATCAGTTTGCTACTACTTTTGATGAAGAAATTCAACAAATAAAACATGTTTGCGGTGATAAATGGTTGAACCGGAAGAATTATGTTAAGAATGCTGAAATGTGTATGAGGTGGTAGCCTGTTAGTGAGAGACAAGTTAAGAGGGTTATTGACAAAATGGATGTAAATAAATCACCTGGAAGCGATCACATACGCATTTCAGATGTAAAGCTAATCAGTGATAGAATAAGTCCAGTTATGTCCAAGTTGATCAATTTATCAGTTAAGTAGCACACATTTCCGGGTAAGCTCAAAAAGGCAATAATACGGCCTATACACAAAAAAGGCGACCGAAAGATATGTGCAAATTAGAGGCCAATAACAATATTATCTAGAATGGACAAAATCATAGAAAAATGTGTAATAAATCAACTTGGTAACTATTTACAAACTAATTATATTTTAATAAATCGCTACAAGGTTTTCAAAAGGGAAAAGTACTAGCACATTATTGTCTAACGTTACAGATGAAATTAGTACATAATTTAAAATAGAAAAAAATTGTGATGAACTAAACAAAATAAAACTTAAACGTTTACTGAGGAAGTATATAATAATCAGCTACCATGACGGTCTCTGTAATTATAATTCATATATTTTAATTGTAAAAATAAATTTTTTTTTTAATTTTTAATGTATAATCATAGTTTATAGTATTTGATCCTTCAATTAAACTGTTTGGACAGTTTTGTTGGACATCTTTTTTAACTTATATGCAATACAATATACTTTGTAAATGATTAAATAAATAATAATAATAAATCTGATAATACTAAAAAAGGAAATTAATATACATGAAAAATTGAAAATAGTATTAGATTAGGAGATAGTAACCATTTTACAAAATTGATCCCAACCAGATATTGTAAAATGTTCTCGATTTCTATCTAACTTTATGAGAAAATGTCTTAAATAAATTTCACAATTCCTCAATGAGCTGTAATAAATTAACTGGGTTATATATGAAAATGCTGAGAAAGTATCATGAACTTACATATTTTGCAAGAGTTATAAATTAGAAGAACTAAAAATATTGTTCCCAATTTATATTATTTTATAATACAAGATTATATTGGTTATAGTTTACCAATAACTGATTACCATAATCTCAGTTTTATTCTTAAATTCCGAATTAAAAAGATATTTTTTAACTAAAATATGAAATAAACCCTGCCAAGGTACAAAAATCAGCCTACATTTGAGGTATCACAGTTGTATACCAGACAAATAGTGCAATTATAATAAGAAAAAATATGTTTTAGAATTTTCCCGAAAAGTTCAGTTTTTGCTATTGGCATTTTGTTCGCCGGGGGCGGTGATATATAATAATATACATACTTTGTAGGCACATTATTAATTAATTTATATTAATCTAATTGTTCAGCATTGATTATTTATGCTTATTAATTAGATTTGCTTCAACATTATCAATAATTTAAAAGCTGACTAACGCCCGCACGTGGCTTCTTTTATATAAAGTCCATTACTGAACAAAATTGAAATGTTATTTCAAGAACTATTACATAGTACTTTAAAAACGTCAAAAGGAAATTTAAAAAAAAACTGAATATAACTATAATTAAATCACGAAGCAGTCTTCTTGGCGGAAAAGTGAAGCGTCATGTCTGCAGTTTAGTTTTATTTTTACACATATAATAATATGCAATAACAGTGGATTATAACCCCATTAAGTGTTTGTGAACGTACATGAGTGTTGGTAAATGAAACAACACAGTGCAACATCACTTTTCAAATTCTCTCAAAAAGTCCATTCGAGATCGAAGTATAGCCCCACATCTTTACTGAGGACTCAAGCGGTTTAGGGGGAAGGCATCTCATTTACCATCTTTATCTACTATAATACATACTATAATACATTTACTATAATATATATTATTAATATATCTCTTAATTGACACTGGCTAAATGTGCAAACCACACGAAGCCATTATTTAAAAGAAAAAAAACACGAAGCTTAGTTTCTTTTTCAGGCAACAAAAAAATTAAAAAACAACAAAATATTTAAGTGTAAATGTATCTAAGTGTTAGTTCCGAGCAACCGCTCTGTTGGGAAGAACTGACAAGAAACTCGCAGGCTGAGCTCTTGAATTATCAATTGGTTAAATTCTCAAATTACAATCTTTACATGTCCGTGACGCTATTCACTGCAATAGTAACTGTCGTAGTCATAATTCTGCCATTTTTTTAACTTAAATAATAATGATACGTATATACATACATAATATCACGCCTGTTTCCCCGAAGGGGTAGGCAGAGGCATACTATACGCCCACACTTCGCTATTTATTTTGTTGGCCCACGTAATAGGTGGCGAGTCTACCGCTTTCCGGGCACTTTAATGCTCGCCAGAGTCTGTTCTGTTAATCGCTAGGTGCACCACTTGCAGGTGAGGTTGGCTCGAGCTCCTCATATCTTGGTAAGAGCCCTATACATAAATAATAATGATGTATCATGAAATACATCAAATTTTGGTAGGATCCTTATAAACCCACAACCATACAGTAATTCTAGTTGGCTCTAGGATACCAATGTATCAAAATATGACATTTAAAAACTGCTTTTACTCTCGTATATTTACACATTGTACATGGAATACTCTAGCAAATTAACATTAAAATCTCCAAACACTTATTTTTATTATCATTATAAAATGTTGCTAATACATTCAAATAAATCATGCATGATAGAGGTCTGTATACACTTAATCCAATAAGCAGCTGTTTTTCCAATTCTAAATTCAAATTCATAATCATTTATTCAATTTTGGCTCAAAAGACCTCTTAAGAAAGTCAAAACTTAAAAACTAGCGCGCCATAGGGTTCAATAATTGTTTCTTACCTTGTGTCCATTTCAGTTTTAACTTATTCCCTAAATTTGCTAACTTGTTCCTTATAAACCATCTTTCTATAGTGTTTCCAAATTCCTTGCAAGGTATTTTCGCTTAAATAATGTATATTTTGTTGTATTTTTGTTCTTACTTTTGATTTGTTCATCAATTCATTTTACAAATGTCAGTTTGTAAATTGTTGCTTTTAAATTCTTTTTTTTTTTGTTGTAATTTTCGTACGTTTAATTTCATTTTGTGTTTCCGCGTCAACTCACTATTGGGAACTGATTACTTCGTTTATAATTTTTTAATTTGTTTTAACTTTTTAAAATCTTAACCATAGTACATAAATTATGTTTGTTTCATCCAATTTTATTCTTTAAACACTTTATACATGCTATTTCAATAATCCGTTCAACTGAGAGATTGACTATCCCTGTCAGTCCTTGAATCTTAATTGTTTATTTATTGTAATTAATGATCCGCTATGAATAGCACTTTTCCTGTAAATCGAACTACTTACCAGGTGATTGTTAATATTGAACATGGACTGGTTTCTTTTTACTCAATGTTCAGTAATACATAAAATATCAATATGATTATCGTTCATGAACAATTCAATTTCCAGTTCCTTGTCCAATGTTCCTGTAATATTTTTATGAATCAGGTTGATTACCTACTTTATTTTGTTTGCGCTTTTTGTACTTTTCATTATCAGAAACAGAGTTCTCTTTTGTCTTAACACATAGTTTAAATTGCCACCTAATAAATAATTTATGTCAGAGTTTCAATAAAAGCAGATTGTTTCAAATTCTTGGTAATATCGATTAAAACGAATCGTTGGCCTCCCCAATAGATTACATTTTAAATATATTATAATATAGTATACGGATTCTTCCAAGACCTAAGGAGCCCTTTTTTTTTTTTGTTTTACGTCGGTAACAAAATGCGTTTACGCACTACCTTCCGGCCAAAGGGGGACCGAAAGGGGGTGTGGGACTCATCACCAGCAGACGCGACTGCCAGCAGTAATACCCACTAAAAATCTTCCGACGACGCCCGCCGCTTGTTGAGAAAGAGGCGGGGCGCCAGTACCTGGATTGCAGCTCTGACACCCCGCCCGCGGCCAACGTCCCCCGGACCAAAACCGGGAGGACCTCCTCAGAGAGACGCAGTGGACGCGCCCCTCCTACCTCCCTGTGCGACCATAGCGTGTGTGGCCGACTTCTCGGAGGGTCCATGGTTAGACAGCAGGGGCCCCCTGCCCCCACTGCCTAAGACCCTCCCGGCGCTGCTTGACAGGCCATCCTGGCCCACCCGCTGCACCCTCCACAGGTCCCTCTTAGTTTCCCCCCCGGTAGTCAGTACTAAGGGCACCCAGAGTCGCCAATCTCTGGGTGTTACCTTTTCCCTAGCGCCTCCTGCGCCCTACCGGGAGGTACTTAGCCCCCCCACCACGACAAGGTGGAGACCAGTCGGGGGGAAGACCTAAGGAGCCCAAGCCAAGCCTGCCTATCAACAGACGAGGCTCTGGCGACCTTAACAGTGCCCGGTAAGCGGCAATAGGCTCGCCACCTATGACGTAGGACCAACTGTATAATTGGCGAAGTGCGGGCGTATGATATGCCCACCCACCCTTTCGGGAAAACAGGCGTGAATGTATGTATAGATAGTTCAATCCACGATGACGCATGAATTGAGCAATATTGAACTCTATACATTGGTGTTAAAAGCGTCACCATGCGTCCTAGTGGATTGAACTATCTATATGTATATATGTAGAAAAAATTATTAGCCATAATTAAGAAAATACTCCCATTTCTTAATTATGGGAAAATAACCCCCATAAAATGTAATCCACGCCGGGCAGGCGGGTTGGAGAATGCAGTTCAAGCCAGTACGCAGGATGACGCTGCTGCCCATCATCCTGTTAGCCGGTGGTTGAGGATGAAAATCTATGTCTTTTGACAGTGGCCGGTCAATTCATTTATGATAACCTGGTTTATGTACACAAGAATACTAATCAATTTAGTAAGAAAAGCTGTGTACATAACCTAAACACAAGGAATAAGCATAAATTAGTTGTACCTGCCACTAGGCTCCAAAAGATAAACAAATCTTTTAAAGGTCAATGTGTGCGATTCTACAATAAAATCCCAAGCAACATACAGCAATTGAGCCTAAATAAATTTAAATTAACAATAAAACGCAAACTGTCTTCAAGCGGATATTATTCTATCTAAGACTTTATGGCAGATAAAAATGCTTGGGATAAACTGCCGTTTCATACAGGCTATTCTAATATGAATGACTTGAAAACATAAATATTGTTAAGGTTGTGTTATATTCTTCGATCAACAATACAACTAGATAACGGGTCAGAGTCTCAAAAACTGCCGAGAAAATAACGCCTCACTTCAAAGTGGGGTCTTATTTTCGAGTTAGTTCACTTGTAATTGCGCCAACGTGCGGAAGTGCCACAATGCCTCAGTGTGTGTTCAAAAACTGTGGAAATAACTATCGAAAAAAAATGTATCGGACGGAATATCGTACTTTCGGTAAGTAAATATAATTTTATAATATAATAGATTAACTATTCGCCTTTTTAATAACATTACACTATTAACTTTGTAAAGCCAACCTACGCGCCAACATTGGCAAATGTTGGCGCGTGAGTTCGCCATAACTTGGTTGTAAAAGAGAACAGTGCAGCTTCTATTTCTTATCTCTTTCTGTCATTCATGTCGTAAAAGCGTAAGTGAATGTTGACACAAACAAAAGCATGCTTTATATATTCCAGATAAGGTGTAAGTTTGATAAAAATTATTAAAGCTAAAAGTCGTTTTGCTCCATTTCATAGGGTATACCTATATCTATTTATTCTATAGTCACTCGGTGCCATATTTGAGTTCTGTTTTTGTTCGTGATGCGTTATCTAGTTGTATTGTTGATCGAAGGTTATATTGCATTGTATAGCTTCACTGACAAATGAAGATTGTAATTCTAGTACCAAACTAATGGACATATTTAAAAGAGCATAGCTTGTGAGTTTCTTGCCAGTTCTTCTTAAAGAGCGGTGGCTCGGAACTGGCACTTAGATTCACTTACACTTAATTATTTTCGTCGTTATATTAGTCGTTATTAGAGAGTCAGTGCCTTCTAACATCCTGACAGCTGCTTTTACCATAAAATTATGTTTCAATCAGGGTTGCGGAGGTCAGGCGGCTCCATGTTATATCTGAAAGTAGTAATTTAATAATAATAATAAGAATTATACGGCGCCCTTCCTCCTCTCTCCTACACTATGCTGCGCCCGACAGGGTCCACAAATGTACCATATTGTAATATTCACCACCTTATAAAACCATTGTGGAACGCAATAAAGTATTGAGTATTAAAATTCGGTCATAATCTGATTTACGGTTAAAGACATTTATTTTCTCAAAAGAATTACAAAATTCACTTACAGAGAAAATACAAAACTATATTATTAACTCGTTTACAACACCAACTAGCATTTAAAAAAAAAGTAGGTATATTGACAAAAACTCATTTAAACAGAGGGCAAGTGCACCGGCAAATCGGTGACTGCGTGCAAGCATTGAGAACTATTTCATACATTACATTAAGGGTTATGTATGACTTTATGACACAGTGCGAGAACGCGTGGCAAACAAATTATATTATACAATTTTTAATAATGACTACAAACTATAATGGTCACTTTAATTATATACGTAATGGTACGTATGTAATTAAATGACACATTATATAATTTAATGTATATATTTTTCATTTAAATAATCAATATCAAAATAAAAATTAAAAAAATATTTATTATTCTATTATATTTAGTTATATCAATAATTATTTATTTTTCAATTCCATATTTTAACATTACATATTTGATAACATAATATTTTATTTTATGTTGTTAGCAAACATTATTATTCTATCTAGGTTAATAATTATTTAACGATTTCAATATCTGATACTAAAGTGTTAGTTTATACTATGTTTTACCGTAATAACGTTACTTCAAATACACGTCACAATATTCTATGTTGAAGAATTCCTTAAAATGTGATCGTTAAGTAATTTTTTAAAAGTATTCAGAGAATCACAATCTTTAATAGTTTTAGGTAGTTTTTTATAAAACTGTACTCCTTCGTAAATAATTGTTTTCTTGCCATAGTTTGATTAGTGAACACACCCTGTGCCCTAAGCTTAAGTCTAGGGCAACCGGGATAATGCTAGGAAAGTAATTAAATACTTCAACTACTCATTGAAAGACTATGCCAAGTGGTAAAAGAAAAGTTGATAATTATGACAAAATCATGATAGCTTAGGGTACCTATTGTTCCTAAATTTCAAGGCCCTGAGAAGACGGTGAACAATTACATAATGTGTAAGTGAATGTAACTATTGAGGCGTATATGGCGCCGGTTTGAGAGACTTGGGAGTTGGAAACGATCATGAAAGTTAAGCAGCGTTTATACAGGTGAGATTTTGGATGGGTGACCGTTAGTTCTAAATTGAGCTCTTCCGTGTTTTGTCCGTTCCAAACTGTTGGTTCTACATTTAGCTGTTCAGCCTAGTGATATTCTAGAACAGTATAATACGCTTAGGCCTAAATGTTTGCTGAGACACACTGATCTTGGCGCCATATGCTAAGTGATGCTAAGCTAAGTGATAATAACAATAAAAATTAATCAATTAGATTCAGATCATCGTGGACAACAAATATCTTTTCTTTGTAGAAATGAAACTGTAGCTAAAAAAACTATTACATTTATACCAAAAACTAATAATCGTTTTTATTTTATTAGTTTTAAGAGGTTTAACAGTAAATTATTATGTTATAGTTTTACTCACATAGTTCCCGATCTCGTGGGAGTTTTGAAAAGTTTCCGAATATTAAATTTTCGGGATATTAACTATCCTTTAAAAGAGTTATTAAAAGAGTTACTTTCGCATTAACAATATTATATCTAGTAGGATTATATATTTTTTTCTTTGTTATTTTATTATTTTCTGTACTTTCAATGTTGTGTTTACCTGTAATTGGATTGCAGGCTAGGTTGTTTGTTTATTATTATTACCAATAATAAAATACAAAAAAAAATGTGTTGTTTTAAAAGCTAATATTATTTATATTTGGTAAAGTTTTATTAACTCCTTTCAGCCGTTTAATCATTGTTGAAGAATGAACAAGCTTTCTTTATACATTAAATTTATAAAAGTAATAAACAATAAGTAGGAGCTATCATTATCATAAGTGCGATAACTTATTACCTACATTTTACGTAACAATACCTAAGCACCCACTAATTTACCTGACACTTCCTTCAAGAGAATGTCCGTGAGACCTAACTCAACTAGGCACACTAAAGTAGGAACTTTGCAACCGCAAAACGGACTGGCCATTGACAGTCATCACACGCACCTACGCATAAAAAAACATTGCATTTATAATCTGCGGCGCGCGGGGCCCGGATGTCCGCACCAAAATTTGACGTTTCTACGCGTTCCCGCCATTTAATGAAAACTTTTTTATGTAAAACGTGCCAGCTATGATTTAAATTTAATTACTACAAAGATTTTTATGGCCATATGAGTTTTTTCATTGTATTTATTAGCTAAAATGGGTGTATATAATTTGGAAGTGTTGTTTATATGTATTTTTGTTACAATGTGTTTTTGTGATGGCGATCCCAGGAGTGAGCAAGGATATCCTAGTGGACTTATGTCAGTATGTATGTGCAAATAACTTTTATTATACCTTTCAATTTAATATAATATGTTTGTTTATGGGGTTACTGACAAGACCTTAGGAACCCATGCCAACCTCATCGTTCGTAGCGGAGCGTAAATCGGCTAAGATGATGAACATGATGAACAACAATATTCATCATCATCAGCCACATGACGCTCACTGCTATACATAGGCCTTTTTATTAGATTTCCACATTAAGCGATCCGGAGTCAGGCATCCACCGGCTTCCCGCCGCTGTAACCAGATCATCGCTACATAAGGTGGGGGGTATATTATACACTTATCATGGATCCTGTTGGGCTCGCAACTAAGAAGCTTCCTTTAGCTTTTATTAGGTCGGGGAAAAAGTCTTTTCGCATAACGTAGGTATAAACTTATTATAAATTTTTTTTGACTGTACTATTTGTGTCTGGCTGGTTTTGGTAACATTAAAAAGGTTCCATTATAAAGAAAAGAAAAAAATAAAAAAAAGTTGTTTCCCGCTATTTTTCATTTGTTTTTCTCTCCGTAAAAATGAGTGAATCTAATGAAGAAATTCGATACATTTTAAAATTTTATTATAAAAAAGGCAAAAATGCAACTCAAGCAGTGAAAAAAATTTGTGATGTTTATGGACCTGATGCAGTGTCAGTAAGAGTAGCACAAATTTGGTTCAAACGTTTTCAGTCCGGAAATTTTGATGTTAAAGATGCACCTCGCTCTGGTCGCCCTGTTACGAATAAAATGGACGCCATTTTTGAAAGAGTGGAGCAAGATCGGCATATTAGTAGTTACGATGTAGCTGAAGAACTGGGAATTGACCACAAAACAGTTTTGACCCATTTGAAGAAAGCTGGTTATACAAAAAAGCTCGATATTTGGGTGCCACACGAGCTCACTCAAAGAAACTTAATGAACCGTGTACTCATTTGCGATTCATTATTGAGACGTAATGAAACCGAGCCGTTTTTGAAGAGATTGATAACTGGCGATGAAAAGTGGATCACGTACAACAAGAACGTGCGAAAAAGGTCGTGGTCGAAAGTTGGCCAGGCTTCACAGACTGTGGCCAAACCTGGCCTAACACGAAATAAGGTGATGCTGTGTGTATGGTGGGATTGGAAGGGCATTGTTTATTATGAGCTTTTACCGCCCGGCAAAACCATCGATTCTGATCTTTACTGCCAGCAACTGA
This sequence comes from Musotima nitidalis, assembly GCA_949126915.1. Lineage (NCBI taxonomy): Eukaryota > Metazoa > Arthropoda > Insecta > Lepidoptera > Crambidae > Musotima > Musotima nitidalis. The sequence goes on along the minus strand of OX421435.1, from coordinate 12,172,717 downwards.
TGAGATTAAAGGAAGCAGTCGAGAGAAAACGGCCGGAATTGATCAACAGGAAGGGTGTGGTCTTTCATCACGATAACGCTAGACCACACACATCTTTAGCCACTCAGCAAAAATTAAGAGAGTTCGACTGGGAGGTCCTAGTGCATCCACCATATAGCCCTGACCTTGCGCCTTCAGATTTTCACCTGTTTCGGTCTCTGCAGAATTCTTTAGGTTCTGTAAGGTTGACCTCAAGAGAGGACTGCCAAAACTATTTGTCCCGTTTTTTTTATCAGAAGTCCCAAAGTTTCTACAGTAACGGGATAATGTCTCTGCCCACAAAATGGCAGAAAGTTATTCAACAAAACGGTACATATATATTGTAAATAAACTTTGAAAAAAATGTCTTGACTTTTCATACAAAAATACGAAAAGACTTTTTCCCCAACCTATTATTTTAAAGTGATAACATTATCTTATTAAAAAGCTACAACAATTTAGATTGTTTGAATTTTTGACGCCAACGCGGGAAAAGACACATCGTTGCAGCATTTTATTGCCAAAAACTAGTGTAAATACAATTTTACATGTATAAATGTAGTGGATTTTGAGAAATAACTTTTTAGGCAATCAATCAAAAATCATTTATTTCATAAACTCATAGTACTTAAAACGTCAAAATTAAATATAAAGAAATAAATATTATTACATTATTTTGTTGTAACTGGTGGCGGGAGAAAAAACTAACCTTGACGATTTTCTTTCCCGTTCTTTTACGATTAAGCTCTCGCCCGCAGTGAATGGGCGCGCTAGTTTACAAGTTTTGACCTTTATTAGAGCTCTATTGAGCCAAACTTAAATAAATGATTTTGACTTTGACACTGAAATCACGATACTTAGATTCACTTACATGCAACAAAACAATTAAAAAACAAAAACATATTCAAATGTAAGTGAATCTAAGTGCCAGTTCCAAGCCACCGCTCTGTAAGAAAAACTGGCAAGAAACTCACAGGACATGCTCTTTTAAATATTATCAATTGTTTTTGTACTTTAATTACAATCTTCATTTGTCTATGCAGCTATTCAATGCAATTTAATATAACAATATTCATGTTCTAAGTCATTCATATTAGAATAGCCTGTATGAAACGGCGGTTTAATCCCAAGCATTTTTATCTGCCATATTATAGTCTTTGATAGAATAGTATCACTTTGAAGACAGCTTGCGTTTTGTTGTTAATTTAGTAAAAAGTATTTAAGTATGTTTATCCGTTGCTTAGTATCCATAAAACAAGTTCTTAATGATACTTATCTTGGGACTAAATAATTGGTGTAATTGTCAGAAAATATTTATTTAATTTAAATTTATTTTGGCTTAATTGCTTGAGATATTATTGTAGAATGAACAATGACACACAAATGTAGGAAAGTGACATATTGCAGTGAGTTGTGAATTTCCAAGTTGATTCCAACACTCTCTAATAGCTTCCTCTCTACTATTATCTAGGGTATTACTTGACTCTAACTTAACTCGACAATGGCGGACTTACTTACCTTGACTTTGACTGTACTGAATGACGATACGTTACTTGACACTGGCAAATGCTCTACACGATTGAGTCCATACATACATACATTCACGCCTATTTCCCCGGAGGAGTAAAAAGAGGTAGGCTTGGGCTCCTTAGGTCTTTGTAGGATCCCTATACACCCCCCACGACTGGTCATCACATTGTCGTGTTGAGGGGGCTGAGTACCTACCGGAGGCCGGGAAAAGGTAACACCCAGAAGTTAGCGATTCTGGGTGCCCTTAGTACTGACCACCAGGGGGAAACTAAGAGGGAACTGCAGAGGGCGCAGCGGGCGGGCCAGGAGGGCTCGTCAAGCAGCGCCAGGAGGGTCTTAGGCAGCGGTGGCAGGAAGCCCCTAGTGTATTTATTTATTTTATTCATTTTATTTATTAGTCACACAAAACAGAGATACAGTAAGGACACAATTATGTTACATGCTAAATTCTAGAAGTAGGCTGTATCTCCACTAACATGTGTGAACAGCATGACTGGTCTATGTCGAACGTCACAAATCACGAGAAGTAAAATAAACAATTTAAAAAAACTAAAAATAAGTACAACAAATACAAAATTAATAAATTACAAATTTAAAAAAAAACACATACTATTCCCAAACAAATGCACGTAGTCTAAAGTAAAATTATAAATTTATATATCTATGTGAGACCTGATAACGTATGCCTCCACTTTCCGAGTGATGAACCGTAAACGTCAAGCCCGTCCGTCAATCGTCTCATTAAACAGTTGTATTCACGACACATTCTTACTATGGGGTTGTGAAAAGAGACATTGTTGTTGCAATACGGGATTGAGAAAGAGCACTCGCGTCTACAAGACCTGTTAGGTACCCTGAGGTAGATCTCCGACAAAAGGGTAGTTGATATTGAGCCGGAAATTACTTTATACAGGCAAGTCAAGTCCTGTACTTTACGTCGCCATTCCAGAGTTTTTAATTTGAAGTGGCGTATACGCTCTTCGTACGTCGTAAGTTCTCTTTTAAGGCCAAACCTGAATGTTAAAATTCGTACAAGTCGCCTTTGAACAGATTCGAGCCTATCAACGTGGGTGATATATTGCGGTGACCAGACCACAGAGGCATACTCGAGATGGCTCAAAACCAGTGACTTATACAGCAACAACAAGCTGTTAGGGGACTTGAAGTCTTTTGAAACACGGCAGATGAATCCTATCAGCCCATTACACCTCCTAGAAAGCATATCATAATGAAGACTAAAGCTCATTTTCTCATCAAATAATACTCCTAAGTCACGTGTGACCGAGTTTCTTTTAAGTTTATAGTTATCAACGCTATAGTCAAAAACGATAGGGCTCCGTCTACGCGTGAATGATATCACCGAACATTTATCGATACTAAGACACATACTATTGTCTCTACACCAGTCAGACAGGACCATAATGTCCATTTGCAACTTGATGCAGTCCCTAACTGAATCGATACGACGAAATATCTTGAGATCATCAGCGTATAACAATGAATCGCTCCCAAGTTTGGGGATCAAGTCATTTATGTATAAAACGAACAGCAAAGGCCCCAGATGTGATCCCTGCGGCACGCCTGACACAATAGAAACTCTCTGTGATCTATATCCTTTAAGAGCGACCAATTGACTCCGATTCGATATGTATGACTTTAGCCAGCGCAGAAGACAACCATGCACTCCCATAGATTCTAGCTTGCCAAGCAGTATTCTGTGATTGACTCTGTCAAATGCCTTCTGAAAGTCAGTATATATAGAGTCTACCTGGCCGTGGTCGTTAAAAACCCTACATATATAATTTGTATATTCCAACAAATTGCTGATGGTTGACTTATCCTCGACAAACCCATGCTGCTGATGATGGAGATATGGTTTGACATGGTGAAAAAGATGCTCGTAGACCAAAGATTCCAGAACTTTAGGAAAGCATGACAATATACTGATAGGCCTATAATTGGCACAGTCATTGGAGTTGCCTGACTTAAATATTGGCACAATATGAGCCTCCTTCCACACATTGGGAAAAGAGCCGCTCTGTATAGATTTATTGTAAATGATGCTGAGCGGCACAAATAATGCTGATGCACAGTGTTTGGCAAATCCAGGAGGAATGCCGTCTGGTCCGGCTCCCTTGTTAGGGGATAGTGACGAAAGTCTTTTTTTTGTCTCGTCTTCTGAGATACGTACTACCGACAGACTTAAGCCAGGGTGCAAGTCCATCAACACCTGCATGCCACCACCGCCGTCCGGAACGAAAACTGAGGAGAAATAATCAGAAAAAAGCTCTGCAGCCGCTTGACCACCAGTTGCAGTTTTGGCGCCGAACTTAACGGTATGAGGTATTGAAGGACCAACTTTTTTATTCTTAAGATAAGAAAAGAATAACCTTGTGGATTCAGCTAGAGAGTCCTCAACATTAGCCACATATGAATCAAGACATGCCTTCATAAGTTTTTTAGACCTGGCGCGTAGTAATTGAAACTCGTCATAATCCCTTGGATTACCAAACCTTTTGAATCTTCTATGTACGTTAAGTTTCTCTCTAAGACACTCCTTTAGTGGTTCAGAAAACCATACCGGGTAGTTTAACTGACCAATACGTTTAAAAGGTGTGTTGTTCTTTATGATGCTGTTCAAGACTTGATAAAAACACTCGACGTCTAAGTTTACGTCACTATTGTTAAGAATTTCCATCCAGCTTACATTGTTAAGCTGTTCAATGCATTTTGATATATCACACTTACGGTAGTTCAATATCCTTTCCCTTTTTGTCGTGATGGTTTCATGATGCAGTACAATTTCAACAACGATTGTAATAGATGGATGATGGCGGTCAGGTGTACTCAGCGGAGAACATTCAGAAACCCTTACAAGAGAGCAATCAGTCAAAACGAGGTCTAGTATACGGTCATTTGCATTGCGCACATGGTTGTATTGAGAAAGGCTTCCAATCTCAAGCAAATCCAATAATGAAATGGATTTACTATCATAGCCTCCGCTAGGAATCATATGAGAGGAACCGCTTTTACTATCAGGAGTCCATGATAAGCCTGGTATATTGAAGTCACCAATTATAATGGTTTTAGCGTTCGGGGTGTGGTTTAATAAAATATTTTGGCAATGGTCATAAAAATATTGATATGCGGCAACACTTAGGTCCGGAGGTAAGTAGATAAGATATATGTTTAAAGAACCGTCACGTGACCCAACACCGCCTTCCACCGTTACGTACAAATCCTCAAGATGGCTTTCCAGTTCCATGTGCCTAGTCATAATGAGGTCTCTCTTAAGCGCCATCAAAACGCCGCCACCTGTTCTCTTGGAGGACATAGTTGTTTCACGATCTCTACGAAAGACAACGTACCTGTCATCCACGAATTCACCATCGGAGTAGGAACTATCTAAGTTGGTCTCACACAAACAAATAACATCGTAATTCTCATTCAAAATATTGATGTATAGTTCCTTCAGTTTACTCTTAATTCGATTTACATTTTGATAAAATATTAACATTAAAACACAATTGAGTTAATATAAATATCTTATTTAGCGAAAAAACTAATGATTAACTTAAACATAAACGCAGTTATCTACTAAACTAATTTCTTTAGACAAGCCGTGTCCTTTATGTACATGGCGGGTGCGGTGTCATCCTTTCTAACGTATACCCTGCCGTACTTCACCCACACAAATTTATATTGCTTCTCCTTAGCAAGCTTTCGAGTGGCTGCATGTAACTCTTTGCACTCCCTTGAAAGATGCTCACCCACAAAAATGAACCTTCTCTCGCCATCGATGCCGATGTGTGTCGAACTAAGAACATCTCTTGGGTTGTTTTTATTATATCTTCTGACACCAGATATAACTTCATCACGGCACCGTTCAGAGGGCAGAGTAATTAGTATAGCGCGGGGTCTATCAGAGGATTGATTCAACTTTGCGACACGACGACAAGAACGTATCTCGCTATCGGTAATAGATAACTTAATAATGCCGCACAGTTTTTTAAACAGGCTTGCTAGATTCTCACTGCGGCGTTCCGGCACGCATTGTATTTCCAGATTACAGCTTCGTGAAGTTTTTTCTGTCTGTTGCAGGCGCTGCTCGATTTTTACTAAGTCAGACTTAAGCTTGGTGTTTTCTGCTTCAAGCTTGAAAATCCTACCTCCAGCTAGTACAAGTTCATTTTTTATGTCGGACTGCTCAACGCTTAAAAAATCCGTGGTTTCCGTAAAGTCTTGTTTAAGGGATTCCGCCACAGTTTTTAGTTCAGATTTGATTGTTTGCTGAATTTCTAATGACAGCGTTGATCTGATACTAGCCAATTTCAGGTCTATCAGTTGACTAAACTGCTGCATAGTTATAGTGGCATCGTTAGCTTGAGGTTCTCGGTCACTAGTGCAATTAATCGATGCAGAAGAGTTGTTAATAGCGGACTCGTCACATGACATATTTATCTCGTTGGGTGAACGGATCGGAAGATTCTCATTAGGTTGCCTGTAAGGAGACCCAACCGGAGTATCGTCATTTCTTGTACGACGAGATATGTTTGTGCATAAGTCGCAACGCCACGTGCTGTGTAACATATTACAATTGGTTTTATAATATGACGCAGTGATATTTAGGCAAAGGTAGTGGTACGCACCTTTGCAAGCAACACATTTAAGCAGATCGACCCGCTTGATTTGTTTTTTACATCCTAAACAATTCATTATTACAGCAACAAAGCGGTACTATAGCCGATATACGGATTCTCATTAATCTTCCCAAAAACAGTAGATAAGATTTCGCTTCTGGTAACACTGAGGAAATGTCACTATCAAAATACAGCTTGTCAGATGAGTTTGACAAGTACCTAGTGAGATGTTTGCGGGTACTTGAACATTCGTTATGACAGTTCTGTTCGAATGTAAAAAGGTAGGTAAAAAATTCTCACTTGTTTTAATGATTTTTCGCTGCCTCTGGCCGGTAATATTTATGGATAACAGTTGTTCAAGGTTTTCCAAAGAAGCACTACACTACTAAATTCTCCTCACTACAATATATACAGTATTTATACAACTCAAAAGATATATGTGACGAAAGCCTGTGTGCTTATAACCAGTGTTGCCACTGAACATTATTACCATATACTATAGTATTACCATAGACCCTCCGAGAAGTCGGCCACACGCTATGGTCGAACAAGGAACTAGGAGGGGCGCGTCCACTGCGCTGGCGTTGGCGTGGCCGCAGTACTGGCTTCCGCCTTTTTCTCAACAAGAGGCGGGCGTCGTCGGAAGATTTTTGAAAGAAAGAAAGAAAGAAAGAAAATAAATTTATTTAGTACAAATAAACATAGTAATTAAGTACACAGAAAAAGCAACGATTAAATTTACACAAGCAAAATACAACATTAAACCATGGACGTAAACGGTGTCCACTCAGCACACTAAGGCGGGGATATTTGAGAGATATTGAAACACCGAATGTTGAGACAATACTGGCTTTATTGTATAGAAAACACATAATATAAAGTGTTTAAAAGAATACAGATTATTAGGGTTAGTACACACTATAATAAATATACTATGTTAAGGTTGATACACACCACACCTCCTTACCATAAATGAAAAAAAAAATACAAAGTAATTTTTTTTTTCAAACTTAATACTTAAATTGAATATAGTCAATCGTATAAAAATTGGTACATAACATTGTTAATAATTGTCAATGATTATAATATTTGATTATATAAATAGAAGTGAGTGTACATATTAAAATTAATTATTAGGTGTAAATAATTTTGTGCGATTTTTATGGATTATGTCCAATTTACCATTTTTATTTACTTGTACATTTGGTGTCATATCTTTGACGACAATATAAGGACCTGAATATACGCTTTCCATTTTGTTAGAATTTTCATTTCTTATTAAAATTAAATCATTTGGTTTATACACCATGGGGTTAATACACTTATCATACACTAATTTCCTAGCTATTTTACTTTTGAGTAAATTCTCTTTTGCCTCTTTTTGCGATAGCTGTAGGCGATATTTTAATTCATTAGGGTAATTGTCATGATTATACAATGGCTCTACTATATTGTTATTTAGATTACTTGGTAGCGAACAGACTTTTCCAAATACCAATTCGAATGGAGTAAATTTAGTTTCAGTATGTACGGAAGTATTAAAGGAGAAACACCAATATGGAAGCCATTGGCTCCATGACTCTGGATGACAATCTGTTTGAATACGCAAGAATGAGTTTAAATGTTTGTGAGAATTTTCTAATGCACCTATAGTTTGGTGATGGTAAGCTGTGGAACTAAGGTGATTTATTTTTAAAAGTTTACAAACCTGTTCGAATACTGCAGACATGAACTCTGCTCCTCTGTCAGTTGCTATCGCTCTGGGTATCCCATATTTAAGGATAAAACAATTTACTAAGGCTTGAGCCACTTCCTCCGCCTGTTTTGAAATTAAAGGGTGAGCAACAACATATTTTGTTAATTCGCATTGCACGGTAAAAATATAAGAATAATTATTGTAGTCCCTATCTAGTGGTCCTACTAAATCTATGTATATTTTATCGAATGCGGTGTTAGCCGTAGAAGTAATAACCATTGGTTCCTTAACCATTCTAGCATGTTTATATTTTTGACACTTCTCACATTTTTTAACAAATTGTCGCACATCTTTCTCTAAACCTGACCAGTAAAAATATTTCTTAATATTATTGAACATCCTTCTCATGCCCGCGTGGCCACTTGTGGGCAAGAGATGGAAGTCATTCAAAATGACCTTCCTGTCATCTACATTATCTATTCGTTGAACGTCGTTTAATATATAAAATCTTAGTGCGCACTTATTTCCTAGTGATTTAACTTCATTTAATAATTTATCAACAAAAATCTTATTATTCTTATTTTTCAAAATATAAATCTCGTCGACGTTTATCTCTTTACATAATATTTCTAACTCCCTCACGAAGGCGGCTCGCGTCAATCGCGATTGGAAGTCGGAATTAATAAAAATTGTTGACTTATTTTCTACATAGCATAACGCGTTTCTTTCCACATTTATTATATTTTGTCTTCTTAAACTCTCTAATTCATTTTTTTCTATAAATCTCAACTCTACCGCTTCCCTCGGTTTCGTATGACTTCCAATAACACTTGGTTGATCAGGCCAATTGCAGTTAGAAGTCATGTCACGGGGAGACTCTTGTAGTTTTCGAGCTTGTGCCCTAGTCGTTACATTAATCTGATATTCACTCATATTCTTTAATTGTTCTGACGTAAAAGTAGGAATCCGAGATAATGCATCTGCAGCTGCGTTATCCGAACCCTTCACGTATTCTACTATAAAATCGTACTCCTCTAATATTAACCGAAATTTAATAAGCCTACTTGACGGATCACGCATATTGAATAGATAAATTAAAGGACGATGGTCTGTTATTATTTTGAATTTACGACCATAAAGATATGGGCGAAAATGTTTAATAGCCCATACTATTGCTAATAATTCTTTCTCGATAGTTGGGTAACGGTGTTCCGCAGTATTTAAAGTTCTACTTGCGTACGCAATAGGATTATTATTGCTATTACTTAAAACCGCACCAATTGCGTAACCCGAGGCATCCGTTTGCACTATAAATTGATTTGTTTCTGAGAAGTCTGGATATTGTAACACTGGGGGAGACATTATACACTGTTTTAACGTTTCGAACGATTTTTGACACTCCTCATCCCACACAAAAGGCACATTCTTTTTACATAATTTATTTAATGGATAGGCTTTTGCCGCGAAATTTGGTATAAACTTTCTGTAATAATTAACAAAGGCTGTGAAACGCTTGACCTCGTCCACAGATTTTGGAGGGGGGTAATTTTTAACAACTTCAATTTTTCCTGGATCCGGCAAAACGCCATCACGAGATACTACGTGTCCCAAGTAAAGCATTTCTTTCTTGAAAAAGTCACACTTTACTGGGTTAAGTTTTAAATTGACATTTCTTAACCTCTCAAAAACATCTTGTAAATTTCTTAACTTTTCAGATAAATTTCGACCATATACTATTAAATCGTCTTGATATACGAGGCATTTTTCATAAGTGAGACCCGCCATAGCCATCGTCATCATTCGTGAGAACGAGGATGGACTAGTTTTTAGCCCCATAGGCATTCTTGTTAACTGGTATCGTCCTGAACAGAAACCTGTGTATTTTCTACTGTTTTTATCGAGTTCTACATTATGGAAACCTTGATATAAATCTAAATGGCTAAAGTAAATACATCCTGATAAAGAATCTAATATTTCGGTAATATTCGGTAACGGAAATTTGTCGTCTTCTATGCAATTGTTTAATTTCCTGTAATCTATTACTAACCTCCATTTTTTCTCGCCACTAGAATCTATCTTTTTAGGAACTAATAAAACAGGACTGCTCCACTCGCTTCTACATTCTTCTATAATGCCATCAAGCAACATTTTTTCTATCTGTGTATCTATTTCTTTTTTCTGTGAGTGCGGTAATCTATATGGCTTGGAAAATATAGGTGTTACGTTAGGTTTTAAAGTTATGGAATGTTTATACACGTTTGTGGTAGTGAAACTATCGCCTGGCAAATAAAATATATCGTTATACTTCGCGCATATATTTTCCACAGACGATTGTTCCTCGTCGTTCAAATGTTTTAAGTGCAATAATGATAATAGTTTTTTAACTCGGTTTGCATTTGATTCGTTTCGCGTAAAAGCACATACGCTATAATTACTAGCATCATGTATAATAGGTTTAAAATCATTAAGTGTATAATGTTGCTCAGTAGTGTTTAATATTTTTATAGGTATTCTGCCACTCACCGGTTGAACTAAGGCGCTTGCTAAATATATACCATCGCTGATATCCGACGCACAAACTATACATTCATCTGTAAAATCCGTAGGAATATAATGAATTGATTCGCACCTAGGTGGAATTTCTAATTGCTTGTAATTAAATGTAGAGAACGACAAATCAATCTTAATATTAGACGCAGTCAATGTTATTATATTATGATCAAAGTCCAATATCGCCTTGTACTTAGTCATGAAATCTTGACCGATGATGCCATTCGCCATAATTGGTAAGAAGTCGAGCACATAAAATTTATGTCTCAGTTGATAACCATTTACGTCTAAGTTTAAATAACAATACCCGAGAGTTGTTATTTTACCACCTATACCTGTTATAGAAATCTTATCATCGTAATATGAAATTTGATGTTCTAATATATGTTTATACTTTACGACCGAGATGGATGCGCCCGTATCAAGTAACCAATTATACACGTGATTATTTACTGAAAAATTAATAGAGCAATTACTGCTACATGACAAAATTTTAGTCACGAAAAAACTTATTTTCTGTTTCCGTGGTTTCTGCTTTTACTTCCGACTCAGATAATATGTTAATGTTGTTGTTGCGCATCCTTTCATTTCTGTTATTATTATAATAAATTCTACCTCTGTTTGGGCGACTGCGCGTAGGCACCTGATGCAGCTGTTGGCGCTGGTTAGAGGGCCGATTCGATCCACCCCGACGTCCGCCGATGTAGTTGTGAGTGCCGCCTCGCTGTGGTGTTCGCTGCGAGTATGTTGGGTGTGAATGTCCCCGATGTCCTCTCGTAAAATTCTGCCTGAAACCCCTTGAACCTCTGTGATTATGGTACATACCAAAGACTTCACCAGAACTCGCAGACGACGCCGTCTCCTCATCTTGTGCGGCTTGCACAGCATCCTGAATTGAGCTGAAATTTCGGGCGGTTATTATTGTGCTTAGTCTACGGTTCCGCAAACCATCAGCAAACTTTTTAATTGCATGTTGCTCATTAATTGGTTTTAATAAATTGTAACTTTCAGAGTTGCCCTTGGCCTGCGAAATGGTAAGGTTAACAAAAAGTTCGGTTACTTGTCTACCATAGTCTTGGACACTTAAATCGTTCTGCTTTATGGAATTTAATTTAGTTTGGATTGCTGTTGCTGATTTTTGAGGTAATAAAACCTTCTTCATGTCAGCTACAAGATCTTCTACAGTAGCGTAATTAGAAGCCAATCGTAATTTGGCTGTCTGGGATAGTCTACTCTTTAGTATGAAATTAATTAATTGCATTTTGCAATCAGGAGTTGTAATAATAGAATTATAGTATTCGATATTATCAATTAACTGTTTGGTATTATTCTCCTCATCCGTCATGAGTGGTAACAAATTTATAGCAACTTTAATATCGAACTTAGCCATGGTTGCAACACTTTGTAATTGACAAGGTTTGCATAAATCAATTATATCGCTATATGTAGACTGGAACTTCTCAATATACTTCTGAATTAATTCGGAATCACTACTCGAGATCTTGCCCTTTTTAATATCATATAATACTTCAGATACATAATTAGTATATCTCGTAAAAATCTCATTTGCCTCAATAAGTTTTTTATTTAGTAAGTTCTCAGTTCTACGACTTGAACCAACTTTAATCAAATATACTCTAATCTCTTTAATTTCATTACACAATGCCTCTAAGATAGATGCCATAACTTACCACTATAAGTACTACAGAATACATTTTATTATACTAACTGTACCTCCTTTTAACGTAATCTGAAACGCGAATGATTGTCTTTAATAGTTCGTTGCACTTTTATCGAATATATATGTATAGTTATAACCGGCATATGAAAAACGTTATGTCTGCGCTGGAACCATATAGTTATTTATATTTATTACCACGTTCATTAACCGCACTTGTATTTTACACTTCACTAAATGCCCATTATTATTTTTCACTCATACACTGACCTCAGCCGCGGAAACTTTAGGTATTGCGCGTAGAAATGACCGACGGAGCGCATGGTGATGAAATTGCTGGTCAATCCACTGGAGATGACACCTCCTATAGATGCGATATGCACCGTAAAGTAAGCCCAACATCATCAGAGCGAGTATAACCGTCAGGATAATATTTGTAGTCCCGATATGTGTCCTTATTTCTTCAACCGAGGCCTGGTTGCTGCCTCCAGCCGCGTTCTGGGCAATTATCACTTCTTCTTTGGATTTAGTGGTACCCATCTTCTTTATTGATAACACTTATTACCGGATAACGCGTGAAATTGTGTGAAAGATTATCGAATCTTATTCGCGCATCGAACATATTGTAACTTTAGTCTAATCCTTATACGGTAAAGGAATTTTTAAACAACGCTCCGCTGCCCGGACTTTGGCAGGGTCGCCATGTAAGGCGGGGATATTTGAGAGATATTGAAACACCGAATGTTGAGACAATACTGGCTTTATTGTATAGAAAACACATAATATAAAGTGTTTAAAAGAATACAGATTATTAGGGTTAGTACACACTATAATAAATATACTATGTTAAGGTTGATACACACCACAGTCGGACACCAAAGGATGTCACGACGCTGATCTTCCGTGAACACCTAGGCATGAAGAGTTACTACTCGCAGTATTTGTGAAATGCATCTATTTAAATAATTACAAATAAATTACAATAAATATATAAAGTAGTTTGTGTAAAGAATGGAATACTATAATAAAAAGTTTAAATAAAAGTATTAAGTATACAAATGAATATAATGAGAAAGAAGAAGAAAGAATAGTAGTGAAATGCATATAACTAAACCAAATCGAAGTAAGACTGTGATAAGCTATGAATGACACAACACAGGTATTTGCGAAATCAGTAAATATTGTTTGTATTTAAATTTAGAAGCATTTTTAGTGGGTATTGTAGCCGCGTCTGCCGGTAGTGAGTCCCACACCCGCTTTCGGTCCCCCTTTGGCCGAAAGGCAGTGCGTAAATGCATTTTGTAACCGACGTAAATCAAAATACAAAAGCACACTTAATATACTCTGAAAAGTTACCTTAGTGGCTTAGTGATAATTTTATTGCTTACCCACAGATACACTAAAAGCGGGTACAGACTTACGAAATGTAACAGGCAAAATAAACCGCAATTAAAAAACTTTCGTCTATAATGTCGAATTTTTTGTGCAATGGCTTCTGAAATACAGCTTCTTTACTAGTTGGGAAGTCTATGGAATCATTTAATTCTGTTACATTAAAATAAATAATAATAATAAATCTTTACATAGGTATATACATACATTCACGCCTGTTTCCCCGAAGGAATAGGCAGAGACAAAATATACTACCACACCTCGCCAAGTAAATATTGGCTACCACATGGCGAGTGGTGGCGAGACGCTTATCGGTAACTTGCATATTCGCCAGAGTCTCGTCTGTTAATCGGCAGGTGCACCATTTGCAGGTGAGGTTGGCTTGGGCTCTTTAGGTATTGGTAGGATCTTTATACACCCTTAAATAAATCTTTATTGTAATATTATAATAAATAATAAGCAATATAGGTACAAATTAAAAGATTCCAAACTTCCCAACTTGTAAAGAAACTGTAGCGGTAAAAAGCGGCGTGTAGTGTGACCCTGACCCGCTGTCTAGAGATGAACGAAGTTCATCCTTCATACAGGCTCACGTCTACAAGGTCGTGCGTTCGGTTCCCACACAGGACAAATCTTTGTGTGCATGATCATCAATTGTTCTGGTCTGGGTGTTTTACTATGTATAATATTAAGTATGTATATACAAAAAAAGTGTTTATGTACGTTTGTCCGTTATTTAGTATCCATAAAACAAGTTCTTAATGATACTTATCTTGGAACTAAATAATTGGTGTGACTGTCTGTATAAAAATATTTATGAATATTTTATGTTAAATCTGAGGCTGAGATGATGATTAAGTCTTACTTAAGTGAATCAGATTGATATCATCGTCCAATTACTAAAATTTTTTGAGGTCTTCTTACCAATTAGAGTTGTACAAAATGTTTTATTGTGTAAACAAAGGGACGGTCCATAAAAATAATTGATGACAGATATGGAGTAGTGCTGGCAGTGCTCCAAAGGTCACGAGTTCTACCTCTGCGCTAGTGAATTAGTATTCATAATTTCGCTGTGTGGTTTCCGGTTGAGATATGACCTATTTTTTTGAATTCAATAGCTTATATTACATGGTTATTATATATACATACATACACATACATATATAAATTCACGCCTGTTTCACGCATCGTATACTACATAACAAAACCGTTTTACATACATTGACAATATGCCTAGTCGTTTCGTAAAATGCCGTATGTCTTTAATCTACCTTCGACTGATAAATAAAGAAATGAAGTTAAAGTTATCAACCACACTGTTTGTAAAGTCAATGTAAGTATTAGAACAAGGCCTCAAAGCATTGCGTAAGTAAGAACAGCTCCTCGATCCACCACTGTCATTACCCATTTACCTCACCCTCCAATTGAGGCGGATAGCAACTGTGGCGTCAGTGCGATGTCGACGCGGTGTCGCAACGTACCTTTGTCTGTACTGGTCAGCCCTCTCATTAACTAACGGGGCTGCAAATAGTTGGTATTGTTGGCTTCAATAATAGTTTGTTATAGTGGTAACCACTTTGGATCAAAAATGGCAGACAGTATAATGAAAGGGATAGAATGTGATCAATTGCAAGCAGTGCCGTAACTAGCCTTTTATGCACCCGGTGCGAGCTTTCAAAACTGTGCCCTTGAAAAATGCTCTGATCATATAGAATCCTTCGTAGGTCGATTGGCGGGACCGATGTTCGCGCGTGCGGACGCGTCTAGCCACGACCACATTCGAGGTTTGGCGCCGCTTCACGCGCGACCACCGGATGCCAGGGCCTACGCCCGCAGCCTCTTCCCTTAGGAGACCCAAGACTTGACCTGAAGACTCACTGAAGGACTACAACGCGCCGCTGATCGCCCCAGGGCTTAATCGCAGAGGTTCACGTTAGATCACCAGTGAGATAGTGCTCTGGCCAGGCTCTGAAAATACAGGCCAGATACAGTAGAGCGCGTCCACACCATGTTCGTAATAAAACAAAATGTACCTACAAGCTTACCATGCATGAGATAAAACTAGATACTAGTCTGGTCATTTCTGCGCCCCTCCAGGGTCTGCGCCCTGTGCCTGGGCACTTCTGGCACCGCCCTAGTTACGGCACTGATTGCAAGCGTAGCGCTTTATCGCCGCGTTGCGCATTGCTTTTATTACGCCCCATCCCCCTTACCGCACTTCGATTGAGACCCAATAAGTACAATAATGTGTTACTGCGCATCCTTCTACTGTACTTTTCCTGCCGCTTATTATTTAACGGGGCTGCCAATTAGAAGGATTGTTGAAGGATTATATTATATTTCTTTAGTTTGTTAGAAGCCAGCATGTAAGATTTACAGAAAGTTTACTGCGCATCCAACTACTGTACTGTACTCTACTGCCCCCTTACTATTTAACGAAGCTGCTAATTAATATGATTGTTTAAGGTGTATTGTTTGTAAGATTAAAAGAAAGTGACCAAGTACATGCGCGCGGGCGTAGCGTCGCTGCATCGCATCGCAGTTACGCACCTCCCCCCCCCCCCCAACTTTGATTGAGACCCTAAAATCTATCTAACGGGGCTGCTAATAATTAGGATTGTTGACTTAGACAGCATGTAGGTTTGTTTGTTTTAGTAGTCAGCATGTATGTTTAACAGATATGGTGGCTGTCTGCGCAGGGGCCCTTTCGCTCAACTTGCTGGTAATCGATTATTGGGCAAAATGGATTTTGAATTGATTCTGTCGTACAGCTGAACAGCCGTACAAACGTGATATTTGACAGTCTCTATTTGTATTATTTTTGTTAAAATTGTAATCTAAGTATATTGTAAATGTGCCAATTAAAGACGCTTCAATCGTCTTGTTTCGACTATTTACGTAGCCGGTAGATGATCGGAAACGGTCATCGAGGTTGAGCAGAATTCAGAAGTGTTTGTACGACATTTCACATTGTGCGCTATTTGTGCACTAACTGTGCACAAATAGCGCACTGTATGTTTTTAAAACGATAAATGAATAAAATCAATGTTCACAGATAGGTTACCATTGACAGACACTTGGCATTGAGCACTTCCGTGTGTCGGATGATACGTTCAACAGTATTCCGTATGTCATCAGCATTATTCGCCTACCCTTTTATTACGTCGGCAACAAAATGTTTCGCACTGTAGTCAGTACTAAGGGACCCAGAGTCGCCAATTCCTTAGAGCTTTCTGCGCCCTAACGGAAGGTTCTCAGCCCCCCCCCCCACCCCCACCACTACAATGTGGAGAATTTGTTAAAACTGGGCAATGTAACGAAATATTAGCAGGGCGTAAGGAGTGGATGCACTTGTTTTCATGCTTTTTCCACAATATTGAGCGTTCTTACTTTTCTCAACTGCATGTCGATGCTTGCCATCAGGCCGGTGGTGGTCGTTACAAGTCCCATTAAAAATAACTTGGTTGAAAGAACCTTGGCAACTTCTTCTCGTATTGGCTAGAACTCTTTTGAATTGGCTCTCCTGGATTTGAGTAATGTTCACAATGTAATGTTTGTAAAGCCCACTGCTGAACATTAGCGTTTCCAATAGATTACAGTTTATTGACGATATTTGCCTATAATCACTAAGCTGGGCAATCAGGCGGGTTGGTGATCGATGTTCAAGCCAATACGCAGGATGACGCTGCTGCCGATCATCCGGTAGGATTCTCTTTGTCGACTCTTACGACATGAGAGGGGGTGGCACTATTCTAGGCCCTAGGTTCAGCATAAATAATTTGAAGTTGAAAGTTAAAAAGCCAAGATTGAACAAATAATTTTGAAATTAATATTTGCGGACATCCGTTCGCTTGTGTGGTACTTAATATTGAGCGCTTCTGTGCAGACAGCAAGTTCAGCCGTTGGCCCTGTTTATCACTTATGTCATCATCATCATATCCTAGCATTATCCCGGTAGCTCTAGACTTAAGCTTAGGGCCCAGGGTCCGCTCACTGATTCAACCAGATTTTGACTGAATTTCAGTTATTACGTGGAGCGACTGCCGTCTGACCTCCGCAAACCAGAGGGAAACATCATTCTATGGTTAAACCAGCTGTCAGTCTGTTAGAAGGCACTGACTTTCTAATAGCAACTGCCATAGATGTTCATGACAGCCGGGACCAACGGCTTAACGTGCTTTCCGAGGTACTGAGCAAGCGACAATTACGCACATAACTTCGAAAAGTCATTGGTGACACCAGGAGTGACCCTCTGAATTTAAAGGGAAGGGGTCTCGCCACAGAACTATCGCCGCTTTGTCACTATATATGGTAGTTGTTTAGCCATGTTAGAGGCCTAATTTTACAGCTTGTAAAATTCTAACAGCAAGACGCCACACACCTGTCTCCTCCATTTCATACTGATGTCATGAATGACTCAATACCCTCTCTCACCATCGTTCGTGAGTGGAGGTTTGTACTCGTGAGACGTAAAAGGGGCAGAGAACATAATGATTTTTTTCATTCCAGGTCCTGGATCTACGAAGCCAGCAGTAATACCAAAGAGCCAATTGAAGTACCTGAAGTTTGTAGTGCAAGGACTGGGGCAGACGAGGTCCAAGTACTCGTACTGGACAGCCAAGAACATCGCTGGTGACCCCAGAATCAATATGAATAGGCAAGTAAAAGATTCTTTAAAATCCTTACTAATATTATAAACACGGAAGTATAGGTTTATAGGGCTCCTACCAAGATCTTAGGAGCCAAGGCCAACCTAACCTGTTGATTAGCGGACGAGGCTTTGGCAAACATTACCGTTCCCGGTAAGCGGCAATAGGCTCGCTACATAAATAGTGGGCCCAACAATATAAATAAATAAATATTCTCTTACAATCACACCAATTCTTTAGTTCCAAGATAAGTATCACTAAATACAAATACAAATATCTTTATTTGCTATTAAATAGGGTACAATTTAGATGTCAAATTACATTATGAGTTCTTAACCTATTTAGCCATATTAAATAGCATGCAAATATTACATTCAGACTTATGGAATTTAAAGTAGCTACAGATTTACACATTGATTGTTGGTTATTTCGTAAGCGCGATTAAAACAGGTAATTTAACAGGTATGTTTCAAATGTCATTTATTTTGAACAATGTCATTGAGATTGCAAGTTTTACAATTCATACCTTAAGAATTCATCAACTGAATAGAACGCCTTATCCAGTAACCATTTCCTTAACATCGATTTGAAGCGGCTAGTAGGTAGGTCCTTGAAATTATTGGGAATTTTGTTGTAAATTTTCCTACACATGGCATAACAGTTTTTGAGATATTTCTCTGTGTTAGGAACGGTTCCCAATACTAGTTTTGTAGGATATCGTAAGCTTCGTTGAGTCACATCTCTTGCTTGTATAAACCTTTGGTCATTTTGCTTAACATATAGAGCTACTTCTAAAATATAAAGGCAAGGGAGCGTTAGTATGTTGAGTGATACAAAATAGGGCCTACACGATACATCCGACGGCAAGGAGCAAATCGATCTGATGCAACGTTTTTGAGCAATAATAAGAACTTGTGTTATGGATACTAAAGAACGGATAAACATAATTAAATTCTTTTTTTTTTGTAAATACATACTTAAGCAAGTGATGGATTAAAAATATCTTTGTAACAATTCCCGCGCTACTATAATTTCCCGAAAAATCCAGAAACTATTCAACACGACACGTGTTTCGCCCTTACACAGGGCATCTTCAGGTAAGATAGGAGCCTCAGAACAACGATGTCTTCACGACCAACGCTGAAACGAGAGTTATAGTAGCGCGGGAATTGTTACAAAAATATTTTTAATCCATCACTTGCTAACAATGGATTTCCGCAAAGTAACGCCTGAATCAATAAATTATTTAATACATACTTAATATACATAGGAAAACACCCAGACCAGAACAAATATTCATATTCATGCACACAAAGATTTGTCCTGTGTGGGAATCGAACCCACGGCCTCTGGAGTGAAGTGCAGATATACTGACCTCCACGCCAAATCGGTCTTCAAATATAAAATATAACTAGCGAAATATGGGCGTATAATATGCCCAGACTTTTATTTATTGCCTCTATTTGCGAATAGCTTTTTTAGTACCAATGGTAGACAATTTACCGGTTTGGATGAGCGTAAGGTTAGTGTGATTTTATGAACGACAAGTCTGCCTGGAAGTGACATGAATTGCTCCTTTCTTTCTTAAGACTAGATGAGATATGATCTTTAGATATTAAATTTTAGGTAGTTTTAAGAACAGCGGTAATCCTAATAATTTATTTCTTTAATTGTATTAGATCTTAAGACATAATTTGAAAAAAGGCGAGATAAGTTTCTTGAAACCTTCTTCTCAATCTCGTTGCCTTTTGGAAGCCTCGTTAGAGTCACCGACAGATTGACTGACAGACAATCCCATCTCTCCTTTAAAATCACGACAGGCTGACTGACAGATACAGACTGACAAATCTTGAGATCACCACAACAGACTCCGCTGCCGGCTCATGTGTTTCCTATTTCCTATGATCCCGGGTCTTTTAAGCGGGGCGTGAAACGGCATTTTAGCAGGCCGTCATGAGTGGATGCGCTTTATAGCGTGCTTATTTCACGTTATAAAGCGCTTTCATTTCCTTATTGGACTGCATCGACTGCTTATCATCAGGCAGGATGTAGTCATTATGACGTGTCACATTAAAAAAACAAAAAAGACAGATAAACTGACAAATTGTGACAAAGAACCCATTGCTTTTTCTCCTTTATTATGGTACCGCTCATATTTCTTTCATTGTTGTTAAAAAAAATATATGGAATTTCCATTTTGTGTAAATGTTTGACGAATCTAAATGGTCATGTTGATCTTAAAGACAATAAAGTATATTTTATTTTTTTAATTTGTGTATATGTGCCCCCGCAGGAAGACGCTGCTTCTCGCATTGGGCTACCTGGACAGCACAAACTTCCCCATTTCCTCGATGCTGGCCAACGAGTATGAGGCTCGAGGTTACAACGTCATTATAGTCGACTATCAGAGATTCGCTACTGTACATTATTATTTGTAAGTATGCTTACTTTAATACTATTATAAATTAATTTTTGTAGATTTGTCAAATTGTTTTACTACTAAGTACATTTTCTTGTAACTGGCGGGAGAAAAATTTAACCTTGACGATTTTCTTGCCCGTTCTTTTACGATCAAGCCCGCAGTGTCCACGCAGTGCTCACGCCCGCCCGCGGGGAATATTTATTTAAAGCGGAGGTCTGAAAAATATAAATTCATTCCTAACTCCAAAGACGATACGATTCCCATACAGAAAATATTTGTATGCAATATCTATGCATGAACAAAATGTCGCAAGCTATCTTTACGCGGGTATTCAGCGGATACCATGATTACATATCAAAATGTACGACATCAATATTTATGTAAACATATGTGTTTATTTAGGTGGTTAAGAAGTTACAAAACTTTAGGCTTTACAATTTGATGGTATATCCGTTCTTTAGTATCCATAACACAAGTTCTTAATGATACTTATCTTGGAACTAAATAATTGGTGTGATTGTCAGAGAATATTTTTTTATTTCTTACTGTGCGTTAATATTACCTTCTGAAAAGGTGCCCACGGAAGATCAGCGTCGCGACATCTCTGTGATGTTCGACAATTTGCTGAGTGAGCACCTTTTCAATACAAGTTGAGTACTTCTTACATTTGAATTCTTATTGTTATTGATTTGTGTTTTTATTATTTTGTACTTATTTTCTGTATTGAATACATATTTTCTTTCTTTCTATCTTTATATAATTTCTTAGATAAATACATATGCCCATACAAAGAATTATATAATCGATGCAAAGTTGGTGACTCACTGGGTGAAACGTATCAAATGTTAAAAGGAGGCTAGCCCCTCGCCCACGTTGACATAAGACAGTATCCGTATTCCCTTATTCGCCGTCTAGAACACCTAAGAGCGTGACGGCAAGGTACAAGCGATGAACGAAACGTAATAGACGAATTAAATCCTGAATCGCGCAAATGAAATTCCTCAAGCTCATTGCTATAAATATACCACCCAACCATCATCGGTTGGACCGCGGCCCCCGGCACTTCTATCCTATAGTTCTTTCCTTTAGTGGGGAGTACCACCCGCTCCCTACAGCAGCATTCTTTGCATATGTCACTATCAAACGACACCTAAAGTACCTACTAAAAAAACGTTTGTCTTCACTTCTCAAGGCCACTTTGCTCACGTTAATTTGGTAGGAGTCATAAAGCAAACATTGTCGCTAATGACGGCCACAGAGCAGAGTGTCTTATTTTATTTACCTGTTGTTATTAATTGACTGTAACCCAACGTCAAATTGGTTTCTCAGACTGTCACCTATCCAATTACTGACCACGCCCGACATTGCTTTACTTCAGTGATCGGACGAGAACTACAAGACGACAATATAATAAACTCTCCTCCTCTCCTGGTTGTCTAAAAAGAACTGATTGCACTTCAAAAATATTGATTAAGCAAATACTTTTTTCCAAGTTTAATTAGTATTTTTGATGAACATTAGGTTAGATTGTAATTTTTTTTTCACAGTTTACATCATCACTTTTCAAATGTGGTGCAAATTTGGTGACAATTTAATTAAAAATATAAAAACAGAGCCAGTCCCTTCTGGGCTAATAAATCAGTCTTATAAAACAGCTAATGAGTATTTGTTTTTTCTTTCGCAGAGCGAGTCGTCTAATGAGGCCAATCGGAAAGCACATAGCAGAAGTTCTAACTCAGTTGATGGACTTAGGTCTCAGCGCTTCAAAGTTGGAGTTATTAGGCTTTAGCCTAGGAGGGCATACTGTCAGCTACATTGCTAAAAACTTCCAACTATTCACCGGCAGAAACATATCCAAGATCACCGCTTTAGAGCCATCCGGTCCCTGTTTCAGGAATCTTGACCCTGCCGATAGACTAAACCCTTCACACGCTAATTTTGTTGAGGTTATCCATACTAACATAGACGGTTATGGTATGGCTCCAAGAATGGGACATGTTGACTATTACGTCAATGGAGGAGAATATCAACCGTCAGAACTATTGCTATACCCTTGCACCTCAACTTGTAGTCACTTCAGAGTACTACCACTTTGGGTTTCAGCGCTGAAGTATCCTCGAGAATTTGTAGCGGTCAAATGTGACACCATTCAACAAGCTCGGGATTCTGAATGCTACGACAAAAAGCCTCAGGAGACAAATGTAATGGGATTAAAAGTTAACAAGACTAACCATGGTATATTTTATTTGGCCACAAGCAAGGGCTATCCATTTTTTCTTGGTGCGGATGGAACTAAACCGGAATACGTTTCGTGGCGGCATATTACTAACATTAACGATGGAGACGGCGTAGAAATTTATACTTAATAAAAAAATTAATAAGCAAATTATGTGGTTTTCATGATCTTTATGATAAGGATAGATTTTAATATACATAACATTTGCAACGAAATAAGTCTCGATACTCTTATTCTCAATTACGAGTATCAAGCAACCACTTAAAGGATTGCCTTAGAGTGTTAATAAATGTAATATTTTTAATCCCATAATCATTTTATTGACTTACTATGTTAACTTTTTTATTTGTTGTTCAAGACTTGTAATTAGGTACTAAGGAAAACAATAATTAATTCAGCGTTATACAAAAGAATACTGCTATACTAAACTATTAAATAAATATGAGAATGCAAAAGGCGAAAATATTCACAGTCCACGTCGGTCTAACTTATTGATTTAGCGTTTAAAAAACAAAACGTCAAATTGTCGCAATGATGTAAGGTTTTTGACAGGAAGGGGAAAATCCTTGACAATTTTCTTCAATCCTTCGAAATGGTGTTTCACTCGCGCGGTTTTATTTCTAAATTAATCAATTTATTTCTAAAATGAACCTCGTCACAAAGTTTAATCACTCAAACGCTTAAATATTGTTTTGTAAAATACTAAGTGCTATTTTCCTTGATATCTTATTTTCGAAGTGAAGAACTACAGTGCAATACATAGCTAACTAAATCAATTTTTGTCTGTGATGTTTGTGATCAAACTGTTATTTCCAGTGTCTTACGTAAGTACATGGCTTTTTATTGTTTATAAACAATACTATTAATCTTTGATTAAGTTACGCGGCTCAATACCATACCCATATATTTTTAACTATCCGATATTTTTCGTCTAAACTTAAACCTCGAAAACTGTCAGTCTTATTTCGTAAATATAATGTTTCACAATGTGACTATAGCTTGCAATACGTCTTTAAAAACTGGTTTTTCTTGCGAAGGCTACCTGCCACCGCACCGAAGCCATAATATACTCATCTATTTTTTCCTTGGCAAGTGGCATTGGTTATATTTTGATACAAGTACCTATGTATCAATGTAATCGTAATAGAAATACAGGCGGAAATATATAATTTGTAGCAGTCATTGCTCTAGTTTGACCTTTATATAGATGTAGTTAAGAACTACACTTTTCTCTCAGTTTTATTGATGGCAACATGTGATATGTTTTTAAATTTTCTTGGCAATTTAACAAATAATTTGTGTTGTTTATTTTATTCCGGTGATAGTTCTTTAATTGAAGAAGTTTTTCTGCATACTGTTATAGTGTCCTGTAGAAAATGATAAGATGTAAGTAGACTGTTTGTTTTTCTCTATTAGGTATTTAGGAACAGTTCAGATATTGTTTTTTTTATCTTTTAAAATCAATTGATGATAAAAAAAATTATAGGTACCTAATTCATTACAATCATTCTCGACTCTTTAATGACACACTACTTTACACTGGCCTCTCATAGACCAATTAACTTGTAGTGATATAAAATGAATTAATTTAAGATTAGGAATTTTTATACTAAAGTCATTATCATCATTCCTTCCTTTAGGAAGAGGTGTTCAGGTCCATACTCCCCCACTATCTGATATCCTGCAGTTTGATTTACATAACATAATATCACGCCTGTTTCCCCGACGAGGTAGGCAGAGCCATTATACACCAAAATTTTCGCCATTTATATTTTTGGTCCCATGTGGTGGGGAGCCTATTGCCGTTTACTTTTATGTTAGCCAGAGCCTCCTTCGTTGATCGGCAGGTGCACTACTTGCAGGTGAGGTTGGCTTAGGCTCCTTATATCTTGGTAGGAACCCTATATATACCTTGTTTAGTAGTTGGATTTTTTTAAACTGCATAATAGGTCCACTACCTTGTCTAGACCACTTAACTTGGGGGATAAATATTTTTAAAATTCATTTAAATGCTGACTTGTTTTGTATATGACAAAAAATGGTATTAAAAATTACTATCAACTAGGATTTAAATTAATCAATATTATTAATTGGATTGTAAATTATTGAAAGTATGAAACAACAGCTTTGAGATGCGGTTCAGCCCAACTGATATTTTTCTTATCTTTAATTGTATATTAAATAAAAAAGCTGATTTGTATCAAAATGACATTCAATGTCCAAGAATTTCAACTTCATGTGGTACTAGCCGAGCCCTCTCATCTAAATGGTGTGTTTGAGGTTTTGATTAAGAGCAATTTTATTGGATGATGGGTAGCTATGTCCTCCTGCGTACTATCTTGAACTGCTATCATCAACCCCTCTGTTTGTTGTGGTCTGGGTGTAAGTAACACCCAGTGGGTTTGATACCCACACAGGACAAATCTTAGTGTGCATTATAAAAATATATTTGATCTGGTCTGGGTGTTTTCCTATGTATATTAAGTATGTATTTATTTACAAAACTAAAAAGTATTTATGGATGTTTAACACAAGTTCTTAATGATTTTTATCTTGGAATTTAATGATGGGTGTTATTGTCAGAAATAATTTAACCATGGTATCTACATTGCCTTTCACTGATACATACTGTCACACCCGATTCCCGCAAATGAAGGGAAAGGACTGAGAGAGGTAAAGTGAGTAGAGATAATAATGTTCCACATGCTGCGATCCTGGCACAGCTTTAGCTTCATTCACAGTCATAAACCTTCCACACACATGATCTTTACGTACAGTAATTGCATGTAATTTATCTTGTTTTTTTCCTACTGTTGACCTTTAATTTTAACTGCCATCATCTATTGCGTAAATCTTTGTTCATGTACCTAATCAACAACTTTATATATTTTACATACAATCACGCCTGTTTTCCCGAACGGGTAGGCAGTGGCATGTTATACGCCTACAGTTTGCAAATTGTATCTTTGGTCCCACGTTATAGGTGGCGAACCTATTGCCGCTTACCTCGAACAATTATATTGCCAGAGCCTCGTCCATTGACCGGCACTACCAACGTAAATCAATAAAAAAAGGTGCACCACATGTAGGTGAGGTTTGCTTGGGCTCCATTGATGATGGTAGGATCCCTGCCCCGGTGCTGCCACCACCGTGACTGCGCAGTTGACACTGAGTTCGGTGAGGGACGGCCTGGGAGGCGATGGCCTTCTTCTGCGAAGTGGTGATGTCGCAGAAGGAGTCCGCGAAGCGGGAGAGGAAGCGTTATCCGCTCGTTGGGGGGGTCTTAAAGCAGCGGGGGGGGGCCTTATGTCTAACTATAGACCCCCCGCGAAGTCGGCCGCATACGCCGGTGGTCGCACTAGGAGGTAGGGGGGGCGCGACACACTGCGCCTCTCTGAGGAGGTCCTCCCGGTTCTCATCCGTTGGCCGCGGGCGGGGGGTCAGAAGCTTTATACTTTGGCACTGGCCCCCCGCCCCTTTTTCAACAGCGGTGGGCGTCGTCGGATGACTTTTAGTAGATAGGACTGCTGGCGGTCGCGTCTGCCGCAGTGAGCCCCACACTCCCCTCTGGCCGGGAGGCAGTACGTAAAGGCATTTTATTGCCCACGTAAATTAAGAAAAAATGTTAGGACCCCTGTACACCTGGTTTAATCATAGAATGATGTTTCCTTCTAAAGTTGTGGAGGCCAGAAGGCACTAGCTCCATCCAATTACTGATACTCTGCTAAATCTGGTTAGGCCAGTGGGGAGACACTGAGCCTTAAGCTTAAGCCGAGGGCACAACTGAGATAATGCTAGGATAATGATGACAATACCACATATATTAAGTAAATTTTCAATTCTGATGATAATTAAGTACAATTGCCAATTTATGACTTTTAGTGAAAATAAATGAGTTCTATTTAATTTAATTTATTGATTCAGGGGGCCTACCGCCGAATTCGATGGATTACCGGTAATCCATCTAGATCAAACTTTGTTTTGCGTTCATTAATCCGTACCGGGGAATCTGCCGACAGCCACCTCTCATTCATGACCTTCAGTCCGTGACAGACCAATAGGTAAATGGAGAACGCCATTTTGTTTCGATTTCCATGAGTTCGGCGGTACGACAGAATCAATTCGAAATCCATTTTACCTTATAATCGATTGCCATCGAACTCGGCGGTAGGCCCCCTGGCGTTACTTTTCGGAAATCCATTGTAAGCACCATTGGACCAACGCTGAAACGAGAGTCAGCTCTTTCGTTTTAGCGTTGGTCGTGAAGACATCGTAGTTCTGAGGCTCCTATCTTACCTGAAGATGCCCTGTGTAAAGGCGAAACATGTGTCGTGTTGAATAGTTTCTCCATTTTTCGGGAAATTATAGTAGAAAATTATAGTACAAAGATATTTTTAATCCATCACTTTCGTATTTATGTTGTTGTTATGCTATGGTAATTATTATACTGAAACAAATGATATATATAGGTACAGTAGGCGTCATGTAGTTGTTGACATTCAAAAAAACCATAAAGTTCGACAAGCGTCACTACTTGGGTGCTACGAACTATTTGATGAAGTTTACAAGTGATTTCATCGTTTACATTTCCTTGGTACAATATTCATATTTTTATTATTAGCGGGGCGTGAAACGGCTTTATATATTGTCGTCATTAATGGGTGCGCTTGTTCCTGTCCTTATTCCACGGTATGTAGGGATCTAATTTTATTGTATTGATAATGACCTTATTTTGACTGCTTCTCAGCAGCCAGAATTTGGTGATAATGACGAGTCACATAAAAAAGGGTAAGGTAAAAATACCTGTTATATTGAGGCATTTCAAGGTCAGGTTTGGCTTTTTATATTTCAAAGCAAGAAATTTTTGTATAATCTTCAGAGGGTTTAGCAAAAATATGCAAATAAAACAAGTTAAGCAAAGTTTATGAAGGTAAATCTTTGGATGGGTGACCGTTTCTGTGGCATTTAATATCGATTTGTACAGGGATCCTACCAAGACCTAGAGAGCCCAAGCCAACCTCATCTCCAAGTGGAGCACCTGCCGATCAACGGACGAGGCTTTGGCGAAAATAACAGTGCCCGGTAAACGCGAATAGGCTTGCCACCTATTACTTGGTTTCAACTGAAACGAGTCTCTCGTTTCAGCGTTGGTCGTGAAGACATCGTTGTTCTGAGGCTCCTATCTTACCTGAAGATGCCCTGTGTAAGGGCGAAACACGTGTCGTGTTGAATAGTTTCTCGATTTTTCGGGAAATTATAGTAGCGCGGGAATTGTTACAAAGATATTTTTAATCCATCACTTGCTTACAATGGATTTCCGCAAAGTAACGCCTGAATCAATAAATTAATTAACATAAATACGGTTAAAACAGATACATTAAGTCAAATCAAATACATTAAATTAAATAAATAAATATTTCTGACACTTACACCAATTATTTAGTTCCAAGATAAGTATCATTAAGACCTTGTGTTACGTATACTAAATAACGTATAAACATACATAAGTTTTTTTTTGTGTAAATACAGACTTAATATATAGAAAACACCCAGACCAGAACAAATATTCATGTTCATGCACACAAAGATTTGCCCTGTGTGGGAATCGAACCCACGACCTACTGAGCGGAGAGCGGGTATTCTCGCCACCACGCCATATCCGTCGTCAAATCAAATCTATTTTCAAATATATTTTATTTGATCGGTATATACTACGGTACATTAGCTAAAATGCGGCTAACGTTCAGTGAGTAATCTTTGGAATTTAAACGCTGCTGTAATACAATAGAGTTTATATTTCACAAATTACCCACTGACTGTAAGTGGCTTTCTAGCTAAAGGCAGAAACGAGCCTAGCGTGGTTCTGAGGCTCCTGTCTTACCTGAAGATGCCCTGTGTAAGGGCAAAACACATGTCGTGTTGAATTGTTTCTCGAATTATCAAATATTTTTAATCTATCACTTGCTTACAATGGACTTCCGCAAAGTACCGCCTGAATCAATAAATTATGTTTTTTTTTGATAACTTTCGTATTTGTAGAATTGATAAAATTCGTATAAGCAGATAATGACAGTTAGAGATAGTACTCTATTTATTATTTCTGATATCATCCCAATACTTCTAAACAATGACCTAAGTATGATGTCATCGTGAATCGTACCGCACGCCTGTCCGCTAACACCGCGTCATCGACTGACTGCTGGTCATAAAAAGGCCTTGAATTGATGTTTAGGACGGTAGCTGAGGTCCTAGAAAAAAAAATCGTGAATGTGAAGTTTTAAGTCCACTGATGGACTTGGCGGGAAAGTGACCCGTCATGTCATATGAGTCTTAAAGTCGTAAGAGCATTTCTTTTCTTTGCTTTTTAATTTTTAATTAATTAATTTTTAATTATTTACCTTTAATTTTTAGGTTATTGATACTATGTTAATTTTTGTTTATGTTTACATGCAGTGAATGTTGTGTACATCTGTTAGAGATATATTAGGTCGGGGAAAAGTCTTTTCGCATAACGTAGGTATAAACTTATTATAAAATTTTTTTGACTGTACTATTTGTGTCTGGCTGGTTTTGGTAACATTAAAAAGGTTCCATTATAAAGAAAAGAAAAAAATAAAAAAAAGTTGTTTCCCGCTATTTTTCATTTGTTTTTCCTTCCGTAAAAATGAGTGAATCTAATGAAGAAATTCGATACATTTTAAAATTTTATTATAAAAAAGGCAAAAATGCAACTCAAGCAGTGAAAAAAATTTGTGATGTTTATGGACCTGATGCAGTGTCAGTAAGAGTAGCACAAATTTGGTTCAAACGTTTCAGTCCGGAAATTTTGATGTTAAAGATGCACCTCGCTCTGGTCGCCCTGTTACGAATAAAATGGACGCCATTTTTGAAAGAGTGGAGCAAGATCGGCATATTAGTAGTTACGATGTAGCTGAAGAACTGGGAATTGACCACAAAACAGTTTTGACCCATTTGAAGAAAGCTGGTTATACAAAAAAGCTCGATATTTGGGTGCCACACGAGCTCACTCAAAGAAACTTAATGAACCGTGTACTCATTTGCGATTCATTATTGAGACGTAATGAAACCGAGCCGTTTTTGAAGAGATTGATAACTGGCGATGAAAAGTGGATCACGTACGACAAGAACGTGCGAAAAAGGTCGTGGTCGAAAGTTGGCCAGGCTTCACAGACTGTGGCCAAACCTGGCCTAACACGAAATAAGGTGATGCTGTGTGTATGGTGGGATTGGAAGGGCATTGTTTATTATGAGCTTTTACCGCCCGGCAAAACCATCGATTCTGATCTTTACTGCCAGCAACTGATGAGATTAAAGGAAGCAGTCAGAGATAACGGCCGGAATTGATCAACAGGAAGGGTGTGGTCTTTCATCACGATAACGCTAGACCACACACATCTTTAGCCACTCAGCAAAAATTAAGAGAGTTCGACTGGGAGGTCCTAGTGCATCCACCATATAGCCCTGACCTTGCGCCTTCAGATTTTCACCTGTTTCGGTCTCTGCAGAATTCTTTAGGTTCTGTAAGGTTGACCTCAAAAGAGGACTGCCAAAACTATTTGTCCCGTTTTTTTGATCAGAAGTCCCAAAGTTTCTACAGTAACGGGATAATGTATCTGCCCACAAAATGGCAGAGAGTTATTCAACAAAACGGTACATATATATTGTAAATAAATGTAAATAAACTTTGAAAAAAATGTCTTGACTTTTCATACAAAAATACGAAAAGACTTTTTCCCCAACCTATTATATATATGTGTATAGAAGTTTTCTGTCTCCGCCATAAATTTTTTAAAAAAAATTATGTATATGGTTCATGTACCTTATTAAATAAATAAAGTAATAATGTAAGTAATACCATGACCAGCCACAATAGCCGTTATCGCATACAATTTGTTACATAAAACGTAAATCATATGACTGTTACCAGCCATATCAGAGATCTAGGTCAGTCGTCAACACTATTAAGTCCTATTTGGAGATGTTGTTTCTTTACCGACCGATATGGTGTGGAGGTCAGTATACCAACACTTCACTCCAGAGGTCGTGGGTTCGATTCGCACACAGGACAAATCTTTGTGTGCATGAACATGAATATTTGTTCTGGTCTGCGTGTTTTCCTATGTTATTAAATATGTATTTACAAATAAAAGTATGTAAGTATGTTTATTTTTTTAGTATCCATAACACAAGTTCTTCATGATAATCTCTCTTGGGAAATTTAAATTTAAAATTCAGTCATCCTGTCACTGAAACAGTTTTTGAGATTTCGTTGTGTGCGTCTTTGTTTGTTTTTTATTTTTATTTTAAATAATGGCTTCGTGCGTCTAGCACATTTAGCCAGTGTCAAGTAAGTGATATATTAATAAATAATTCATAGTAAATGAGAATGAGTAGTGATAAAGATGATGAATGGTAAATGAGATAAGCCCTAAACCCCTTCAGTCCTCAGTAAAAATGTGGGACTATACTGAGATCTTACATGGACTCCTTGAGAGAAAATTTGAAAAGTGATGTTGCACTGTTAACGGTTAATAATCCACCGTTATTTTATTACACATTAATGTTAGAAATATCACAAATTTTAAAAAAATAAAACAAAACTGCAGACATGACGCTTCACTTTCCCGCCAAGAAGTCTCTTTGTTTGTTATTTGACTTTAATATTATATTTCAAACATTTTTGTTATCTTTTGTTTTAATGTTGTGTTCACCTGTAATTGGGTAGCATGCTAGGTAAACTCTTATAATGTATAATTTTAAATGTAAACATGTAATCTGTTGGTGTACCAAATAAATAAATTATTATCTTGGAACTAAATTATTGGAAAATATTTATTTATTTATAGCAAACGTGTCTACAGTCTCATCACCATTATCTTGCTCTGTTTCCAAGCATGTGCAGATTGTGGGTAGATTGCAGCCTTTTCATACACCATCATCTCAGCCATCTGACGTTCACTGCTGAACATAGGCCTCCCCAATAGATTTCCACATGGAGCGACCCTGAGCGGTGAAGGTGGCTCGGAACTGGCACTTAGATTTACTTACACTTAATTATTTATTGTTTTTTAAAAAAGTGAATGAACATTTTATTGTACACTAAATATAAAAAAAGTAATAAAATCACATAAACAAATTTATGGTACAATGGGCGGCCTTATTGCTAACAGCAATTTCTTCCAGGCAACCTTAGGATGGGCAGGAAACAATGAATAAAAAATAATGAGATAGAGTAGGCACAACAGAGTGCTCTTGCTTTCTTATAAGTAAATAATAAATTCACACATACATATTATTACATGAAATATATAATTTAAAGTTACATACATGTATAATATAACATATTTAAAATTACAAAGACAAATAATGCTCCCAGACTGATTTCTTAAATAAATCTAATGTATTTAATTTTAAATTGTTTTGTTGCATATAAGTGAATCTTAGCTTCGTGATTTCAGTGTAAAAATATATGGATTGCTTTTTTTATATTTAATTTTGACGTTTTCAAGTACCTACTATGTACTTAATAGTTTATGAAATAAATAATTTTTGAATTTGAGTCACCTGCATCCATCGGCTTCCCGCCGCCTTGACCAGATCATCGGTCGATCGCGTAGTCGCTATTGAAGCACTTTAACATACCTAGATATAATTCAGACTTCTTTCCTCTAGGGGGTGGGCAGAGGCATATTATACGCCCATATTATTCGCTAATTATATTTTTAGCCCCACATAATAGGTGGCTAGCCTAATGCCGCTTACCGCGAACTTATATGTTCGCCAGAGCCCCGTCCTTTGATCGGCAATTCGGCAGGTGCACCACTTGCAGGTTAAGTTATCTTGGGCTAATAAGATGGTAGGAACAACCTATACATTTTTTAAACATGAAATATCTGCTAGTCACATCATGTCCGGCAGTGAGTATCGCACATCTTTAAAGAAGTTGTGAATACTTCGCGCTTATTAACTTGGGGCACGCAAAAGAGCCAGTTACCTCTCGCCGCTTACCCTTAAGGGGCCAAAAAAAAATTGAAAATCAGTCAAATCTGGTTGAACCAGAGAGCAGTGACCCTGGGCCCTAAGCTTAAGTCTAGGGAAACCTGGATAATGCTAGGATATGAACCATAAGAGGCCAATCGACTAAAATCCATATGTGTGATACTGATTGGCTCTGATGGCCGATATAGCGCAACACAGGTCAGTCCTTGGAGTGAGACCGTTTGTGTTATTTAATTTTTATTATGTCATGCAACAAAAGGGAAATTAAAATAGCCCTTATTCAAATTACGCTTTTTTTGCCAACCCTCCCGCTAAAGCAGTCTTGTTTAAACTAGCCTTTATTTATAATATTCTTAGATTTTATTTTGCTTACCCTGCGTAAACAATGTAGTCGAAATTCAATTAAAAATTAAGCCAAATACGTAGTGTCGTAAATTCTGTGACCAATCTTGTATTGTATCCGTTGGCAAACAGAATATAATTAAATTAAATACGAACACAAATAAGATAATACAATAAATTACGTTGCAATGGCGACCTTGATGTAATACTTAAATATTGTGCGGAATAATCGGTAAATTTATCTAGTACCGTTAGCAATAAAAAAAATACTTTTTAATTGTTGGGAAATGATTAAATGCTCAATGATCATCATTTCAGCCTTATAAAGTCCACTGCTGAACATCCCTAATAGATTATAAGCCAACCTCATCTGCAAGTGGTGCACCTGCCGATCAACGGATGAGGCTCTGTCTGGATAAAAGGTACCGAAAAGCGGCAATATGCTCGCCACCTATTACATGGGACCAACAACATAACTGGCGAAATGTGGGCCTATGATGTAGTATTATGTAGATTACATTATATTGGGGATATTTGCCCGTAGTCACCTTAAGGGCAGGCGGGATGGTGATAGCAGTTCAAATCTCGCATCGCAGCTGGCTGGCTTCAGTACGCAGGATGACGCTGTTGCCCATCATCCGATAGGATCTCTCTTCGTCGACTCTTACGACTCCCTGTTACGAGTATATGAAAAGAAATAATTCTGCATGATACACAAGTTCAAATTATGATGCCTACAATAAGCAACGTGTTACAAAGCCTAAGTGTTTTGTTGGTTTTTTGTTTTGTTTTGGGTGTATGTATAGAGATCCTACCAAAGACAGGCAGGTGCACCACTTGCAGGTGACGTTGGTTTGGGATCCAAACATGATTTTAGATCCCTGTACACTATATTTTAAATATTTTCAATAGCATCAGCTTAACCCTTTAACGGGCAGAACATGTTGAAATTTTTCATTGGTTTCCATCTTAACTCAAATACATAAGGTTCAATTTTATGGTGGGAATATATTTCCCACTGCCTGGTTAAGGTTATTGTCGAGCCTATTATAGACTTTTATACACATAACATAGTTGTTCTTATCATAAGATGCGGTAGACATGATTGGCGAAGTCAGCGTATTTGGATACCTGCTTGTATCTCTACGTTCTTTTTGATACAATTCAGGATGTGTGTGTAAACAAAAACACAAATCTCGTATATAAGGA
This sequence comes from Musotima nitidalis, assembly GCA_949126915.1. Taxonomy (NCBI): domain Eukaryota; kingdom Metazoa; phylum Arthropoda; class Insecta; order Lepidoptera; family Crambidae; genus Musotima; species Musotima nitidalis. Next base: position 12,138,335 of record OX421435.1, on the reverse strand, counting down.
TGCGACAATTAATATTTTTATTTTTTTAAACAAAGGCCTACAGGAAGTCGTTATGACAACATTACAGAATGTGTTTTTCGTATAATTTATGCTAAAATCCGGTTCGTTTTTACACACGACTTACATTGCTGATCGTAATTAACAAATTAAAAAGGCGTATGTAAATTATGAACATCATGTTGGTGATAATGAGCAATCGTATAACCATCTGGATTGTAACGGCTGGACTTATTATGACGGAAATTTAGCTGTCAGATAGCTGATGTAATATGATTAGTTTAGTTCATCCATTATCCCGCAGGAACGTGAAAGTTTAAAAGTGCCAATTGGTCACGCGGACAAAGTCGCGGGTGGCCGCTAATATTTAATAATTTGCTACCAAAGCGAAGCGAAAAGAACGCTTGTAATTTATATCCAGGTACTATTAACTATTACCGTGTCAAATCCCCGAATTTAATAACCTATCTGCAATCCGAGATTGAAACCAATCTTAGATATCTTGATTTAAGATAATACTTCCTAAAGTTTCAATCATATAATAAGATTATACAGAGTTTCAATTTAAGGATTGGTTATTGAAACGCTGTCATCATCATCACAGCCCATTAACGTCCAACTACTGAGCACGAGCCTCCTCTCACATACCAAGGTGCGAGGGTATTGGGTCATACTCCACCACGCGGACCCAGTGCGGATTGGCGGAGGCAGGTGTATGGCGTCCTGCTGTTAGAATTTTTCAAGCCGCCCATTTAGGCCTCTAACATGGCTTAACGGCTACCACATTTAGTGATAACCGAGACCAACGGCTAAACGTGCCTTCCGAAGCACGGAAGCGCTCGATATCAAATGCCACACAAACGGTCACCCTTCCAAGGACTGACCTCTGTAAACTCTGCTTTACTTCGGTGATCATTTCCGACCACCGAGCACCGCAGAGCTAAGAGCGCTTCATCGCATATAGATCATTGAAACCAATCTTAGATAGCCTATTTTGGTTTTAATAGTTCCTAAAGTTATTTTGATTTGTCTATCACAGATAGCCAATTTATAATTGAAATAGGTTATGCAGAGACGCTGTACTTGACAAAAATATTAATTTATCTATAAACCAATATTAGATAGCCTACCTTGATTTTAATAGTTGCTAAAGTGTCAATCTAAAGATTGGTTGAGAGACGCTTTATTCGAAAAAAGGTTTGATTTGTCTATCACAGAGATCCAATTTATAATTGAAATAGGTTATGCAGAGGATTAGTTATCTAGACGCTGTACCTACTTGAAAAAAAATATTAATTTGTCTCTCGCAGATAGATAATTTCTGGCGCAATTCAACCGCTTGAAACAGTTCCTACTTCCACGTCATCTAGTAACGACGCTGATTGTGGTGACACGTGCCGTTTAGCTTCGCCAATTATTTCGGATGTCAACGAGAAATACTGACGCCGCATACCATACTATGTTGCCAAGTGGATAGTGGATATTCTGGCATATTAATAGTCTCAATTCTGACTCACATATTCCCGAATGAATTGTATCGAGCTTTCAGTAAAAAATGACACATTTTGATGATCATAGGCATCCACCAAAGGCGCCAACCAACCCGGTCTTCTGCAGATCGCATCTCTAATATATTAAAAAAACATTATTTTTTTCACAAAGGTTAAACACATTTATTTAATACAAGTCGGCTTACAGAGCAATGCATACCACACACTAGGTGTTACAATAAAATAACAATTATGAAAATTAATAAAGATAACAATGTCAAATTATACAATACAACAACGAAACATAAATCAATTCTATGAAATGTTAAATACAATAAATAAAAATAACATAGGGTTCTTAATTAAATAAAGATGAAAAAGCCAATTATCACAATAAACTAACGCAATGTTAAATTACAAGTAAAATAATATTACAAAGCAAATAAAAATACTAATAAAATAAAATAATGTCCGAAATTTATAAAAACAAGGTACAACATACATACATGCGTTCACGCCTGTTTCCTCGAAAGAGTAGGCAGAGGCATAATATACGCCCACACTTCGCAAATAATATAGTTGGTCCCACGTAATAGGTGGCGAGTCTATTGCCGCTTACAGGGCACTGTTATGTTCGCCAGAGCTAAACATGTACATATTTAAGTTCCTTAAAAATAAACATAAGCTACCTTTGCGAAGGACAGGTGTCTATACTAAGGTACTCCCTGTGTGATAGCTCACCAGGCCCTCACCTCGTCTATGTGTATAATTAAACACAAATAGATAGATCAGATGAGTAAATATAAAATTCGTTTATTACAGAATTAAAAAGTCATTCATATTTTCTAGGAACTATGTTAACAAGGGTTTATTACTGTGATGGTCGACCACAGAATGCCTGCTTGACTCCCCTTTTAACCAAACCCATGAGCCGAGTGAGTGAATTGAACGAACGAACGAATGAAAAACGTTCTAGCGGCAATGGTGGAAAAAGGAAGTCAAATCAGCAACAATAATTACAAAGTCAATACACAGACGACCTGTTATTACTTAAAATATAAATAATATTTTATGGATGCTAACACTATTAACAATGTCGTAAATGTAAAGTCGTTGCTTTTAACAATATCATAAGTGATAAGTCGTTACTTTTCACTTACGACATTGTTAATTGCTAACGTCGAAATAACAGAAGAGTTAGTTATTTTATTTACATTCCGCCAATTATTAGTGAGATGTGAGTGTGCGTTTGTCTCTGTGCGTATGTATGTGTTTGTATGGGTGAGATATTGTGAAAGTGGTTCGAACAATAAACTGATAGTGATAGATAATAGAAAAGAAAACACTTAAACAACAAAATTTAAAACAATAAAATGTGTCGTGTGTCTGTTTGTGTGAGTGTGTGTGTGTGTGTTTCTGAACAGTTACTGTATGAATATTTCGATAAAGAGTAGAATGATAATGTTTTATTAAATTTGTTATATATAGGAACGCACCGAGAAAGTACAAAAACTTATGCGAAAATTGTGTTCTTTCTGGTACAAACAGTATATTGTTTTGTTTTATTTTTACGTACACACATAAATACATTCACGTAAGTAGAGATTGGCATAGTGCAAAACAGAATATCTTAATAACGCTCTATCTATCCTATACCAGCCACTCTCAAGTTGTCGGTACATCTGTTCGAAAAAACAGCTGCGATACACAAAAATGTCAACGGTTTAAGGTTAAACGCTTCCTAAACAAGCGCCAGCCCGTGTTTAAATTAAAACTATATCTATGAAATGTTTAACTTTAGGCAATCAATATACAAGGTTTTGTTATAGCGTTTTTTTAAATGCGTGTTCAACATCTGTTTAACTTCTGGTTTGTGAACGAAAATGAGTGTTAGAAAATCAAACAAAACAGTGCAACATCACTTTTCAAATTCTCTTAAGAAGTCCATGTAGAATCTCAGATAGTCCCACATCTTTACTGAGTACTCAAGGGTCTTATTTACAATCTTTATCACCACTCATTCTCAATATTCTTTATTAAATATTATTAATAACTTGACACTGGCTTAATGTGCTCAACGCACAAAGCCATTATTAAACAGAAAAAAAATTAATTAATCGTAATTTTATCTTGATATCTATATTTATTTCTTCGAACCAGCCCATAATAGGCTTAAATTTTTTATTGATATATCTCTACATTATAGATAAACAGTGTGATAAGCCAGTGGTATTGTCAGTACTTAAATAGAAGCAGTGAGTGTTGTGCACGTTACAAAATGAAATCAAAACAAAAGTAAACAATATAAACAAAAACAGAATTGTGTTTAAGTTACAAATTGTAAACAAAAACTGAGTTTGTGTAGTGTCATAATGTTTTTTGAATTTGATTGTCTAAACTAAGGATTTTCTACTTTTTTACCTTATTTGTTATGGGAAACAGAACCACAAGTCAATATCAAAGTACTAATCACTCTATATACAGGCTGTATATGATAGTCTTCCGCTGTCATCATATGCTATTTTTTTTTGTTTTACGTCGGTAACAAAATGCATTTACGCACTGCCTTCCGGCCAAAGGTCCCCCTTAAGTAGCAGTAATACCCACTAAAATCTTGCGACGACGCCCGTCGCTTGTTGAGAAAAAGGCGGGAGCCTGGGTTGCAGCGTCTGACACCCCGCCTGCGGCCAACGTCCCCCGGAGGCAGTGGGCGCGCCCCTCTTACCTCCCCGTGCGACCATAGCGTGCGTGGCCGACTTTTCGGAGGGTCTATGGTTAGACAGCAGGGGCCCCCTGCCCCCGCCGCCTAAGACTCCCCTGGCGCTGCTTGACGTGCCCACACGCTACCGCTGCGCCCTTCACAGGTCCCTCTTAGTTTCCCCCCCAGTAGTCAGTACTAAAGGCACCCAGAGTCGCAAACCTCTGGGTGTTACCTTTACCCAGCTTCCGGGAGGTACTTAGCCCCCCCCCCCCCCCCCCCACAACGACAAGATGGAGACCTGCTTGGAGGGGGGACCATGGGCCCTGGGCTTTAGTCTGAGGCAACAGGGATATTGCTATGATATGATGATGATCTTCAGCCTAAAGACGTCCACTGCTCCATAGGCCTCCAACAGCTTCAATTATGACCGAATGCTGGTGTCCTGCCAACGTGAACCTGCTACTTTTATCAGACGTCCCACGCTACGTTTCCAATCAAAGGGTCTCAATTCCAGAACTTTTTTGCCCCAGCGGCCGTCATTTCATCGTGCTATGCATTTAAGCTATGTGACATAGAGTTCTTCTACGGATCTTCACATTTCTGATTCGGAACCAAATATTTAATTTTATTTATTTATTTAACAATTTATGCACATAAGGAACATACACAAAGATAAAAGTTATGAAAGACATGTACAACGGCACTGCTTATCCCTAAAAGGAATTTCTTCCAGCAGACCGAAAAAAGGAAAAAACATATACGAAGTAGACACGTGCACAAAATACGTCACAAAACAAACTCAATTATAACAACTCAATTTAAATTATCATAATTTGAACAAGTACAAAAACTTTATAATTACTCTTATGAATATTTAACATATTGTATTCATATACTCGTGTATGAATTCAATGTATTTATTCCAAGCAATATACAAATGTAAGTAATATTAATTACTAAATTAAATAGGTTACAATGTCCATGTATCCTATCTTTTACAAGCTTCCGATGTACGGAACTACTCTTAACCTACATTGACATAGAACCCTGTGTTCCTAACCTGGGGGTTCCCCTCAAAGGGGTAAAGCTAGCATTGACTATGGAATGCGTTGCCTCCCATTATTCGAACTTGCAAAAATGTCGGCCTGTTTAAGAGAGCTGTAAGATGTCATTTCCTACAAGACTGTTGAATCAAATCAAGTCTTGTGTTGGTAAACATTAAATGATGTATAACTTTTATCATACGTGGTAGGTTTTTTTTTTTTAAATAATGGCTTTGTGCGTTTAGCACATTTAGCCAGTGTCAAGTAGGTGATATATTAATAATATATAAATCATAGTAAATGAGAGTGGTGATAAAAATGATAAATGGTAAATGAGATGCCCACCCCTAAACTCCTTGAGTCCTCAGTAAAGATGTGGGGCTATACTGAGATCTCACATGGACTTCTTGAGAGAATTTGAAAAGTGATGTTGCACTGTTTTGTTTCATTTACCAACACTTATATACGTTCACAAACACTCAACGGTTAATAATCCACCGTTATTACACATCAATGTTCGAAATATCACAAATTTTAGAAAATAAAACAAAACTGTAGACATGACGCTTCACTTTCCCGCCAAGAAGTCCTACGTGGTAGGTTAATTATAAGAGTTGGTAAATATTTTTTTTGTTCTTCTTATTTTAATTGTTTTTTTTTACGCAAAAAAAGTTTTTAAGTATGTTTATCTGTTATTTAGTATCCATAACACAAGTTCTTATCATAATAATACTTATCTTAGAACTAAATAAATGGTGTAATTGTTAGAAATTATTTATTTATATGTGTTGCATATCGACCTTGCTTGTGAGAAAGTGGAGTATGGATACTAAGATATCATCGATAGCACATGACTTTATCAGTGTTCTACAATCTAGTTCTCAAAATATGTTTTTGTCACGTGTAAAACAAACGGCTTTCGAATTCCGTCCTTGTCACAGCTGGTCACACTTGTGAGGCCCTTAGTGTGTTAAAATTGTACAGCAAGAAATAATTATATCAAAACAGCACTTCCAAAATTTTCATAGGATCTGGATTTTGAATGTGACGTCACAAAATTAGGATCCCTCCCATCCCCTTGTCACACCATGTCACACTTCGTCAACCCCCTCCCACCCCCTTAACGTGTGACGTTATTTATGGATAGCCTCTAAACATGAACGGTGAACATCAAAAACATTCATATCGCTGGCTTAATAGAACATAGACCATTTAGTAGACAGGTCAGATTTAAGTTACGAGTTTTTCACTGAGATCTAGTTAATGTTAATCAAACGTTCAAAACACAAGAAACATGATTAAATAATATATCGCTGTTGTATGTTATGCGTCAACAAATATGATAGATACAATTATGAGTCTTCGTAATAAAATGTCCAAATAATCATCTCTTCGAGTTAAGTCAGTATTCCACTAAGCCGGCGATATGTATGTAATTATATTACTTCCACAAATTTTCCACAAATAAGTAGGGCTGCTCAACTTCGGAACAATCTCCCAACAAAAATAAGTCTTGTGCAAAGCAAGCCTGTGTTCAAACAATTAATTTTCAAACTTTATTTGGAAGAGTCGTCGTTGGTTTGATTCTCCTTGCTTTTATATTTCGGTATTAATAATCATTTTTTATGTAGTATAAGTGTAGTTGGTCCTTTTATTACGACTAGGAGCATTTCGATTTCTAGTATACATTAATAATCTCCCCCACCTTATAAAATTTTACCTCAAAAACTTTCAATTCTTGATTATGATACAGCTCATATCTCGTTCATTGTTTTTAAAAAAAACCTAAGGTTAACTGGCAAAGAATGCCTTATAAGTATTAAAAAATTAATGCTTTTAAATGTGCAATAAAGATTAAATAAATAAATAAGTCCACGAGACCTATCACTTTTCTTCAAATATATTTGTTTATGGCCAATTTGCAATACATTGCTCGTTTTGTTCAAGAGCAGTGTACGTGTCTTGATACTTACGGTTCAATGTATGCCGAATAACAGCCATAGTTAAAGCTATCTTTATAGATTTTGAGCAGGTGATGTTGGAATATAATATGAGGACAAATAAATAAATATCTACCACATCTCTGTTGGATGGGTGGTCTAATAAGCTGAGTAATCATTTTTCAATAGATTCTCTTGGAATTACCAAGATGACATTCGTTTTCCTTGTGATATCATTGTGTTCGAGGCGTTGATGTGGTGCGTGTACTGAATTGATTGAAGTGTAATAAGTAATTTATTTTATTGAAATATGAAGTTCAAAAATCCATTCATCGCTTTAAAGTTAGGTTTGTGTTTTACTTTTTACTAGTTTTTAAATTTACCATTCCTTACTCACAGTTATCATCATCATTAACGTCCAGCTTCTGAGCAAGGGCCTCTCATAAACAGAAGTGGGTTCAGGTCATACTCCAGCGATGTGCGGCGTCTTGTGGTTAGAATCATTTAAGAGCCTCCAACTGGTGTCAACGACTGCCAAACATAGTCCATAACAATGAAGACATGTGTCGTCACAATTAAGAAAGAGCGCTTTTGGGAAAGTCCATATAATATCGTCGGGGATAGTGCAAATCCGCGAAAGTACCATACGTAAAGTCCGCGTATCTGCAATAGATCTAGTTTCTTATTTCAACTAATTTTGTGCTCATTTTTACACATTATACAGGGTGTCCCAAAAAATAGTGTCAAGCGAAAGTCCAGAGCTAGAACACCTATTGGAGTATCCGAATCACCCCATCTATGTGTAACAAATTATTCACTAACGGTAAAGTTTTGACTTTACACTAATATTTTCTTAACTGCCACTAAAGTTTCGAAGCTGATTATTATGGACACCAAAGTACCTTTTACGATGATTCAGTAGCAAAAAGAAAAACACTAAAATGTGTTCTACTTTTTTTTATTTGAATTTTTGAGATATTTAGACCGATATCTTTAAAAAATCAGAAAAAAAATTATAACTCGAAAACTACGCATAATCGCAGAACATACATGGGGGTGATTCGGATACTCCAAAAGGTGCTCTAGCTCTGGACTTTCGCTTGACACTATTTTTTGGGACATCCTGTATAGTTAGTTATATTATTATGTTCTAACTTTTGTTGTAAAAAGATTTTTTTAAAAGTACATAATTTAGGCACTGCGACAATTACGCGCATTAATTAAAATTAGCAAAATTTTTCAGATACGCGTAATTTACCAATGCTAGTTACGCGGATTTGCACTATCCCCGACGATATGTAACTATACATACATAGGCATCCATTCACGCCTGTTTCCCCGGGTTAGGCAGAGGCATGTTATACGCCCACACTTCGCCAATTACATTATTGGTCCCACGTAATAGGTGGCGAGCCCATTGCAAGTTAATCAGCAGGTGCACTACATGCAGATGAGGGTAGCCTGGGCTCCTAAGATGTTGGTAGGATCCATACATACATAATGTCACGCCTCTTTCCCGTAGGGGGTAGGCAGAGATCACATCCTTCCACTCGCTACGATCTTGGCACACATTTTTAGCTTCATTCACACTCATTAACCTCCTCATACACGCCCGTCGGTTTGGGATACTTATGACCTGGCCTTTCTCCAAAATTTTCTGAATTTGTTCATGGAAGGTCTTATGTGGTCTTCCCCTTGTCCTTCATAAATCACTTTCGTTAGTTTACTTTCATTCATCGGTAGGATTTATGTGTACAGATAAATGAAACTAAAATTATAATATCTCCAAATTGATTTTTTCAAATTGACCTATCTTGGGAATTTCCTATGCTTTTTGATCACATACTTACCAAAAATCCCAGTTTTTTTTTTTTAAGTTTCTGCAGTCGTTTGCCAATCTTATAACTTATGTGATTTTTGCAGATGAGCTGAGATGGTTGTGGAATACGTGCAACACTGAGATGAATCAGGGCGGGCTGAAGCACGCAGCAACTGAGTCGAGACTCGACACTAAACGTAAGTGTTGCAATAAAAATGTATATATTTAAAGGTGTATAGGAATCCTACCAAGACCTTAGGTACCCAAGCCAACCTTACCTGCAAGTCGTGTACCTGCCGACCAACGAACGAGGCTCTGGCGAACATAACAGTGCCCGGTAAGCGGCAATAGGCTTGCCACCTATTACGTGGGACTAAACAATTGGCGAGGTGTGGGTGTATAATAAGAGTTTGATATAAATTATTATTTTTGAAATTCTCTCAAGTAGTCCATGTGAGATCGCAGTATTGTCCCACATCTTTACTGAGAATTCAAGAGGTTTAGGGGGAGGGCATCTCATTTACCATTTATCATCCTTATCACCACTCATTCTCATTTACTACGAATTATATATTATTAACATATCTGGCTCAATGTGCCAAACGCTCGAAGCAATTATTTAAAGAAAAAAAATACTTCTCATGTGAAACATGGACAACCGATGTTCATATTAACTCCTAAGGGAGATCCCGCTACTGGAAAAGGCCTAGGATCCTTTGCGAGAGTCAACAGCGTAAAATGTACTACATAGTATAGAGGGGCGTACCTACTACTAAAAATAAAAAATACTAATTATAAATCATCATCTCAGCCCATTAACGTCCCACTACTGAGCACGAGCCTCCTCTCGCATATCAAGGTGTGAGGGTATTGGGTCATACTCCACCACGCTGACCCAGTGCGGATTGGCGGAGGTGTATGGTGTCCTGCTGTTAGAATTAATCAAGCCGCCCATTAGGCCTCTAATATGGCTTAACGACTACTACATTTAGTGATAACCGGGACCAACGGCTTAACTATACATACAGGACACAAAATATGAGAGAGATGCTCATGTGTATAATTTCTGAAAACTTAGTTATCTACGTGCGTTAACCGATTGGACGTCGTAAACGATCACTAATGCGATAAGACATCATTAGAAGTTATTATCTCAAGGAATAACGGTCTTAACTATAAAAAGGTGACGTAATTTCGAATGAAACGTTTAGGCGTATTTTTCCAATTCGCAATTGATCCTTAGTTTCATTTTGGAAATAAAAAATCGAAGTCCAACAATTTTTTATTATGTAAAAATCATTAGCCATTACAAGTTTCCAACGACAAAATGTTTCATAGAATGAAGTATTAGTAGAATAACAATATGTTTGTTAATACAGAAAAGAATATAGTACGAATTGGCAGAGGTACATGTTTGATGACCAGCTATTAGAATATACATACATAATATCTTTCCCCGTTTCCCCGAAGGGGTAGGCAGAGGCATACTATACGCCCACACTTTGCCATTTATATTGTTGGTCCCACTTAATAGGTGGCTAGCCTATTGCCGCATTCCGGGAACTTTTATGCTCGCTAGAGCGTCGTCTCTTGGTCGGCAGGTGCACCACTTGCAGGTGAGGTAGACTTGGGCTTCTCAGATCTTGATAGGAGCCCTATACACCCAATATATCATGCATTATTACGGATTACAATAAATACTTGTATAAAAAGGACACTTGCAGCTATTCCGCTACATAGACAGTCTGAGTTACCTTCACAATATTTAAATGGATAATTATTTAATGATAATATCCTAGCTAACTTCCAAGGTCGTCCAGTAATGGCTGAATGGTATGGCAGACCGCGGTCGCTGGTGTGCGGCACGTAATTGGTTCACTAGTTCAACCGCCTGCCTGCTGCCAAAACTCGCTGGGACATAAAGGCGTAGTGGGAACTGTACCAGTGGGGTCTTTTACGAGGAAATTGTAGTTTAGGACGCCCTCCAGCTAGGTGGAGCGACGCCAAACGGTTAGCAGCGGTTAGAGGTGAAGAGCTGAATACCGAGCTCAGTGGCGTCCCATTAGAGAGGGCTATGTCCAGGATGGGCGAAGATAGGCTGATGATGAGAAGAATCTTGTACTAGCTTAGCTGAAGTGCTCCTAAAGAGAGGCTTGCTGGAATGTCTATAGTATCATAGCTAACTTCGAAGGCTTCGCATCAGTAAAGGTTGGATGGTATAGCATGATCACTTAGTGGAAACTATACCAGTAGGGTCTTTAAGTAGTTTGAGTTTCATCTATAGCAAGCCTTGTTGGAATATCAAGAAGTGTCTATCACTGGCTGCTGACGAGTTTCTCCTATAGCAACACTTGTTGGAATATCAAGAAGTGTCTATCACTGGCTGCTGACGAGTTTCTCCTATAGCAACACTTGTTGGAATATCAAGAAGTGTCTATCACTGGCTGTTGACGAGTTTCTCCTATAGCAACACTTGTTGGAACATCAAGAAGTGTCTATCACTGGCTGTTGACGAGTTTCTCCTATAGCAAGACTTGTTGGAATTTCAATAGTATCCTAGCCAACATCCAAGGTCGACCAGTAATGGATGGTACGGCAGACCGCGGACGCTGCCGGTGTGCGGCATGTAACTGGGTCACTAGTTCACCCGCCTGCTGCCAAAACTCGCAGGAACACAGAGGCATAGTGGACACTGCATCAGTAGGCGATTTTACTAGCTCAAAGTTAGTTGCTTATAAAGCAGCGATAGTGCCGAAATCAAAAAACAAATAGTTCTCGATATTTTTCAAAAATATGAAAACTTTTCTACATACATTCACGCTTGTTTCTCCGAAGGGGTAGGCAGATGCATATTTGACGCCCACACTTCGCCAAATATATAGTTGGTCCCACGTAATAGATGACAAGCCTATTTCCGCTTACCGGGCACTGTTATGTTCTCCAGAGCCTCGTCCGTTGATCAACAGGTGCACCACTTGCAGTTAAGGTTAGCTTGGGCTCCTTAGGTCTTGTTAGGATCCCTATACACCCTTTTAAATTTAATTAATAAATAAAATTTTAATAATAATTGCTGCCACATAAAACGTTTTACCTGAAAAAAGTAATCTAGGTCATACTACCGTAATGTACACTGTGTCAGTCATATGCAACCCCTAGCTAATAGATGTAGGTCGCGACATCAGCCTGCTAGCTCCACGGAACTCATACGAGTTTGTATGCACATAGAGTGGAAATGAAATATTTATTTTAAATAAACTTCAGGTAGGTCAGTATACCTGCACTCCACTCCAGAGGTCGTGGGTTCGATTCCCACACAGGACAAATCTTTGTGTGCATGAACATGAATATTTGTTCTGGTCTTGGTGTTTTCCTATGTATATTAAGTATATATTAAAAAAATATATATTTAAGTATGTTTATCTGTTCTTTAGTATCCATAACACAAGTTCTTATTGATACTTATCTTGGAACTAACTAATAGGTGTGATTGTGAAAGAATATTTATTTATTATTTATTTATTTATATACAGACATAATTTAAAGAATGCCGAAATGAATTTCTTGAGGCATTTTTCTCAATATCGTTACATTTTGGAAGCCTCGTTAGAGTCACCGACTGACAGACTGACTGACGGACAATCTCCTCACTCCTTTAGAAGCACGACAGGCTGGCTGACTGACAGATCCCCCATATAAGAGTAACCGACAGACTGACAGATAAACTGACAAACTTTGACAAGTTCTGACAAAGAATCCATTTGCTTTTATTTCTTGATTATAGTACCGCTCATATCTCTTTCATTGCTGTTAAGAAAAAAATTATGGAATTTCCATTTTGTGTATAAAAATTTGACGAATCTAAATGATCCTGTTGATCTTGAAGACATTAAAGTCTATTTTTTGTATACATAATATCACGCCTTTTTCCCCGAAGGGGTAGGCAGAGGCATTACGCGATGGACCGATGATCTGGTCAAGGCGGCGGGAAGCCGATGGATGCAGGCGACTGAGGATCGCTCTATGTGGAAATCTATTGGGGAGGCCTATGTTCAGCAGTGGACGTCAGATGGCTAAGATGATGACGATGACATTTCGCCAGTTGTATTGTTGGTCCCACGTAATAAGTGGCGAGCCTAGGGTACTTTTATGTTCGCCAGAGCCTCATCCGTACATCGGAAGGTGGGGTTGGCTTGGGCTTTTTAGATCTTGGTAGGAACCCTATACACTATATTTTGTTATTTTTATTAATTTAAAGGCCGAAGTTAAACGTTTCTGCTACCCGCAGTCAAAATCATGATATTGGTGGGGGTACCATATTTTAACGCTCCGCAAACTAATAGACATATTTAAAAGAGCATAGCCTGTGAGTTTCTTTCCAGTTCTTCTTACATAGCGGTGGTTTTTAAATTGTTTTGTTGCATGTAAGTGAATCTAAGCTTCGTGATTTAGTGTAATATTATTTCGATTGTTTTTTTTCATTTTTAATCATGACGCTTTCAAGTACTATGTATAATAGTTTATGAAATAAATATTTTTTTTACTTTACTTTACTTTAATATAAAACCTTAGATTTGGTATACATTTAGTAGATTCGATTCCCACAACATCAAACGTGCGTGGTAATGACAAGCCAGGGTTACGCTTTCCACACAGTTGTACTGATAGTACCAAACCAATTGATAAATTTAAAAGAGTTCTTACAGAGTGGTGGCTCGGAACTGGCACTTAGATTCGCTTACACTTCAATATTTTTTGTATTTTAATTGTTTTGTTGCATGTGAGTGAATCTAAGCTTCGTGATTTTAATGTAATCATATTTTGATTGCTTTTTTATATTTAAATTTGATGTTTTCAAGTATTATGTAGTAGTTTCTGAAATAAATGATTTTTGAAGTTGTATAAAATCTCATCACAGGGCACGTTTCAAAGCCGAGCTATGAGAATTGTCCAAAATCCTAGGTGCGAGAAAATGAAAGCTAAGCTAAACTGTGTGTCCGTTTCCACTCATGTTATTGAATGAAAACAGCAAGTGATATACAGTTTTTAAGTCTAAGAAAAGAATTCGTGTGTTCTACCGCTTATCATCGTCACAGCTCATTAACGTCCCACTACTGAGCACGAGCCTCCTCTCACATATCAAGGTGTGAGGGTATTTGGTCATACTCCACCACGCTGACCCAGTGCGGATTGGCGGAGGCAGGTGTGTGGCGTCCTGCTGTTAGAATTTTTCAAGCCGCCCATTAGGCCTCTAACATGGCTTAACGGCTACCACATTTAGTGATAACCGGGACCAACGGCTTAACGCCTTCCAAAGCACGGAAGCGCTCGATATCAAATGCCACACAAACGGTCACCCATCCAAGGACTGACCTCTGTAAACTCAGCTGTATTTCGGCGATCGTTTCCGACCACCGAGCACCGCAGAGCTACGAGCGCTTCGTACCGCTTATAGTTCAATTTTAATAAAGTCAAGTAATTTTTATACTCTAATTTGGCTCAATAAAGCTAACTATTATAACGCGCCTTACTAATATTATTGCCCTAAGTGGTATGCGCTATACGGTCAGCTGTTATTGCATTGTAATGTGCTGGTCTACACGCAAACTCACGGGTTTACGACTAGGGGAATATGGTAATGGTTGTTAACTAGAAGTTTTGTCGAAAGCTTAAAATATATACGCTTGCGAGTATTTTAAGTACTTACCTAATAAATATAAAGAAGCGGTCGTAGCTCTGCGGTGCTCGGTGGTCGGAAACGATCACGTATATCATCATCATCATACTTAAATTCCTTTAATACTAAATAAATAAACGACATAACTAAATACACGACAGCGTTTCGAGGCAGCTTCCGCTATTCTGCCACTAAATGCTGGAACAACATTCCGCCTCCTATTAGAAACTGTCTCACTGTTGGATCTTTCCGTTGCAATTATAGGAAATATTTATTGAATAGACAGAAATGTTTATGAATATGTATGTGCTCGTCATCGGTTGTGCTGTCCTCTTACTTGTGCTACTCAGGTTCCCTGCAAGCTTTTGTCTTATTTGTATGCTTATGTCTTATTTGTATGCTTATGTCTTACTGTAACTGTATGTATGTATTGTGTTTTACCATGTATATAATGAATATGTCATAGCAGTGCTCTCACAAACGATATCTACGGAAGACCAGCGTCGAGGTGTTTTCGTGACACCTCGGCTTTATGCTGACTGGATACCTTTTCTGTGACACTCTTCAAATTGTTACTTAAATATAATGTATCTGTTTTCTTTTGATGTTGTCACAGAATAAATTCTTTTTCTTTCTTTCTTTCTTTCTAAATTCTTCCGTAATTCATTCACTGCCCGTGGTGCACAGTTGTGGAATAAGTTGCCAAGTGATGTCCGGGTCAGTCCTTCATTTGCGTCTTAAACTTAAAGAAGCACTTGCTATCGAGCTAGTCAGTATAATTTTTGTTTTATTTTTTTATCCTTGTATTTACTTATGCATATAAGTAGGTTTATATATCTGATATGTATCTTATATCATATTTTTGTGTAATGTTATCATATTGTAGTGTGATATTAATGCCCGTTAACTATCTCCAACTTTAGTAAAGGTTGACTGGAAGAGACTTCTTTTAGAAATAAGTCCACATTTGTACTTCTTCACGTAAGGCTTTTTTTTAATTGTTTTTTGTGCAATGAAGAATATATATAAAGGTGCGTTTTCTAAACTGACTACGGGTCTGACTAACATTTATCCACGTTTCTGGGGGCCTACCGCCGAGTTCGATGGCAATCGATTATAAGGCAAAATGGATTTCGAATTGATTCTGTCGTACCGCCAAACTCATGGAAATCGAAACAAAATGGCGTTCTCCATTTACCTATTGGTCTGTCACGGACTGAAGGTCATGAATGAGAAGTGGCTGTCGGCAGATTCCCCGGTACGGATTAATTAACGTAAACAAAGTTTGATCTAGATGGATTACCGGTAATCCATCGAATTCGGCGGAAGGCCCCCTGCTTGATCTCGGTATTCAGGGCCGCGGTAACTCTTTCGAACAATCCTGTATCGCTAAAATTTAGGTTTTATTGATTTTATTGTTCTTTGTCATCTTGTAAGGAAAAAATAGACAAATCTAAATCATATAACACACGAGAACGTGTGGTTAAATAAAAATAACCCATTAAGTTTCTCAATATTACATATTAAAAGTTGCGTCTCGTTTTTTCTTTTCGGCCATTTTACTCCTAAGCTATTTATCGCAAGTATTTTAATGACTTCAGTTATATGTAGATCGAATACCGAAGAGACTGTTTGTTTATGCCAATTTCTTTATTTATTACTAGCAGCGCCCTGCGGTTTTACCCGCGTGGTTCCCGTTCCCGTGGAAATATCGGGATAAAGAGTGTCCTATATGTTAATCCAGGACTGTTTCATCACAATCGCTCCAGTAGTTTTTGTGTGAAAGAGTAACAAACATCCATCCACACACACAAATTTTTACGTTTATAATATTAGTAGGATTTTTGATAAATTTTTAAATGCACGATCCATAAAATCTATCTGAATTCCCCTCTGCCGTCCTATTCGACAGTGGGTGCGAGGACGCCTTGCTAGGCTTCTGCAAGTCAGCGACATCTAACGTTCCATTAACCTTCTCTTACACTCCCGTCGGCTTAAGATACTTTTGATCATCCCTTTATTCCACTAGACCAGCGTTTCCCATCTGATGGGTCGCGACCACCGGGTCGCACCGGTACCGGGTTTAAATAAGTACTAAGAGATGGTCGATTTTATTTCTTGACTTACGAGACAATGATGATCACTCGACGGGCGGATTGTAGGTATTGTAACTAATAGCAATAGCTGTGTTTTATTTTTCCCCAATACTGTTTTCAGTGGGTTCAAAAACTTAAGTGGGTCACGAAGGAGGAATATGAAATTTACCGGGTCACAGTAGAACAAAGTTTTGGAAACGCTGCACTAGACCAGGGGGCCTACCGCCGAATTCGATGGATTACCGGTAATCCATCTAGATCAAACTCTACTTAACATCATCATTTAAATTCGTCAATTTTTTAGAAACAAAATGGAAATTCGATTTTTTTTTAACAACAATGAAAGCGATATGAGCGGTATCATAATCAAGAAATAAAGAAAATGAATTCTTTGTCAGAATTTGTTAAGTTTTTTCAGTTTATCTGTCTGTTGTGTTTCTCTCTCAAGATTTGTCAGTAAACTTACACATCTTACACAGGTTGATGAGTGTTTTTATTCACTGAGTGAATATTTTAAAGAATTAATTTATGATTGTGATATTAGAATCCTCTGATTATATTTTGCATACCAGTTACTGGTTAACCACTTATGTACCATGTTTCATGTGAAATAAAAAGTCTTTGTTTTTGTCACATCGCCATCTTGTCCTAAATTATGCTACGGTACAACGGATCATATCATTATCCCGGTTGCCCTAGACTTATCCTCAGAGCCCAGGGTCTGCTTGCTGGTCTAACCAGATTTGGCTGAATTTCAGTTATTATTTGGATCGACTGCCGTCTAACTTCCACTACCCAGAGGTTAACATAATTCTATAGTTAAACCAGCTGTAAGGAGGTTAGAATGCATTGACTTCTTAAAAAACTGCTATAGCTATTTATGAGAGCCGGTACCAAAGGCAGCCTTTACCAGTTAGTGGTCAATATATGACCACCATAACTTGAACCTTATGCGGTTAACTTAAGGTGATGAATGATGAAACCAATGAATATTTTCCACGTGTTCTGCCTGGTAAAGGGTTAGAGTGCCTCCCTAAGTACGGGGGCAAAAGATAACGCACATAACTGCAAAAGTCATAGGTTTGAACCCTAGATCCTCTGAATTTGAGGTTTACGCGTCTCACCATTGGGCTATCGCCGCTCTCAATGCTACGGGGCTACTGATAAATATACTGAAACATATTTTTATATGTCTGTACGCTTGTCCCTAGTAAGCATCGAACCCACGACCTATGAACCTTAAGACGAACCAAATTGTTTTTTATAGCCATGACTTGTAAAGTTAATTTGTATTGTTTTAAACTCCACATTGTAATGTAATGACATTTAGCAAGAGCTAAGTGTTCATTCAAAAATGAACAATGCGTAGGTATACTTTGATATTGTAATTTTCTGGTTCACGGAATAATTTTAAATGGTATTATTCTCACAAATTTAACCATTCGACATAATAATACACGTTGGTAATGTAATGACACGCCGTCTGTAATTGGTTTTGACACGCTAAGAATCGTTTTTGCCGTTTTCAATGTCGTTTTATTGTTACATTGTGCACAGTAGCGTACGTTAATATGTTAGTAGGTATGTCTTATTACTTTTGATTTTGTAAGCTCTTCAGAATGTATGTTCAGTTTATTTTTAGGGTAAACAGTTTTTTGAAGTCTGTATAAATTTTCCAAAATTTATGATAGTATTGCTTTTTATCTCGCTAAAATCGAATGTATATTTTTAAAATAACGTAAATGGATC
Organism: Musotima nitidalis; assembly: GCA_949126915.1. Taxonomy (NCBI): domain Eukaryota; kingdom Metazoa; phylum Arthropoda; class Insecta; order Lepidoptera; family Crambidae; genus Musotima; species Musotima nitidalis. The sequence goes on along the minus strand of OX421435.1, from coordinate 12,119,826 downwards.
TTCTCTACATCTTTTAATTGACCTCATCATTTCACATACCAGGGTGAAGGGAATTCAGAATGTATAGAGTATAAAAAGACCCTTTTTTTATTGTCGGTTAAAAATGCTGTTTATGCACTGCCTTCCGGCCAATGGGGGGGCCGAGAGGGGAGTGTGGGGCTCACTGCGGCAGACGCGACCACCGCAGTCCTACCCACTAAAAAACTTCTGACGACGCCCACCGCTGTTAAAAAGGTTAAAAAGGGGGCCAATGCCTAGGTTTATGGCTTCTCGCAACCCGCCCGCGGCCAACGTCACCCGCATTAGAATCGGGAGGACCTCCTCAGAGAGGCGCTGTGTGTCGGACCTCACCTACCTCCTTGTGCGGCCATGGCGTAACTGGCCGACTTTTGGGAGGGTCTATAGCTAGACGGAGGGGGCCCCCTGCCCCCGCCGCCTAAGACCCTCCTGGCCTGCCCGCTGCGCCAACGGCGTAGCCAGAGAGAGTGCGGATCCCGCTCCCTCTTCCGCTCCGCGGCCTCCTGCTGCGACATCACCACTTCGCAGAAGGAAGCTATTGCCTCCCACGCCGTTTCGCTGTCGACCATCTTTTGCATAATGGCCGGCAGCGAGAGGGCGACTCCACCCAAGGTATAAAAAGACCCTGATCAAAGCCAAAGGCGTTCCAAACATCATAGCAATAGACATCATCATATCAGCCTAATAAAATCCTCTGCTGATCATTGGCCTCGTCAATAGATTACATTATCTTGGGGGTGTTTGCCCATGATCAGCACACTGGGCAGGCGGGTTAGTGATCGGAGTTCAAGCCAGTACGCAGGATGACGCTGATGCCCATCATCCGGTAAAATTTCTCTTTGTCGACTCATACGGCTTCCCGTTAGATGTGAGGGTTTGGGACTATTCAAGGCCAGTACACCACGACACGCACGATAATAATTAATAATTGTTATATTACAGGAGAGCGAAGACGAGGCGCGTCCGGGCGTGCGGCGGCGTTACGTCGAGCGCCGTCCGATTCGGATTGCTCGGGGGAAACGGCGTCGCTGTCGGCCGATAGCGGGGAGCGCCGGCCGCCGCCTCCTCCGCCGCGGCTCAACAAGCGCGGGTCTGTACTTGAACTAAGGCATCTTTAAATATATGGGGTGTATAGGGACCCTACCAAGACCTAAGGAGCCCAAGCCAACATCACCTGCAAGTGGTGCACCTGCCGATTAACGGACGAGGCTCTGGCGAATATAACAGTGCCCGGTAAGCGGCAATAGGCTCGGCAACTATTACGTGGGACTATTTAATTGGCGAAGTGTGGGCGTGTATGGTATACCTCTGCCTATTGCTTCGGGGAATCAGGCGTGAATGTAGCTTTTATATCTCATGAGGGCTACCTCACAAGACGTGTACGGACTAAGAGATCCTGCGTACGCGGAACCGACTAAGCGCAGATTGGATAGCTGACTTGTACTTAAGGCCTAAACAGGTGAGACCACTGGATTAGTATAGTCGGCAATCTCGTGCGCGACCGTCCCGCGGGGTGACAGACGGTGGCGGGGACGCGGGACGGTCGTGCAAGAGATTGCCGGACTATAGTTTATTCGTAATCATGCTCGTATAACTTAAAAAAAAGTTATTTTCTTCATTTATTTTAAATCTTGTGACTGCAGAACATAGGTTTTTGTAGACTTGTCAAATTGTTTTACTACTAAGTACACTTTCTTGTAACCCTCGGGAGACAAAACTAACGTTGACGATTTTCTTGCCGGTTCTTTTAAGATCAAGCTCCCGCAGTGAATGGGCGCGCTAGTTTTTAAGTTTTGACCTTCATATCTCAGCTCTTTTGAGCCAAACTTAAATAAATGATTTTGTTTTTTTGATTTTCTTTACGCGTATCTGCAAGTATGAACATGGCGTAGCCAAGTACCAGTTTGCAATAATTACTCCGGACGTATGTGTAGAAATTTTATAGTTCCCACAGTATATAATGGTTTACCATGTGATATGAAAAGCAACAGTATCACTAAAAAGACATTTCAAAGTAAGCTTAAAAAGTACTTTTTGCATTTTGTATAAACCTATTTAATAATATGTAGATAATTTCTAAAATGAAAACCATTTTGGTCATTGTGTGTAGTTTCCTTTTTTTATATTTATTTGATTAGATCGATAAGTTGTAAAATTGAAAAAGTAAAACCATCTTAGGTTATGTAACATTTTTATTAAGGAAGTTACATCTGCCAGCAACAGTTATACAGTTTTGTAGACGTAGAATATTATGTAATAATTGTTAAGAAAACTGAATAAATACTTTTTCATTTCATTAAGTCCCCCGTGCGGTGGCGTTACTACCTCATCTTACGGTCCCCGCACACGGGCCACCGGCCACAACCACAAAACGACGCCACCGGCATATTTCCTGCAGCTTTCATTAACTTTTTACAAATCAAAATGTATGAAAACTGCAGAAAATATGCCAGTGGTGTCGTTTTGTGGTTGTGGCCGGTGGCCCGTGTGTGGAAGCCCTTAACAACCGCGGTTTTGTCCTTTCAGTAGGGCCACTTTCATGTGTGACGAGGTAGGATACAGGAAACCTTAACTTGGTTCGAGAGAGAAGACCCGTGTCAAGCAGTGAGCGGTTAATAAGCCGAGGTAATGAGGAGATAGGAACAAAAAAGGGTTAAATCATTTAAGGCCTTAGGAAATCGAGCTAACCTCACTTACAATAATGATTTTATGAAGTAATTACTTTTTTTGACGTATTATAAGAATCTGATATGACATTTGCTTTATTTTAATTAACATAATTATTGACTTTTTATTTTTATTAGTTTCATTTATTTTTAATAATTTATTTTTATTTTGACATTATCAATTACTATATTATTAGTAATCGATAATGTCAAAATAAAAAAATGGGATTGTGGTTCAATTGAATTTTAATAAATATTATCGTTACTTGCAATGTTGTATGAGGATCTGGCCAACAGAAAAAATGTCGAGAAGCGGCAATAGGCTCTCCACCTATTACGTGGGACCTAAAATAATATTGGCGAAAGGTGATCGGCGTATTATGAGCTCCGCCTACCCTTTCGGTGAAACAGGTGATTTTAATTAAGAAAACTATCATAGTTTGATGTCTTTTGAGTTGTCATCTTCACCCTCAGCAGCAGACGAAGAGGCAGCGAATGGGAGGTGCTCGAGGGTCTGAAGGACGGCCAGCGGTTCGAGAAGAGACCCGACGTCTTCAACGGGTACCTGCACAAGAAGAGGAAATGGCCCCTCAAAGGATGGCACAAGGTTTGAACCAAATCTATGACTTTTGTTCTACGCTGTCTTCTTTATTTCGCTCTCTTGTCTCGCCGTCACTCTGATGGGGTGAACGACTGGGTAGCCTTTTTTCGAATGTAAATTCATCAATTGATACTCATATTCATTTCATTTTCATTGTCTTGTCACATGGAATCTTACAGGTATTGCATAAATAAGACCAAGGCACTTTATGCATATGTAACCTTGTAGAGGCACTGCAAGCGCTCGTAGCTATGCAGTGCTCGGTGGACGGAAACGATCACCAAAGTACAGCAGAGTTTATAGAGATCAGTCCTTGGATGGTTGACCGTTTGTGTTGCATTTGATGTCGAGCGCTTCCGTGCCTGGGAAGGCACGTTAAGCAGTTGGTCCCGGTTATCACTAAATGTGGTAGTGCGGTAGCCATGTTAGAGGCCTAATGGGCGGCTTGAAAAATTCTAACAGCAGGACGCCACAAACCTGCCTCCGCCAATCCGCACTGGGTCAGCGTGGTGGAGTATGACCCAATACCCTCACACCTCGATATGTGAGTGGAGGCTCGTGCTTAGTAGTGGGACGTTAATGGGCTGTTATAATGATGATGATGATGAGAGGCACTGCAAAATTGCTGACACGCTTCCGCTATGGGTAGAGCTGAATAGCGTATCAGACTTTTACAAACTAAAAACCATTCATACTACTTCATTACCTTGCTTGATCCTATACCTTCTTTAGCTTGCTTGAGAAAACTCTTTCCAACAATCCCATCGGCAGAATAGACCCCCTCGGGTGTCTACCCGAATTAAATAGTACCCCCAAATATATTCTTCGTGGTAGACGGTGGCATTAGATCGTTGACCAACCGACGTCGGACGTGGTCTTCTACACGGCTTGGTAGACGTCGGTCTGTCAGTCATATCCTTTCTATATAAAGTAATTAATGGAGTTTTTAGGGCTTCTTTTAAAGCGGCGATAGCCCAGTGGCGAGACCCCTTGCCTTTAAATTTAGAGGGTCTCGGGTTCAAACCCTGGTGGCGCGCGCACCAATGACTTTTCGGCAACCGTTGGTCCTGGCTGTCATGAACATCTGTAGCAGTCGTTATTAGGAAGTCAGTGCCTTTTAACAGACTGACAGCTGGTTTAACCATAGAACGATGTTTCCCTCTGGGTTGCGGAGGTCAGACAGCAGTCGCTCCACGTAATAACTGAAATTCAGTCAAATCTGGTTGAACCAGTGAGCAGACCCTGGGCTCTAAGATTAAGTCTAGGGCAACCGGGATAATGCTAGGATGTGATGAGGGCTTCTTTTTGTATCCGGCTGTTAAAAGTATCCGTAAATAACTCGTTTCCAGCGATTCTTCGTGGTAGACGGTGGCATCTTGGTGTACGCCCGTTCACCAACGGACGTGGCCCGCGGTCGGCTACACGGCTCGGTAGACGTCGGTCTGTCGGTCATCTCCGCCAAGCCTCGCCGGAGGAGAGTGGACATAGATGCTGACGAGTTCATCTACCACCTGCGGGCCAAGACCAACGAAGTCTTTCGAACCTGGCTCAGCGTGCTGAAGGCGCATAGGTAAGTTTATAATGTCAACTTAACTTTGCAAAAAAAATTGATCAATTAAAAAACCCGTCCTGTTTTCAGATGTCTTATTTCAAAAGAATATGCATAAATATTTTGGTTACCATCTGCGCAGCCACTAGAAGACCAATGCTGAAGGTCTCTCTTCCTCCAGGGGCCCTACTGTCGAATTCGATGAATTTCAGCTGTTTGTTCTGTTCTGGGCGGTGGGGAGCCGGTGGATGCAGGCGGGATCGATCAACGTGGAAAGCAATTGGAGAGGCCTATGTTCAGCAGTGGACTTCAAATGGCTGAAATGATGATGATGATTGAAAAACCATAATGTTCTGAAGGTTGCAGTTTTCCCAATATGTACAGTACATCATTGTGTAAATATGGCGTAGGCAATGTAATATCAATTCGATTCGACTCTGTGTATATGTCGGAGGCAGAGCAAATCGACAATGCAAATTGTGAATGAAATCGTTTTTGTTTATATTATTAATGATAGGTTATTAAACAAGACTTCTAGATTTATCTTTAATAATAATTTATTTCACTGTTAATTGCACAGTAGTACATGTTACAACTTTGACAGGACGCGGAAGCAACAACAAAAGCGCCACCTTGCGTTACAATAAAAAACGAATCACAAGCAAAGGAAATAATAATCAAACAGCATTGGTTATAAAATTTTATCCAATAATATAAGCATGGGTGTATAGGTAACAGTGCCCGGTAAGCGGCAATAGGCTCGCCACCTATTACGTGAGACAAACTATATAATTGGCGAAGTGTGTGCGTATTACTGCGTATGATATGGCCCTGCCTACCCCTTTTGGGGAAACAGGCGTGATTGTATGTATGTATGTAAGATGATGATGATTATTTAAATTATCAATGAAGTAACAAAAAAATTACTTTTCAGGTTATACCGCCAACATTTGCTAACATTCGGTGCGCGGGAGTCGGTGCCAAAGATACATGCACCTAACGATGATCTTCCACCCACGGATAACTCTTCCCGTAAGTATACTCTTAGATACCGATTGATATTATAGTGCGATAAGATGGTCTTGAGCATGTGTTTGTAAGCATATGAGTTTTTTCATTTACCCTGTTTCATATTGCATACATTTTTATTTAGACTTAGAAAGTCCTTTTTTTTTAATACATACCGTAAATTATTTTCTTTACACATACTCTTAGGCTATAGAATAAACTGATAAAATAGTTCAGGATGAAGAGTCCTTTAAAAAGATTTATAACGAGTCAGCAACACACAAGTGTTTTTTACTTTCTTTTTTCTAGGCTGTTCTCTAGGCTGCGGTCACCACTTCTCATTAAGTAGGCCGTATGCTTAAATACCCCTTTGTTATCTAAGAATGTTTTAGAATTTATTTTTTATTTTCCTAATAGGCGCTTCTGTTATAAGTACAAAATCTTCAATCATCACATCCCACGAAGATGTCTATGACCAAAGCACAATCACCAGCTCGTCCAAAAATACAAACAACTCTGAACTCAACAGCTATGACAATACGAAAGCATTCCGCGTGAATAATGAGAAAAAAAAAATTTATTTTAAGTTTCAAAAAAAGACGATTGATATAGAAAGGCTTAATGACATATTGAAAAAGAGAAATAGAAGTATTTGTTCTATGAATTGCTGTGCTCGAATTAATGGAAATGATATAAACATTAAACCTAAAGATAAAGCATCAATGGCCAGCACTAATGCTGAAAAACAAGTTCTTATTACTGATTTGGAAACTATTTCTAACCCAGTTACATCTCCTAACAAAAGTATGAAATATATGATGAAAAGTCATAAAAAAGGTGATGTAAAAGTTAACTTATGTCCGGAAAACAGAACAGAACCTACGTTTTACTTTTTCAGTCGCAAAAAAAAGTTTTTAGTTTCCCAATTCCAATCGCCAATGAAAAAGAGTAGAAAATCGACTAATCTTGTCAAGTATAGGAATATTTCAGTCGAGCCTAGTCTGAAGGCGCCATATAGCAATTGCCTATTATTGAAACTTTACAAGCAGTCAAGACATGGTCATAAAGATCGCGCCTTAAAAAAGCTAAAGCAAAATAGTATTCCTAAAACACAAACTTCAGCACAGACCTCCTTTTATAAAAAAGTACAACCAAAATCGTTGCAAGACTTTGTGTCTACGTCAGAGTACGAGAGAATTACGGAAAGAATTATGACATCAATGTTTGAAACACTCATTATAAACAACGGTGTGGAGACTGAGATCAAATCATATGTAAACCAAGTTGTTAGGGAACTTTTCGATGTCAAAATTAGTCAAACAGGCATCCATCCAGTAAAACTTCTATTTAGATCTTTGCTAGAATATTGGTTAAAGAATACTAATGATGGAATATTGAAACAACCGATAAGACGCGTGAAATCTGTTGAAAAACCATCTATTAGCCATTTTACAAAAGACAAAACGCTGTCAAGTCTAGCTATTAGTAAGGCTAACAAACAAACGCAATTTCATGGCATTAGTGATTTAATTAGCGCAAAAGTGCCTTGTAGATTAAGCACAGGTACATATACGAGAAGTCCTGATACAAGTAAAGGTGTTATTGATAAGAAATTTGAAATAACACCTAACCAAACGCCTGATACTAATAGTTTTGAAAGAGAAAGACGCGTACAAGAGCTTGAAACTATACTTAAAAACACAATATATGTCTGTGAAACTGTACGCAGCATAGCAAGTCGAGAAAAAGATATTACAATAACAAGAAAACTGATTCAAAACCTTGACAAAATAGCCAAAAAAACTGAGAAATCAGGCAATCAACAAGAGATTTCCAATACGTCATCTGAATTGCCGAAAATTGAAGAAACGATAAACCATCTCATTAGTGACGCGTCCATATCGCCGGGCTTAGCGAAAGATTTATTGAACGCTTACTTGGGCATTTTACTCGACAGTAGCAAAAGCTTTCCTAGCATACAGTCTAGCGAAGATTCTACTGAACGTGACGAAATTATATCTTGTGATGTGGCTACAGAATCTGTTCAGAGGAAAGTCTCGAAAAGTGTTCTAACTTCAAACTCCAACAGTAAAGTCAAGGTCATATGTCACACAAACGGTGATCATATATCACAACACAGATACTCCGAAAAAGATTCTGGCAAATTGTATTTAAAAGATGTGTTCGACAAAATAACATCTATATTTACTAAAAGTGACAAAAATGAAACTGAATGCCATAAAAAAGAGAGAAAGATAGAAAAAGTTAAAAAGAAACGTAAACAAAGACGTGGTTTGCGCAATCGAAAGATTGATCCCGATAAATTGAGCGATGATGCTGTTGTTGTAGACCTATCTAAATATGATTTAGAACACATATCTATGTACAGCGAACCAGCTCTCCAAGGTATGTCGATCACGATCAAACTGAAAGGAAAACAGCCAAATTATGGCGACATGAAAAAGCAACAGTTCAGTCTCAAATTTTACGATGACTACATTCGAAGTTCAGATCTCTCCGACGATGATTGGCTAAACAATTTCGATGCTACATCATTTCGAAGAATATTTGAGCCTTACGACATGAACGTAAAAACTACATTCGATTTCGGAACAGTTCCTGTTGAAATACCAGAACTGAAACCGTACGGTAGTGTAAGTGATGCTACGTCGAAGGACCAATGCAGAATATTAGAAGAAAGTGATCCTTCAATTGATTTGTCGTTTCAAAGCAGTAATTATTTTAGAAAAGATATTTCAGATGATAATGAAGAAACTCAATCATGTTTTATTATGTCATCCATTAAAACTGGCAAACCCACCATGCCTTCCAAAACTCAATATAAGCATGTGTCATTACGCCCTTCATTCAATGAGGTAACATCATCCGGAATCAAGGAATCTACTAGCAGTCTTTACCCTGAGGAATATTCCTTATTCGGGCAACCAGCACCAAAAATAATAGACGAGAAGTTTATATTGTTATTATTAGAGAATGTAACATTGCTTTCAAAGAATCTTCCGAGCATATATAAAGACTTAAATGCACTGTTTCTTAAGTTGAGAAAGAAACATGAAAAACTTTTTCGTAACATTACCAATGTGCCTGGGCTTAGTCTGTTGGGAAGAATTTACAACGATGACAAACTGACCAATCGCGAGACACAATTTGATCACATTGATAGTTTAACAGCTGCTAATAAAGAAACAAAGGTTAGCAAAGAACTTAAAGACGTGGCTGTTGTTACATCAAAAACAATGTACAAAAATGTTGACAAGTGCGTTAGTCCATGTTTTGTGACTTTAAATTTGTGTAAAGAAGTTCAAACGGCGAATAACTATGATATGAATAAAAATAAAAAATTAACAGACAACATGCAGCTAACAGACGATACAAGTCGCCAAATCTGTTTTTGTAAAGATTTCGCAATATTTACTAAGATTGATGATAAACAATTGTCAAAAAAATCACCAGACATCTCCGACAATAAAGAAAACGACAAAATAACAGCTAAAGATAAAGAGAACATAATACATAATAATCTTCCGTCTAGTTCTTCAAAACTAAACTTAAATAGAACTATATTTTCAAGTCAAGAAAACGAAACATCGACCACTACATGGAATGAAAACGACTCGACTGAATGTGACAAAGTTAATTCTGTTCTTAACAGCAATGCTGATGTTGAAAGTACAGCAGATATTATTGGAAATTGTTTAGACAGTCTAGAGCACGGTACATCCATTCAGAAATGGTATGAGTCAGAACCGAAAAAAGATTGTGCAACCGACACTGTAATAAGAACTGTTATAGATAACAAAAAGCCTGAGAATACGAAAACCGTTGATGAAATTCGAATTTTAAAAATACATGATGATTTTGCTAATAACAAAAAATCTACAGTAGCAAATAATAGTTTCTGTAAATCCATATCTATGCGGTCTCCGTTGTTTATAGCTGCAAGACATAACCCAGATTTTTTGTTTAATAAGAAAAAAGATTTGGAAAAAAAGAGAAACAATGATATCAATATATACAGAGTTGTATTGCGTAAAATGGAGCTCCAGAAATCGAGTTCTATGATCGATACATCCGTGATCTCGAGTCAAAGTGATGATCTGAAGACTTTGTTTCAATGTAGCAGTGCTCCATCTTCTTCCACTGGTTAGAGTTCTATTTCCTCTTTTAGTTTTTTTTTGTTATATCTATCATACGAGCTGGTAGTCATAACATTGCGTAAAAAGTATTTAATGACCTTGCATATAATAAGTTTATTTTTAATTATTAGTTTCAAAAACCTTGTGTATGCATAGATTGGGCGGTGAATTAATTAAGTAAAAGGTAGTATGATTTCTCAGCGCAAAAGTTGAAAAATGATCTTGAATGCACAGTAACACAGTGATCGTTCGAGCTGGTTAATTATGACATGGCATAAAATGTATGATACCTTAGATATAAAAAGGAAATTTAAAAAAAAAGTTTTGTTGTAGACATAGATTGGGCGATATATTTAGTCAAAAGTATGTTGGTAGTATAATTCACGGCGCTTTTAAAAATAGTAATAATAAGCATAAGTTGAACAATGATCTTGGATGCGCAGTAACTCATTATCGGGTGTCAATCGGAGTGCGGCATGGGGGGCGACGCGTTACTATAGCAACGCGGCCACGCATCGCTCGCACGCATGCGTCTAGTCACTTTCTGTCCCTTTCTTTGCCTTTTCTACGATTGTACCTGTGCATGCAACCGCCACTTTTGTTCAACTTAACTGCCGATTATCTAACAAATTAGAAATTGAATCATATGGACAAACTTTCCCAGTAGATTCCCCTGGACATATAGTACTGGTATTCAAGTGAATTGGAGTAGCGGTAGTAGAAAACCTACATTAAAAACAAGTGATGGTTTAAACAAAACTTTGTGTCAATTCCCGCGCAACTGTGTTTTCCCTAAAAAAATAAAAACTATTCAACACGACACGTGTTCCGCCCGTACACAAGACATCTTCAGGTAACATATCAGACAGCCTCACGTCCAACGGTCAGTCTCGTTCCAGCGTTGGTTGTGAAGACATCGTTGTTCTGAGGCTCCTATCTTACCTGAAGATGCCCTGTGTAAGGGCGAAACACGTGTCTTGTTGAATAGTTTTCGGGAAATTATAATAGCGCGGGAATTGTTACAAAGACATTTTTAATCCATCACTAGCACTTTTTTTCTTTGACTTGGTAATTTATTGAAACTTGTATTGTAGTATTACTATACATTTCGAACCCCATGTTCTTCAAGTTTTCCTTAAAATTACTGTGATGAAGTGATATTTGCTGCAAAAGAATTTTGGTTTTCCTACTAAATTGTTTTTACGAAGTCAAACTCAATTTCAATGTTATGAATCATATAAAATTTCATGGCTGTTGTATTAGATTATCAATTGGTCGTTATTAGAAGGCGCCCCCACCGTTCTTACCGTGTTTGTTTCACGGTATCGAGCGCTCTCAATTTTCGAACTTCACCAAATACTTACTATTAGGAAGGATGTGGTCCTTGTGACATGTCACACTAAAATTTACTAGCAAATCAAAACAATAGTTTTATCTGTTTACTTTATTTTTAAATTTCTAGCAAACTATTAACTCAAAACAGTAATTTTATTGCTCTGCATTTTTTCTGAACATATACAGTGTCCTACATGAATGAAGTCATTCCAAAACATTCCATAAGTCCATTGCTTGTCCCTAGGGTTGGTAAGTCCCACTTCGCCGCCTCTCCGCGGTCCCCAAGCCGGCTTCGTGTCCGGCACGCCTGGGGGACGACTGGCTAGTTGGATTATTGGTAAGTAATTACTCAACATTCCACCAGTCCCCATTGCTTGTCTCTAGGGTTGGTAAGTCCCACTTCGCCGCCTCTCCGCGGTCCCCAAGCCGGCTTTGTGTCCGGCACGCCTGGGGGACGACTGGCTAGTTGGATTATTGGTAAGTGTTTCTCAACATTCCACCAGACCCCATTGCTTGACCCTGGGGTTGGTAAGTCCCACTTCTCCGCCTCTCCGCGGTCCCCAAGCCGGATTTGTGTCCGGGGCACGCCTGGGGGACGGCTAGCTAGTTTGATTATTGGTAAGTACACATATCACCTTCAAGTTATAAAGAGCTTGATAGAGTTGCGAGGTTTGTTTATCTTTAAAAATTACAGGAGCGCATACAGTTTGAAATGGTGAGGTCCCTGTCGATTTTCTCTGAGAGATTACAGAATTAATGGTAAAACTATTTGTAAAGGGCTGCGCTTGCTCATATAGACCTGTATAGTACAAAAAAACGCTAGTAAAGCATATTCTTAGGATAAGTGACGATGATGATAAAAATGCTTGGGATTAAACTGCCGTTTCATACAGGCTATTCTAATATGAATGACTTAAAACATGAATATTGTTAATGTTATATTATATTGCATTGTATAGCTTCACAGACAAATGAAGATTGTAACTAACCAATTGATAATTTAAAAGAGCATAGCTTGTGAGTTTCTTGCTAGTGCGCACACACAGAGCGGTGCAGTGGCTCGGAACTGGCACTTAGATTCACTTACACTTAAATATTTTTTGTTTTTTTAATTGTTTGGTTGCAAGTGAATCTAAGCTTTGTGATTTCAGTGTAATTATATTTTGATTGTTTTTTTAGATTTGTTATACATTTTGACGTTTTCAAGTACTATGTAATAGTTTATGAAATAAAAAGTTTTGAAGTTTGATGATTGAATTAAGTAATTGAATCATTATAAGTCTTCAAGTATATTTCAAGCATATTATCTGTGGCACTTAAATAAGTAAGATAGCAATTTTTCATATCAATATACTAACTATCCACTACTGGGATTATGGCGCCTTTCACAAACCAAGGACAGAGAAATTCAGTTCATTGGCAGGGGCAGCAGTATGCTGTACTGTAGTAAGTTACCGAGACGGTCACAATAAGAAAGAGATATTGAGAGAGAGAGAGATGAGATCTTGTAAAAGAACCTACTTAAAATCCGAGATAGTGGTTTATGTTCATACAATAAGTATTACCAATTGTCAGTGAAGTACATTATACAACATTTATACAAAAATATTGATTATAAAATAAAGGTGTGTGCGTATGTGTGATTGTGTGTGTGTATGAGAGTGTGTGCGTGTGTGTATGAGAGTGTGTGTGTGTGTGTGTATGGGCGTAGGCGTTTGGTGTCATTGAAATATAGGTATATTTTAATGACACCAAAATATTCTCGGTTTGGTCACAACTACGAGTAAGACTCTGAAGCCACCCTGACAATTTTTATTGAAAGCGCCTAATTAAATATGACTCACCTCGTAAAAATACAACGGTCCTGCAGAACGCAATAAACGCTTACAAGACCGCAGAAGCTACAAAAATCGTTTCCGTTGTCCAGAATCAGGCGGCCCCCTGGAAAACGCTTCCCGGGAGCTGGGCCAGGCGCAGCTGTCGGTGCAGCAGCTGCAGAGGCTGCTGGAGACCCTGGAGCTGCAGCAGCAAGTCCATCATGATACTGACGTAAGTTCTTGTTTAGTTTTATACCACTAGGTACTTCATATCATCATCATATCAGCCATTTGAAGTCCACTGCTGAACATAGGTCTCCCCAATTGCTTTCCACGTAGATCGATCCTTTGCCGCCTGCATACACCGGCACCCCGCCGCCCTGACCAGGTCATCGGTCCATCGCGTGGGGGGCCGCCCTCTACTACGTTTGCTGATTCGTAGTCGCCATTCAAGAACCTTAACGCCCCATCGGTCGTCGGTTCTTCGAGCTATGTGCTCCGCCCACTGCCACTTCAGCTTGCAAACGCGCTTCGCTATATCGGTCACTCTAGTTCTCCTACGGATTTCCTCATTTCTGATTTTATCACGTAGGGACACTCCGAACATAGCTCTCTCCATTGCACGCTGAGCGACTTTGAGCTTCCTTATGAGGCCCATAGTCAGGCACCACGTCTCAGTCCCATACGTCATCGCTGGCAACACACACTGGTCGAAGACTTTCGTCTTGTGACACTAAGGTATTTTGGACGAGAAGATTTTGCATAGAACGCAGCCCAACCGAGCTGGATTCGACTTTCCAATTACGAACTAGGTACTTACAGCACCCGATTTGGCCTAAACGAAGACCAGCGCTAAGACGAAACCCCGACTTATTTATAGTGATTCGAATTTTCACCATATCCTAGCATTACCCTGGTTGCCCTAGACTTAGCTAAGGGCCCACAGTCCGCTTATAGTCTGGCAATCTCGTGCGCGACCCCCGCGGGGTGACAGATGGTGGCGGGGACGAGGTAAGACGAGGTAAATAAGATGTCAGCGGGTAGCGGGTGGGGTAGCGGGGAAGGGAAACGTCGTCGCCACCTCGGCGACTGCGCGGCGGTATGTTGCCAACTACAACTCCCACTTGACATCAAAAGCTTATATTACTCAAGGACAAACTTTTTTCTTTCTTTTAAATAATGGCTTCGTGCGGCTTGCACATTTAGCCAATGTCCAGTAAGAGATATATTAATAATGTAAATTATAGTAAATGAGAGTGGTGATAAAGATGATAAATGGTAAATGAGATGCCCTCCCCCTAAATCCCTTGAGTCCTCAGTAAAGATGTGGGACTATACTCAGATCTCACATGGACTTCTTGAGAGAATTTTAAAAGTTATGTTGCACTGTTTTGGTTTATTTATCAAGACTTATGTACGTTAACTAACACTTAATGGTTAATAATCAGAAATATCACAATTTTTTGAAAATAAAACAAAACTGCAGACATGTCGCTTCACTTTCCCGCCAAGAAGCCCCAAGGATTTGTATTAATTATATGAATGTCACTTAACTTTCATATTCTTAAAGCCACTGGCCACTAGCTGCATGACCATAGATAAAAAAACTAAAACATCTTGTTACAGATACCATTGATTGCCAATGTTCAAGTCGATGTGTTGTAATTAAAACGAACAATTATGATAAAATTCTTGTGATGTTTTGTTAAATAAATAAAAGGCTTGCCAAATATAGATGATAAGGTAAATCAGATTGTTAATAATATGGTAAAGTAGTTTAGATGTAATAATAATAATAGATAATTATGAGTTTTATAGTATGATTATAGGTTATTTAGACTTTTTAGAACGGCTCTCTAGCCGTGACGTTGCGTATCGCATGCTTAAAGGAACATCGACTAATTAGGTCAGGTTTGAGTTACGTACTTATACAGTCCTATTTCTTACTGAGATCGAATCAATGTTAATCAAACGTTAAAAACACAAGCAGAATTATTAATTATTAAATCAGTATCAATTTAATGCGCTTACAAGTAGGATAAGTGTTCTTTAGAAGATCTTCTTTTGTGATGTCCCAAAAATCGTCTTTTTTGAGTTAAATCACTATTCCATTAAGCATGCGAAATATTATCTTACAATCACACCAATTATTTAGTTCCAAAAAAAGTATCACTAAGAACTTGTGTTATGGATACTTAAGAACGGATAAACATACTTAATATATAAAAAACCGAGACCAGAACAAATATTCATGTTCATGCACACAAAGATTTGTCCTATATGGGAATTGAACCAACGACCTCTGGAGTGAAGTGCAGGTATACTGACCTCCACGCCATATCGGTCGTCAAAATCGGTCACTGCAGTTTTTCTGAATTTTTCTAAATCCTTGCGTAGGGACACTCCGAGCGTATTACACGTTAGATTGTAAGAAAATAATGTATCAACTTTTAATTTTAAACAGGTTTCGCTAGAGGGCGCCTCTCCGAACGTAAAGAAAGATCGGCGCAAGTTCGGTCTGCGCAAGAAGAAATCCAACAGTAAATGCGCATCGGTGGAACTGGCACCGCCTCATATAGATCCTTCCAACTCACATATGGTATGAAATTATCCCTTACATGATTTGCCTGCCTGTATTAAGCACCGTATGGTTGTGGTTTCTTTCAAGAATTCTATCAGCCCATGTCCTGCCAGGTATAGGAAAGGGGATCTCGTCTCATGTAATGGCTGCTAGCCGCTGTTAATTTACCAAGTTTTCCTTCTATGTTATGTTCACCAGAGCCTCGTCTGTTGATCGGCAGGTGCACCACTTGCAAGTGAGGTTAACTTGGGCTCCTTAGGTCTTGATAGGACCCCTATACACCAACACATAGGGTAGTAGAATTCTTTAAATATGCCACTACCACAAGCAAACTTTATCTTACAAGATATATATATTTGTTATGTATGTGTTTATGTGTCATAGGCCTTATCAGCCCTCACCGCACCCCCATCGCCGGGGGGAGGGGCGTCTTCCATGCCAAACTCTGCTGCCTCCTTGCCAATAGGTAAGTGCTTATTGCTGTATACATAAAGCTCATTTTCGTATCTCAATGTTAGTGGTGTTATTTGATGTTAGTTGTATGCTCTTGCGATTCATATTTTATTGTTATTGCGCTACTAACTTGGCTGGGGGCCTACCGCCGAGTTCGATGGCAATCGATTATAAGGCAAAATGGATTTCGAATTGATTCGGTCGTACCGCCGAACTCATGGAAATCGAAACAAAATGGCGTTTTCCATTTACCTATTGGTCTGTCACGGACTGAAGGTCATGAATGAGAGGTGGCTGTCGGCAGATTCCCCGGTACGGATTAATGAACGTAAACAAAGTTTGATCTAGATGGATTACCGGTAATCCATCGAATTCGGCGGTAGGCCCCCTGGTATGGTGTTTTCTAAGATCATTAAGTCGTCGGTTTCTTTTCCTATATAGTATTTATATTTATGTGCATTTTACAGTACATACATTCACGCCTGTTTCCCCAAAGGGATAGGCAGAGGGATAATCAAAATCATTTATTCAAGTTTGGCTCAATAGGGCTCTTATGAATCTTGACTTATAAACTAACGCGCCCACTCACTGCGGGCGGGAGCTTGATCGTGGTAAGAACATAGTTTCCATTGTTCAATTAGAAGTTTATACATTTTTAAACGTCATAATGATATATAGTGTACACTCAGACCAAATAACTGATACATCTTCATGCACACAAATATTTGTACTATTGAAAAAATAAGACACAAGTAAAAGTAATATAAAATACACTATGCTATTTAATTCAATATGAAACGAAAGAGCAATGTACTGAGCATATTTTTTCCATAAACGCTAAGAATACTCTTTGTAGATATTGTTACTTTACACTTACATTTCTATAAAATTTTGTAAAATAGTGTTTTCTTTCTAGTCGACACGAAATTCCACTCGCTGAAATAATGAAAATGATGAAGATTTAAATTAATTGTTGAAAAAAATCGAAGGACCAATGTACATATTTATTTTTGTAACGAAATCGTGCTATTTTTTGTAAAGAAAACATGTATTTTTTATACTTTTTACGTGAATATAAATAAAGTATTTTAAAATATGTCTTTTCAAGGATTCTACGAGATTGGTAAGTCGTGAATGCGCTACAAGCATGGCGGATCACAAAATGGTTGACAAATCCAAAATGGCGCTGGCATTATCTGTTTCTCATTTTCGATTTTATCTTTGTGTACGAATTGCGTTTAGTTTCAGATAAATAGATGTAGGTACTCTTAGTTCTGCCGTTCATTAGCTAAACGTTATGTGGGTAATTTTTGGAATTTAAACGCTGCTCCAATACAACAAACCCTTTGAGACGGAACTAAGTGTCTGTGTCAAATAGTCATCGTATCAATAAAGTATTATACATACATACATACATAATGTCACGCCTCTTTCCCGTAGGGGTAGGCAGAGATCACATCCTTTCACTTGCTACGATCTTGGCACACACTTTCAGCTTCATTCACACTCATTAACCTCCTCATACACGCCCGTCGGTTTAGGGTACTTTTGACCTGCACTTTCTCTAACATTTTTTGTATTTGGTCATGGAAGGTCTTACTCGGTCTTCCCCTCCCAACACTTCCATCCACTTGTCCATCATAAATCACTTTCGTTAATCTACTTTCATTCATCCTCTCAACATGACCAAACCATCTAAGCATACCTTTCTCAATTCTTGTCACTATATCTTCTTTTACACCAGCTTTAACCCTTATCACTTCATTCCTTATCCTATCACTCAATTTCACACCAAGAATATTTCTGAGTGCTCTCATCTCTACTGCATTAATCTTACTCTCATGTTTCTTCTGCCATAACCAACATTCGCTTCCATTAGTGTAGGTACCAACACACCTCTATTCCAGACGTGCCTTTTCAGACACTTTCTGACTGCTTACAAAGGCGTGAAGTGCCCCATTCAACATGTTTCCAGCATTCACTCTTCTATCGATATCGCTTTCACACTTTCCATTTTACATTATTTACATTTATATTTACTATGTGGTACCGGTCTAAAATAGTGCCTTCCCCTCTTATCTCATGGGGAAGCCATAAGAGTAAACGAAGAAAAATTCTACCGGATGATGGGCAGCAGCGTCATCCTGCGTACTGGCTTGAACTGTGATCACCAACCCGCCTGCTCAGTGTGGTGATTATGAGCAAATACCCTCAATATAATATAAACTACTGGAGATGCCAATGTTCAGTAGTGGACTTTATAAAGCTGATGTAAAGATTCAAGATATGCCGTTCTAAGATTTAAGAATGTTTTAAATATATTTTAAAATAAAAATAGTACTAATAACATCTTCTATAAATAAATGGCAATACTTACTGAAACTAAACGCAATAGGACTAGGAATGTATAGCTAAATGGCATGTTTATCTCGCTAGACGTCATTTTAGGTTAGCTCTGACGTCATTTCACGTAAGCATTGTCTTTGTAAGTGACGCTGTTTGTCAATAGATGGCGCTAGGTAAAAACTTGAAAAAAGTGTTGTATAATTTGTTAGACATAGTTTTAGCACTGAAATATTTTAAATCAATGAAGATTAAATATAGTTTGGACAAAATATGGACTATATGCAAGTGATGAATTAAAAATGTCTTATCTATGTAACAATTCCCGCGCAACTTTAATTTCCCGAAACATCGAGAAACAATTCAACACGACACGTGTTTCGCAGGGCATCTTCAAATAAGACAGGAGCCTCACAACGATGTCTTAACGATTAACTCTAAAACGAATGTGAAATTCACATACAATAGATTTCCGCAAAGTAACGCCTAAATCAATAAATAATTATGGACTATATACTTATTTTTGAAATTAATTTTAATTTCTTAGACCTTGAGTTCATAAATTCAATGTAAAATGAAGCATTAATTGTATCTGGAATTTGAAAAGTATTCTGGAAGTGTGAATCATTTCGTTTTGAAATTTATGTTACCTGCCTCTAAAATAATATAGAGGTGTTAATCGGCAAGCTTATAGCTTCTTTTAATAAGTAAGCCCCTGTATTAGTGTTTTTGGTATGTTATTTCCACTATCTTAATTGTGTACCAAATTATTAAAGATATAATAAATTCATTGATTAAGCGATCAATCGATAGGTTTCGACCGGTTAAATCATTATAAAATCTTTCATAAATTGAAGCAATATTAGTCGGCATATATAAAATTTGGTTGAACGTGGACGTTAGATTGGGAAGGCAACAGCCACTATAGTAATAGCATTTTTTTTTAAATTACAAATTAAGGAAGAAGTACGGTCTTAAATATTAGTGTCTTATTGGGCGATATTAGCGCTAAGCGACAAAGTCCTGAAATAGAATAAAAAAAAGGGTGTTTCAGTTGCAAAAACTAGATATAATTGCTGTTATATTATATTGCATTGTATAGCGTCACAGACAAATGAAGATTATAACAAACCAATCGATAATTTAAAAAAGAATAACCTGTGAGTTTCTTGCTAGTTCTTCTTACAGAGCGGTGGCTCGGAACTGGCACTTAGATTCACTTACACTTAAATATTTTTTGTTTTTTTAATTGTTTGGTTGCAAGTGAGCTTAGATAAGCTTCTTGATTTTAGTATAATTATATTCTAATTGTATTTTTTATTTTTTTGTAATTTTGACGTTTTCAAGTACTATGTAATAGTTTATGAAATAAAAAGTTTTTGATTGTGATAGCTAAGCGACTAGCGAGTTGCTAAAACTATTCAGTGCTAAAATTACGGCTGACATTTTATGCAACAGCAATTGTTAGGTATCTGTTTTCACCTGAAACTATCATCATAGATGAATGTCTACCACCACAGACCTACTAATGGATCTCTTTCTCGTCTTCCAGCGTTTCTTTCTACATTTCTGGCCTCAACTTTAGTTCGTAAGACTTATTTTTATTATTTTGTTTTTATTTTTTTTGCCCCTTTTTTCGTCCTCTCGTTATCGCCATTTTGGACAAACGCCCTATGACGGAAGCTAGATTTTAGATTACAAACACATCTCATTTGAAAGGAATGTCTAGACAATTATTGATAAAGTTTATGTAAATTCCTAAAAAAAAAAAAAGTAATTATATTTTATTAGTTCTCATAATTCATAATTTCAGTACTGTTTTATTTAAAAAACTTACTACAACAATTTCAGTAATAAAAATGTAACTACCCTCTTTGAAATAAACTTATGACGCTATTTTGTTTCACATTAAATACAAAATGGCGATTATATTTCACCATTCTTGTTTTGGCAAAATACAACGAAAACATATTGGCTCACTTTAAACACCTCAAAAGTATAATAATAATTACTGAAAGTTCATTAATTAAATAAATTATGATCGTGTCTAGGCATTTCTTGATGCTATATCTCTGAGCTATGTGCACACGCATGTCTCGCTTCCATATTTGCGCGAGTGTGGATCACGCATATGACATTACTTCGGAACGTTTAGGTCAAATATAAGCTATACAATAGGATACATTTAATTTCCTTAAGAATAAATTCAGTTTTTACTTGAGTACAAGTGATTACAATGCTATTAGGTATTAAAAAACACTTTCTTAATTCAAAAATTCGTTTCTATTTCTTTTGTAAAATAACGTAACGTGAACGTGCGAATGAAATATAGAAACCATTTTGTTTTACATTAAATACAAAATGGCGATTATATTTCTCCATTCTTGTTTTGCCAAAATATAACGAAAACTTATTGTTTATTTATTATGGACAACCAATAGCTGTGACTTAATTTTCTTATGTCTAAGTAATTAAGTAAAACTTATTGCTCCGCTATAAACACGTACAGAAAATACTTGAAGTAAATAAATATCTAATTATAAATATGTCTAGGCATTTGAGGACCGATATGGCGTGGAGGTCAGTATACCTACTCTTCACTCCAGAGGTCGTGGGTTCGATTCCCACACAGGACAAATCTTTGTGTGCATGAACATGAATCTAGATTGTAATTCAAATTTGTGTGTAATAAGCAAAACAGGATAAAAGACGTGTTACATCAAATACAAGACTTATTATTAAGATCACTTAATACTAAGAGAATAAAAAAGTACTTTGTTGATCGAAGCTTGTACATAAATAAATAAATATTCTCTTATCTTATCTTATAGCGGGGGCCACAGACTAACCGTGGCGCACTTTGACCCTTATGCCGGATCTTTTGTGCATCCCCTTGCCTGTCACTCCAAATCTCCAAATATTGTTACCATCATCTTTATGACAGTCTTTGCAGATTGGAGCCCATAGTCCCTTGGTTGTGGGTAGGCCACCCCCAGGAGACTCATTCGGCAAGCAGCCAACGAGTCACGGGTACACAGCAGGTGTTCCATAGACTCCTCTTCGTCACCACATCTACGACATAGCGGTGATTGCACTAGTCGCATCCTGTGGAGCATTTTGTTTGTGGCATAATGCCCTGTTAGAGCCCCAATTATCAGTCTGGCTTGATTCCTGCTACCTTCGCAGAGAGCCTTACACCAGCTGCTCCCTGTCACCCCGATGAAGGTCTTTGAATGCTTAAGCGCCGGTAGCAGCTGCCATTCCGATAGATGTTTCTCCACTATATACTTTTTTAGCGTCGTGGCTATTGTACTCATAGAGAGTGCAATGCATGGCTCCGGTCCCGTGAATAACGATTCCGAGCCCTGTCTGGCAAGCCTGTCAGCGTGCATTCCCTTTAAATCCGGCGTGGCCTGGTATCCACATGAGGGTTACCCTGTTTGTCCGGCCCAGTCTGTTAAGGGTTTGAGCAGCTTCTAGTACCAGCCTTCTCAAATATTCTCTTACAATCACACCAATTATTTAGTTCCAAGATAAGTATCATGAAGAACTTGTGTTTTGGATGCTAAAGAACGGGTAAACATACTTCTTTTTTTTTGTAAATACATACTTAATATACATATAAAACACCCAGACCAAAACAAATATTCATATTCATGCTCACAAAGATTTGTCCTGTGTGGGAATCGAACCCACGACCTCTGAAGTGAAGTGCAGGTATACTGACCTCCACGCCATATCGGTCGTCAAATACATACATATTATACCTAGTTATTTAAATTACAAGTTCCCGGTAAGCGGCAATGGCTCGCCCCCTAATACGTAGGACCCACAATAAAATGAGGAAATGTGGGCTTATAATTTGCCTCTGCCTTTTGGGAAACAGGCGTGACTGTATGTATGTATGTATGCTTGTAATAACAAATAATGCGACTTGTTACCTTACTTATTCTACTCCTGGCTATAACTTTTTTGGTATGCACCAACTGCGCTGGTATAATATAGACTATGCAAGTGTCCAATAAACATAAGAAAATTAGATATCCTATGTGTTATTTTGTGTTTCAATTTACGCGTTAAGGGGTCTACAGAAAGCTATGTTTGCGGAGCCATTCGTCAGTTTTCGTAACGGAGTATGCGATAAAAACTTCGACAAATATTTTGATATTATTTTTAAATTAACGACTTTGCGCTGTTTTTCCAGAAATTAGCGTTAGCGTTATTCATATCGTTTTTTAAGACTTGACGTTAATCTAAGATTGTTTTAACACAGACTTAACTTGTTATTCGAACCAAAAGTAATGTATTTTTTGTAAACTATGTTTAGAATCCAATTCATTTCAATACAGCACACATTATCTTACACTATATTCAATAAAGTATATCTTCTATGCAAAAGTAAACGTATTTTTGAAATTAGCACACTTAATTTATCTTTGTAAATTTTTGAGTAAATAGTTTTATAAAACTTTTAAAAGTATTAATTATCTCTTGTATACTTATAGCACATGCTTTTTTTGTTGACATATTCTAATTACATTTTGACACATTAAATACGGTTAGTTACAGGCATCCCATATAAGTCTGTATTCGTCCGTGACGTAAAACCTCATTCCACCCCACCTTGCTTCGCTCCTCGTGACTCTTACAGACCGTACAAGAAAATAAGCACTGCATACTCATTGCCTGAAAATAATAACTTATCCGCAATCCGAGATAGAGACCAATCTTAGATATACGCCTATTTTGGTTAAAATAGCTCCTTTCAATACAAAAATTGGTATGTAAACATTTTACTTTAAATAAGGATTGATTTGTCTATCGCAGATCGAAATCGAGATAGTTTATTACTTTAGCTAGACCACCTGGGTCTCACTGAGCTACAAGCTGCAACTGATCCCGTCGCTTCTTCACGGCAGAAAACAGATTTAAATGGCCAGCCTATAAAAATTACACCTACATTACCGACGCATGAGCATCGTCAATGCCCCGTATGCTATCCAAGATCATTGACATATAAACATATCGAATTCATATAGTTGTTAGACCTTATTCAGAAATAATTATAATAAAAATACTTAGTTTCACAATTGACATAGATATTTAATATATTTAAATGTAAAAGAAGTAAGTTAAAAAACAATGAACGGTATTAATTTTTTGCTAACCTTTCGTGGTAAGCTTATAGCTTATCTTAAACGGTTAGCCATCTGCGCTGCGCTCCATTACCATCCATCCACATTTCTTTTGGTGTTTGCAAGTATCTCAGTTCTTATAGAAAACCCACTTGGGACAACATATAGCAGGATTTCTACCTAAAATATGCGCAGGCGCAAAAATACTCTGTTTTGTATTGCGGGTGCGCTGATTTGTCCGTAGTTTGCAGTTTTATACACCTCAGCGTGTATAAAAACTCGATTGGTACAAAATACTGACAGCAGGTTTTTGAAGCAGGGCGCCAACCGCCAAACGGAACTATGGACAATCATTATTGTGTTTTCAACATTTGGAATAACCTTATAGTTAAATGAATTCTCAATATAAATGGTTCGATCCCCACACTAGGTAAATACAGGTATATGTACTGTAGGTCCACTCCACTTGTAATAACTGTTGAAAACTTTTAGGAACAAAGTATTAGAAAATATTTTATCTGATCCTCTATAATCTATGTACTTAAAAATAATGCAAATAGGCTATAATCATTATACTTAAATATTAGGTCGGGGAAAAAGTCTTTTCGCATAACGTAGGTATAAACTTATTATAAATTTTTTTTGACTGTACTATTTGTGTCTGGCTGGTTTTGGTAACATTAAAAAGGTTCCATTATAAAGAAAAGAAAAAAATAAAAAAAAGTTGTTTCCCGCTATTTTTCATTTGTTTTTCTCTCCGTTAAAATGAGTGAATCTAATGAAGAAATTCGATACATTTTAAAATTTTATTATAAAAAAGGCAAAAATGCAACTCAAGCAGTGAAAAAAATTTGTGATGTTTATGGACCTGATGCAGTGTCAGTAAGAGTTGCACAAATTTGGTTCATACGTTTTCAGTCCGGAAATTTTGATGTTAAAGATGCACCTCGCTCTGGTCGCCCTGTTACGAATAAAATGGACGCCATTTTTGGAAGAGTGGAGCAAGATCGGCATATTAGTAGTTACGATGTAGCTGAAGAACTGGGAATTGACCACAAAACAGTTTTGACCCATTTGAAGAAAGCTGGTTATACAAAAAAGCTCGATATTTGGGTGCCACACGAGCTCACTCAAAGAAACTTAATGAACCGTGTACTCATTTGCGATTCATTATTGAGACGTAATGAAACCGAGCCGTTTTTGAAGAGATTGATAACTGGCGATGAAAAGTGGATCACGTACGACAAGAACGTGCGAAAAGGGTCGTGGTCGAAAGTTGGCCAGGCTACACAGACTGTGGCCAAACCTTTTTTTTTTTTTTTTTTATTATCGTCTGTAAAAAAATGCTGCTTACGCACTGTCTCCCGGCCAAAAGGGGGAGACCGGGAGGGGGTGTGGGGCTCACTGCAGCCGACACGACCACCGCAGTCCTACCCACTAAAAAACTTCAGACGACGCCCACCGCTGTTGAAAAGGGGCGAGGCACCAGTGCCCGGGTTTGTAGCTTCTGGAACCCCGCCCGCGGCCAACGTCCCCCGGATCAGAACCGGGGAGACCTCCTCAGGAAGGCGCAATTTGCAGCGCCCCCCCTACCTCCTTGTGCGGCCATGGCGTAACTGGCCGACTTCGGGGGGGGTCTATGGCGAGACAGAAGGGGCCCCCTGCCCCCGCCGCCTAAGACCCCCCGGGCGCTGCCTGACGGGCCCTCCTGGCCCGCCCGCTGCGCCAACGGCGTAGCCGGAGAGAAAGCGGATCCCGCTCCCTCTCCCGCTCCGCGGCCTCCTTCTGCGACATCACCACTTCGCAGAAGGAAGCCATCGCCTCCCACGCCGTCTCGCTGTCGACCATCTTTTGCATGATGGTCGGCAGCGAGAGAGCCACTCCACCCAGGGCCGCGGCTAACGTCGACCGCGGCCCCGCCCACGCAGGGCACGCCACCAAAGTGTGCTGCGCATCATCCATCGCGCAGTCACAGTGGTGGCAACACCGGGTCGACTCCCCCCCGGCGACGTCGCACAGATACTTCCCAAAGCACCCATGCCCGGAAAGTACCTGTGCGAGCCGGAAAGTCATCGACCCCCACCGACGGCCGACCCATCGCTCCAAGATGGGCCCGACCGCCTCGAGGATACGGCGCCTCGATCCTTCGGCACGTAGTTCGGCGCTCCTGTGTAGCTGCCGCCGCCATGCGCCCAGAGCCTGTGTCTGAGCGTCTCGACGCCACCGCACCACAGTGTCCGGTGTGGGGCGGAGACCCTGGCTCCGGGTCTAACACGAAATAAGGTGATGCTGTGTGTATGGTGGGATTGGAAGGGCATTGTTTATTATGAGCTTTTACCGCCCGGCAAAACCATCGATTCTGATCTTTGCTGCCAGCAACTGATGAGATTAAAGGAAGCAGTCGAGAGAAAACGGCCGGAATAAATCAACAGGAAGGGTGTGGTCTTTCATCACGATAACGCTAGATCACACACATCTTTAGCCACTCAGCAAAAATTAAGAGAGTTCGACTGGGAGGTCCTAGTGCATCCACCATATAGCCCTGACCTTGCGCCTTCAGATTTTCACCTGTTTCGGTCTCTGCAGAATTCTTTAGGTTCTGTAAGGTTGACCTCAAGAGAGGACTGCCAAAACTATTTGTCCCGTTTTTTTTATCCGAAGTCCCAAAGTTTCTACAGTAACGGGATAATGTCTCTGCCCACAAAATGGCAGAAAGTTATTCAACAAAACGGTACATATATATTGTAAATAAATGTAAATAAACTTTGAAAAAAATGTCTTGACTTTTCATACAAAAATACGAAAAGACTTTTTCCCCAACCTATTATATATCCTTCATTGTACATTAAATAATAACATACCAGTCTTATAGAACAATTACAAAGTGTTAAATAAATGAATTTGTGAAGAAAATATATAGCAACAAAGAGATTAAAGCTTTTGTATGTTTTTCATAGCTTGTGCAGCAGCCCGTCCACAATCGTTGCCTGGTGCGGAGACCCTGGCGGGGGCAGGTGGACCCGCCTCCATCAGCAGCCTCACCCCCGACCATCAGCTCAGGGAGGACTTTACGGTGCTAGCCAAGGATCTGGTCGCCAGTTTGAAGGGGATCGTTTCTACCTTGGTAAGTGATATTTTTTCATTATAAATATATATAAATCTAAAAACTTACACTTAAAAACTATTTTTTGAAGTTTTGACCTTCATAAGAGTTCTATTGAGCTCAACTTGAATAAATGACTTCGACATTTGAGGTGTAGCAAAGTTCACTTTGCAGAGACCTTTAGATGAAACGTTGATTCTAGACGAAATTCCATTTCACATATATAAATATACAATAGATATATAGCAATTAGTATATATATTATAAATATACTATAGACGACCGATATGGTGTGGAGGTCAGTATCCACTCCAGAGGTCGTGGGTTCGATTCCCACACAGGACAAATCTTTGTGTGCATGAACATGAATATTTGTTCTGGTCTGGGTGTTTTCCTATGTATATTAAGAATGTATTTACAAAAAAAAAAATTTAAGTATGTTTATCCGTTGTTTAGGATCCAAAACACAAGTTCTTAATGATAATGATCTTGGAACTAAATAATTGGTGTAATTGTCAGAAAATATTTATATTTATTTATATTATATATAGTTCGTCCCACGTAATAGGTGGCGAGCCTATTGCCGCTTACCGAGCACTTTTATGTTCGCCAGAGCTTCGTCCGTTGATTGTCGGTCTTGGTAGGATCCCTATACACCCCTGAAATTAATATTTGTTGTTATTTCTATAGGTAATAGAAAGAGGGCGCCTTCGATCGGCAGTTGAAGCCACAGAAAACTCCTCACCGGGCGCACTGCTCTCTGCGCTGCGGACGAATCTCAGCTCAGCGCTGCATCAAAATAACGGTTAGTTTTGCATAAACACATTTTCAAAACAATCAAACGGTGTGGCAAACTTAGTGTACATTCAGCTTCATATAGTTGGTACCATCCAAAGCACCACAAAGATCGTCTCCATTGTCTCTAATGTCGGATTGACAATGTCAATTTAAGAAACATAAAAAGTTATGTGAGCAGTTTACGTATAAACGAATTGAAGAATGGTAGCGCGATATTTTAATATGTATTTACCCTGATCCCGATTGCATATTTAACAGGACGTGATACGATGTACAGGATGTCCCAGAAACGAATGTTAAGCGGAAGTCCAGAGATAGAACACTACCTGGGGTATCCATATACAGAATGTCCCAGAAACGAATGTTAAGCGGAAATCCAGTGTTGAACACTACCTGGGGTACCCGTATCAGCCCCATGTTACACGAGTTTTCGAGCTATGGTAATTTTTTTAGGGCATCCTGTATATGCTTATTGCGTATTGTATATGCTTTGAGTGCTATCAACTATTTGACGCTAAATGTAGAACAACCTGTTGCAATATGCACCGTCGATTTAAGAATCGTGGTTGGAACCGAATAGGTGCGGTCTGCAAAAGACCAAATTTTAGAGGGATCTAAGTTTAGAAGTTGACTTCAGTTGATTGATTGTTTGCTAGAATATTCCAATACATTTTGTTATTACTCCTATCTACATAGAGGAGCGACAAGAGAATTGATTAAAGGCGCCATATGCTTACTTGTACTTGGCCAACGAAGGCTGTCGACGTTTTTGTCAGATCATCCATTTGTCAGATGTCATGATAAAAAAAGCATACCTATCGGTTGACGGCCAGTTTGTCCTGAAAAGTGCCCATATGAACCACGACGATTTATGGAGGCAGGAATGTAACGTCCTGCTGAAAAAAAAAATCATGATATTATAGTCTTTACTAGCGACCGCCCGCGTCTTCCGCGTGAACTACAACGTAAACCTAACTCTGGAATCTCTTTATCTATTAAAAAAAACCGGATTAAAATCCGTTGCGTAGTTAGTAAGATTTAAGCATACGTAGGGACAGACAGAGGAAAGCGACCTTGTTTTATACTGAGTAGTGAAGCCATGCAGTATGCCTTATTCATCATCATCATCTCAGCCCATTAACGTCCCACTACTGAGCACGAGCCTCCTCTCACATATCAAGGTGCGAGGGTATTGGGTCATACTCCACCACGCAGACCCGGTGCGGATTGGCGGAGGCAGGTGTACGGCGTCCTGCTGTTAGAATTTGCTGGTGATCGTTTCCGACCACCGAGCACTGCAGAGCTACGAGCGCTTCATGCCTTAATGAGTGCCTTAAAAATACCTAACGGCAGGATTCCACACTCCTGCCTTTGCTGGTGCACTGAGTTAGCTTAGCGGAGTTAAGTCTTACCATGCTTTGATGAGGCCAGAGCTCAGAAGTAACCTATAGGCATCCAATAGAGTATCTTGAAATATCTAACAGCTTGTCGCCAAAAACCTGCCTCTGCCAATCTGCACTGGGCCTGCTTGAAGTATGACCTGGATCCTATGTTGTTTTTTGGTTCCCTGATTTTATAGAGGAGGCCCGTGCTCAGTAGTGGGTCGTTAACCCTTGAACGAGCAGAGCATGTTGAAGATTTTCATTGCTTTTCTACCTTAACTCAACTCCATAAGGTTCAATCTAAGATGGGAATATGTGTACCACTGTCTTACAAAGGGTTAATGGGTTTCGATGATGAGGCCTTATTTCGATAAACTATAACGTAAATAATGAGTGGCGAAGTATGTGGCACAGAGCTGCGGTCGCGGCTGTCCCGCATCCATGACGCATCAGACCTCGCCGAGATCAGCTCAGTGGGGCCCAACTCCGAACAGGTAAGTTTAATTTTCTTTAAAAAAAAAACTCCTTAGGCAGAGCGAATTATGAAATAAATTTCTATGTCACAAAATAAAACAAATGATATTACAAATTGGCAAGAAGTAGTAGCAGCTATCTCCCTTACTCATTTTGGTGTCATGTCGGATGACGTCACGCCTTGGTGTTGTTGCCTCAGTCATTCTTGATCTTTCTCTGTTATTTGAAATTATTGTACTTATGTTATTAAATTTTCAACTTATGTTATGTTGCATAATTTTGCGACATCTTGTTTAATAATAAGCAAATCTAACTTGTACTATGAGTACTAAGTAACGTAAATATTTTTCGTGAATTATTATGTAAAAGTAAATGGAAAATCTTTTAGATTCATAGTATCGACCGATATGGCGTGGAGGTCAGTATACCTGCACTTCACTCGAGAGGTCGTGGGTTCGATTCCCACACAGGACAAATCTTTGTGTGCATGAACATGAATATTTGTTCTGGTCTGGGTGTTCTCCTATGTATCTTAAGTATGTATTTACAAAAAAAAAGTATTTACGTATGTTTATACGTTATTTACGATACTTATATTGGAACTAAATAATTGGTGTGATTGTAAGAGAATATTTATTTATTTTATTTATTTATTTATTTATTTTATCAGCTTACACCTACGCTCTACATCTTTACTGTATACTACATACCTATATTATATTCACACAAAGCTAGTACATATACTGGCAACATATTAACTTAACAAATAAACCGCTGTGCAGCTTCTTTTGAGGTTATTTGAATATTTTACACAATTTTTTACATTATGCAATGAATTAAATTTTTGAGTGTATAGGGATCCTACCAAGACCTAAGAAGCCAAAGCCTCACCTGCAAGTGGTGCACCTGCCGATCAACGGACGAGGCTCTGGCGAACATAACAGTGCCCGGTAAGCGGCAATAGGCTCGCCACCTATCACGTGTGACTATATAATTGGCGAAGTATGGGTGTATGTATGTATTAAATTTAAAAAAAACTAACCAACTCCTTTTCTACTACAGCAAGGCAACCGCCAATTCCAGCAATCCCTGAGCTATAGCTCATCCTGTGTATCAGCTTCTGAGTTCTTTGACGCAGAGGAGCATGATGACGACCGCAAACCCACTGCTGGGGACATCATCCCAGGAGACGAGGTTGGTATTGCTATCATCATCTCAGCCCATTAAAGCTCGTCCTGTCCTGTCCTCGAGAATAATGAAGGTCTTACTCCATCATGCGTACCCAGTACGTATTGGCAGTGGCAGGTGTGTGTCGTCCTTCTTTTTTTCATGCTGCTAACAACAGCTGAACGTGTCTGTGCGGTTCACAAAAGCGATAGATATAAAATGCATCCAAGCACTGACCTTTAAGCGAATTAAGGCTCAGTGTTTGTGAGTTCTTTTCTTCTTTTTTTTTAAATAATATCTTCGTGCGGTTTGCACATTTAGCCAGTGTCAAGTAAGAGATATATTAGTAATGAATGGTCAATGAGATACCCTCCCCTAAACCCCTTAAGTCCTCAGTAAAGATGTGGGGCTATACTGAGATCTCACATGGACTTCTTGAGAGAATTCGGAAAGTGATGTTGCACTGTTTTGTTTCAATTACCAACACTCATGTACGTTCACAGACACTTAAAGGTTAATAATCCACCGTTATTACACATAAATATTCGAAATATCACAAATTTTAGAAAATAAAAAAAACTGCAGACATGTCGCTTCACTTTCCCGCCAACTGTTTGTGAGTTCACTAGGGTAAAACTATCGTATTTTTTTTACAGGCTGGCGTGATAGAATTAGACGGCGATTCATCGTCGGAAGCTGGATCTCTCAGCAGCGAGGAGGGATCAGCCAGCTCGGAGAACTCAGATGGTGAGTGTGATATTATCCTACTAATATAAAGGCAAGGGGATGCACAAAAGATCCGACATAAGGGTCAAAGTTCGCCACGAACAGTCTGTGGCCCCCGCGATAAGATAAGATAAGATCCTACTAATATGATCATCATCATCCCGGTTGCCCTAGACTTAAGCTAAGGCCCCAGGGTCTGCACACTGGGGGCCTACCGCCGAATTCGATGGATTACCGGTAATCCATCTAGATCAAACTTTGTTTACGTTCATTAATCCGTACCGGGGAATCTGCCGACAGCCACCTCTCATTCATGACCTTCAGTCCGTGACAGACTAATAGGTAAATGGAGAACGCCATTTTGTTTCGATTTCCATGAGTTCGGCGGTACGACAGAATCAATTCGAAATCCATTTTGCCTTATAATCGATTGCCATCGAACTCGGCGGTAGGCCCCCTGGTCTAACCAGATTTGTCTGAATAACATTTCACAGAGGGAATGCCGTCTGACCTTCGCAACTCAGAGAGAAACCTAATAAGAAAAACAGATAATTTCGGTATGGTTGATGCATAAATGCACGCCTTTGCTCTAGAAAGTGGCGCTTCTAGACATTGTGCTTCAAAACGATCGCATTTGCAAAAGATGACTTACGAAAATTCGTTAACAATTTGTATTAGTTAAGCGCACTTTGTAATCGAAAATAAAATGGCGAAATTATGAGAACAATTTTCATAAATTGAGTAATATATTTAATAGGATATTTATTGGTTGTATCCAGTGGTTTTTATTGTCGATTTGAAGTTTCTAGTTTTAGAAATCGTTACGATACGATTTGTGTATGATTAAAATTGAAAATTCGTTAGTAAAAATCAGACGTATGCCTTATTAACTGTACAGGTCCCTGTGTCTATATGTCCATATATGAGATCATTAAAATCATATCCTAGCATTAACCCGGTTGCCCCAGACTTAAGCCTAGAGCCCAGGGTTTGCACTCTGGTTTAACTAGATTTGACTGAACTTCAGTCAGTACAAAGACGATACATGAGACCATTGACGATACACAATTAAAGTACCTAACCAATTAATAAATTTAAAAAGAGCATAGCCTGTGAGTTTCTTGCCAATTCTTCTTACAGAGCGGTGGCCCGGAACTGGTACTTAGAATCGCTTACACTTAAATATTTTTTGTTTTTTTTTTTTTTTTATATTTAATTATGGACAACCAGTAGCTGTTACATTATTTCTTACATCTAAACATCAAAATACACTATATAAAAGTTAAATGTACAGCATTTTAAGGTGTCACAACATGCACCAAATGTTTTGTAGTGAACCAAAAAGAAAGAAAGAAAATAATTTAAAATAATAGAGAAAACAAATTACCTAAAAGTTGCAAAAAATTACAATTCTAAACTAAATTAAAATAAGTAATTACAGATTACACACACAAACATTACTTAACCAAAGATTATAAAATCAAAATTCAGTTTTTTCAACAATTGAAATTGAAATTGAATTTCAAAAATAAACTATGCGATAACATCACTAAAGAAAACTAAAGGAATAACGATTTTTTCACTCTCAGACTCGCAGATTTTTTTTCCATGGGGCTAACATGGCACAAATACACAATTTTCTAGTGTTTTCAGCTGAACAGGTGACGTTACGCGTGAATCAGAACGGAGTGGAGGCTGAGTCCACGGGCTGGGCTCGGAGAACGACGCTGCCTAGACCGCGGCCGACCCCCGGCGGGCCCAGTTTATGGAATCTGCTCTATAAGAATATTGGCAAGGATCTCAGCCAAGTTTCCATGCCGGTCACCATCAACGAGCCTCTCAATATGCTTCAGGTCAGTGCTTTATAATAGTTATCACCGCGGCCGACCCCCGGCGTTCTGTGCAATCTGCTTCACAAGAACATTGACAAGGATCTGATTCAGGTTTCAACGCCAGTCACCAACAATGAGCCTCTCAATATGCTTCAGGTCAGTGCTTCATAATAGTTATCACAGTAGCGTGCTCATCATAGACGTAAATAAGCACTCCATACCCTAAACCAAAGTAAATAACTCTCCGATACTGCTCTGGTATCACTGAGCTACAAACTTCATACCCTACTAGAATTATCCCTGACTTATCACCGCGGCCGACCCCCGGCGGGCTCAGTCTGTGGAAACTGCTCTATAAGAATATTGGTAAGGTTGTGAGCCAGGTTACCATTAAAGAGCCTCTCAATATGATACAGGTAAGTGCTTTATTGTAGTTATCCCAGTAGCATGCTCGCCATAGGTGCAGGTACGCCTTACATATTATAAACTCGTTCGCTGCACACCCTTCTAGAATTATCCCTGAGTTATCACCGCGGCCGAACCCCAGCGGGAATGTCAGTCAGTCTGTGGAGTTTGCTTCACAAGAACATTGACAAGGATCTGATTCAGGTTTCAATGCCACTCACCATCAATGAGCCTCTCAATATGCTTCAGGTCAGTGCTTTATAATAGTTATCACCGCGGCCGACCCCCGGCGGTCTGTGGAATCTGCTTCACAAGAACATTGACAAGGATCTGATTCAGGTTTCAATGCCAGTCACCATCAATGAGCCTCTCAATTTGTTTAATTATTATGCCTAAGGTTGCTTGAAAGAAATTGCTGTTAGCAATAAGGCCCATTGTACCATATATTTGTTTATGTGATTTTATTACTTTTTTTTATATTTAGTGTACAGTAAAGTGTTCAGTCATTCATTCAGGTCAGTGCTTGATAATGGTTATTTTCAAAAATTTATGGGATATATATTGGTTGTTTGATACAGCGCCTGTGCGAAGAGCTAGAATACTCAGAACTACTGGACGCGGCCGCCGAATGTGGTAGTGGGGTGGAACGAGCGGCCTTAGTAGCCGCCTTCGCTGTGAGCGCATACGCGGCTGCAGCCCAGCGCGCCGCCAGCAAGCCATTCAACCCAATGCTGGCTGAGACTTATGAGTGCGTGCGGACTGATCGCGGCTTCCGGTTCATCGCTGAACAGGTTACATATTTAACCAATAGGACTATTTTTTCTTTCAGTACCTTACGCCTTTTTTACATCGGTAACAAAATGCATTTACGAGCTGCCTAGTGGCCAAAGGGGGACCGAGAGGGGTGTGGAATTTACCACCATCAGACACAACCGCTAGCAGTAATATCCACTAAAAATCTTATGACGACGCCCGCCGCTTGTTGAGAAAAAGGCGGGGGGCCAGTAGGTAGGTACTGTTCTGTACCCAAGTGGGTCTACCAGGGAAAAAACCGAGAGGACCTCCTCAGAGAAGGGTAGTAAACGCCCTCCTTCTACCTCCTTGTGCAACTATAGCGTGTATGGCCGACTTCTCGGAGGGTCGACAGTAGGGGCTCCTGCCCCCGCTGCCTAAGACCCTACTGCCGCTGCGTAAAGGGTCCTTCTGGCACGCCCGCTGCGCCCAGCACAGGTCCCTCTTAGTTGCCCCCCCCCGTAGTCATTATTAAGGGCACCAAGAGTCGCCTATCTCTGGGTGTGACCTTTTCCCTAGCGGTTTATCCGCTCTACCTGTAGGTACTCAGCCACAACACCCCACGACAACGTGAAGACCAGTCGAGGAGGTTCAATACCTTACCCTTGCCTAGCTTTCCTTATCTCAAAACGTCCCCTCACTCTCCCGAAGTTTCACTAGTAATTTTTAAGCAATGACTTGCTATTACGTTATTCTTAATAGTAATAGCATATATTTCGGAACGGAAGCGCTCATAGCTCGGTGGTCGAAAACGATCACCGAAATAGAGCAGAGTTTACAGAGATCAGTCCTTGGATGGGTGACCGATTGTGTGGCATTTCGATGGTAGCAAATAACAATGCCGTAAGTGAAAAGTCGTTGCTTTTAACAATATCATAAGTTATAAGTCGTTAAATTCCACTTACGACATTTTTTGAAGGAACTGCTTTTCACATACGACATTGTTAATTGCTACGGTCGATTTGATATCGAGTGCTTCCGTGCTTCGGAATGCACATTAAGTTGATATCGGTTATTTTGTTTTGAGTGTATCAAGATCCAGGACAAACCTAAGGTTTTTAAAAGCGTAAATCAATTTCCGCACACGGTTTACAGTAACATTAATTTTCTTATTCCAAAAAAGAGAATGGTCAATCCAGATTCCCAAATATTTAATCTCAATGTGGTTTTAACACACTCGCAGGATTATATATCATAATCATTCAACTAACGAATACTATAATGCCTTTTGACTGCACAATTTCAGTCTTGTGATTTTTTTTTTACAATTTTATGTACCAACTTGTGCAGTTAATAAACATTTCTTTCTTTCTTTCTTTCTATAATCCCCAGGTCTCCCACCATCCTCCAATATCAGCATGCCACGCGGAGTCAGAGCGCTGGACATTCTGGCAGGAGGCCCGCATCAAGACCAAGTTCTGGGGGAAGTCCATGGAGTTCCAACCTGCGGGGAGAGTTCACGTCAGGCTTCATACTACTGGCGATCATTACACGTGGAATAAAGTTAGTGGAACCTACAGATATATTTAACTTTGGCTCAAAAGAGCTCTCATGAAGGTCAAAACTTAAAAACTATAGTCCGCGGGGTGACAGACGGTGGCGGGGATAAGGTGGCGACGACGTTTCCCTTCCCCGCTACCCGCTGACATCTTGATACCTCGTCCCCGCCACGGGCAAGAAAACCTTCAACGTTAGTTTTTTCTCCCGCCAGTTACAAGAAAATGTACTTAGTAGTAAAACAATTTGACAAGTTTACATAAAACTGTGTTCTGCAGTCACAAGATTTAAAATAAAAGAAGAAAGTAACTTTTTTTTAAGATATACATATATATTTGACGACTGATATGGCGTGGAGGTGAGTATACCTGCACTCTACTCCAGAGGTCGTGGGTTCGATTCCCACACAGGACAAATCTTTGTGTGCATGAACATGAATATTTATTCTGGTCTGGGTGTTTTGCTATATATATTAAGATGTATTTACAAAAAAAAGGTATGTAAGTATGTTTATCCGTTATTTAGTATCCATAACACAAGTTTTTAATAATACTTATCTTGGAACTAAATAATTGGTGTATGTGTCAAAAATATGTATTTATTTATATGTTTTACTCTATCAGGTAACGACGTGTGTTCACAATCTGTTTGGTGGTCAGCGCTGGGTAGACCAATACGGCGATATGCACATAGTATGCAACGGAACCGACATCTCGTGCAAACTCAACTTTATTAAGGTCAGTGGTGAATGTGTGCGGTTAAACTTTAACTATTCTCTTCATGTCTTCTGGCGTAATCATACGAAGAACGATCTGAGGCCCTATTCCGATTCTTTACAATATATAATGTGACATTGTTGCTACATTTTTATTTAATGTTTTTATTTATTTAACAATTTATGTACACACAAAACATGAAGGAAAAAAAAAATTATATAACAATGTACAATGGAGCTGCTTATTCCAAAAGGAATCTCTTCCAGCAGTCCGAAATAAGGAAAACACATTCAATAGTAGACGACATATGTAAAAAAACAATTGAAATAAAAGAAACAAAAAAAAATATGTATGCTACCACTTAAATTGACCTACCACGTATGATAACATAGTATCGTACTTAATGCTTTATATAATTAAATGATTAATAACCTATACCAACTGTTATAATATTGTTTATATATACTGACATCATTAGATACATACTCAATAAATAAATAATAATTTAATAACAGTAATTGAATAATATTAATTTAAAAATAATATGAATTATACGGCGCCCTTCCTCCTCTCTCCTACACTATGCTGTGCCCGACAGGGTCCACAAATGTACCAAATTGTAATAATCACCACCTTATAAAACCATTGTGGAACGCAATATCATCATCACAGCCCATTAACGTCCCACTACTGAGCACGAGCCTCCTCTCACATATCAAGGTGTGAGGGTATTGGGTCAAACTCCACCACGCGGACCCAGTGCGGATTGGCGGAGGCAGGTGTGTGGCGTCCTGCTGTTAGAATTTATCAAGCCGCCCATTAGGCCTCTAACATGGCTTAACGACTACCACATTTAGTGATAACCGGGACCAACGGCTTTACGTGCCTTTCGAAGAACGGAAGCGCTTGATATCAAATGCCACACAAACGGTCACCCATCCAAGGACTGACCTCTGTAAACTCTGCTGTACTTCGGCGATCGTTTCCGACCACCGAGCACCGCAGAGCTACGAGCGCTTCGCAATAAAGCAACTAAAAAACGCAATAAAGTATGAAGTATTCGAAGAAAAACTAAACTTTGTTATACCTATCTCTTTCACTCTCCAGGTATATCAGTATCGAGAGATAGTGAGACGTTAATGGGCTTAAATTATGACTAGTTTTATACAAAACGTATGTCTTCTGTGATAGGCGAGTTCCTGGTCCAGTAGTCGCCACGAGGTCCGCGGCTTCGTGACTAGCGGCAGCTCGCGGCTCCGGCTGCAGGGCCGTTGGTCTGAAGCTCTGTACGGGGGAGACCCACCTGCCGCTAGGTGTCTGTGGAGACCTGGTAAGGAAACCAAGTTATTTATTGAATACTAGCAGCGCCCTGCGGTTTTACCTGCGTGGTCCCCGTTCCCGTGGAAATATCGGGATAAAGAGTCCTATATGTTAGTCCAGGACTGCAGCTATACACGTACAAAGTTTCATCACAATCGCTCCAGTAGTTTTTGCGTGGAAGAGTAACAAACATCCATCCACACACACAAACTTTCACGTTTATAATATTAGTAGGATTACATGATACATAGAGGAAGAAGATAGGTATACATTTCACATATATATAACCATACAAATAAAATCCTTCACTTTTACCCAAATGATTTATTTAAATGTGAACAAATTTTAACAGACTGGTTAACAACTGGTAAATGACATAGAATTTTACACAACACAAAAACACACGTACACAATAACACACACAAACACAATATACACGCTCACACACATACATACACGTAAATTTAATATACTAGTAGATGAACTTATAATAAATATAGCATCGTAAACATCATGAGTAAATGCCATAGGAATTTTACACAACACAAATACACACGTACACATAACACACAAACACACTATACACGCTCACACACATACATACACGTAAATTTAATATACTAGTAGATTAACTTACAATAAATAAAGTATCGTAAACATCATGAGTAAATGACATAGAAATCTTACACAACACAAACACACACGTACACAATATCACACACAAACACACTAACACGCTCACAAATTTAATATACTAGTAGATAGTTGCCTTTTTGTCTGTTAACTCAATAAAATCTTTGTTAAATGATGGGAAAGAGCAAGTTATCCCCAACACAAATACTGCGTTACTTACTGGGGAAACTTAACATAGTGTGTAGTTATGATTTATTGAGCAATAAAAAACAATTTTGATTTCATACATGTCACGTTTGTTATTATTGTTTTTGTTTATTGTAGCTGTTGTCCTTCCTTTATAATAATAAATATTTCAGACACTTACACCAATTATTTATTTCCAAGATAAGTATCATTAAGAACTGGTGTTATGAATACTAAACAACGGATAAACATACATAAATACTTTTTTTTTTGTAAATACATACTTAATGTACATAGAAAAACACCCAGACCAGAACAAATATTCATATTTATACACACAAATGTTTGTCCTGTGTGGGAATCGAACCCACGACCTTAGGAGTGGAATGCGGATATTCTCGCCATATCGTTCGTCGTCTTTGAAATATAAATAAATATATATATTAATGTCTGGTTACGTTAACAGGGGCGATGCCAGCGGAACACTCGCTATACTACGGCTTCACCCGGTTCGCTATGGAGCTGAACGAACTGGAGCCCGGTATGAGGGAAATATTACCGCACACCGACACAAGACTCAGGTATGAACGGGAAAGTGTAACATGTACTTTATTTATTTTACACAAACACGCGAGCGCACACGCACACGCACACTCACACTAGTACCCATACAAACTAGTTCGTACTGGAAGAGGTGTCCCATCTAATAAAAAATATATATAGAATAAGGAAGAGTGGCGTCTCCAAACACAGGCTTTTCAGATTGAATGGAGACTCCATTCACTCAGTATTTGGGTTAAACTATGTAAACGAAAATATATTTTTTTTAATTAAATGTGATCCGTTCTAATTATAATTAAATATCGTCAGTCTAATTTTAAAACTGCGAAACTTAAAAAAAAATTGACTTTTAATACCATCTTGTGTAAAATTGAGAGATCTATCAATTGGAGTCTTTCAAGTCGTATAAATTAATATTTATTTAGTAATGAACGAATTGGTATAACACCTATATTCAATTTGTGCCTTTACTATGAAAAATAAACAGTTTTCACTTCCTACTATAAAGTTTGCTCAAAAGGTTATAAGCAGTTTGACTGATGATATGTCATCCCAATAACGCGTCATGGCCTTAATGAGCAGTTTATTAATATTAGTGTACAGGGCTTCTACCATGATCTGAGGATCCGAAGCCTACCTCACCTGCAAGTGGTGCACCTGCCGATCAACAAACGACGCTCTGGCGAACACAACAGTTCCCGATAAGCGGCAATAGGCTCGCCACCTATTACGTGGTACCAAAAACATTAACTGCCAAATGTGGGCGTTTATTATGCCTCTGCCTACCCCTTCGGGGAAACAGGCGTGAATTTTTGAAGTGCCTATTGCACTTTACTATTTAATATAAATATGGAATTATAAACTATGTGAACTATAAATAATTTATTGATTCAGGCGTTACTTTGCGGAAATTCATTGTAAGCGAGTGATGGATTAAAAATATCTTTGTAACAATTCCCGCGCTTCTATAATTTCCCGAAAAATCGAGTAACACGTGAACACGACACGTGTTTCGTGTCGTGTTCACGTGTTTCTGACTCTCGTTTCAGCGTTGGTCGTGAAGACATCGTTGTTCTGAGGCTCTTATCTTACCTGAAGATGCCCTGTGTAAGGGCGAAACACGTGTCGTGTTGAATAGTTTCTCGATTTTTCGGGAAATTATAGTAGCGCGTGAATTGTTACAAAGATATTTTTAATCCATCACTTGCTTATGTAAACTATAACTATGTGTAACAATTATTTCAAGACAAAGACAGTTACGAGCAAGCAACAATATTTTTTGTTAGTTTTAAAATTTGCAAATCTATTACATACATACAATTAAGTCTGTTTTCCCGAAGGGGTAGACAGATGCATATCATACGTCCACATTTTGCTAATTATATAGTTGGTACCCCGAATAGGTGAACCCACAAAAATTCATGCAAATGCACCCAAAAATTTGCCCTGTAAAGGAATCGTATCTAAAACCTCAAAAACGGAATGCAGGTATACTGATTCGATGTAGCGTTAGTCAGATAAATTTTTTCGTCTCCAGGCCAGATCAGCGAGCCTTAGAGGAGGGTGACGTGGAAACGGCAGAGCAGCTGAAATACGACCTGGAGCAGGAACAGCGCGAGAGGAGGAGGCTCTTCCCAGACCACGTGCCGCAGTGGTTCCGGTCAGTCGCACTTACATCTTCAACTTTCAGCAA
This sequence comes from Musotima nitidalis, assembly GCA_949126915.1. Taxonomy (NCBI): domain Eukaryota; kingdom Metazoa; phylum Arthropoda; class Insecta; order Lepidoptera; family Crambidae; genus Musotima; species Musotima nitidalis. Next base: position 12,078,878 of record OX421435.1, on the reverse strand, counting down.
ACCACACAGCACCGCCCTCCGCGTGCTATTCTTAGTTCAGAATTAGACGGTGTGGCGGGAACAAGGGTAACATGGAAACAGTGATCTATTTTTTCTTGAGGAGTCATCATCTGATTGAGTCAACATATCATAATTACTATTATTTTTGTGTATTGGTATATGTAGTTTATTAATAACACATATTTAATTCTATGTAAGTTTATATGTTTTCTTGTTCGTACTGATACTTTTCTGCTAACCCAAAGGTTAACTGGTAGATAATGCCTTGTAGTATTCTTCTTCTTTCTTTTAAATAATGGCTTCGTGCGTCTAGCACATTTAGCCAGTGTCAAGTAAGTGATATATTAATAATATTTAATTCATAGTAAATGACAATAAGTGGTGATAAAGATGATAAATGGTAAATGAGATCCCTCCCCTAAGCCGCTTGAGTCCTCGGTAAAGATGTAGGACTAAACTGAGATCTCACATGGACTTCTTGAGAGAAAATATGAAAAGTGATGTTGCACTGTTTTGTTTTATTTACCAACACTCCTTTATGTTCACAAACACTTAACGGTTAATAATCCACCGTTATTACACATTAATGTTAGAAATATCACAAATTTTAGAAAATAAAACAAAACTGCAGACATGACGCTTCACTTTCCCGCCAAGAACCCCTTGTAGCATTAAGTTTGCTTTTTGTATATTTTTTTTAATTTGTCCGATAAAGTTGAAATAAATAAATATCTATATCAGCCCGTTATGCGTCTGTCTTCAGACATGGGTCTTTTCTCCAGCTCTCCACGCACGCTAGCTATCGCCTTCTGCATCCAAGTTTCACCAGCCTGCTTACGGATGCCATCCACCCATCTCCGTAGTGGTCTGCCTCTGCCCTGGTTCTCCACTCCAGAATTTTCACTCAAATGGTGCACCTGTCGATTAACGAACGAGGCAACGGAGAAGGTTGGATCCCTATAATTAGATTATAATTATGTATTATTGTCCACAGTAAAATAGTAGAAGACGGCGAAGAAACTTGGGTGTTCACGAACGAATACTGGCGCGCGCGGGACGCGGGATTCCCCAACCTGCGGGCGCCGCGTCTGTGGTGACCGCTGGTTACGATATTGGTAACTAACTAAATTATTATATTACTGCAAGTTTATACTTACACCTCCAAGTGGTGCACCTGCCGATCAAGGGAAGAGGCTCTGGCGAACATAACAGTGCCCGGAAAGCGGCAATAGGCTCGCCACCTATTACGTGGGACCAACTATGTAATTGGCGAAGTGTGGGCGTATATGCCTCTGCGTACCCCTTCGGGATAACAGGCGTGATGTTATGTATGTATGTATTATATTACTAGCGACCCGCCCCAGCTTCGTACGGGTGGCATGCTAATATGAATAGTTACCTATCCTTACTATATAATATATATTATATTATAATATTATAAATGCGAAAGTAACTCTGTCTGTCTGTCTGTCTGTTACTCTTTCACGCCAAAACTACTTAACGGATTTAAATGAAATTTGGTATACAGATAGTCTAGACCCTGAGAATGGATATAGGCTACTTTTTATTGCGAAAAGGGGGTTGTAAATGCTACCCAAAGATACTATTCCACGCGGACGAAGTCGCGGGTAACAGCTAGTATTACATAATTACAGAATGTCTCTATATCGGCCGCCTGTACCTACCACCGCCGCTACCAAATTTATCGATTTAGCGTAATTTTTACGTTTGATAATTTCTAAAATTCTGATCAAAATTACATGACGTAAAAGACAAATTTAATCTATGTTTAATGTTGAAGCTTACTAACATGTTTATTTGGATAAGAATTAATGTTATACTTACTTAAAATGGCTTCATAAATAAACCAAAATTTCTCGTAAAAAAAGTATGTATGTATACATAAGACAAGTTCGAAATGAGACTTTTTTTTTCTTTTAAATAATGTCTTCGTGCGTCTAGCACATCTAGCCAGTGTCAAGTAAGAGATATATTAATCTATATATATAAAAATCAATTGCTGTTCGTTAGTCTCGCTAAAACTCGAGAACGGCTGGACCGATTTGGCTAATTTTGGTCTTGAATTATTTGTGGAAGTCCAGAGAAGGTTTGTACGTAGAGAAAATAAAAATAAAATCTTGAAAAAGTGTAAAATCAACATATTTCTATACTCCTATATACAAACAATTTGTACTAATACTTAAAAGCCAATTTGAACCTTATCAAACAAATTTAATGTCAAAAGTGACGTTAGTTATATCAAAAAAATTTAATGTCATTATATGTCATTTCATTTTATCAGCGATAATTATTGCTTTGTTGTGTTTATATTTTCAAAAATATTGTTGTTATTGATTTGTGTTTATATTTTCCAAAATATTATTGAGTTGTTGAGTGAAGGTAAAATGCCATGAGCAAGACGACAAAACATAGGCCGGCGATTGCACGGCGATCAAGAATACGTCGTGCTGTTTTGGATGAAATGCTGCGTGCTGCTTTTAATTACAACAGTCAGATTGATTATAGTATATACGGATACATTGGAATGATGGACGCAATATATCCACATTGTGATGCGGCTAACTTTCGTGAATTGGATGAACGTTGTGCAATTGTTTCAAATACAAGACCATCCAAGGTTTTTCCATCAGCATAACGGATTAGTTCAATTGTTCAAAATTGCTCTCGATCGTATGCCAAAATTATTGAACAAATATGAACATTATATGGCAGAAGACATTTTAATTCGTATGCGTCATCATGAAAGAAATCCCGATTTGTTGATTACCTTGGAAATGTACAACGAAGCTTTAATAATAATTGAAGATATGTGTCTAAAGATTTTAAATAAAGCATTAGCACAATTGGGTATGACCGCACCAAATCGTGAGATACATGATTTTTTTGATCGTGAATTGCAATATGAGCAGGAGTTCAATTGTAATGCAAAACTTTCGTTGTATTATTGATTTTAGCGACTATTCGATCGGAACAGAAAATTGCATTGCATCTTCGGGAATTGCTGCTACATTATTAGAAGGTGGTCGGACCGCACACTGCATTAAAATTGCCTTTGAATGTACAGGTGATTGAAACTCCAACATGCAATATTTCGAGAAATTCTGCTATGGCAAAAGTTCTGCGATTAACGTCAATTATTTTATGGGATGAGTGCACAATGGCGAATAAAAAATCAATAGAAGCATTTAATCGAACAATGCAAGATTTACGCGGTAATCAACAGCTTTTTGGTGGTGCTCTGATATTGCTGTCAGGGGACTTTCGTCAAACATTGCCTGTCATTTCTCGATCAACTCCTGCTGATGAAATAAACGCCTGTTTAAAGTCATCAGTTCTTTGGAGATATGTACGAAAATTTACAATGAACATTAATATGCGCATTCACCTACATAATGATGCAACTGCCCATGAGTTTTCAAAACAATTGTTAGAAATTGGTGATGGCAAAATGTTTTTCACATGGCCAACTTTATGTTGCCTGTTCCAGAACCCCCAACTGTTTATTTATTCATGCTCAAAATAGGAAAACAAAACCCACCATAGTAAGAGTACCCAATTCTTTTTTATTTTTTACTCTTTGCTGATAAATATAATATAAACAATATATCATTTGGGTCATTTGGGATTTTAAATAGCTAGCAATTTACAATATTTTTTTGTTTGAATAAATGAACTTAATAATCATTTTTTTTTATTACTATGCCTTATACGTAGCGAAGCACGTTCCGGGCCGCTAGTAATATATAAATTATAGTAAATGAGAATGAGTGGTGATAAAGATGATAAATGAGATGCCCTCCCCCTAAACCCCTTAAGTCCTCAGTAAAGATGTGGGACTATACTGAGATCTCACATGGACTCCTTGAGAGAATTTGAAAAGTTATGTTGCACTGTTTTGTTTCATTTACCAACACTCATATACGTTCACAAACACGGTTAATAATTCACCATTACTCATTAATGTTCGAAATATCACAAATTTTAGAAAATATAACAAAACTGCAGACTTGACGTTTCACTTTCCCGCCAAGAAGTCTAAATGAGACTTAGCTAGATACTTAGAATTTTGTTTTTTAGTAATAGCTTTGTGCGTTTAGCACATTTAGCCAGTGTCGAAATATCACAAATTTTAGAAAATAAAAACTAGAATTACATACATACATAATATCACGACTGTTTCCCCGAATGGGTAGGCAGAGTCATATCGTTTTCCCACATTTCGCCAATTATATTGTTGGCTTTTCGGGAACTTTTGTGTTAGCCAGACCCGCGTACGTTGATCGGCAGGTGCAGGTGAGGTGGGCTTGGGCTCCTTAGATCCTGGTAGGATTCCTATACACTAGATAAATAGATTAGATATTAATAACGATGGAAGGTTTCCTTAGTGCTACAGCTTCAGGGGACCCTTTCAGTATCTTAAAATTTTCACTGTGTGTTTTGTAAAAAAAAATGTTAAAGAGAATAGCCTGTGAGTTTCTTGTCAGTTCTTCTCACAGAACGGGGGCGCGGAACTGGCACTTAGATTCACTTACACCTAATTTTTATTAATTTGCATGTAAATGAATCTAAGCTTCGTGATTTCAGGGTATAATTTTTATTTTTATGTATATTTTGTTTTAGATAAAGAACTTTTTACTTTACTTCACTTTAAATAATCTTCTTTTTTTTCAGCGCATTCCGCAGTGCGAGGTGCTCTGCTAGTGGTTGTGTCGACTCGCTTCCTGCTTGTTATAGCTTTATACGATTGTAGCCTTTATCGTCAATAATATTCGTACTAGATCGTTCCAAGATGCCGTGGCGCACCTAACGCCTACTGTGATCATTTCATTGTTTAAGTATTATGGTATTAATTAATTAATTTAATTAAATCTTTATTAAAATCAATGGCAAAGGCAATTTATTGTTATGTTGGTGAGAAAATTAAGGATAAAATTGTAGATAGTAGGTTTATGGTGTGATGTGGTAGACTTTAAGCAAGGGCAGAGGCCCTATTGGGCAGCTTGAAATGGTTTAAGAGCAGGACGCGACCTGCCTCCGCCAATCCGCACTGAGTACGCGTGGTATGTGAGAGAAGGCTCGTGCTCAGTAGTGGGACGTTAATGGGCTGAGATGATGAGTGTATGATAAGGTGCATTAAGTTACCAATAGTTTTCTATATATCACAATTATGATAGAAAACAGTAAATTCTGTTTCTAAATGTAAAACTTCCGGACTTACCTTCCAGTCATTTTCCGGAAACATTGCTATACAGTATCGTGTTGTTAATATTGCCCATCAGTAATTTAAAAAGATTAACAGTTTAACAGCTGCTGTAAAATTAAAACGACAAGTAATAAAATATCTTTGTAACAATTCCCGCGCTACTGTAATTTCCCGAAAAATCGAGAAACTATTCAACACGACACGTGTTTCGCCCTTACACAGGGCATCTTCAGGTAAGATAGGAGCCTCAGAACAACGATGTCTTCACGACCAACGCTGAAACGACACTTAATTTTTTTTTTTAATTACACATTTATAAATTATATTACAATTTTTTTTGGTTAATTTTCGATTAACAATTTGAAAACTACACCCAAGATTGTTTTCGTTACATTTTTATAGCTGTGAAATCCAGTATTTGTCAATTATCAATCTTTATTGTCGTATTCGAAACGCTGTGGGTATATATTTTATGTCATGAATTAAAAAAAAAGCAATTTATAAATTAATTTCTTAATTTTTTCACCAACACAATAAATGTACTAGGTATAGATATGAATTATGTAATACGTAAATATTATTACTATAATTATTATTAATTAATAGGAGAATGTTCAAATTAGAACTTTAAAATTAAATTTTATTACGTTACCGTAAAAACCATTATTTTGTATATGTATGGTAATAAATCGTTATGACAATTCAACAAATATAAAGTATCAAAACTACTTAAACGTAGTGTAAAATAAATTCGTGCCATTCTGGAATGGACCTTATTTTTACGCGGCGTAAGCGTATTTTTCAATAGTCCACATTAGGTGTCGCGTTTAAGATACTTCGCTTTAAAAGCCTTGATAATGAGAGAGATAGCTTATTATTAATTGAAAATCAATTATTATTATTATGATATGTAGATAAATATTATTGATTTTAATAATTAATTAATTTAATCGGGTAGCTATGGTGGCAGCTGTTAATAATTAGTACAATTTTATTATTTAAATACATAATTGTATAATAATAAATCAATATAAATACATATTATATATACATTTATAGTGAAGATTTAAAAAAAATGCAAATATCATTAATTAGTATTTTATCAGTGATAGGAATATGTAGAGTATATTTTCCTTTAAAATTGTTTATTTGTAAGCTGTATAATTATTAATTTTTGAATGTAACTGATCCTTTCAAAGACAGTGCAAAATATAATACCTGATAAATTTTACCTTTTTTAATTTAGTTTTGGTTCAGTTTAGGTAGAACGCATTTTTTTCAAACTATTCTGCTTATTCAAAAGGTAATATTACAAAATGTCGTAATTATATACCCTCAATATATTCCTATCACTGATTTATGAGCGTAAGTAAAGAAATTTTACCGAACGGTAGACATGCTATAATTATTTTTGACGGTTCGTGTCTATTATAATCAGCGGCGTGTAAGTTGAACGAAAATGGCGATTGTCCGCGCAAGTAAAATTAGACAAAAGATAGATAGTGACGCATGCACTTCGATTAAGACCCGATATATTATTGCACATCGCAAGGTGCATTACAATGGTAATTGTTCAACTTATGCGTCGCGAATTATATCTGACTAAGCATATTCGATAGAAAATAATATTTTTTTAATTGTTTTAAACATAGAGAAGAAATGAAATTTAAAAACGATTTGCTTTTGTTAAAATTATGTGATTTTTCAAAGAGTTATAATGTTATATTATGTGATCTAAACTAAGTTCATGAGGAATTCTCTTTTGTTTAATATCTTTATCATATTTTTACTGGTTTAACAATAGAATGAGGTTTCCCACTGGGTTGCGGAGGTCAGACGGCAGTCGTTCCGTGTAATAACTGAAATTCAATCAATGCTGGTTGGACCAGTGACCAGACTTTGGTCGTAAGCGCAAGTTTAGGGCAAAATCTCTATTATATATTGCCCTACTCTTAGCTTCTTTAAGAAGCAGTTGTAAATGTCACAAATCTGGTATTTACATACTAAATACAACACATTTATCCTCTGACCGCGAATCTCAAGGAAAGTAACTTCTTTTAGACTTTCCTGGTGCATTATTTTCTGGTGCTGTCTTACCACGTAAGACCTTCCATGACCAAATACAAAAAATGTTAGAGAAAGGGCAGGTCAAAAGTACCCTAAACCGACGGGCGTGTATGAGGAGGTTAATGAGTGTGAATGAAGCTAAAATTGTGTGCCAAGACCGTAGCAAGTGGAAGGATGTGATCTCTGCCTACCCCTACGGGAAGGAGGCGTGACATTATGTATGTATGTATGGTGCATTATTATAACAGAATAATGCGGGGTCAAACGCAGTCATATGAGATCTCCTTGGTATTAGCTCCCTGGCGAGGTTTTGCTAAGATTATACAGCATAGGATTTTCCAAAAAGTGCCTAGAAGGTTTTTTCAAGATTCTATTACGCGTAAGTGGTGACCCCTGGTGTTGCTAATGTACATAGGATGCTGTGACTACAGCTAGGTGGGGGTATGCTTAAGTGCCGATACTTCAGATAAAGAAAAAATATTTTTCTTAATCTACCCTCATATTTACAAACCAAGTACAGTGATACATCATCGTTACTGCGTTTTTACATACATACATAAGCAACATTTGAAATCCACGAAAATGTGTCCTATTTAGTATGTATTATATAATAAATAAAAGAAAACATAAAGTTTTCTCTTCTTTTTTTTTAAAGGTAACACAAGAGTAACAGTATTTTTGCGGTGTTGTTTGATAATTATCAATCAAGTTTGGAACTTGATCAGTATTTTATTTGTATACTCATGTATGTATTATAAAAAATACTTCTCTCTCCATAAATTGCATTTGAGGGCCTGTTTTATTAAACAAGTACAATGTATAGCGAAGTGAAATCTTCATTTACATATATTGCCATTTAAAAAAACAAGATGTCAAAAATATAAGTACATACAGCTTATTAAAATCTTCTTTCTGATGGTGTTGCCATATTAAAAATCAACATGTAAAATATATACTAGGTATACAGTTAGAATATAATTTTATAAAACTGGCCCTTAAATGACGCTGATATATTTATATGTATTATTAAAGAAATCCTAATATTTTTTTGTAAGACAATAAAGTAGTTAGTATAAAATGAAACGATAAATTGTTTGATTCTCGTTTGTTTTAAAATGTATTATTTTTTAATTTTAGTTTTGAATTGTATTGACGTTTTGTTTTTATTATTCTCTCTCACACGAATGCGAGCTGAATCGGTTATAGGTTTATAATAAATAACACATTACATAACTACTATGGTAATTAATTAACTATTTACTAATTGGTAATAAGCACAGGTAAACTTTTTTGTGAGTTAAATTTGAGAGATATTTTTTCTAGTAAGCCAGTTAGTTCCTGGGGTCATTAAAAATGAAGTTAAATCCAATAAGATAGTAAATTTTATAGTATATTGGTATTAAGAAAGTTAGTTTAAAATTTTTTAGAAAAAAATTCTTAGTATGCCAAGTTAGTGTTGCCAGTGAGTTAAAATGTGTTTCCTTCAAAATCAATTTTTATTAAATTAATTTTCATAAAAATGTTCTTATGTCAAATCGTTCGCAAAGTTTATCTGTGCTTGTATCACATACAATGGTTGTAAAGTGAAAAATTACTAATTATTCCATATTGTTCATCTCACAATAAACGGTTGTAATTATATAACTTTTTATTTTAAAAAAATGCTCTGATTTTAAGTTTTTCGGACATCTCATTCAGCAACCTCTAGTCCCAAAGTAAGTAAAACAATGATGAATAAATATAATAATATATATAATAAATATAAAATATAATAATAATATAATATATATAATATATATATAGAAAGCTACCATACCATACCATATGCTAAGATACCATATAGAAAGATAAACCATAGAAAAAAACCAGAATACTACAAATAACCATTTAGTATTATTTTTCTTGTATCAAACCGATCTTTCCGCTGATGGTTTTTTAGGCTTTTAAAAAATTTAATATTAAGTTTTTAAATCTTATTTGAGCATACCATCTGGTGGTGTGGATGGTGGTTGTCACCTTGAAAGTTAAAAATTAAAGGGGTGATCTTCAACTTGCAAAGGTTTCTTTTAACATGTAATTTTGTGAAAAACGGGTGAAAATAATTGACGGCTCGTATATTTTACATTATACATATTATGCAAAATGATACAAGTTCTACATAGTTCTTATTATTATTTTATAATTCTATTCAAGTAAGTTTGGTGGGAATCGTGATTTTATAGTGCAGCATACATAATATGGCTGCTGTATAAAAATGTCTCGTTTTTAATGTGTAGCTTATGTCGAGAGCATTACATGTCGTTAGCTTAGCAGAGCTGCCCCAAGTTGATCATTTTGAAATGTCGTTTGAGTAATTTTTTTCTGCAGTTAATTTTATTTAATCATGGCAACCCTAAAATGTCCGTTATTTGTTTAAAAGAAAGCGAATATTGTGAGATAGAACTATAAAATTTATTCTACGCGTAGAAAACAAAAAGTTAAGAATAAAATCTGTAGTGAATTAATTTTAAATATAGTTACAAACCCCTCTATCCAACAACGGGGAACATAAATCTTATTGATTGTGTTATCCTTGTCACTCCTATGTATAATTGAAAGTGTCAAAAAGAGACAAAAGTATCTTCTGCTGTTATATAAAATAGGGGTTGTGTAAAAAATATTATTATTTGTATCGGCATTAAATGTATGCAGTTTTAGAATATTGTGGCTGTGACATTTTTTCCATTATATAAAGTTATTAACGTGAAGTGTTTGTTTTATTGATGAGCTCTACGCTTTTATTACTGTTGTATATATTTTAGGTGTGTAGGGATCCTAACAAGACCTAAGGAGCCCAAGCCAACCTCCTGCTGCACCTGGCGATCAACGAACGAGGCTCTGGCGAACAAAACAGTGCTTGATAAGCGGCAATAGACTCGCCACCTATTGCGTGGGACCAACTATATAATTGGCGAAGTGTGGGCGTATTAATATGCCTCTGCCTACCCCTTCGAGGAAACAGGCGTGAATGTATGTATGTATATATTTTACTCTTTAGAGTAGTCAGAGACCTTATTATTGTTCTAACTGCCTCCGCCAATACGGATTAGATCCACGTGTTGGACTTGAATCCTCTAACCTTATTCGTGAAGGCGTTAAGAAGTAAATGGCGTGTTCCTGACGTCACTTCGCTTGCGGCCGAGAACGGGTTGGCTCCCGCTATAATAGGCCGACCGCCTACATTAGCCCCACTCGCTCAGGAAAGTAGTAAGAAGCAGCTGCTACGCGCCGCTGCAAAATAGTTAGGATAATTATATATATTTTTTATTTTAAATAATGGCTTCGTGCATTTTGCACATTTAGCCAGTGTCAAGTAAGAGATATTATATTAATAATATATAAATCATAGTAAATGAGAATGAGCGGTGATAAGGATGATATAAGCCCTCCCCTAAACCCATTGAGTCCTCAGTAAAGATGTGGGACTATACTGAGATCTCACATGGACTTCTTAAGAGAATTTGAAAAGTGATGTGGCACTGTTTTGTTTTATTTACCAACGTTTATGAACGTACATGAGACGTTCACAAACACTAATTAATAATTAATCCACCGTTATTACACATTAATGTTAAAAATAACACAAATTTTTGAAAATAAAACAACACTGCTGACATGACGCTTTACTTTCCCGCCAAGAAGTCCTAGTTAGGATACAGTTACCATATATTCTTAGTTTTTCTTTTGCTATCGCCACAAAATTTTCTTTCGTTCTGTTGTTTGGACAGCACGGGCAAAAGCGCCCATCAGGTCCTCTCGCGAGCATGTGTCCACGGCACAGTGGATATGCGTTTAGGTGGGCCGTGGTATGTATGTATGTAGTTCAATTGTTTAGGTTTAAATTTTAATATGAAGAAAACAATAAAAGAGTTTTTATTTTACTTATTTTTATTCATTAAAGTTACCCTACATTCACACTTATTTGATTTGTGATTTGCCTGTTACTAGTAAATGGTTTATAAAGTTGATCCGTTGGTCCATTATAATACCCAGATATTTTAATTCGCAGTAGCAAAGAAAGCGATTGATGGACAATTACTTCAGATGAGTGGAGGTCGAGTACTAAATGTATATTGGAAACAGACTAACAGAAGAGTTAATTACCAAAGTAGAGTAGTGTTCACAGAAATCGGATCTTGGGTGGGTGACCATTTGTGTGACAGTTAATATCGCCTGCTTCCGTACATTGGAAGGAAAGATGTTGGTCCCAGTTATCACGATAATGTCAAAGGTAGAGAGATAGAGACACCTGCCTCCGCCAATCTACGTTGTGGAGTGTGACTAGCTCAGGGGGTTTAAGGTCATATTAAGGCAGTGACGTCCACATAACAAGAAACTAAAATTTTGCTGCATAGTGGACATTATTGGTTAAATTTGGTTACCCTTTATCTGGTAGGGATTTTTTTTAATTCAATTTTTTATGAGGTAAAAAGGTCAAAATTACGGTGGTCCTAAGATACTGCCCTGAAGCACTCCGAATGACACGGGGTTGTTATTACTGATCGTATATTCTAACATGTATGGGGATCCTACCAAGATCTTAGGATCCCAAGCCAACCTACCTTTTTTTTTTTTTTGTTTTACTTCGGTAACAAAATGCATTTACGCACTGCCTTCCGGCCAAAGGGGGACCGAAAGGGGGTGTGGGACTCACCACCGGCAGACACGACCGCCGGCAGCAATACCCACTAAAAATCTTCCGACGACGCCCGCCGCTTGTTGAGAATGAGGCGGGGGTCAGTACCTGGGTTGCAGCTTCTGACACCCCGCCTGCGGCCAACGTCCCCCGGACCAAAACCGGGAGGACCTCCTCAGAGAGGCGCAGTGGACGCGCCCCTCCTACCTCCCCCTGCGACCATAGCGTGTGTGGCCGACTTCCCGGAGGGTCCATGGTTAGACAGCAGGGGCCCCCTGCCCCCGCTGCCTAGACCCTCCTGGCGCTGCTGAGCGGGCCGTCCTGGCCTACCCGCAGCGCCCTCCATAGGTCCCTCTTAGTTTCCCCCCCGGTAGTCAGTACTAAGGGCACCCAGAGTCGTCGGTCTCTGGGTGTTACCTTTTCCCTAGCGCCTCCTGCGCCCTACCGGGAGGTACTCAGCCCCCCCACCACGACAAGGTGGAGACCAGTCGGGGGGGAAGATCTTAGGAGCCCAAGGCAACCTCACCTGCAAGTGATGCACCTGCCGATCAACGGATGAGACTGGCAATCACAAATGTTCCCGATAAACGGCAATAGGCTCGCCACCTATTACGTGGGACCAACATTATAACTGGCGAAATGTGGGCGTTTTATATGCCTACCCCTAAGGGGAAAAAGGCGTGATGTATGTATGTATTCTAACAATGGGTAATTGCGATAAAAAGTTTGAACTTTTTGTATGTAATGGAGAGAAAAATGTAATGGAGAATGGAGAGAACGGTCTCCTCTGTGGGGAGACCGTCGCTAAAGAGTAGATCTTCGACCGCGGATGAAAGTGCCCAGGGATATAATCATATGACGACGAGTTTAGGGAATTCCGTTTGTGCGTTTCAGGACCCATTGGATATATACAGAACATATGAAAGTCATCTTAAAAACGAACGCCCCCCAACTTACAGTTTGACCTTGCAAACATTAAAGAGTAGTTCAGTAATTATGAGGGATTGCAAACATTGAGTCTCTTTGTTGCACGTTCAGAGTTCTTAAAACCTTTATATAAAGCCTTAAATAAAAACTCTATGTTTAGCAACCCTTGGATCATAATAGTTGACAACTAACACTCAAGACTCAAGACTTAACTATTGTAAGCTATCTCAAGCGAAAAGGTAGGTAGAAATATATTTTTTTTATTAATTTTCTGCAAACAATGGAATGCACATTTATTTAGCTCGGAAGTAATGATTTTATCCAATGTGCCTTAAATGCCTAGGAGAAAACCCATCACTATTACTAACTTGTGTTCTTTTTTAGTTAGTAATCGTAAAGAAGAGACATTTTTTGAATATACCATTTTTATTATGGGGCAATAGCAATGAATATATACAATTTCGATACATCAATTGTCCATAAATATAAAATTATTTATCAAATAAAACTTCTGCCACGATACATCCCTAGAAGTAAGAATGATTTGACAAGTTGTTTGGTACTCGATATTTTTCATTACTATCATTTCAAAAAATAAATTTTAAATTGTAAAATCGACTAAATTGTTTTATGTAAAATTTCTATTTATCGATAAATTACCGATCCAAAATATTTTCGTACTACTACATCCGGCGCGGAACATCCCTACAACACCGTAGTAGAATGATTTGGCAAGTTGTTTGTAATTGTATCCAATAGTTAGTGCTTACTTTTACTTTAATTCAAAACTATAAATTTGTTAGATATATTCTTATTCAATCAATTTTGTTATCAACATCATTTATCTGATGAAGAAGGTGTAAAAACAGCAAACGTTTCAAGAACGGTACGTGGTTTTAAATTTAGAGCAAGACCGCCTAGATACCTTTTCACATTTTTTGTTGTTAATTTGCATAGCTACATTATCTTTGTTTGTTTTGATAATTTGACAAGCGCCGCGTTATGTAAGATAAAGATGTTTGTCCTGCGTTCTTTTGTTACCGTGAATAAGCAATTATCATGGTTATTTGCAGGTGAATGACCCTTTTTTGATTGCTCCTTTTTGACATTTAATTTTTACTTCTATCCTAGTATTTGGCCAGTAATCATGAGTAAGTTCCACTTCTAACTTCTAAATATAACCTTAACAAATGCCAACATAATCTATTATCCTGATAATATTTAATAACCATGTCATGTAGGTAATAAATTAACTTTTTAATGATTATTCATTGTACAGCTGCATTATCATTTTTATCACTTAACACCATTGTGTAAATGAATAGCTAAATGGCTATTAATTCTTTATCACTACAGTACCTACATAAGCTATCATTGTTATGCAGTGCAGTGTGCATTGAAATATAAATTGTATTTTTTAATTAATACACTGCATATTGGTGAATTATGCAGGTGTAACTTCATAATTTCCATAAAACACTTGCGAGCATTAACCTAACTGTGGTGTATTGTGTCTAAGAACCAAGAAGGTTCACAGCTTAATGTATTGACATATTACTATTACTACTATTTTTAAATGTAAGGTAAGTTCTTAGTGCTGGCCATGAAGTCCAAAAACACTTTGGTGCAAAGTTTTATGTTTGTTAAAATCCAGCATGATTAAAAATTTTCAACTTGTAGATTTTTGTTGCATGAAAATTTTAGTAACTAGGTAAGTTGTGATAAAAAAACTATTTAAATATGTCTTCAAGTGGCTACAAATCACTGTAATGTGTCTGAAACATTGGCATAAAATTAGTTAAATAAACCTTGATTTGAATTCCTTTCTCATCATATAATTTAATAATTTCAAATTTTGCATGTAAAATTTCAAATCATTATAGTCAGTTAGATGCCAGAGCAGTGGATTGGTTATACAAAGGTTGTAGGTTTGGTTCTTGCTCAGGTCATTGTGGCCAATTATTTTTGTTAACCAAAAATTTCATATTATAATTTATATTCTAGTTCGCAGAATGTCAAACACAACAGTAAACATAAAGTTCCGATGGGGCCTGACTCCGTCGGATCCTGAGCAGAACCCGGTGCTGTTCGTGGGCCAGGCACCACATCTCAACGACCTCTCTTGGAATGATGTTCGGTGCAAGCTGGAGCCACATGTCTCTGAAGAGGTGAGCTTACCAGAGAATGGCTCTTATTTTTTAAAGAAAGAATGAGAAGTATTTATTTGTAATACAAATATGGTGTAACAATAATTTAAAAAATGAATACCACTTAGCTTATGCCGCGGCTGGTTTTCAGTGGCACCAGCAATAGAAGCATAGCTTTAGGTAAAACAGGACTTAAGGACTTAACCATAGCAGTATTTAGTTCATTATCATTATAATTATTGGCGAAGACAGCATGCATTTATAAAAAAATTATAAATGTAAATGCCTAAGCTTAAAATAACAATATAACAATACCATACTATAAAAAAAGCTGCATTAAAGATGTCATAATTAAAATAAGATAAAAATTAAAATGACAATTGTACAAATTCAGTCAAGTGAGCAAGGAACCATACTTTTTTTTATTCGTAAAGAATATTAAGTCAGGGAATCATTCTTAGCAGTCCTTTAAAAAGATTGTTACCAAGCAGATTCACTTTAAAATTTATGTTAAATTAGATTAGTAATATTAGACGCAGTAAAATTCAATCTATTTATTAATTTTTAAGGATATCAACAGCTGAAAATTTTTGTTTATAGAAGTAACTATACAAAACATGAAACCAAATACAGGTCTTCACTATTAAAAAAACGATACTGTTTGTCACAGAAGAATTCAATTTCTTCCTTATCTGTTAGTACCATACATACGGGTTAATAACCTAACAGTAAAGTGCCAAAATGTTAGTACTTTTCAAACCCTTTTTATAGTCAATACCGTAATTTTTTTATCATAATATCCGATAAGTTTAACTTTAGTTAATATTTATCTGATGCTGATTCATTTGTGGATACAGTACAGGTGACAAAGAATCGATCAAAATACATAATTTATCCTGTTGATCTTAAAGACAATAAAGTATATTTTATTTTACATACATACATTCACGCCTGTTTCCCCGAAGGAGTAGGCAGAGGCAAATTTATACGCCCACACTTCGCAAATTATATAGTTGGTCCCACGTAATAGGTGGCTAGTCCATTTCCGCTTATCGGGCACTGTTTTGTGCGCCAGAGCCTCGTTCGTTGATCGGCAGGTGCACCACTTGCTGGTGAGGTTGGCTTGGGCTCCTTAGGTCTTGTTAGGATCCCTATGCACCCTGTTCAACAATTAATCAACGTTGACATCTATTGGGGACGCCTATGTTCAGCTGTGGACATTATATGGCTAAGATGATAATCTGATGACAATACCATTCTTCTAAAATTTCATAGAATAAAAAATACTCACATTCATGAATGTTCATATCTTTTAAAGACGTGATAAGCTTATATTAAGTACATAATAAATAAATACTTATTTCAATGTCACTTTCAAATGTTAAAATGACATTATAAGGGCAAATCCTTAATCTATTTTTTTCATTATTACTAAGTGGCATTTCACTTTGTGACAACATACACCTAGGTATTTTTTTATAACTTGTTTTCTAGTTCATATAATCCTGGGTCTTTTAAGCGAGGCATGAAACGACATTTTATCAGGCCATCATTATATGTGCTTTGTACCGTGCTTATTCCACGGTATGAAACTCCGTAATTTTTTTTGGACTGCATCCTCTCTTTCCATCAATACCATTAGGCAGATGTAGTCATTATGACGTGTCACATAAAAAAAATAACTTTATTGTTATACATATATGCATTAATACGCTCGTCCTCATGCGTTTAAGTCACTGTTCCTTTCTTTCTTTTGGCTATGCTTGTACATGCGCACTTTTTACATACGCTCCGTCTACTGTAAGCATATATACAGATTGTCTCACCTTATTTCCAAAGTCGTAGGCGGAGATTACATCCTTACGATTCTGGCACACAGTTTCAGCTACTTAAGAGTACTTTCTCATACACTCACGTTGATTAAGAAACTGCTTGAACTGTGCTTTCTGTAACCATACATACTATCACGCCTGGCACAAGCATTTTCAGAATTGTTCACTTGTTACAATTTCGACGACCGATATGGCGTGGAGGTCAGTATACCTACACTTCACGACCTCTGCGTGGGTTCGATTCCCACACAGGACAAATCTTTGTGTGCATGAACATGAATATTTGTTCTGGGCTGGGTATATTAAGTATGTATTTAGAAAAAAAAAGTATTTAAGTATGTTTATCCGTTGTTTAGTATCCATAACACAAGTTCTTAATGATACTTATCTTGGCACTAAATAATTGGTGTAATTGTCAGAAAATATTTATTTATTGTTATTTATAAGCCTACATTTTGCCAATTTTGGTTTACTTTCACGTATTAGATGGCAAGCTTATTGTCGCTTAGCCGGGAACTGTAATGTCAGATCTTCCCGATAAAATACACCGACAGACAGACAAAGCTTGAGAAAAAACCATAACAGACAGATAAACTGACAAATTCTGACAGAGAATGCATTTGCTTTTATTTCTTGATTATGGTACCGCTCATATCTCTTTCATTTTTTAAAAGTTTTTTTTAGCGAAATTCCATTTTGTGTTTAAAAATTTGACGAATCTAAATGATCCTGTTGATCTTAAAGACAAAAAAGTATGTTTTATTTTTGTTTTGTTTGCCATAGCCTGGTCGTTTAACGGCCTTTGCAAGGTTGGCTTGAGCTCCTAGAGCTCCTTAAGGTCTTGGTAAGAGCCCTATACACCCTGTCACCATAATGTATTCCATTCGTAGGCTTGGCGTCGTGGTCTCTCCTGCGTATCCTCGTCGCCTGGTGAAACCGTCGAGCTATGGCCCAGAGCGGCAACAGTGGCGGCGTTGCCAACCCGCCGCTCCCGCCACGCTGCCCCGGCTAGGCCGCATGCCCTGGCTAAAATTGTGAGATCGGCACAAAGGTCTACAGATGAATTTATTGTTGTAAGTCTTGCACATTTATTTTATTTAAGTTTAGCTCAGAAAAGCTCTCGTCGTCGAACGTCAACCCAAAAACTAAGGGCTCTTACAGACGAGTAGCACATTGACGACAGCATAGGTGACTGCAGTCGCCGCCATCTGTCGACAGCTTGCTGAAGAAGACGGCTAGCGTCTAAGGCCTGTCGCCTCCTAACGTTGACTGCAGTTATATACGTCGACAGCAAAATGCTGTTCGTGTGATAGAGCCCTAACGCGCCCATTCACTGCCAGCTATCGTAGAAGAAACTTGTCGAGGTTGGTTTTTTCTTCCGCTCTTCAATGCTGATAAGAAGACGTCATAAAGAATGCCTAATACCTTAAATGCCATCCTGTAATGCCCGCAAGACCGCATACCATGGCCAAAATCGTGCGATCTGCACAAAGGTCTAACGATTACTTCATTGTTGTAAGTTTTGCTTATTTTTATGATCCTTAAGTAATTTTTTGTTAAATTATGGATCATGCAAGTATGTACGTTAAAACAACCGCGGTTGAGTCGCTAGCCCGTGGCGAGACCCATTGCCTTCAAATTCAGAGACGGGTTTAAACCCTGGTGACCTATGACTGTTCAAAGTTATGTGCGTAATTATCGCTTGCTCCGTACCTCGGAGAGCCCGTTATAAGAAAGTAAAAGTGTTTAATTATATCGACGGTAGCAATTAACAATGTCGTTAGTGAAAAGTAACGAGTTATC
Organism: Musotima nitidalis; assembly: GCA_949126915.1. Classification (NCBI taxonomy): domain Eukaryota; kingdom Metazoa; phylum Arthropoda; class Insecta; order Lepidoptera; family Crambidae; genus Musotima; species Musotima nitidalis. The sequence continues at coordinate 12,060,203 of OX421435.1, read as the reverse complement.
ACTTATGATATTGTTAAAAGCAACAACTTTTCACTTACGTCATTGTTAATTGCTACCGTCAAAATGTTTAAATCATGACAACAAATACTTAACATCTATCTGCCAAACTGTAAAACTGTTTGTTGGCAGTTGTAGCTCCCAAAAATCAGTCACATTAGACTTTACAATGTATGTGCACTTTTCACTATAAAACAAATTTCGAAAATAATATTTATACATCATCCATCATCAACTATATATCGACGGTTAAGAATCATTAATGTCTATTTAAAAAAACATTTCTTCGCTTTAGTAAATAAGTTTACAGAAATGTTTAAATCGATAAAAAAGTAAATAAATACTAGAAATACTGTTAATATTGAGATGACTGTTTGCACAAAATATGCCAAATTGAACTTTAAATGTATCAATTTAAAAAAGTAATTACAGCCAAAATTGAGATTGACACTATAATCAGCTCGGCGAACCTTGATCCCTATGACACTGACAGTTATTCCCACGACACAACCTTGTAGTAGCGTCACCGTTATATTATAATCGAATTGGCGGTGTCTAAAAATGATATTTATTAATTTTAGGCAGATATATGCAATTACAATAATATCCCGTTGGAATTATAATAATTATTAACACTTACAAGAAATTATCTCAATCAGACTTTACGTTGACGTCCTGCAAAAGTTACTCCGTTTGGAAGATATCGTTATAGTCGATATCTTCGTGGGAATAACTGTCAGTGTCATAGGGATCAAGGTTCGCCGAGCTGATTATATTGATTCTTAACCGTCGATATATGACTACTTATGAAATAGCTTTGTTATTTTAAACCTTAACGATTTTATTGATACTGATTACGCTGTAGTTTACGGCTGTCATGAACATCTATGGCAGTCGTTATCAGGAAGTCAGTGCCTTCTAACAGACTGACAGCTGGTTTAACCATAGAATGATGTTTCCCTCTGTGTTGTAGAGGTCAGACGGCAGTCGCTCCATGTAATAATTGAAATTTAGCCAAATCTGGTTATACCAGTAAGCAGACCTTAGGCACTAAGCTTAAAGTAAAGTAAAATTAAAAAGTTCTTTATTTCATAAACTTTTTTACATAGCACTTGAAAACGTCAAAACTAAATATATATAAAAATAAAAACTAAATATTACTACACTGAAATCAAGAAGCTTAGATTCACTTAGATGACGATCGATATGGCGTGGTGACGAGAATACCCGCTCTCCACTCCTAAGGTCATGGGTTCGATTCCCACGCAGGTCAAATATTTGTGTGCATGAACATGAATATTTTTTCTGGTCTGGGTGTTTTCCTATGTATATTAAGTATGTACACTTGCGTGCAAAAAAATCGACCCACACACTGCTTTGCGATTTGAAATAAAATAACTCGAAACATTTTATTATTATGAGAATTCTTTTGACACCATGTTATAGCTGGAATAATAAGGTTTTAAAAACCTTATTGCAAATTGTTACTGAAAATTGTATACCAACTTGATAGGCTATTAAACGAAAAACGGTAAAATTAGCACAAAATTTTAATTGTTATAAAGAAAAATAACTAAAGTTTTTTTTGAAAAAACAACACCCAATAACTTGTTTTAATAACTGGTATTGCCCCCCCTTGCCCTGATTGTAGCTTCCATCCGATTTTTCATTGATCTGACTAAAGTTATTATGAACTCTTGAGGGATACCGTCCCACTCCTCTTGGATAGCATCTTTGAGTTCCTGGAGGGTTTCTACAACATGAGTCCTAGCTCTTCCTTCTAGTCCTTCTTTTAAGCTCATCCCACAAATGTTCTATTGGGTTAAGGTCAGGGCTTCTTGCTGGCCACTCCATTACAGGAATTTCTACCTCATGCAGGTACTGCTGAACTATGGCGGCAACATGTGGTCGGGCATTATCATGCATGAGCATGAATCCTTCACCTACAAAACCAGCGTATGGCATGACGTGTTGTTCTAAAACATCTTGAATGTAACGGTGAGCGGTTAGTGTGCTAAGACGAGGCCCGGTTACGAACTCAAGATTCGTTTTTCCATTCAAAGAAATGCCGCCCCAGACAGTCCACGAACCTCCTCCAAATGCTACTCTTTCCTCAATGCACGCTTGCGCATATCGTTCTCCTCGCCTACGGTACACTTTTCTACGTCCATCATTCCCGTGAAGGTTGATTTTGCACTCATCTGAGAACAGTATACCGCCCCACTGTTCTAGTGACCAATTAACGTGGGCTCGCGCAAACTGAAGCCGCGCTTGACGATGAGCTGCCGTCAGTTTTGGACCGGTTGCAGGTTTATGTGGAGTTAAACCACCTTCTGCAAGCCTTCGTCGTGCTGTCCACTCACTAATTGTGACTCCTCGAACCTCCTGAAGTCGCTGCTGCACCTGAACACCAGTGAGATGTCGATTTCGCAACGCAGTTGTCACCATAAAACGGTCGTCACGTTCCGATGTAGCACGATTTCTTCCTGAACCCGGTCTTCTAACAAAGTTGCCAGTCTCCAGAAACCATCGGTATACTCGTCTCACTGATGAACGACTTAAATGTAGTCGTCTAGCCACGACACGTTGGCTCAAGCCAGCTTGGATTAGAGCCACTACTTGTGCGGATTCAGCTGGAGTAGTATCCATTTTTTTCAAGAATGTAACGTTAAAACTCACGTAAAATTATCGTGTAATGACGTAGAATGATGATAAATGATCGTAAAATGATGAACAGTAAGATTTCACAGAGTAACAAAGTTAAACGGTTAACGTTGGCAAAACTCGGCAAAAGTGAGTAATGACGGTGTCTGAACAACGACTCGATTATGTCAAGAATATTCTTTTTATTGAAGTGTAGGGTATGTGAAAATAAACTTTAATCATAACTACCTTCACACAAAATAAAATAATAAAAATAATATTCATAAATTTTGAACATTTTCTCTTAAAACGCAAAAACATGGGGTGGGCCGATTTTTTTGCTCGCAAGTGTATTTACAAAAAAAAAGTATTTATAAAAAATAATAAAAAAGTGCCAGTTTCGAGCCACCGCTTTGTGAGAACTGACAAGAAACTCACAGGCTCTATGCTCTTTTAAATTACCAATCAAATAGAACAAATCAGAACACACTGTAAATATTTGAAGATATTGAAAGGGTCCCTAGAAGCCGTAACCAATAAAGTAGCACTAAGGGAACCTTCCATCACAGTCGAGTAAGTATTTAATTGTGAAACTTAATCAAGTCTAGGACATCCGGGATAATGCTAGGATGTGTGACGTACGTTAAAAAGAGCTAATTATCTTTACAGTTGGTGTGCCCCAAGCGTTCTGTATACGCTAGTGCGACTGCTATAGCGCGCTCTTTCCCGCAATACAGCACGCGCACTAGCGCTGCGCCGCTCGCTCTTAGTGCGCTGCCTGCCAAGAATACCACTGTCACCGTGGAGATATACCTGGTCAAGGAAGACAAACAAGGTGAGTGGGAACTATCACATTTTCTTGTAACTGGCGGGAGAAAAAACTAACCTTGACGATTTTCTTGCCTGTTTTTTTACGATCAAGCTCCTGCCTGCAGTGAATGGCTCGCTAGTTTTTAAGTTTTGACCTTCATAAGAGCTCTTTTGAGCCAAACTTGAATAAATGATTTTGAATTTAATTTACCATCTGTCATCATACTACAGAACGTGCACTAGCGTTGTGCTAATAGCTCTTAGTGCGCTACCTGCCTAGAATACCACTGTCACCTTGAAATATACCAGGTCAAAGAGGATAAGCAAAGTAAGTTGGACCTATCATATCTTACTGGTTATCAACTTAGATCTTAAAATATTATATAAATATGATTGTTACGTAAATTTTTAAGGATTTGTTATAATACTATTACGATTTATATTTAATTTAATAAAAAGTTACTTGTAATATATATATATAATAATTTGTACTTGCTGTGCCCTTGCAGGGTCATGTTTGTTACCTTCTATCTTTGTTAACACCTGTATATGTACATCATGAATGCAATAAAGAACTTTAACTTTAACCACACCCCTATACTATATATCTCATTTAGGGTAGGCTGACGGTGTTAGGGATATATCGCATGCTTAAAGTAACATCGACCCATTAATAGATAGGTCAGGTTAGAGTTACGTACTTATACAGTCTTTCTATTTGTCCAGGCTTGGACTGTGTGCAGGGTGGTTTGTGTGTCCAATTAAAAAGATTACATCCAAAATTACTTAAGACGTTTATTACTGGTTATATATTAATTTATTATATAATGATGTTCCTCGAACGAAAGAAGGCCGTGTGCGCGCGTGCGCATCCTTTTATATGACGATACGCTGCGGGTGCGGGGAAGGGTGGCGTGTAGTAGTGTGGCGAGGACGCCCGCCTCTGTATCCCTATTAACACTATTTCTTACTGAGATCGAATCAATGTTAATCAAACGTTCAAAACACTAGCAGAATTACTAATTAATAAATCAGTATCAATTTAATGCGCTTACAAGTAGGACAAGTATTCTTTAGAGGATCTTCTTTTGTGATGTCCCAAAAATCGTCTTTTTAGTTAAGTCACAATAGTGAATAAGTAAGTATTAATGAAATACCATTAAGCATGCGATTTGTAATTATTACTAGACATATACATTGCATACATACAATCGCGCCTGTTTCCCCGAAGATGTGGGCAGAGGCATATTATAAGTCCACAATTTGCCAACTTTATTGTGGGTTCGATTCCCACGCAGGACAATCTTTGTGCGCATGAACATGAATATGTGTTCTGGTCTGGATGTTTTCCTATGTATATTAAGTATGTATTTACAAAAAACAAAGTAAGTTTTTTTTTATTTCCTTTTTAAACAAAGATCTTTAACCAAATTTAATCCCGTACCTACAAATTTATACACAACTTCTAAGGTTGGCTGGTAGAGATCTCTTCTAGAGATAAGTCCACCTTTGTACTTTAAGTTTTTAAATACCTTTTGTAAACTATTTATGTTTTATGTGCAATAAAGGATTATTATTATTATTAGTATGTATGTTTATCCGTTATTTGGTATCCATAACACAAGTTGTTAATGATACTTATCTTGGAACTAAATAATTGGTGTAATTGTCAAAAAATATTTATTTATTTATAGTATATATAATTTTCTAGACGGCGGGGATTCTGAAGATGAAGACCTGAGTCTATTAGACCCGGTTCTGACCGACAACACGCTGTCAGCTGAAGAGCTGTCGACCATACAGAACGCGGCCGACGCGACCCGACTGGCTGCCAGGTTGACCGACACCCCAGCCAATATCATGACTGTGGATAAATTTATTGAGGTTCGTGTAGAAATGTAATAATAATGACGATAAGTAATAATAATATTCTTTATTCAATTGACCAGGACTCAAAATTTTAGTACAACTTATGGACTATGTTAATAAACTTATAAACTATTCATCAATTAAATAATAAATAATGAAAATTAATTATTTAATGTGATAATTCGTTATAAAGAACAATATTTATTAGACCCGGTTGAAGGGCTGTTGACCGACACACCAGCCATTTTCTACCACCTGCACTCGAGGTTGTGAGTTCAAATCCCATAGAACTCTGCTCCTGAGGTCATGACTTCGAATCCCACACAACACAAATCTTTGTGGGCATGAGTATATATTAGGTCGGGGAAAAAGTCTTTTCGCTTATCGTAGGTATAAACTTATTATAAAATTTTTTTGACTGTACTATTTGTGTCTGGCTGGTTTTGGTAACATTAAAAAGGTTCCATTATAAAGAAAAGAAAAAAATAAAAAAAAGTTGTTTCCCGCTATTTTTCATTTGTTTTTCTCTCCGTAAAAATGAGTGAATCTAATGAAGAAATTCGATACATTTTAAAATTTTATTATAAAAAAGGCAAAAATGCAACTCAAGCAGTGAAAAAAATTTGTGATGTTTATGGACCTGATGCAGTGTCAGTAAGAGTAGCACAAATTTGGTTCAAACGTTTTAAGTCCGGAAATTTTGATGTTAAAGATGCACCTCGCTCTGGTCGCCCTGTTACGAATAAAATGGACGCCATTTTTGAAAGAGTGGAGCAAGATCGGCATATTAGTAGTTACGATGTAGCTGAAGAACTGGGAATTGACCACAAAACAGTTTTGACCCATTTGAAGAAAGCTGGTTATACAAAAAAGCTCGATATTTGGGTGCCACACGAGCTCACTCAAAGAAACTTGATGAACCGTGTACTCATTTGCGATTCATTATTGAGACGTAATGAAACCGAGCCGTTTTTGAAGAGATTGATAACTGGCGATGAAAAGTGGATCACGTACGACAAGAACGTGCAAAAAAGGTCGTGGTCGAAAGTTGGCCAGGCTTCACAGACTGTGGCCAAACCTGGCCTAACACGAAATAAGGTGATGCTGTGTGTATGGTGGGATTGGAAGGGCATTGTTTATTATGAGCTTTTACCGCCCGGCAAAACCATCGATTCTGATCTTTACTGCCAGCAACTGATGAGATTAAAGGAAGCAGTCGAGAGAAAACAGCCGGAATTGATCAACAGGAAGGTTGTGGTCTTTCATCACGATAACGCTAGACCACACACATCTTTAGCCACTCAGCAAAAATTAAGAGAGTTCGACTGGGAGGTCCTAGTGCATCCACCATGTAGCCCTGACCTTGCGCCTTCAGATTTTCACCTGTTTCGGTCTCTGCAGAATTCTTTAGGTTCTGTAAGGTTGACCTCAAGAGAGGGCTGCCAAAACTATTTGTCCCGTTTTTTTGATCAGAAGTCCCAAAGTTTCTACAGTAACGGGATAATGTCTCTGCCCACAAAATGGCAGAAAGTTATTCAACAAAACGGTACATATATATTGTAAATAAATGTAAATAAACTTTGAAAAAAATGTCTTGACTTTTCATACAAAAATACGAAAAGACTTTTTCCCCAACCTATTATTTAAATTATAGCAAATGAGAATAAGTGGTGGTAAAAATGGTAAATGAGATGTTGCACTGTTTTGTTTAATTTACCAACTCTCATGTACGTTCACAAACACTTAACGGTTAATAATCCACCGTTATGACACATTGATGTTCGAAATGTCACAAATTTTAGAAAATAAAACAAAATGCAGTCATGACGCTTCACTTTCCCGCCAAGAAGTCCTTATATATTATTATAAAAAATAATTTGTAATTTTTTTTTTAGGAAGCTTGCGCCGTTGCTAAAGACTTAGACATACCTGAACCAACAATAATAAGAGGCGAGGAGCTGAAGGCAAAAGGCATGGGTGGGCTATACGGCGTGGGGCGAGCTTCTGCCACTCCAGCGGCCCTGGTCTGTCTCTCGTACCGCGGGGGTAGCGGATCAGTCGCCTGGGTCGGCAAGGGGATCGTGTATGACACTGGCGGGCTCAGCCTGAAGACGAGGGTAAGTGTCTTCTATAAGGTAGCACGTTGATGGACACTTCAACTGAACCGATTGTTCCTTCTTGTGAGAAACAGAAAAAAAAACTGAGCAGAAGCTCAGCGTCCCATTAAAGTACCTATCATCACAGCCCATTAACGTCCCACTACTGAGCACGAGCCTCCTCTCACATATCAAGGTGTGAGGGTATTGGGTCATACTCCACCACGCTGACCCAGTGCGGATTGGCGGAGGCAGGTGTGTGGCGTCCTGCTGTTAGAATTTTTCAAGCCGCCCAATTAGGCCTCTAACATGGCTTAACGACTACCACATTTAGTGATAACCGGGACCAACGGCTTAACGTGCCTTCCGAAGCACGGAAGCGCTCGATATCAAATGCCACACAAACGGTCACCCATCCAAGGACTGACCTCGGTAAACTCTGCTGTACTTCGGCGATCGTTTCCGACCACCGAGCACCGCAGAGCTACGAGCGCTTCAAAAAAAAGTACCTAACCAATAGATAATTTAAAAGAGCATAGCCTGTGAGTTTCTTGCCAGTTCTTCTTACAGAGCGGTGGCTCGGAACTGGCTCTTATATTCACTTACACTTAAATATTTTTTAATTGTTTTGTCGCATGTAAGTGAATCTAAGCTTCATGGTTTCAGTGTTATCATATTACGATTGTTTTTATATATAATTTTGACGTTTTCAAATACTATGTAATAGTTAATGAAATAAAAGTTTATGAGTTTTTTTCACAATCTATTGGGAAGACCACCAGGCTCAGGAGTGGACTTTTTAGGCTGATGAGATGATATTGATCCTTTTAAATAAATTTGCCTACGGGGAAAAGGTCTGACAAGTGGATATCTTTGAGTTTTAATTGCAATACTAACAGTTAAATGTATTCTTGTCACCAAAGTAAAGCAGGAGTTTACAGAGGTCAGTCCTTGGATGGGGGACCGTTTGTATGGCATTTAATATCGAGCGCTTCCGCTTCCGTTAAGCCGTTGGTCCCGGTTATCACTAAATGTGGTAGTCGTTCAGTCATGTTAGGCCTAATTAGGCAGCTTGGAAAATTCTAACAGCAGGACGCCACACACCTGCCTCCGCTAATCCGCACTGGGTCAGCGTGGTGGAGTTTGACCCAATACCCTCGCACCTTGATATGTGAGAGGAGGCTCGTGCTCATTAGTGGGACGTTAGTGGGCTGAGATGATGATGATCAACATCAATATAACAACGCCTGCACTTCTGTTATCGCAGACCGCGATGGTGGGCATGAAAGGCGACTGCGGCGGTGCGGCGGGCGTTTTGGCTGCGTTTTCGGCCGCTGTGAAGGCCAAACCCACCATACAACTGCATGCCGTACTCTGTCTGGCCGAGAATGCTGTTGGACCTAATGCTACCAGGTAAATCGTGTAACCAGAGAAATTTAACCCGGTTAAGTTAACTCAACCGGAGCTAAAATTTTGGATGAATTTTGAGGAAAATTTTATAAATAAATATTTTTGACACTTACACCAATTATTAAGTTCCAAGATAAGTATCATTAAGAACTTGTGTTATGGATACTAAATAACGGATAAACATACATAATTTTTTTTTTTGTAAATACATACTTATTATACATAGGAAAACACCTAGACCAGAACAAATATTCATATGTATACACTTTTTTTTATTATACATATTTTTTTTAATAATCAAGTGAAAGCAATTCAGTTTTTATTATGTATGTACTTTTATTTTTCCGAATATTTTAGAAATAGACGATTAGCGAGTCGGTTTTTGTAATGACAATTAGTCGTAATACGCCTAAACTAGTTTAGGTGTTTTTTAATAACCAAGTGAAAGCAATTCAGTTTTTTATTTTTCCGAATATTTCAGAAATAGACGATTAGCGAGTCGGTTGTCGTTATGAGAATAAGGCCGTGTCCCCAGTAGGCAAACTGTTAGCGGCCGACTGAGTTGCAAGACTGAGAGACCGACGCTGCGAACTGCGTATAGTGAGCGCAAAACTAGCAAACTGGACACTCCATTTCAAATATATGGAGGGGCGTACTAAATCGGTACGCCGCAAACTCAGTCGGCCGCTAACAGTTTGCCTACTGGAGACACAGCCTGAGTCGTAATATATGAATATTGTTATATTATTTTGCATTGTAAGCGTCACAGACAAATGAAGATTGTAACTAACCAATCGATAATTTAAAAGAGCATAGCCTGTGAGTGGCTCGGAACTGGCACTTAGATTCACTTACACTTAAATATTTTTTGTTTTTTTTAAATTGTTTGGTTGCAAGTGAATCTAAGCTTCGTGATTTTAGTATTTATTTGTTTTTGTTATTTTTTTATAATTTTGACGTTTTCAAGTACTATGTAATAGTTTATGAAATAAAAGTATTTGACTTTGACTTTGAATATGCCTAAACCGTGAGTGATGAGGAGTAACCAACACACATACATACACACGCGCACGCGCTTATATATATATATTTTAAAACTAGAATAATTATGTAATTACCTACTGTTAATTTAATTTATGCTAACTACCTACCTTTATGTTCTTTATTTACTAAATTGTAACATATTTTTTATTTAAATTTGGAAGGAACTGACTCTCAACATACAGCTTACGCTAGTTTGAGGATCAGAGCTTGCACTGTACTTGTTAACTCCCTATTGTTGCAATAAAGATTTATTATTATAACATCATTTTGCCTTTGCATTGCATTTCGCCCATGAGGCAGAATGTGGCTTGAACTAACCATGACATGTAAACCAATAACACCAGTGTAACCCATGTTTCACAATAAAGATATTTTGATTTGATTATTTGGTTTTTTTCAGACCTGACGACATTCACCAGCTATACTCGGGCCGGACTGTCGAAATCAACAATACTGATGCGGAAGGTAAGTGCTGTGTGGTGCCGTTCTAGTGTTGCCTCCCCCTCTCATCTCACGGGGAGTCGTAAGAGTCGACGAAGAGAAATACTACCGGATGATGGGCAGCAGCGTCATCCTACGTACGTCAGAAAAGAGGAGCAATTGCGCCCAGGTTCGCCTGGAGGGACTCGCTAACCCTAACGCGCCTCCGGGGCGACGGACTACAACCCGTCGCCCTTAGCAGCCGTGCGCGCATGCACGTCCGACTCCCCACCCCTTCCCGATCCTTTGCACATCGCTTGTTTGTGGGCATACGCGCTCACGAACGAGCTGGTAGTACTTGGTGACGCGGGAAGAAAACCAGGAAGAATACCAAGAGAAGATGAACACCTCGCCTAGAGATTCTGCAGGTGAAGAGCGAGCCGAGGAGCCGCGTACCCCCACCACTCATGGCCGACCCCATGCCGGGGAAGGGCATGAAGTGCGGGGGGGGCGCGCGCCCGGCCCGTCGACGCCGACGCTCTCCGGGCACTATTACATTCCGACGCCGGAAGAAAGCCCCGTTACGATTCGGGCCCCACCAGCGACGTCGCCGCGGTCGAAGCACGACCGCGACTGCGTTATGACTGCCAGGCTGGCGGAATCGGGGTTTTTATCAGAAGGCCTACTCCGTTGGATGTCGGCATACATCCGCTTGGTTGAATTTGACCTCGGCTATATGGAAGAACTGTTGCCGATCGACAGCGCGGCCCTTGAAATCGCCGCCCAGATTCCCTTCATCTTCCCCCCGCTTAGGGGAAGGAAAAGGAAGGAGATATCGCCCGCTTCCAGAAAAGAAAACGCCGACAAGAGGCGCCGTACCGCAACAGTACAAGGGCCGAGGTCCCGTAGTGCCAGCGGACGCGTGGAGGCCTCCACGTCAGCTATGCCGCCACCTGCAACACCGCCGCCGAAGAGGAAACCGCCAACCACGGCGACGCCGCCTTCGACGCCCACAGCTCCGTCGACGCCGGAGCTTTACGACGCCGCGCCGCTATTACCGACGCCGAAACCGCAGCGCGCGCCGCGAGCCGCGCGCCCGTTCGCGCCCGCGTACCCCCACTCCATATCCCCTCCCACCCCCACCACCGCTAGTGGTGGGGCGCCCCCCTCCCCTGCCCCCCGTACCTCAGCGGGGGTCCTTCCCCACTCTATCCCCACCCAGACAATACTCCCCCCAACCCCTATATATCCCCCGCCCCCCCCCACGGCCCGCGCGCCGACCACCGCCGTAGCCGCTCCAACCGCGCCCGCCCCGGTCGCCGCCGCCGCTTCATACGCGGCCGCGGCCGCCTCCGCCGCCGTACACGCGACGCGTGCGCCCACCGTTGCGGCCGCGACACCGCGTGCACCCACGACCGCGGCAGCAGCGACAAACAAGACCGCCGCCGCCACGAAGACGTCACGATACCCGCCCCTGGTGGTTGAAAAACTCCCTGACTGGAGCCTACATTTCAGGGAGCTAAAATCACGCCTGGGAAGAGCCCCGAACGCACGCCCATTCCAGAAAGGCGTGCGCTTCACACCTGCAGACGCTGACGAATACCGCGTAGTACAGCGGTATTTGTCAGATCTTTCGACCACCACCAACCTGGCGTGGTTTTCTTATTCGCTCCCTGCGGACAGGAGCGTCAAGATCGCCATCAGGGGTATACCAGTGCACACCGACCCCCTGGAAATACAGGAGGAGCTCACTTCCCTCGGCTACAGCCCGGAATTTGTGCGGCCCATCCGGGCTCGACAAGGACGACCGGGCTGTATATACTTCGCGCAGCTCAAGAGGACCGAGGGAATCGCGAACATATACAACACCACCGAGCTTCTCTGTATGCCAGGGGTGAAGATCGACGCCTGGCGCAGCAAACGCGGGCCGGCGCAGTGTCACCGGTGCCAGCAGTTCAGGCACTCGTCACACTGCTGCCACCGCCAGCAGGCCTGCGTCCGGTGTGGAGAAGAACACCGGGCTAAGGACTGCCCACGGCCGCTCACCGAACCCGCCACCTGTGCGAACTGCGGGGGCTCCCACCCGGCCAGCTCCATTAGATGCCCGGCCTTCAAACAGGAGGCGAAGCTGAAGCGCGCCGGCACCGTGGCCCTAGCGGGCAGACCGCTCACCGAAAAATCCACGGTGCCCGCGGACGCAGGAGTGCCTCACCTGATGGCCGAAGCCAACCAGAAGCCCCCGCCCCCTCGCAGAGGGAAGAGGAAGAGCAAGAAGGGGAAGGGGAAGAAGGGAGCACCCCCACCCGAAGCAGCCGTCGCCATCTCGTCCGAGGGGGAGAAACGCGACGGGAAGGTGGACGCGAAGACTGCACCCACCGTTAGGGCCGCACAGATACAGATCCTCACTGAGGTTCTGACGGCCCTACAACAGGACAGGGACCCGGTCCCTATCCTCCTTGGACGAATGGCGACCCTTATCCAGACCAATGGCTAGTCTAAAGATTGTCCATTGGAATGCCCATGGACTGACGGGGAAGATCGGTCAATTGAAGATCTTGTTACAAGACTTCAACGTGGACGTGTGTCTGATCTCAGAGACACTCCTACGACCTACCGACACCCTCAGGAAGATTAGCCACTACTTGGTCTACCGGCAGGATCAGGTCTCGTCCTCGAATAGAGCATATCGCGGGCTGGCGGTCCTAGTCAAGAGAAGGGTCGTGCACCAGTTGATTCCGCCACGGCAAGAGCCACCTACCTCTCTATACTCGCTCGGTATAGAGTTGAACATCAAAGGGAGACCACTGCGTGTGTTTGCAGTCTACAAGCCGCCTAATGATCCCATCGACGTGGGGGACATCCACGATCTGATCGACGCTCCGTACCCCACCATCGCTGCAGGAGATTTCAACTGCAAACACACAGCATGGAACTCGATGATCATCAACAGCAACGGTCGCCGACTCTTCAACGATGCAGAGGCCAGAGGCTACTATGTCCAGGGCCCAGAAACACCCACCCACTACCCGCACAACGCGGAGCACACACCAGACGTCCTGGACATAGCCATCTTCAACCAAATTGACTGCCAGCCGACGCAGACACTACCGGATCGACCTATATCAGCGAAGCCGCCACCTCCAAGGCGCTGCGTTGACTGGGGAAGATTCAGTGAGCTGATGCACAAGGACACGCCGTCGTACCCCGTCACGAAGCCAGAAGAGGTAGACTGTTTAGCTGCCGACTTAACGTCTTGCATCCAAGGCGCCCTCTCCACATCATCGCACACCATGCCTGCGCTCAGGGGACGTCCCCCGCTACCCGCAGGCATCCGGGACCTACTCGCGACCAAGAGGCGCCTCAGGAAGGATTGGCAGCGCACACGCTGCCCAACCATCAAGACGCAGCTAAACAGAACAGCCGAAAACCTGAAGACAGCCATTAGCTCACTGGAATCCGAACAGTGGGAAAGACACCTGGAGGGCGTGAGCGAGGACTGGAACAAGATCCATCGCCTCTGCCGCCAAGTCTCCAAGGCCCCACCCCCAGTCAGACCGCTGAAGGGATCCGACGGGATGCCACGCTATCGTGCGGCAGACAGAGCGGAGATCTTCGCGGAGTACCTCGAAGAGCAGTTTCGACCGAACGCGACGTCCAACCTAGAACACGAGCGGACTATTAAAGAAGAGCTCGAAAGATACCTCTCTGCACCTACGGCAATCGAGGAGGACCCAATTGTCTTCTCCCCCGGCCAGGTGCAGAGACAGATCGCGAAGACGAAGCCCAGAAAGGCCCCAGGCTACGACGGTATCACCAACGTCGCATTGAGGCACCTACCGCCGAGAACCGTAGCCGCCCTTACACGCCTCTTTAATGGCATCATGCGGACGGGACACTTCCCAGGCTTATGGAAGTCAGGGAGGGTGATCATGCTCCCGAAGCCTGGGAAGAACATACAGGACCCCGCCAGTTACCGTCCTATAACGCTACTGCCTACAATGTCGAAACTGTTCGAGAGGCTCCTGCTCGGACACCTGATCCCGCACATCGAACCGCGTCAAGAGCAGTTCGGTTTCCGTGCCGAACACTCGACCACGCTACAGCTAACGAGAGTACTGCACCACTTCACGGTGGCCACGAACAAGAAGGAGTACACTGCTGCAGTACTCTTGGACATGGAGAAAGCTTTTGATCGTGTTTGGCACGAAGGTCTGCTGCACAAGATCTCGCAGTCCAGCGCACCCAGACGCATCACGCAGGTGATTGCTTCATTTTTGGAGGATCGAAGCATCAGAGTGGTGGTGGAGGATGCCCTCTCCTCGGAGAAGAGAGTGAGAGCCGGAGTCCCACAGGGGAGCTGCCTCTCGCCGTCCCTGTACGCGAAGTATACGGATGACATGCCCACCTCTGAGAGAGTTCACCTGGCACTATTCGCCGATGACGCCGCCTACTATACTTCGTCGTACAGGAGACACCTGGCGGCGAGAAGAATTCAAGAGACGATGGAGCTTCTGCCAGAATGGCTAGACAGGTGGCGGCTATCGGTCAACGTCAAGAAGACCCAGGCCATAGTCGTCCCCTATACGATACTGCTCCCACCGCCACTCCGCCTGCATGGGCAAGAGATCGCGTGGCATCCACATGTCAAGTACCTGGGTATCACGATCGATCGTAAGCTCAACATGAATTCCCACGTAGCGTCGACAGTCGCCAAAGCCAAGACGGCGCGGCACCTGCTCCGTCCAGTGCTGGGCGCGTCGCTACCATTAAGAGTGAAACTCGGAGTGTACAAGATGTACCTCCGCCCCATCCTCACCTACGCAGCCCCAGCCTGGTACGCGCTTACAGGAAAGCAGGCAAGGAAGAAAATGGAGGTTTTTCAGAACCAGACCCTACGCCAGATCGTCAAGGCCCCTCGCTACGTGAGGAACGCTACGATCGCAAGGGATTTGAGGCTTGAGAGTGTGGAAGCCTTCGTGGGTCGACTGGCGGGACCGATGTTCGCGCGTGCGGACGCGTCAGGCCACGAACACATCCGAGGCCTGGCGCCGCTTCATGCGCGTCCACCGGAGGCCAGGGCCTACGCCCGCAGCCTCATCCCTCAGGATACCCAGGACTGACGAAGCCTACTGGACAAGACTCCTGCGCCGCTGATCGCCCCAGGGCGCTGATCGCCCAGGGCTGGATCGCGGCGCCCCACCGGATTTGACACCGGATTTAACACTGGCTACACAGCCGCCCCAACGCCGCGTCCGTAGCTACGGACGCTGTACGATACCGCGGCCAGGGGGCCCAGCCCCGATTCCGCGCCGTGTTCCCCCAACAGGGGAACACGTAGATGAAAGGTTAGATCCTACGTACTGGCTTGAACTGCGATCACCAACCCGCCTGCCAAGCGTGGTTACATTAGGTACCCCCAATAGAATGTCATCTATTGGGGAGGCTAATGTTCAGCAGTGGACTTTATAATGCTGATGATGGCAAGTGCATTCTCTAATATTAATTAGTTCTACATCAAAAGCTTCCTCCTATATATATACGAGCTGACCCGGCGAACTTTGTTCCGCCTTTATGGCAATAAATAAGCAGATTGTGTTTTTATTTAATTGGAAAAATTACAAAAAAATTAAATACCTACATTAATCACTCATTATTATTTCTGTATTTTAGTACAAAGTTGCTCTTCACTTAAGTAATTTGTGATACACGACATTTTTTTTTTATTAATATTTATTGAGAAGCACGAAGTCGAGCCATACTATTGCGGCGATGTTCACGTGCAATTTCTTGTTTTTCTTCAGTCCTTTCATTTCCAGTATTTCGTATTCTTCTTGCATTACCGCTTTGTCGGTAAAGATTCGATAGTCTTGTTCGCGGCATTATTAATTAAACTTCACTTCAATTCAATTCACCTAAAAAATTATTTCAAAACTCATATTCACATTCCCGCCAAGAAGTCAGAAATAGTTTGAATATTAATTTCTTACAAATATTAAATTGTCATCCATACGTCATTACATAGCTGTCATTTGCTTTTTGTTATTCCAAGTCTGATTCTTTTTTGTTATATCACGTTTTATAGTGACTGACGTTTTATGTCAAGTCACACGGGAACGCTGTCGAACGGGATAAAAAGTATCCTATGTCCGTCTCCTGGCTCTAAACTACCTCCCTACCAATTTTCATCCAAATCTGTTCTGCCGTTCTTGAGTTATAAGTGCTGTAACTAACACGACTTTCTTTTATATACATAGATAGATATATATATATATAGGGATCCTACTACCATCTAAGAAGCCCAAGCCAACCTCACCTGCAAATGGTACACCTGCCGATCAACAGACGAGTCTCTGACGAACTTAACAGATCCCGGCAAGCGGCAATAGGCTCGCCACCTACTACGTGGGACTGACAATGTAATTGGCGAAGTGTGGGCGTATAATGTTTATTTTTTCTAACAATTAAACCAATTATTTTAGTTCTGTCATTAAGAACTTGTGTTATGGATACTAAATAACGGATAAACACACAAATATTTTTTTTTTTTTGTAAATACATACATTTTTGTAAATTAATACATAGGAAAAGACCAGAACAAATATTCATGTTCATGCACACAAATATTTGTCCTGTGTGGGAATTGAACCCACGACCTTGTAGCGAAGAGCGGGTATACTCGCCACCACGCCATAATATGCCTCTGCCTACCCCTCCGGGGAAACAGGCAAGAATTTTCATTGGTTTTTCTTGTATGTCATTAACACTCAAACTGAGTTTAAAACGTCTGCGTACGTGAATAAGGCATGTATGTATATAATATGTAAATGTTTTTGTAACTCTTGTCTGTGTTTTTGTGCAGGTCGTTTGGTATTGAGTGACGGCGTGGTTTATGCGTCCAAAGATCTTAAAGCTGATACTATCGTGGATGTCGCTACTCTCACGGGAGCCCAGGTATGTTTTTGACCTAGGTTTATACAGAAATGAGGAAATCCGTAGGAGAACTAGAGTGACCGACATAGCGAAGCGCGTTTGCAAGCTGAAGTGGCAATGGGCGGGGCACATAGCTCGAAGAACCGATGGGGCGTTAAGGGGTCGTAAGTTATATTAAGGATCGTAGTAGAGGCAAAGGACCGATGACCTGGTCAGGGCGGCGGGGAGCCGGTGGATGCAGGCGGCAAAGGATCGATCTACGTGGAAAGCAATTGGGGAGGCCTATGTTGAAGTCCACTGCTAAACATAGGCCTATGGCTGATATGATGATGATGATGATTATACAGTAATACCCCGCTTTCCGCGAGGTATACGTTCCGGAAAAAATCGCGTTAACTGAAATTCTCGTATATTGAAACTTATGATAAATAAAATAAATAAATATTTTCTGACAATTACACCAATTATTTAGTTCCAAGATAAGTATCATTAAGAACTTGTGTTATGGATACTAAACAACGGATAAACATACTTAAATACTTTTTTTTTGTAAATACATACTTAATATACATAGGAAAACACCCAGACCAGAACAAATATTCATGTTCATGCACACAAAGATTTGTCCTGTGTGGGAATCGAACCCACGACCTCTGGAGTGAAGTGTAGGTATACTGACCCCCACGCCATATCGTCGTTAGTATTATGTCATCATACTCCATCACGCGGACCCAGTGCGTATTGATGGAGGCAAGTGTGTGGCTTCCTGTTGTAAGAGTTTTAAGCCGCCCAATTAGGCTTCTAAAATGGCATTACAGTTAAACAGTCGATAAATAACGATTTTCAAAGCGCTTGTAGCTCCGCGTTACTCTGTGATTGGAAAGGATCACCGAAGTAAAGCAGAGTTTACAGAGGTCAGTCCTTGGATGGGTGACCGTTTGTGTGGCATTTGATAATGAGCGCTTCCGTGCTTCGGAAGGCACGTTATGCCGTTGGTCCCGGTTATTACTAAATGTAGTAGTCGTTAAGCCATGTTAGAGGCCTAAATGGGCGGTTTGACAAATTCTAACAGCAGGACGCCATACACCTGCCTCCGCCAATCCGCACTGGGTCAGCGTGGTGGAGTATGACCCAATACCCTTGCACCTTGGTATGTGAGAGAAGGCTCGTGCTCAGTAGTGGGATGTTAATGGGCTGAGATGATGATGATGGAATAACTATTGGATATTTGCAGGGAATGGCCACAGGAAAGTACCACGCAGCGATAATCTGCAACAACCGGCGCCTGGAGCAGCAATGCGTCACGGCCGGCTATGTCTCCGGGGACCTGACGCATGCCTTGCCTTTCGCGCCAGAACTGCACTTTCCCGAGTTTAGCAGTGTCGTCGCTGATATGAAGAATAGTGTCGCGGTGTGTATAATATTCAACTAATTTACTTACACATATATATTACACACACCTAAAATACACACACCTTTACTACACATCATATCACACACACCTTTACTACACATATATATCACACACACCTAAACTACACATATATATCACACACACCTAAACTACACATACATATCACACACACCTTTACTACACATATATATCACACACACCTAAACTACACATATATATCACACACACCTAAACTACACATACATATCACACACACCTTTACTACACATATATATCACACACACCTAAACTACACATATATATCACACACACCTAAACTACACATACATATCACACACACCTTTACTACACATATATATCACACACACCTAAACTACACATATATATCACACACACCTTTACTACACATATATATCACACATACCTTTACTACACATATATATTACACACACCTAAACTACACATACATATCACACACACCTTTACTACACATATATATCACACACACCTAAACTACACATATATATCACACACACCTAAACTACACATACATATCACACACACCTTTACTACACATATATATCACACACACCTAAACTACACATATATATCACACACACCTAAACTACACATACATATCACACACACCTTTACTACACATATATATCACACACACCTAAACTACACATATATATCACACACACCTAAACTACACATACATATCACACATACCTTTACTACACATACATATCGCACACACCTTTACTACACATATATATCACACACACCTATACTACATACACGTATACTACACATACATATCACACACACCTAAACTAAACATACATATTAGGGATGTAACGCAGGTAGTTTTATCGGACCGAAGGCGGAGTCGGAATTCCTTACCTGTTTCCATTAGACAGGCTCAGATATTAAACTCTTGTAAGGAGATGGTGAATTCTTACTTTTGTAATATATCTTATTAGTTGTTTGTATCAGTTTATATATATTATATTTTTGTGTAATTTAATCATATTTAACCATTTGTTTTAGTGTTTATTCTTTTTAACGTGTATGTGCTCTGCCTACTGCTTTCCTTTTCTCCCCGCTTTTAGCAATTATACCGCCTAGATTGGCTTTAAAAATTTTTTTTTCATTATAGTAGTTAGTAGTATTTAAGTTTTTTGGTCGATAAAGTGTATGTCTATCTATCCATCTATGTTTATTGGTACACGTTTCTTTTAGAGATTGTGCTAAAAGTGAACTTTACTAAAACTAAATACATCTCTGTTAAATAATTCTAGCAAGGTTTTTGCACTTTCCAAATGTGATATAGCAACATAAAATGATGTAAATATGTTATTACTTTCCAGGACCGTTACAACGCTCAAACTTCGTGTGCAGGACTGTTCATTCTTGCTCACCTAGGGTTTGATTTCCCGGGCCAGTGGCTGCACGTCGATATGGCCTCACCCGCCATCTGCGTACGTATAATTCTACTAATTTAATAAAAAACAGTAAATATCGCAGACGTCAAGCGCATTGAACTATATAGCTCGCCCACTGCCACTAATGGGTCTTATGGCAACGCGCAGTGAAACAAAACGCGCGTATCAATATTTGAATATATTAAAAAAATAAATCTTGTTCAAATATGACCCTCATTAACAAATAAATGTTACCGTTATCCCTTGATCGTCTTCTAATTGTTTTAAAGTGTATACTTAGTCACTATTTTTAGTTTTATCGATAGCGCGTGCTTGAAGCAAGCCCAACACGGCACAAATCATGTTTTATGACTTCGCGGGCATCGGTCTTACGAGACCATTATTATTATTTATATATACTGAGGTATAATAACTATTAATTTTAAAATGGTTAAATAATAATAATTAATATTGACTTGCAGATGTGTTTCGCTTATCGTATACTATTATATTAGCAAGTACTATGTAATAGTTTATGAAATAAATGATGTTTGAAGTATTATACAAGAAATGACCCCTTCAGTCGCGTATAGTTATATTGTTAATTATTAGTTAAATAAACGTCTTTAAATGTTTAAAAAAAAACAATAAACTCAACCTCATTATCCTGGTTGAATTCTAGACTTACGGTTACAGAACCTAAGCTTAAGTTTATTGTTCTTAGCCGTATTATGTCGTTTACTTCAAGCGTTCTTAGGTCGACGGGAAATTGTGGTTGAAGTATAATTTTGTAGATTTCTTTTTTTTTTTTGATTAGCGTTATTGCTCGGTTTTTCCACACGGGAAATTATATTATCTTACAGTCACACCAATTATTTAGTTCCAAGATAAGTATCATTAAGAACTAGTGTTATGGATTCTAAATATACGGATAAACATACAAAAATACTAATTCTTTCTGTAAATTAAGTACATACTACCAGAATAAATATTTATTTTCATGAAAAAATGATTTATTCCGTGGGGGAATCGAACCCACGACCTTGGGAGCGGAGTGCATGTAAACTGACCTCCACGCTATATCGATCGTTAAAATTAAATAAGTAAGTAAGTTAATTATTATTAATCATAGCTTTTTTTGTCTATTTTAGGGTGAACGCGCGACCGGATACGGCGTGGCCTTGCTTACTGTACTGTTCGGAGCGCACACCCAGAGCAAACTACTCAAAGCATTGAGCCCGGACGTCATTCTACGAAATGCCTAACACATGTCTCGACCGCTCATTAAAACAACAATCAACAGTACCCGGCTGTACATAATGCACAACGGCATTTTCTAAAATAAACATATCGTCGTAAATAACGTTTTTTCATAAAATGAGTTAACACAAATAATCGACTCAGTTTTTCGTGCTCTTCGTCTGCCAAATACAATAGCATGATATCGAAAGACAAAAACTTAAGTTAATATGTCTTTCAATAAAATGATTATTATCTGATCTATCATTTGCCTATAACTCAAATTAGGTAACCATCTATTTACAGGGTTTTCCAGAACAACGACGATATGCAAACTTCCATCTCATCTTTTATTATTTATTTTTTTAAATAACGTTAAAATAAATATGATTACAATAGTATTTAAATACTCATAAAATAGTAATAATTGTATCAGAACTTGATTTAACAATAGAATGTTTCCCTCTGGGTGGTGGATGTAAAACGGCAGCCGCTCTGTGTAATAACTGAAATATAGCCTAATCTGATTAGACTATATACAACTGTCAAACTACGTACTTTTCATATATCGATGTGCTATATTTACCACCGGGTACTGTGTCAATAGTAATATAATACACTATAAATAGAAGACAACTCGTTCTTGACCGCTGGCGGATAAAGTTACATAAAACAAGTACAATAATAAATAACTATAAATATATATTTTATAAGCTTGTGTTTTAAAAGTAATCATTAGATAGCATAATAGTGTTTATTGCATTGGACCTTATATCTCTAAGAGTGGGTACTCACATAACCTTAAGCTCATCATTCCGGCCCTGCCAATATTAAAATATAGTTTGGTTGCATTTGGTCCCCTGTATAAAAACCCTTCTATTTCGCAAACCTTATGAGAAATATCAGTAAACTATAAAAACTGACTTGCTTTCACTTGGTTATAAAAAAACCTTGGCTCCTTTTCGATTTTCAGATCATTTTTTAAACCTTAGATATAAGCATACATAAGGACAGACAAGAAAGCGACTTAGTTTTATCATCGTGATCTCAGCCATAGATTTCCACATAGAGCTATCCTGAGTCGCCTGCATCCATCGGCTTCCCGCCGCCTTGACCAGATCATCGGTTCATCGCGTGGGAGGCCGTCCTCTACTACGTTTGCTGGTTCGCGGTCGCCATTGCAGAACCTTGACGACGTGTATCGCCGGGTTTATACTATGTAGTAATTTCTGACTATTAAGTCAGTGCCTACATATTGTCATTGTTGTTATTATCAAAAGGGTCACTTAACACGTTGGCTGTCCAAGTTGATTTGGTCAAATGACACGCTACGTCCGCTTTATTTTTTAGGTTAAATGAATAAATGTGATGCTACTAGCTTCTTAAATATTATAACGTTACTACCTCCAGGGTTCTTTAAAATGTATTGCCCACAGAATTGCCCGCCGCATGCCCTATACGTAGTGCACGGACTCCTCACCTTGATTTTTGTTTCCTATATATAGTGCACGGACGCCATGGCTAACTACACAATGCCTACACATAGTCCACGGACAGCAAACGTGTTAATATTGCTGAATTTACAGAGCCTATAGCTATTTATAATGTTACAGTTACCAAAACTTAATTATCTACCTATTTAAAAGGAAATAAAGGGTGCTATTTTATTTTCTACTCGCTGATGTCGTATCGTAATTGTTTTCACTTTTGTACAACTTTGTCCTTGAAAAAAATTATCATACATTTTGGTACAGTCATTTAAAAGTTACACTGCAAGCACATACCCTATAGAGATGCAATATAAGAATTAAAGTTCTGTCAACTCAACAGTGCACCTTACTTTCAAGTTCATACCCAGTTCTAGTTTTTAAGCGTCTAGACTAGAGATCTGATCAATAAAAGGTAGGTTTAAGTAAGTAACGTTCAAAAGCACGAATTATATTCCAGATTCAATGAATTGTTATTGAATAAAATTTCAATTTATAAATTATTCATTCAA
Source organism: Musotima nitidalis (assembly GCA_949126915.1). Lineage (NCBI taxonomy): Eukaryota > Metazoa > Arthropoda > Insecta > Lepidoptera > Crambidae > Musotima > Musotima nitidalis. The sequence continues at coordinate 12,036,905 of OX421435.1, read as the reverse complement.
AAAAAATGCCTAAGAAATTTCCAGATTATAAAAATTATAAATTGTGTTTTAAATAATTTTAAAACTGAAAATTTTAATAAGTCTGTTTTCTATTGTGTTTATGGATAATTTTAAGAATATAGTACAAGTAACTCTTAACAAAATTTTATTTTAAGGGTCTCACAATGCCAAAGTAACAGCTACTCTGCAGTAAAAAATACAGTTTTCTTGTAAACTATCTTTCAAGTAAATTTACTTACACGTTGTAAAACAGGCATTTGATATCGCAATTTAAGGGTATGCGCTTGATATAAGCTGAACATAGATTAAGATTTTTTTTAATGGGTGAGGCATTTCATAATCCTAGTTTTAGTATTTGCTTATAATTACTAATGTAAGAGAAAGATAAAGTTGTTTGTTAATCACTTTTTTAGAGGCAAATACTTTGGGAACTGCTTCATTATTGCAGTTTTATAAGAATTCTTAAGTTTAATCGATTTATATATAACCCATGTTACTCGCGAAGAATTTAGCTTTATATTAAAGAAACAATTTTTTAAATCGGGCCAGTAATTTCGGAGCATATTCAAAGCAATCAAACAATCAAATATAGCTGGCTGGCAATGTTGTAAAAGAAATATGTGTGCGTATAGATAACAAAATAAACATATAAAAATGTTTAATATAATAACTTAGAAGTATTTAAATTGTATTATTTTATAAAATATTAATGCATTTTTGTGTCACTTTTGCTAAATAAACTTTATTTTAAGTAATTGCTTCTTTATTTATTTCTTCATAACAGCCTTATAGAGACCACTACCTGAACATAAGCCTTCCCAATAGATTGCATCTATTTGCTGATAATCAGCACGCTGGGCAGGCGAGTTAGGATTGCAGTTCCAGCCAGTATATAGCGCAGGATAAAGCTGCTGCCCATCATCTGGTAGGATTTCGACTCGTACGACTCTCCGTGAGATGAGAGGGGGTATTCCAGGCCGGAACCTCCACTAATGCTTGTCTGACAATAAAAAAAAATATACATACATTCACGCCTGTTTTCCCGAAGGGGTGGGCAGAGACATATTGTACGCCCACACTTCGCCAAATAAATAGTTGGTCCCACGCGATAGGTGGCGAGCCTATTGCCGCTTACCGGGCATTGTTATGTTTATTAGAGCCTCTTTCTTAATCAGCAGGAGCAACACTTGCAGGTGAAGTTGATTCGGGCTCCTTAGGTCTTGGTAGGATCCCTATTCACTAAAAAAATTATACTACAGGAAATATTCGCTTCATCTAAACCCATTAACGTTTCATTACTGAGCACGGCCCTTCTCTCATGAACCAAGGTCAGAGGTTATCGGGTCATATTCCTCCTCGCAGTCTGTATTTATTATAAAGAAACACAATATAGTTCGCTTTCATTGAAGTCTATGAACGCCGAATGATCGATAAAAATAATTTCTGTGTCGAACTAAAAAAACTTGTTTAAACTTAATAAAAATATTTTACACCTTGGATTACCTACATTACAACCTATTTACACATAAATAATGTTACATTCTAATAGTGAAAGTATTTTTGGAATCGGCCCAGTAGTAGTTGAGTTTATTCATTAACTTTTTTTCCTCTTTCTATTATGAGAAAAATATTGTAAGCTATTAGGAAGGGAAAAGGGGTAAAGTAAAACATAATATTAGGTTAATTATTTTATTCCTGTAAGTTTACCAATAATATTGCTGGATAATAAACACTATTTTTAATATGTAAAGCCCATAAAATCCAAATTTTGTATACAAATACACTATAAAAAATTTTGATATCATTAAAAATACACGTTGAAAAAATAAATGCACTTATCAGCGCCTTCTACATGGCATCATTTACTAATATTTTTGGCAAAAACCTTACATTTATAATTAGTTTTATTATTACCACATGGAAAAATTGCTCATTACTGTTACATGGTAATAATATCAGCACTCCACTTACGTTTCATAAAAATTTAAAAATAAAAACTGACTTCAATTCAGAAAAATAAATAGTTCAATGAAGAAAAAGAATTATGCATTAATGACTAAATTTACAAAATGTATACCAAATTAACATGACTATACTTTTAAATGTAATTTAAGGCCTGATTGGCCTGATTATTTTTTGGAAATTCCTCTTGCCATTTATTTTACCTAGGACACTGTAAAAATGTTACAAATAAAAGATTTTTTAAATATTATTTTACTTAATGGCAAGAAAGGCTATATAAGATTTAAGATGCAATTCATAAATCCCGCACTCCCGTCCCATAGTTGGCACCGCCTGCCCTGTTCAATGCGTCTTTGAATTGATCAATATCTATTTCTGCTTGACTCTCCAATTGTAACTCCACAGCAAAATTCTGAAATAAATATATATATTAATAAATAAACATTTTAAAAATACAATTTTTAATTACTTATACATTTGAAAATGTAAAGCGAAGACGGCGTTATAAGACCGCGCTTTGTTTTGTCTATGGAAAGACATTGACAGCAGCTAAAAGCGCGGCAAATTTATTGTTGAGTAATGTCAAATGGCGAGTTTCGTATTGTGTTGATGTAAACAAATAATTAAATAAAAATGGAAGAATTATACAATAAAGTGCCCTGCAGAGAATCACAAATCGATGAATTGATTAATTTGCTTGGAGAAGATGACGAACCACTGCCGTGTTCAATATTTGTTAGCGGAAGTATGGGAACTGGAAAGACGTTATGTGTAACTTCGGTATTGCAGTATTTAAGATATCGCCACTCTATAATCGATTGTATCGAATGTTATTCACCCAAAATAATGTACGAATCAATATTACTTGGCTTGGAATATGATGACATTGAGATTAAATGTGACTCAATGTTAGACTTCACTAATTGTATGAATCGTATTGGTCATAACCTAACTTCGTATGAGCCGATTATATTAGTGTTTGATCGTGCAGAAAGGCTCAGAAACATGGATCACAATGCTTTATGCACGTTATTGCGACTTCGAGAACTCTGTACCCTCAACATTTGCACCATATTTATCACGCATTTGGTATTTGACAACTTCTACTTCAAAATAGGAATCAGGGAACCAATAAAGATGTATTTTGTGAATTATAATAAAGAAGAATTGTTTAAAATTATCTATAAACATCAAAAATCATTTGTTAGATACATATTAAGCAATCATGTAGTTGATAATGATTTGAGAGAAGAGATAGAAAAACCTGAGCTATTTGCCAACTTTCTTAATGCATTTCTGAGTGTGTTCTATAGACCGTGTCGTGATTTAATTGAATTGCAACATATGGCTCGCGTAAACTTCGTGAAATATTGTGAGCCTATTATAAATAGAGAAATTCAAGCCCAAGATCTTACAAAACTATGGAGGCATATTTCACCGATACTAAAGGCAAGTTTAGAACTGCTCTATCTCCGAATAAGCTCAACGAAGTGGAACAAACAATCTCCAGGGAAAGAAAATAGTCAAGTAGATTCTAATGCGTATAACTTTGAAAACACACTGAAACAAGAACTTACATCTACCAAAACATTTGCACAAAGCTTCGAACTACCATATTATGCAAAATTCCTATTAATAGCAGCATATTTAGCCAGTTACAATCCTCCAAAGGAAGACAAAAGATTATTTATGAAATACCATGGGAAACAACGAAAACGAATGCAACAAGTAAAAGCAAAAGCTAAAATCAACGAAAAGTTAAACACGCAGCTAGGCCCAAAAGTATTCACTTTAGACCGTTTACTGGCTATTTTTTATGCTATATTAGAGGAAAAAATTGGTCTCACAAGTAACCTTTTGGCTCAGATAGCCACGTTAGTTGAATTAAAACTTATAGCTGGGAGTAAAGAAATAGACTTAGACACAGCTAAATACAAGTGCATAGTTGGGTACGATTTTATAGCAGCTGTGGCACAAACAGTATCTTTTAATGTCCGAAAGTATTTGTATGATTTTATGTGATTAAAGTGTTATTATTCAACTTATACATTTAAATTATCTGTGACCCATTAGATAGATTTGTTTCTGTATCTTGGCTTCATCAGTAGATTGCATACCGAAGCTTGTTTTGATTTTTGTATTATAATTTTAATTACTTTTTTATAATTTTTCACATAGTTGATGCACATACTAGTCTTTTGCAGTACGTCAAAGCGTATTTAGCCCTAATAGACAATAGGTACAAGGTCAGCGGCTCTAAAGAGTCTTAAATATTCAATAGGCCCTTGTTTAAAACTTACAAATGAACAGTTCTGACATTTTAGGACCAAAGATGTCAGATGGAGTAGAGGGTTCCTACCATCATCTTTGCAGCCTAAGCTAAAATCACATGCAAGTAGTGCACCTAAATGGACGAGGATCTGGCAAGCCTAGAAGTTCCCGCTAAGCAGCAATAGGCTCGTCACCTATTACGTGTCACCAACAACATGCTATATTAATGCCTCTGCCTACCTACTTCGGGGATACAAGCGTGATGGTATTCATGTAAATGTCATAGTGCAAAATTTTTGTTCATATTAACCACTTTTTAAATTATTTTGAAGTCATTACGCACCCTGAATGAATCGGCTGCAACCCAGTATTCACAACTGTTGTAATTGTTTTTTTTTGCATATTCTATTTAGTTTTTTATCTCAAATTTTATGTTGCACCAATAAACTATTAATTATAAAACCTCAACATTAATTAGTGTACAACTTACGGAAATAATATCTTTGATGATGGCTTTGTCGGTGGACATCTTGGCTCTGTTGATAACGGACACGTTGGGCCCCACCCATGTCATGAACATAAACTTTTTGCGTTTAGACATCTCGTCACCCATTTGCAACCTGCAAAATAAATAATTTACATATAATTACCAGTGCCTACCTTGTCGGCGTAAAGACACAGTAGAGCAAACCACCGGACCGTCGTGTCGTCGTAGTGGCGATCGGCGGTGGCGACATCTCGCGTTCGGTCCGGAGCCAGAGGGGATGGGGGACTTTCGCCTCCTTTTACGAAGCAGGCATCCACGCAGACGGCGGAACGAGAGACAGAATTCCGCCGCAGGCTTCGGGCTCCCCAAGGTGTCAGGAGCCGCAAGACAACTTGTAGGCGCTGGCTTGTAGACGGCGAGTAACTAGTAACTCTCCGCCCGCCCGCCTTCTTAAAGCGACAGGCCGCGTCGACGTGAAACAGTTTTTAAAAAGTGCAACGGGCGAGTAATGTCCCTAGTGTTGCAAGAATCCATCAGGTTAGTCACATGCGTGTGTGCCAGAGTGGTATTTAAAAAAATTGTGCAAATTCCAATCTGTAGAACGCTGTGGAATCTTATACAAATATCTTTTATTGTATGAGTCTTTTAGCTTCTCGCGTAGCTTGGTAGCTAAATGCTTACCTGAGGTATCCGAAAGCTCTCTCATCGTCGGAGAACTGCGTCCGGAACTCGGTGAAGTCGCTCCCCCGTGCCGAGCACACTATCCGAGCACCTTCGAACTTGAACACCGCCCTGGGGGAAATCATACTTTATCATTTTTATTTACTGCTGTTGATATTCAATGCTGTTGATGATGGTGAAAATAGCCAACTGCCGAATAATGTATTGTAATTAGTAAAAAATGCTTAGGAGCGCTGTCATGGTGATTCCAACCCTGAGCAGGCCTATTGACGCCTTCGGGGGACGTTGGCCGCGGGCGGGGTGTCAGAAGCCTTATACTTTGAAGCTGGCCCCCCGCCCCTTTTTCAACAGCAGTGGGCGTAGTCGGAAGTATTTTTAGTGGGTAGGACTATTGGCGGTCGGGTCTACCGCAGTGAGCCCCACACTCCCCTCTCGGTCCCCCCATTGGCCGGGTGGCATTGCGTAAACAGCATTATTTTACCGACGATAAAAAAAAAGACTTAAGTCCAGGCCCCAGGGTCTGCTTACTGGTCTAACCAGATTTGGCTGAACTTCAGTTATTATATGAAGCAACAGCTATCTGATGACGAACAAACCCAAAGGGCAACATCATTCTATGGTTAAATCAGTTATCAGAAGGCACTGACTTCCTAATAACGATTGCCATAGATGTTCATGACAGCGAAGACTAACATCTTAACGTGCATTTCGAAGCACAAAACAAGCAATAATTACGCACATAACTTCGAAAAGACATGGTGCGCTACCAGGGTTTTGATCCCTGGTTACCGCGGCCTTGGTGTTACAGGCTCAAGAAGAACCACGGATGGTTTTTAGTCAGTAGAAGTCTGACACACCCTCCCGCTCCACCCACAGCGGGAGAAGGTCATTTGATGATTTTCCATCCCAAAAAAAAAAAAAAGGGTTTTGATCCCTAAACCCTCTGATTCAGAAGTATGTTAGCTTTCAGCGTCTATTCTATGCGTAGGCCTTTCCATACAACATCGTTGATTCTATGGTCACGAGCTGATATTGCTGAATAAGTGTGAGCAGTCTTTCATCCTTAATTCATCATCATCTCAGTGAGCAGTGCCGTAACTAGAGCGGTGCCAGCAGTGCCCAGGCACAGGGCGCAGAAATGACCAGACTAGTATCTAGTTTTATCTTATGCATTGTGGCTAGTAGGTACATTTTGTTTTATTGCGAACATGGTGTAGACGCGCCCTACTGTACCTGGCCTGTATTTTAGAGCATGGTCAGAGCATTTTTTAAGGGCGCAGTTTTGAAAGCTCGCACCGGGTGCATAAAAGGCTAGTTACGGCACTGCATATGAGACGTCATATATACTTCTGAGCATAGGCTTCCCCAACAAAGTTCCACATAGAGCGATCCTGAGTCGCCTGCATCCATCGGCTTCCCGCCGCCTTCACCAGATATATATTAACGCTTCTATTAAAACCTTACCATTCTGTAAGTGAGGTATCGGATCTGACGTCGTCGTACGCCGCGCGTATCGTATCTCTGTCCAAACCGGTAGTCATTGTTACCTGCAACAAAAAAATAGTTTATAATCTAACCTAGATTTAAATCATTACAACTCTAATCTAAAAATAAAATAAAATCTAATAAATTTGAATTAATAAAAATATAATAAAAATATGAAAATATGTCTTTTCATTTCTTCTCAGATATGGAAATTTAAAAAAATACTACTCGTACATTAAAATAAAGAAACAGGTTGCATGATATCGCAAAAGGCTCCCGCTCAGTACTTGCAGTGAGTCACTCCCAGAGTAATTGCCAGTGCCAATTTCTTCACAGTCAAAGTTAAAGGTGTATAGGGATCCTACCAAGACCTGAGGAGCCCAAGCCAACCTCACCTGCAAGTGGTGCACCTGCCTATCAACGGACGAGGCTCTGGCGAACATAACAGTGCCCGGTAAGCGGCAATAGGCTCGCCACCTATTACGTGGGACCAACGACATAATTGGCCAAATGGGGGCGTATAATATGCCTCTGCCTACCCCTTCGGAGGATGTCGCCATTAAGATAATAACAAAATAAAGAAAACAACAAACAAACTAAACAACAACTAACAAAATAAAAAAAAGATAATAATAAAAAAAACTAGACATAGATCTCACTTCATACCTTTATGTTTATTAATAAAAATTATATAATTTCTTTCAGGTTCAGGACTCATTTCGTTAGTTATAAAATTGCCTAAACTGTTATTATTCCATCCAATCTTATGATTCCATTCGTGCTTTTTCAAATGATGCATTTTGGAAGAAAATATTAAGAGACCCGGGTCTTATAAACACATATTCAGGCACGTGCTTCTGTGCTTCAGACGACACGTTAAGATATTGAGCAAAGTGTGGGCGTATAATATGCCTCTGCCTACCCCTTCGGCTGGAATGCAGGGTGGTGGTTGATTGCCGGCGCGAGGTTCCTGAAGACACCAGGCAGCCTTCCGGAAGCCTTTAGCGACGTTAAGGCGCTGATAGGATTCCTGGAGGAACTGGGATGGCTGGAGTAATCCAGCTCTCACCCTCCTACGCAAAATGGACGCATGGGACGTCTAATGGCGAAAAAAGCCGGCACGACGAAGAAGAAGAACCTCATCGGGGAAACAGGCGTGATTGTACATATGATAGTCGTAAAGCCATGTTAGAGCCCTATTGGGCGGTTTGAATATCTAACAGCACCTCCACACAGCTGCCTCTATCAATCCACACTGGGTCCGCGTGGTGAAGCTTGCCCCAAACCCCCCTCCTTACCTTGCTTCATGAGGGGTCATCCATAAATTACGTCACTCGAATTTCATAATTTTAAGACCCCCCACTGTTCTTGTCACAGCTGGTCACACTTGTGAGAGTGTGACTCCTTAGTGTGATGTCACATATTTTGAAATCGTACAGCAAGAAATAATTACATCAAAACAGCAGTTCCAAATTTTGCATAGGACCTGAATTTTGAACTGTGACGTCACGAGATTTAGGATCTCTCCCATTCCCTTGTCACACCATGTCACACTTCATCAACCACCTCCCACCCCTTTAACGTGTGACGTAATTTATAAATAGCCCCCTGAGGTCTGTGCTCAATAGTGGGACGTTAATGGACTGTCATGATAATCATGAAGGGACAATCCAGCACGTGTATAAGAAAAGTAACAAGGTTATGTGTTTGCCTTTGTTTATACCACAAGGGGCCCAGCTGATAGAAACTGGGCGCTTAACTAGCCTATGGACGCTTGTAACACCATGGCTATCACCAACGCGTTGCCCACCCATTAAAAAGTAAAATAATTAAATGCATGACACATAGATGGTAAAAATAATAGGTCTACATGTGGCGCCCTGGATGTGCCACAAACAAAATGCTCCAAAGAATGCGACTGCAATTATCGCTATGTCGTAGGTGTGGAGACGAAGAGGAGGCTATGGAACACCTGCTGTGTACCTGTGACTCGCTGGCTGCTTGCCGAATGGGTCTCCTGGGGGTGGCGTACCCACAACCAAGAGACTATGGGCTAATCTGCAAAGACTGTCATAAAGATGATGGCAACAATATTTGGAGTGAAAGGCAAGGGGATGCACAAAAGATCCGACATAAGGGTCAAAGTGCGCCACGGACAGTCTGTGGCCTCCGACATAAGATAAGATAAGACGTCCTGGAAAGAATGGCATAGCAACTAACGAAGGCTTACAAAGCCCATTGTTAAATAATTAAAAAATAGAGCCCCATACTGCAATCACTTCGGAAAAGCCAAGGAGCTGATTTCTCAATCCATGTGTACGTGAAGAACGCCAAATAATCACTCAAAAAAAATGATTTTTCTGTTGTGTCTAAGACCGATGTTTCAAATACCTTGGAAGAACATGACAACCCAGAATGACAGGACTCCACATCATGCACGTCTTCACTAGAACAGGATCCCTCTTCCTTCTCCTTATTCACAATTGAATACAGTTCATTCAGCCTATTCTTCAGTACTTTAAGTTCCACTTTCATCTTCTTCCTATCCACGACAAAGTCGTCCAGAGATGTCAGTTTCTCAGTCACTTGACCCAATACCTTCTTCAAACCATCAACGTTTTTGGTCAAAACCTCGAATTTTGCTATCATATCACACTGCTTGTCCGTCAGTCGTAATAAGTCATTCTGTATCGCTTTGTATGACCCCTCCATGTGCAATTTTAAGTCTTCGTTTTCCATTTTAATTGATGCCAATTTTTTATTTAATCATGTTACACTAATGTGATTTTTGGATTGAATTTGCTATGTCCGCTAAATAATTATGTACATAAAATTGAAATTGCTATTTTGATGGTCTTAATTTGACATTAGTTGACAAGTTAAAAAAAAAGATTGACTCACAACAGCCAATATAAAAATAAAGAGGCCGGATCAAAAACTTTGCAGAACTTTTTAGTTAATCTTCGTATGTAAAATGTTGCTGGATTATGAAATGTAGCGTCACTAAATTTTGGATCCCTCCCATCCCCTTGTTACACTTCATCAACCCCCTTCAACCCCATTAATGTGTGATGTAATTTATAGATAACCCCCAATATACATTTAAAAAAATATTATTTAAAATACCTTTTTTTCTATCATTGCAAAACACTTAACTTAGCTATTTATTAGAAAGTTTAATTTAATACAACTCACTTTAAAATCACGTTTTTATACTAATTAATGATTTATAACTTGTAATACATAATTAAATCATGTATAATAGTTAATTTAAAAAGTTACCTTAATCATTACAAAAAATATCAGTTAAGAAATGTCGACACAAATAAAATAACAAATTTGACAGTTTTAAGTGCGACATTGCCGCTTTTACGTGTATTATAACGTATTCAATAATTCATCATTAGAAAAGAAGCAAGTAATAAAAAAACTGAGCAATACAATCAGATTAATTAAGAATTTCTGAATAACGCCCGTACTGTCGGCCTTACAACAGGTTTAACAAGTCTGTTCAAAATTGAGTCTTATTTCTAGAGTAGACATACATTCACACCTGTTTTCCCGAAGGGGTAGGCAGAGGCTTATTATTCGCCACACTTCGCCAATTGTATAGTCCCATGTAATAAAATAGGTGGCGAGCCTATTGCCGCATACCGGGCACTGTTATGTTCGCCAGAGCATCGTCCGTTGGTCGGCAGGTGCACCACTGCAGGTGAGGTTGGCTTGGGCTCCTAAAGTTAGGATCCCTATACATTTCTAGAGTAGGTACTGTTTTTTTTTAGATACGTATTCACTTTTCAAGATTATGTGCCAGTGTCAAATGCAGCGTTTTTATTATTTAGTCACAGACAAAGTTAAGTAAAGTCCGTCGAGTCAAGTCAAAATCAAGTTTCAGTAACCCAGTAAAGTAGTAGAGACTAAAGACTTATTTATCAGGGACAACTACGAGTTTTAAAGCCAACACGTAAAAATCACAATTCACAGTAATAACACTTTCCTACACGGACATACGTTGCATAAAAAGTTATGTCTAAAAATCTACTATATTATACAGCACCTTTGAGGTGGCGTATTGTGAATTTTGTGTATGTTCTGTTTTTATTTAATTTTTTTTTTTATAATAGTTTTTCTGTCCAGTGTTATGGGCTTTTCTGTTCAATGATTTTTATTTAATTTTTTTTTTGTTTTTTTGTGTTGTCATTTGGTTTTACTGTCGAATTTAATTTACCTGTTGTTTGCCTAATAATTTTGTTTTTGTGGTCTGATTGGAGCCACTGAAAATCAGCGTCTTGACATTTCTTTGTCAGGGCATGAGCTGAGTGGCATCCATTTCGGTAGCAATGTGCTCTTTTAGTTTTAGTTTCTTTTTTTTGTAATATTCATGGTGTAAAATTGCTCCGAATAAACATTTACTTTACTTTACTATATTTACACATAAAAACTTGAATGTACACTGGTTTTAGAAAATATAATACTGCCACGATGTGTCTTTTTCGCGTTAGCGCCAAAAAACCCCCGATAGCCTAATTATTTTTATTCTTCTAAATTTAAAAAAACAAGAAGCGTGATGCTGTTTTGTTTATTATTAGCTGATATACATATGATATTTAAAGTTATTTAAGCAATCTTGTTTAAGTATCTTTAAAATAAATACGTAAAAAATAAATAAATAGTTTCTAACAATTACACCAATTATTTAGTTCCAAAATAAGTATCATTAAGAACTTGTGTTATGGATACTAAATAATGGATAAACATACTTAATATACATAGAAAACACCCAGACCAGAACAAATATTCATTGTTCATGCACACAAAGATTTGTCCTGTGTGGGAATCGAACCCACGACCTCTGGAGTGAAGTGACTATACTGTACTGTGTAAGTAGGTATACTGACCTCCACGCCATATCGGTCGTCAAAAATCAATATAAACAATGCTAATAACAGAATTATACGCGGACGAAGTTGCGGGCGAACCACTAGTAAGTTATATATTGACATAAATAAGTGCTCCATCGATGCTCAAATTGAACCAAGCAACTTTAATTTTCTTTTTCAATAACGTCACAGTGTTACGCTTGGCGTGCGGTTGAGTGTACAAGAGAGTTTCTGAGGCTGAACACAGATCTGCTTCGTCTCCGGCCGATCACTTTCATTTCAGTGAAAACGTAACGTAAAAAGTGGTGTTTGGTCCAAGTTAACTGCTTTTAGCTGTTGCTCCAGAATAATTATGTGACTGAGGCAAATAATAATAAAGTAGTGGGTAAAGGTAGGCAAATGAGCTAATTCAAAAATTACGCTGTAGTCTTACAAACCTCACAGTAGGTTATCAAGGAACTGCGGGACTGTCCGAAAGGGTTACCGCGGCCTCTGGACTTAGCAGGCACAATGAACATGGATGGTTTTTAGTCAGTAATAGTCTGACACACCCTCCCGCTCCACCCACAGCGGGGGAAGGTCATTAGATGATTTTCCATCCGAAAAAAAAAAAGTTATTAAGGAAAATAATGATTAAGTACATACATACTAGATATAGTTTTAAGGTTCTTTTGATTTTTGTGTTTCAATTGTATTAAATAAATATCTTTTTGTTAATTTATTGATTCAGGCGTTACTTTGCGGAAATCCATTGTAAGCAAGTGATGGATTAAAAATATCTTTGTAACAATTCCCGCGCTACTATAATTTCCCGAAAAATCGAGAAACTATTCAACAAGACACGTGTTTCGCCCTTACACAGGGCATCTTCAGGTAAGATAGGAGCCTCAGAACAACGATGTCTTCACGACCAACGCTGAAACGTGAGATGACTCTTACAAGATTGTTACAAAGATATTTTTAATCCATCACTTGCTTATCTTTTTGTTAGTTTTGTTCTATATATTATTGTGCCCACCAGGGTTCCAAAAAATACTGTTTGTCGTAATATGTTAACACCTAATGAAAACTTATGGAGTGTAATAAAGAGTTGAGTAATAAATAAATAAATATTTTCTGACAATTACACCAATTATTTAGTTCCAAGATAAGTATCATTAAGAACTTGTGTTATGGATACTACATAACGGATAAACAGACATAAATACTTTTTTTTTTTTGAAAAATACATCTTTAAACACTCTTAAAATCCTTAAAATATTCTAACTATTGCAAATCACTCTAATGCCCTGCTCCCAGATTACCTGGCATCGGCGCATTTTTTATTTGTAACCGATTCTAGCAAAGAGCAGAGGATCCCAAGCCAACCTCAACCAAGTGGTGCACCTGTCGATCAACGGATGAGGCTCTGGGAAATATAAAAGTTCCCGATAACCGGCAATAGACTCGCCACCTATTACGAGGGACCAACAATATAACTGGCGAAATGTGGGCGTATAATATGCCTCTGCCTACCCCTTCGGGGAAATAGGAGTGACATTATTTATATCACTTAACGCTCAGAAACGCTAAACGCCTTTCCCTTGTTCCATCATATATGAAGGTGCATAATTAGTAATTAAATTACACAGAAAAGTGATTGTATGATAAATACCTACGTACTCAACGAATTTGTTGTTTGTGTATAATTATATTATGCGTTCACGATCCGTGACGCTTCTGTAAGTTTATACGAACATTTACATGATGTTACATCAGAGTTATGAGGCAAAATGAATTTCTTTAATTACATTTTCTACTTTACGAAAAAAATAACAGAATAATTAATTTACAAATTATCCTATGTCTTCATCTGTCCTCAAAATAAGCAGAGATTGCGTTCTGATTTTGAATGGAGACTTTATTATAGATTCTGTGAGGATTTAGAATAAACACGGGAAACGTTCCTGCATTTGTCTACTTTGCCGAAGAAGTTATATCTAAAACAACACAATATTTACACATAAAACTCGAAATTACACTAGTATTGGAAAATTAAATATAGGTGTAAAGGGATCCTTTTTTTTTTTTTTTTTGATTTACGTCGGTAACAAAATGCATTTACGCACTGTCTCCCGGCCAAAGGGGGGACCGAGAGAGATGTGTAGGACTTACCACCGGCAGACACGACCGCCAGCAGTAATACCCACTAAAAATCTTCCGACGACGCCCGCCGCTTGTTGAGAAAGAGGCGAGGCGACAGTACCTGGGTTGCAGCTCTGACACCCCGCCCGCGGCCAACGTCCCCCGGACCAAAACCGGGAGGACCTCCTCAGAGAGACGCAGTGGACGCGCCCCTCCTACCTCCCTGTGCGACCATAGCGTGTGTGGCCGACTTCTCGGAGGGTCCATGGTTAGACAGCAGGGGCCCCCTGCCCCCGCTTCCTAAGACCCTCCCGGCGCTGCTTGTCGGGCCCTCCTGGCCCGCCCGCTGCGCCCTCCACAGATCCCTCTTAGTTTTTCCCCCGGTAGTCAGTACTAAGGGCACCCAGAGTCGCCAATCTCTGGGTGTTACCTTTTCCCTAGCGCCTCCTGCGCACTACCGGGAGGTACTCAGCCCCCCCACCACGACAAGGTGGAGACCAGTCGGGGGGGTGTAAAGGGATCCTACCAAGACCTAAGGAGCCCAAACCAACCTCACCTGCAAGTGGTGCACCTGCCGATCAACGGACGAGGCTCTGGCGAACATAAAAGTGTACGATAAGCGGCGATCTATAGACGGACGAGGTTCTGGCGAACATAAAAGTGCCCGATAAGCGGCGATCTATCAACGGACGAGGCTCTGGCGAACATAAAAGTGCCCGATAAGCGGCGATCTATCAACGGACGAGGCTCTGGCGAACATAAAAGTGCCCGATTAGCGGCGATCTATCAACGGACGAGGCTCTGGCGAACATAAAAGTGCCCGATAAGCGGCGATCTATCAACGGACGAGGCTCTGGCGAACATAAAAGTGCCCGATAAGCGGCGATCTATCAACGGACGAGGCTCTGGCGAACATAAAAGTGCCCGATAAGCGGCGATCTATCAACGGACGAGGCTCTGGCGAACATAAAAGTGCCCGATAAGCGGCGATCTATTACGTAACTTTACGTGGGACCAAAATATATTTGGCGAAGTGTGGGCGTATAATATGCCTCAGCCTACCCCTTCGGGCCTTCGGCGTGAATGTATGTATGTAGAAAATAAAATATTGCCGAGGAATGTCTTTTTTCCCGTTGGCGCCAAAACCTCAACCAAAAACAAAACTTTTTTGTGCGTAATTTTTTTGATCAAATCCTTTCGAGTGTTGCATGTTGTCGTTTAAGCAACACTTTAAAAACCATTTACTGTAATTGCGGTTATCAGAACCAAAATGCAATGCCTATTGACTGCACAATTTCAGTCTTGTGAAACTTTTACAATTGTTATGTACCTACTTGTGCAGTTAATAAATATATCTTTCTTTCTTTCTTTGTCCCCATGTCTAGGATGGTTACGGATCAGGCACTAATTAAACTAAGCAAGCTTATGCTGAAGTTACAATTGCAATGAATTATTTGATGCAGCTTCTTCTATAGGCCGAATTGGGCGAATTTAAAAATATTTGTGGCACCGAGCTCCTGCCGCTACCAATCCGTAATATATATATATATTCATATTCATGCATACAAAGATTTATCCTGTGTGGGAATCTAACTCACGACCTCAGCGGAGTACAAGTATACCGACCTCCACGCCATATCGGTCACCAGAGGGCCTACCGCCGAGTTCGATGGCAATCGATTATAAGGCAAAATGGATTTCAAATTGATTCTGTCGTACCGCCGAACTCATGGAAATCGAAACAAAATGGCGTTCTCCATTTACCTATTGGTCTGTCACGGACTGAAGGTCATGAATGAGAGGTGGCTGTCGGCAGATTCCCCTGTACGGATTAATGAACGCAAAACAAAGTTTGATCTAGATGGATTACCGGTAATCCATCGAATTCGGCGGTAGGCCCCCAGAAGGACGATAAAAAGACTTGTATTTTATTTTTAGGTATAACTTTAAATATACTGTTTTATCTTGGTAGGTACTGCAAGAGCGAATATGCTAAGTAGTTGTTTAATTATGTCGATTTTGTGTACATAACATAGCCAGTTGTTTCATACGACTGTCGACGGGTTGTGACTAACCAGGGATATTAATAGTCATCCTGTTTATTGTAACGTCATTCCTAAACATATTTTGTGCATCACGTTCGGAAATCTCGGTAGCCGTTCGAGTTATCAAAATCAAAATACTTTTTATTTCATAAACTATTACATATTACTTAAAAACGTCAAAATTATAAAACAATAACAAAAACAAATAAAATATAATTATACTAAAATCACGAAGCTTAGATTCACTTGCAACCAAACAATTTAAAAAAACAAAAAATATTTGAGTGCAAGTGAATCTAAGTGCCAGTCCCGAGCCACCGCTCTGTAAGAAGAACTGGCAAGAAACTCACAGGCTATGCTCTTTTAAATTTTCGATTGGTTAGTTACAATCTTCATTTGTCTGTGACGCTATACAATGCAACATAATATAACAATATTCATGCTTTAAGCCATTCATATTAGAATAGCCTGTATGAAACGGCAGTTTAATCCCAAGCATTTTTATCAGCCATATAGTCTTTAATAGCTGACTGGATAAAAGTATTGGAAAGAGGTTCATTTAAAAAAGTTTAAATTATTTATATAGTATATAGGGATCCTAACAGGACCTGAGGAGCCCAAACCAACCTCACCTGCAAGTAGTGCACCTGCCGATTAATGGACTAGGCTCTGGCGAGTATTAAAGCTGACACTCATTGCCACCACCTAACACTATTTCTTGTTTTTGTTTTGTGTGGCAATAAAAGTCTTTTTAATCTTTATTTATTTTATTAAGCTACGCCCTGCGGTTTTATCCGCGTGGTCCCCGTTCCCGTGGAAATATCGGGATAAGGAGTGTCCTATATGTTAGTCCAGGACTGCAGCTATACACGTACAAAGTTTCATCACAATCGCTCCAGTAGTTTTTGCGTGAAAGAGTAACAAACATCCATCCACAAATACAAACTTTCACGTTTATAATATTAGTAGGAAGTAGGATTGCATAGCTTCTATCGCGGGCCTTAAGCGTGGAGACCGAATTATTAGGAAAGCCTATGTTCAGCAGTGGACTTTCTTGGGCTGATGATGATGATGATGTTTCTGTCCACCCCAAAGAGGATATATGGGCTTACAAAGTCACATACAAAAGCAAGTCAATATTATACAATGAGTATGTACTTTATTTTTAATGTTGGCGACGGGCTAGCCACCTCTTTTGATACGTTTCGTTCACAGAGCTCTATGCTGAAAGTGTCTTGTGGTACCGGTCTATATGCCACCCCCTCTCATCTCACAGGGAATCAAGAGATTTTTTACCAGGTGATGGGCAGCAGCGTCATCCTGCGTAATGGCTTGAATTGACCAGCGTGGTTATTATGGGCAAATACCCCCAATAGAATGTAATCTATTCAATCAATCAAATAGTCTATTGCCTAGGTTACATGATAGGTGTTACAGTACAGGTTTAGATCTAGCTGTGGTCTGCCTCATGGGCGTACAATAGTTGCGATTTCATATAACACGAAATCAGATTTTATGGATTTTAAAAGTAATAATAACAAGTCGGACTTTGTCAAAAGTTTATAGTGATAAGTTGTTTAAATATTCATTGACATAATTTCAACTTAAAGAGATTTTGGGAACGCAGCAGACGTATTTGCTAATAACAATAATAAAAAAAAATATTTTCTGACAATTACACCAATTATTTAGTTCCAAGATAAGTATCATTAAGAACTTGTGTTATGGATACTAAACAACGGATAAACATACTTAAATACTTTTTTATTGTAAATACATACTTAATATACATAGGAAAACACCCAGACCAAATATTCATGTTCATGCACACAAAGATTTGTCCTGTGTGGGAATCGAACCCACGACCTCTGGAGTGAAGTGTAGGTGTACTGACCTCCACGTCACCGTCGCGTTATTGGGGAGGTTAGTTCAGCAGTGGCCTCACAACAATGACCTTTCAACTCACAAGGATGATATAGACGTGATCAAAGCCACAAACAACAGCTAGTCAATACAAGTAGGGCACTGTACTATTGACGTCAACAGGCGGTTATCCTCATCGTGAAGTTTATAAATGTCCCCAAGTTTGGTGAACTCGGCCGGGTGACGTGGCAGTTATAATTATAAAACGGCAGACCGCTAACCTTGGACGGGCCGTCAGGATTCTCGTTATTGTAAAACAAAATGTATGGAATTCACTGTCATGTAGTTATAACTAATATCATATAAAAGTTAAGGATAATGAGAATTTCGCCTAATTTTAAATTTATTGTAAAATTGTGTTTCTATGTGTGTCGTATAGTATAAAAAAGAGTCGCTTTCCTATGACTGACCCTAAAACTAGATCTTTAAAACTACGCAACAGATTTTGATGCAGTTTTTTTAATAGAATTTAAGTGACTCAAGAGGAAGGTTAATATGTACGTCACGGGAAATCGCGGACGGCCACTAGTGTGTTTATAATAAAAGTATAAAGTATAAGTAAGAAGGTTGACTTCGCGTGACCTACATTATGATTAATATATAGAACGTAAGAGTAACGATATTAAGCATGATCCCTAATTATAAGTTGATTGTGAATCATGTTTTAGAATTAACTGTAATAGTAGAAAATAAATATATTCAGGGTGTATAGGGATCCTACCAGGTCCTAGGGAGTCCAAGCCAACCTCACCTGCAAGTGGTGCACCTGCCGATCAACGGACGAGGCTCTGGCGAACATAACAGTGCCCGGTAAGTGGGAATAGGCTCGTCTGTTGATCAACAGGTGCAGAAAGACATGTACTATTGCAGGTTAGGTTGGCTTGGGCTTCTTAGATGTTGTTAGAATCCCTATACACGCATTACATGCATACTATTTTAAATAAAATGTAGCATTAATCAAATTATGAACTGTTGTACAGTGATAATCAAATTCAGACCATTATAGTTTACTAAGTATACCTCTACCGAGTAGGTACCAATCGAATACTTGCGGTCGATTAACCTGGTATGACAAGGTTGCGGTCGATTTATAAGTAATATGTAAAAGAAAAAAAATGAGATGGTTGGGAGGGAAAGACCTGCCATGACCAAATTCAGAAAATTTTGGAGAAAGGGCAGGTCAAAAGTACCCTAAACCGACAAGGTTAATGAGTGTGAATGTGCTAAAACTGTGTGCCAAGATCGTAGCAAGTGGAAGAATGTGATCTGCCCCTACGGCGTGACATTATGTATGTATGTATATAAACAAAGATTCTTAAAAATGCATTTTACATAGTCCTTCTCGACCCAAGCTGAGAAATTCTGTATTACTTTTGAAGTACTGACGACCGATATGGCGTGGAGGTCAGTATACCTACACTTCACTCCAGAGGTCGTGGGTTCGATTCCCACACAGGACAATTCTTTGTGTGCATGAATATGAATATTTGTTCTGGTCTGGGTGTTTTCCTATGTATATCAAGTATGTATTTACAAAAAAAAAGTATGTAAGTAGATATGTTTATCCGTTGTTTAGTATCCATAACACAAGTTCTTAATGATACTTATCTTGGAACTAAATAATTCGTGTAATTGTTAGAAAATATTTATTTAATGAATAATAAATAAATATTTTAGACATTTTTTTAAGTAAAAACATACTTAATGTACATATGTAAAACCAAGACAAAAGAACAAATATTTCATGTTCATGATTCAAATATTTGGCCTGTGTGGGAATCGAACCCACGAGGTACCCTGACCTCCAACGCCATAACGGTCGTCACGTTATATATCTGTGTTTATAATTATTTAAAGCATAGCTATACATATAGTTCTATAAGGAAATATAAATAGTATGTACCTACCTTAATGTCACATTCACCAAATATTCACTTTTAAACTTAAATTTTAAAATCAATACATCATTATGTAATAAAGCATAGCTATACATATAGTTAGTAGTAAGGAAATATATATATAAATACTATGTGCTATATACCTACCTATAGATCACAAACACCAAATGTCACTCTTAAACTTAAGTCTAGTTTAAAACATTTAAACACTTTTATAAGTCACAATTTACTACGCTTAACAAGCGTCAGCAGAGTCAAATAACTTGATGTCAAATGTGCATTTCGATATAAATGACTTTAATCTAAAAGTAGGTATATATAATATAATAATTCAATCATAAAGCTTATTTCCTTGACGAGTCAAAATAACATTATGATGTAACTGCCTGTATTTGTCGACGGGAATATAGCTCTTATTACAAGGCAATATTAAATAGAGTTTCTGCTATCTAAGTGTTACTTAATCTAGCTTGATGTGTGATATAGATATTTATTGGTATTTTTGAAAATATTAATAAGCATCAAAACATCTACATAATAATGTCTTTAGAATCAGTGCGTATGTCGTGTTGCGATAAATTATTTTTTTATTTATAGTTTAAGAGTTATGTTTTTTACTGAATTTTAGAGAATATTCGAACTGGTCTATTTAAAAATATTTTTTGAAATATGTAAACGATGTGTAAATTTAATATGTTAAATTAAATATAAAATAGTGGGTCGTTAGTGTATTGATGTTTAAGAAGTAATATAAGCTAGATTTTATTCCTAAAAATATCAAATCAGTGTTAAAATAAAAAATTAACAAATCATGGCTCAACTTGTCAAGAACTTCAACTTAAGAAGTTATCATCACATCCAAGCATTATCCTGTTAACCCTAGACTTAAGCTTAGGGTACAGGGTCTGCTCACGCTCTCTGGTATATCATCTATAAATTACGTCACATAAATTTCGTGAACTTTTGACCCCCCCCCCCTCAGTGCTTGTCACAGCTGGTCACACTTGTGAGACTCCCTCCTCCTTAGTGTGATGTCACTTTGCAATTGTACAGCAAGTAGTGATTACATTAAAACAGCAGATTTTAAAATGTGGCGTCACGAAATTTAGGATCCCTCCCACCCCCTTGTCACACCATGTCACACTTCGTTAACCCCCTCTCTTCCCATTAATGTGTGACGTAATTTACGGATAGCCCTTAAGTAATATATTTTATTCCTAAAAATATCAAACCAGTGTTGAAAAGAAAAAAAAAAAAAAAAAAACAATTTTGGATCAACCTGTCTAGAACTTCAACTTAAGAACTCATCATCACACCCAAGCATTATCCTGTCAGCCCTAGACCTAAGCTCAGGGCACAGGGTCTGCTCATGCTCTCAGGTAAACCAGATTTGGCTGTTTTCAGTTATTACAAGTATCGACTGGCGTCTGACCTAAGTTGGACTTTAACATAAAAACTAACGCGCCCATTCACTGCGGACAGGCGCTTGTTCGCAGAAGAATCAGGCAAGAAAACTCTCAAGATTTGTTCTGCTAATTTAATTCCTAAAAATATCAAACCAGTGTTCCAAAGTCAAAGTCGACATTTTTGATTTATATTTGGCTCCAAACCTTAGAACAAAAAACTTTTAAACTATCAGACCCATTTACTGCGGCCAGATGCTTGACTCTAAAAAAGAATAATTTAAAAGAGCATAGCCTGTGAGTTTCTTGTCAGTTCTTCTCACAGAGCGGAGGCTCGGAACTGGCACTTAAATTCACTTACACCTAATTTTTATTTATTTGCATGTAAGTGAATCTAAGCTTCGTGATTTCAGGGTTGATATATATTTTTTTTCAATTTTTATATTGTTTTGACGTTTTCAAGTGCTATGTAATAGTTTATGAAATAAAGAACTTTTTACTTTTTTTTTTACTTTTTTTTTTTACTTTTTAATTTCGCAAGAATCGTTGTGAAGTGTTTTTATGTCGCTACATTTTTTTTCAAAAAATATCAAACCATATATCGGTAGCTGAGAGGTAAAGAATTGTAAGTCCACTTTTTTTTAATTGTTTTTTTCTTGGTTTTGGATATCTGAATATGTACTATTGTACGTGGTAAACAGTAACAAATTTAAAAAAAAGTGGACTTATTATTCTTTACCTCTCAGCTACAGATGTATGGATTATAACCCGAGAATAGTGGTACTCGTAGCCCTGACATGTAACATTGCACGTATTGATGTCAGAGTTTTCATCAAAGTAGATTGCTTTTACTGATACAAGCTTATCTGGCGGATGACTGATAACATGGAATGCATCAGCGGATTCGATACCAGGCCGATAAAATCAATTACAGTGTGTGTGAAGTCGACCAAAGGACTGATGTGCCAGGTCAGTTCATTCAACATTGACTCTTCATAATCATCATTTTAGGCATATATGACGACCGATATGGCGTGGAGATCAGTATACCTGCACTTCACTCCAGAGGTCGTGGGTTCGATTCCCACACAGGACAAATCTTTGTGTGAATGAACATGAATATTTGTTCTGGTCTGGGTGTTTCCCTATGTATATTAAGTATTTATTTACAAAAAAAAATAGTATTTATGTATGTTTATCCGTTATTTAGTATCCATAACACAAGTTCTTAATGATACTTATCTTGGAACTAAATAATTGGTGTAATTGTTAGAAAATATTTATTTATTTATATGAAGTACACTGCTAAACGTTGGTCTATATTAGGGGTATTTGCCCATTAAAGCGCTAGTAGCTCTGCGATGCTTGGTCGTCGGAAACGATTACCGAAGTACAGCATAGTTTACAGAGGTCAGTCCTTGGATGGGTGACCGTTTGTGTGCCATTTGATATCGAGCGCTTCCGTGCTTCAGAAGGCACCGTAAGCCGTTGGTCTCGGTTATCACAAAATGTGAAAGTCGTTGAGCCATGTTAGCGGCTTGATAAATTCTAACAGCAGGACGCCATACACCTGCCTCCGTCAATGCGCACTGGGTCAGCGTGGTGGAGTATGACCCAATACCCTCACTTTTTGGTCTGTGAGAGGAGGCTCGTGCTCAGTAGTGGGACGTTAGTGGGCTGATATGATGATTTGCCCATAATCAGCACAATGGTGCCTAACCATTTGACAAACACAGGTTTTTTTGAAGATTTCAGTTTCTGTACGCAGGAAGACGCTGCTGCCCACCATCCGTCCTGATGGATTTCTCTTTGTAGACTCTTACGACTGCCCATGAGATGAGAGAGGATGGCACTGTTCTCTGCTGCTACCATAGGGACTTATAAGGCTGATATGATGAAGGGAATGTAATCTTGCCTAGTGCCAATGCGGGTAGATAAAATATTGCAACAACTATATAAAATTCAGTCAAAATCTAGCAACACCAGACGCACGTGTACGGCACAACTGGTATAATCGCTAGAATGATGAAGCAAGTATTTCCAGGGGCGAGACCTATAACCTTCAAATTCAAAAGGTCTCGGGTTCAAACCCCGGTGGCGCTCCTATGACTTTTCGAAGTTATGTGCGTAATTATCGCTCCGAGTGCCCTGGAAAGCACGTTAAGCCGTTGATCCCGGATGTAATGAACATTTATGGCAGTCTCTAGTTAAATTTAGTGCCTTCTAACATCCTGACAACTGGTTTAACCATATCATGATGTTTCCCTCTGGGTTGCAGAGGTCAGACGCGCTCCATGTAATAACTGAATTTCAGCCATGTCTGGTTAAAACTGTGAGCAGACCCTTGGCTTGACTCTGGGGCAACCTTAATAATGCTAGGATATGCTGATGCACCACGGTGTCTGCCCAGTTTATGTATATATATTGCACCTTCGGTAAGACAAGGCCATAAATGCAGTATTTGCAACTTTACAGGAGAGCCAGATTAAGATTTTTTCGCGCTCAATGCGATCTTGTTTAGTTAATATTACTCCAAAGCAAAGAGATTTAATATAGTAATAGTTAAATGTCTTTGCTCTAAAGTAATTCTTTTTTTTTGCGCTTAATGCGATCTTGTTCAGTCAATATTACACTAAATTCTCCTTAACATGAAGTAAACTATACATTATGGTGTCTTTGTCCCACCAGTTGAAAAGGCATTTTTAAAACACTTTTGCATACCTAATTAATTTTCACAATTTTACCCTTGTCGTACCGAAGGTGATATATTAGGTCGGGGAAAAAGTCTTTTCGCATAACGTAGGTATAAACTTATTATAAATTTTTTTTGACTGTACTATTTGTGTCTGGCTGGTTTTGGTAACATTAAAAAGGTTCCATTATAAAGAAAAGAAAAAAATAAAAAAAAGTTGTTTCCCGCTATTTTTCATTTGTTTTTCTCTCCGTAAAAATGAGTGAATCTAATGAAGAAATTCGATACATTTTAAAATTTTATTATAAAAAAGGCAAAAATGCAACTCAAGCAGTGAAAAAAATTTGTGATGTTTATGGACCTGATGCAGTGTCAGTAAGAGTAGCACAAATTTGGTTCAAACGTTTTCAGTCCGGAAATTTTGATGTTAAAGATGCACCTCGCTCTGGTCGCCCTGTTACGAATAAAATGGACGCCATTTTTGAAAGAGTGGAGCAAGATCGGCATATTAGTAGTTACGATGTAGCTGAAGAACTGGGAATTGACCACAAAACAGTTTTGACCCATTTGAAGAAAGCTGGTTATACAAAAAAGCTCGATATTTGGGTGCCACACGAGCTCACTCAAAGAAACTTAATGAACCGTGTACTCATTTGCGATTCATTATTGAGACGTAATGAAACCGAGCCGTTTTTGAAGAGATTGATAACTGGCGATGAAAAGTGGATCACGTACGACAAGAACGTGCGAAAAAGGTCGTGGTCGAAAGTTGGCCAGGCTTCACAGACTGTGGCCAAACCTGGCCTAACACGAAATAAGGTGATGCTGTGTGTATGGTGGGATTGGAAGGGCATTGTTTATTATGAGCTTTTACCGCCCGGCAAAACCATCGATTCTGATCTTTACTGCCAGCAACTGATGAGATTAAAGGAAGCAGTCGAGAGAAAACGGCCGGAATTGATCAACAGGAAGGGTGTGGTCTTTCATCACGATAACGCTAGACCACACACATCTTTAGCCACTCAGCAAAAATTAAGAGAGTTCGACTGGGAGGTCCTAGTGCATCCACCATATAGCCCTGACCTTGCGCCTTCAGATTTTCACCTGTTTCGGTCTCTGCAGAATTCTTTAGGTTCTGTAAGGTTGACCTCAAGAGAGGACTGCCAAAACTATTTGTCCCGTTTTTTTGATCAGAAGTCCCAAAGTTTCTACAGTAACGGGATAATGTCTCTGCCCACAAAATGGCAGAAAGTTATTCAACAAAACGGTACATATATATTGTAAATAAATGTAAATAAACTTTGAAAAAAATGTCTTGACTTTTCATACAAAAATACGAAAAGACTTTTTCCCCAACCTGTTATATAATTCTAAGAATCGTTATAACCAGAGTACCTGAGAAGTAGGTATACCTAAATGTTATTCATAATTTCAACTGGCTAGTCGTAAAATGAAACTGTGATACGAATCGGTTGATAAGGACAGAGCAAGTAAATCGGGCGATTACAAGCTATGTGAACGTTGTAGTAGCTTGTATATAGATCTTTTTATTTAACATACAATATGGTAGGTTTTTTATTAAGAACGGCTTCGTGCGGTTAACAAATTTAGCCAGTGTCAAATAAAAGATATATTAATAATATATAATTCATCATCATCATTTCAGCCATTAGAAGTCCACTGCTAAACATAGGCTTCCCCAATTGCTTTACACGTAGATCGATCCTTTGCCGCCTGCATCCACTGGCTCCCCGCCGCCCTGACCAGATCATCGGCCCATCGCGTGGGGGGCCGCCCTCTACTACGTTTGCTAATTCGTGGTCGCCATTCAAGAACCTTAACGCCCCATCGGTCGTCGGTTCTTCGAGCTATGTGCTGCCACTGCCACTTCAGCTTGCAAACGCGCTTCGCTATGTCGGTCACTCTAGTTCTCCTACGGATTTCCTCATTTCTGATTCTATCTCGTATGGACACTCCGAGCATAGCTCTCTCCATTGCACGCTGAGCAACTTTGAGCTTTCTTATGAGGCCCATAGTCAGGCACCACGTCTCAGTCCCATACGTCATCGCTGGCAACACACACTGGTCGAAGACTTTCGTCTTGAGACACTGAGGTATGCACGAGAAGATTTTGAGTAGTTTCCCGAACGCAGCCCAACCGAGCTGGATTCGACGATTGACCTCTTTCTCGAAGTTGGACTTACCTAATTGGACTTTTGTCCCAGGTATACGTCCTCGTCGACAACTTCGAGGGCCGAGCTTCAGACTATTACTGGGGTAGGCACAACATGGATATTTGACATGATTTTCGTCTTATCCATGTTCATTTTAAGACTTCGGGAAGCTCTATAATTCATAGTAAAGGAGAATGATTGGCGATAAATATGATAATGAGATGCCCTCAAGTTTCTTCTTGAGCCTGCTACGTACCGGGGTCGCAGTAACCCTTTAGAACAGTCCCGCACCCTTTTAAACAGTCTCTAAATTGCTGTTCTCAAATTTTGAATTGGCAAAGCCTGAGAAATTCAGCAGTATAGACAACAGCCAGCTCATTACCCCCTCGAAATATCAGTTTTACCTTTTTTTTTTTTATCGTCGGTAAAAAAATGCTGTTTACGCACTATCTCCCGGCCAATGGGGGGACCGGGAGGGGAGTGTGGGGCTCACTGCGGCAGACGCGACCACCGCAGTCCTACCCACTAAAAAACTTCCGACGACGCCCACCGCTGTTGAAAAAGGGGCAGGGGGCCAGTGCCTGGGTTTGTAGCTTCTGGCACCCCGCCCGCGGCCAACGTCCCCCGGATCAGAACCGGGAGGACCTCCTCAGAGAAGCGCAGTGTGTCGCGCCCCTCCTACCTCCTTGTGCGGTCATGGCGTAACTGGCCGACTTCTGGGAGGGTCTATAGCTAGACGGAAGGGGCCCCCTGCCCCTGCCGCCTAAGACCCCCCAGGCGCGGCTGGACGGGCCCTCCTTGCCCGCCCGCTGCGCCAACGGCGTAGCCGGAGAGAGAGCGGATCCCGCTCCCTCTCCCGCTCCGCGGCCTCCTTCTGCGACATCACCACTTCGCAGAAGGAGGCCATCGCCTCCCACGCCGTCTCGCTGTCGAGAGAGCGACTCCACCCAGGGCCGCGGTAAGCGTCGCTATATCAGTTTTACCTGGGGTTAGGACCAAATTCTCAATTCTTTATTTATTACACTCTATAAGTTTACATTACATACATACATAAGTACGTACATGCATACATAATGTCACGCCTCTTTCACGTAGGGGTAGGCAGAGATCACATCCTTCCACTTGCTACGATCTTGGCACACGCTTTTACCTTCATTCACACTCATTAACCATCACATACACGCCCGTAGGTTTAGGGTACTTTCGAACTTAATAGAAGTTTACATTAGGTGTTAAAATATAAAAAACAGTAATTTTTGAAACCTGCCGGGCACAAATTACAGCTACACTGAGGAATTCTACCACCTAATGTGTTGCCCGAAAACGTATAAACTTTGACTTAGTACTTAGATTTAGGGTGTATAAGAATCCTACCAAAACCTAAGAAGCCCAAGCCAACCTCACCTGCAAGTGGTGCACCTGCCGATCAACGGACGAGGCTCTGGCGAACATAACAATGCCCGGTAAGCGGCAATAGGCTCGCCACCTATTAAGTGGGACCAACTATGTAATTGGCGAAGTGTGGGCGTATGTAGTATGCTCTGCCTACCCCTTCGGGCTCCTTGGGTCTAGGTAGGATCCCATACACCCATATTAAAAAACTTTTCAGTTTATAATGTGCAATATGCAACGGCTTTTAACTTCGTAAGTTAAATTTACAACTTCAAGACTACTGTTTAAGATAAAGTGGCCAGTCCACTGCTACAAGCCAGTTTTCTTTTTTGCAGTTTTACGACGTTGCCATGGCAACAGCAACAATGTTACGATCATTAAACGTTCAACAATGTGGAATTAAGACGGGGCGCTTTCTATTCGATAACGAAGATCGTGATCGCTTGCGGCTCGCTGCTTGTACATTTGATTCAAAAAGGTATGAATCATTTCAGTTTGTTTACGTCTTTTTTTTTGGTGGGAAAATCATAAAATGGCCTTTCCCCCGCAGTGGGTGGAGCGGGAGGGTGTGTCAGACTTCTACTGGCTAAAAACCTACGGTAACCCTACGGTAAACTACTGCAACAGCCTGTTTACGTCTGGGGTTCATGCCTCATTATTCATAAGAATACAAAAAAACTAAGCTATCACTGGATTTCCGAACTAGGCGGCAGCGGCATCCTCCAATTTACTAAATCTCAAGTTATCAACATGGACTTGGGCTTCTTCTGACAGATCAGAACCTTGAGGCTTTCAGACCGTGCCTATTTGACTACACAATGTTAAAGTAAAAAGTTACATTTACAACTTTACTTCCTTTTGTATTTTTCTACATAAATAAATTCACGCCTGTTTCACCGAACGGGTAGGCAGAGGCATATTATACGCCAACACTTCGCCGCGTATATAGCTGGTGTCACGTAATAGATAGCGAGCCTATTGCCGTTAGCACTGTGCACCAGAGGGGGGCGCTTTTTCTTACATAACTTTTTAACTCCTAACATCGAAAGTCCGAAAATATGTTTCATACAATTTTATTTCATAATGATCACTCTTCATAATTTTTATTTCAATAAATATTAAAACGCCAAATGAATCGACTTCATAATTTTATTGTTCATACATTTATTTGTACTCATTTTTGCTTTCATATATTTCTTAATCAGAAGTGCTATTTATCCTATACATCAAAAATCATATAAATTATATTATTATTATTATTTATTTATTTATTTACTTACTTACTTACTTCCCTTTTTGGGTTAGGTTGAGGTTATTTTTTTTTTCTTACCATTAAAAAGTATTTTATTACAACAGTAGCCCACTTAACTAAACTAATTATTATTGTTAATTATAATAAATAATAATAATAATAATAAGTGTAAATCAGTAGATACATACCTGTACACAAATAATATGAACATTGTCTCTTATGAAGAAAACTATTCTGAATAAAAAAAATATTAATTAAACACCTTCTTAATGAAAACATTATGAAATAAAAAATATGATGACGGGGTGTTATGAGTTCCGATTATAGGAATATTAATGTATGAATATAAAGTTTATGAAGAAAAAAATTATGAAGAGTGATTATTATGAACTCCAATTCGTAGTAATATGAATGAATAATGAATATGAATACAAATTTTATGAGAGCCGATATGGACCCTCGCCAGAGTCTCGTCTGTTGATCGGCATGTGCACCACTTGCAGGTGAGGTTGGGACGGGCTTCTTAGGTCTTGGTAGGATCCTTATACACCTCGTATTTTTCTATGAGATATAAATTTTTAGTGTTATTATTGTCAAAACGACATTATTTAGAACTAGCGACCCGCCCCAGCTTCGCACGGGTGATATGCTAATATGAATAGTTATGTATTACAGAATGTCTCTATATAGACCGCGAGTACCTACCACCGCCGCAACCATAATTTTTCGATTTAGTGTAAATTTATTCGTTCTGTTAGATTTTTCAAGAAATAAGGTTCTAACAAATGCTAAAGGCTGCATAACAACACGCTAAGCTACGCTCAATAGGATCTGTGTATCAACATTCATGTTAATGGAATTTAATTTAGTAGGATTGTTTTATATATTACCCCGGGCGAAAACGTGTGAATGCTAATATAATATATATATATATATATATATATATATATATATATATATATATATATATATATATATATATATATATATATATATATATAATTTAATAAATAAGCTATAATAGCGTTAAAATAATTGATTTATTTTTATTATATTATAATTTTGTTTTTCCATATACTTACTACCGTCATGTTTTAGTATTTTTTTTATGATCGTTAACGCGAGTGAAACCGCTTTCATGGTTATTTAAGAACACAAAAATTAAATCGAGCATTTTAACTATTTATTTTAAATAAGACAATTTGTCTATGAAATTTTCGGCTATGTCTATTTCGACTTGTCATTTGTAATAGATATTTTAACAGTACTTTCCAGTCGTATCGAATATCTCCATTCACAAAAAAAGCCCATTAGACTCAACCAGGAAGTGGCCACAAACAAGCACAGCACATGTGTCCGTGCACAATGGGCATCATTGTCCATGGCGTCTGTGTAGCGGCGTATTTGGGGCACTGACCAGAGATGGCTGTTTTTTACTCAAACCTTTTTTCATCTTTTCAAAACATATGCATGCATACATACGCCCTCGCAATACGGTAGCAATTTTACATGAAGTTTTAGTAAATATCCCTAAGATTTTGTAGTAAAAAATATTGCGTATGTTACTAGGTGATAATGTAGCTTTCTAATTGTGAAAGAATTATAAGAATTTGTCCTGTCATTTTTGAGGTAATTTTTAACAATACAATCATACAAATTTACAATTTCTTTGTCTTCATAATATAATTTTACAAAACCCAGCTTTTTTATAACATTAAAAGCAGCTAAATCATCCTCATTGTTTGATCTCTTTGCTTGTGACAACTATGACTTTGTGTTAACTAGTTTTTGAGTTTATTCCTTTTTCAAATTCATAATCATTTATTCAAGTTTGGCTCAAAAGAGCTCTTATGAACGTCAAAACTTTAAAACTAGCGCGTCTTATACACTGGACAGCAAATAAACCGGGCCACCCGCTACCTTGGAATTTTGATTCGATTTTCTCAAAAAGTATAAACCTCACAACTATCAAAGTTACACCCACAAAAATTGCGTTTCATGTTGTTTGAGAAATGACTACAAATTTATCCAAAGTACCCTCAATTCACATTGTAATCAAGCAACAAACACAATACCAACGATTTGCTCTGTTTTGACTAGAGTTTGCGATTAGCGTTCTTTTTTTCTAAATGAGGATAGTCTAGGATTTCTTTGGTTGCCATCCATTATTTGCTCCAGACGCGTGTATTTCTGCTATTTTCTTCGGTCAATAATGGATACGACGCCTCAAGAAGCAGCTTAAGCTGTAGCACTACTTCAAGCAGGCTTTTCGCCACGTGAAGTCGCTCGGAGACTTCGAATCAGCAGATCTTCGGTACAACGGGTTTACAGACGATACTTAGAGACTAGAGCATTCGATCGCCGTCTAGGTACGGGCAGACCTAGGGCTACATCAGCAGCAGATGATCGTTATATCCAACTTACTGTTTTGCGAAATCGCCGCCTCAACGCAGTTGAAGTCCAACGAAGTCTGCGTGACGAACGCCAAGTGGTCATAAGTTCAGATACCGCTAGAAGGAGACTTGCTAAACGAAATCTGGCTCCAAAGAGAGCTGCTACAGGCCCAAAATTAACCGTACCCTACCGTAGAGCACGACTCGAATTTGCCCGAGAGCATAGGGATTGGACGTTAGAGCAGTGGGGCAATGTACTCTTTACTGATGAGACCAGGGTGAGTCTACAAGGAAGTGATCGACGTCAGAGAGTATTATACGCACTTTTTGTAGGTGTAAGTTTGATAGTTGTGAGGTTTATACTTTTTGAGAAAATCGAATCAGAGTTCCAAGGTAGCGGGTGGCCCGGTTTATTTGCTGTCCAGTGTAGTTGGATGCGGTGAGGGAGTTTTTTAATATAATATTGATTAGTGTTGATAAGTGAGCAAAAACACTGCTACAACTTATTAACTAAAGGGATCTGTATAAATGTATCACAGTTCACAGATTAGTGTTCGATTTCTAAGTAAAACATGTTTAAAGAGATGTAGCTCTTCGTCAAGACTTTTTTTTATAGTCAAAATCATTTATTCAAGTTTGGCTCAATAGAGCTCATGAAAGTCGAAACTTAAAAACTAACGCCCATTCACTAGCACCCGCCCGCAGTGAATGGGCGCGTTCGTTTGTAAGCAGACGTTAAAAAGAGCTTTATAGAGCCAATCTTGAATAACTGACTTTAACTTTGACTGCGAGTTAAAACCATCCAGACAGCAATGTCTATTTAGTACTTACGCACCTTAAGAGTTTCGTGACCTAAACCCTGCCGCGCCATATCTGGCACGAGGCCAAACGTGGTCGTACCATGTTTATTTCGGGTACCATAAAAGGAATAACATGTTAAGTGGGGTCAGGCAGGACAGATAAACAAAAAAAAGTATAAATAAGCCAGTATATTTACTGTATTGATTCATTTTACATCCATTGTTTCAACAGTCGATATGTCTTATCTCTAAAGGTCGTGGGTTCAATTCTTACACAGGTGCGAGGACGCGTATTTGTGTTCAAGAACATAAATGTTTTTATGTAAACTTAAAAGCAGAAACGAATATATTGATATTTAGCTTATTATTGATTTTTATTTAGCTTATTGAAGCTCACAATTTCTTTGTCAAAATCTATATATTATATAAAACAAAGACGGGTTTGTTACAACACTTATAACTCGAGATCGGCTTGACCAATCTTCATGGTTTTTGGTTCGTTGGATTTGTCCCTGCCCTGAATAGCAGAATACATCTTAAAATAATGAAAAATTGGAAAAAAAATGATTATAAAGATGAATCATTTTCCCTAAATGTTACTTTGTTTCGTACCTGTCAAACTATTGTTGTCCATCTTGTCTTCTTCTTCTTCTTTTAAATAATGGCTTCGTGCGGTTTGCACATTTAGCCAGTGTCATGTTAGAGATATATTAATATCATATAAATTATAGTAAATGAGAATGAGTGGTGATAAAGATGATAAATGGTAGATGAGATCCCTTTCCCCCTAAACCCCTCGTCCATCCTGTCAAATACTAATCACATGCTACACAACATACTTTTTAATGTTTTTTTTTCTGAAACGTGAAACGTGTTTGTTTGTGAAAGTACTTAATTTTTATTTATATTCTCTTTCTGTATGTATTGTTCATGATAATAAAAATACTTTTATATATCTATCTATATATATATATATATATTTATTTTGTATCATTGTATTACGTTCATCAAACCCTAAATTAGTTCAAGTAAAAGGTAACACGACATTAATTGACTGTTAGGCGGTTCGAAGTTCGCCGGGTCAGCTAGTTGTTAATAAAAAAAATATGTTAAAGAACATTATTTCAATAAAAATCGATGGGCGGGAAATTAAAGCGTCATGTTTGCAGTTATGTTTTATTTTCTAAAATTTGTGACATTTCTAACATTAATGTGTAGTAACGGTGGATTATTAACCGTTAAGTGTTTGTGAATATACATGAGTGTTGGTAAATCAAACAATGCAGTGCAACATCACTTTTCAAATTCTCTCAAGAAGTCCATGTGAGATCTCAGTATAGTCCCACATCTTTACTGACGACTCAAGGGGCTTAGGGGAGGGTATCTCATTTACCATTTATCATCTTTATCATCACTCATTTTCATTTACTATGAATTATATATTATTAATATATCACTTACTTGACACTGGCTATATGTGTTAGACGCACGAAGCCATTATTTTAAAGAAAAAAAAAACTACATGCTGCTCTCTTCTATATTGCTGTGCCTGTCAAAGTGAATGCGATAGTACCTACTTTAAATTAATGGCTAAGTTGCATGTAACGCAATTGTTATTAAGTAAGTAGTAAATATTTGCCATGCTTACAGGTACATATATCTATAAGTAGATGGGTCTGATAAGCAGCATGATTTTTAAATGAATCAGTTTTATGCGTCAACAAGTGGGATAACTCCATCATAACCATGCAATTTTTGTTTCTCTATTGAGTTTGGGCCTTAGATGTCGTTGTGTAAGATGTCCAAGGATATTTAATCATTTATAAAGACTTTATAGTAACACTAAATTAAATACCATGTTGATTTGCAATTCATGATTGCATATTTAACTATTGTGTAAATTTGATTTCGCGAAGTTCTTCTTCCATTTAAATAATGGCTTCGTGCGTCTAGCACATTTAGCCAGTGTTAAGTAAGTGATATTAATTCATAGTAAATGAGAATGAGTGGTGATAAAGATTATAAATGGTAAATGAGATACCCTCCCCTAAGCCCCTTGAGTCTTCAGTAAAGATGTGGGACTATACTGAGATCTCACATGGACTCCTTAAGAGAAAATTTGTGTTGAAGTGATGTTGCACTGTTTTGTTTGATTTACCAACACTCATGTATGTTCACAAACACTTAACGGTTAATAATTCACCGTTATTACACATTAATGTTAGAAATATCACAAATTTTTAAAAATAAAACAAAACTGCAGACATTACGCTTCACTTTCCCGCCAAGAAGTCCTTCACGTAGTTTGTCACGAATACTTAGTCAAACTTTTTTTTTTGACGTGACAACGTCTTAAATTAGGTTGCGGCTGGGAGTCACTTATGAAAAAGTGTAACGCTCGGTAACGTTACGATGAGTCACCGAACGAGAGAGAGGCCCGGCGAATGCCTTGCGTCTCTCTCCCACTCAACTATGATCGGTCTGCCGCGCGCGCAGTTTTAGTAAACAAAATATATTTCTATAGTTAAAATTTGTGCAATTCTTATTTTCATTCAATTCCTTGTTCCTATTGTGCAATTTAATTATATTCATATCAATAAATATTCTACCGAGAAAAAGACGTTGTCACGTAAAATCTTCGCCCGTAAAAACGACTTTACAGGCAACCATTTTTTTTTAATTGGATTTGAAAGTAACATGTAATAGCGTGAAAATAAACTACTAAAAGAATCTTTGGCTGCAGTTTATGATCCGTAACTTGTACTTACAGCAGTTAGTTAAGTTCATTTAGAAAATTTGAAATGTAATCATGATCTCAGCCTATTGACAAAATATCACTACTGGGCCAAGGTTCATCCTCAATGGTGAGAGAAATTAAGGTACCATACTCCATTTTGACGACCCATATGGCGTGGAGGTCAGTGTACCTGCACTTCACTCCAGAGGTCGTGGGTTCGATTCCCACACAGGACAAATCTTTGTGTGCATGAATATGAATATTTGTTCTGGTCTGGGTGTTTTCCTATGAATATTAAGTATGTATTTACAAATCTGGGTGTTTATTTATGTATGCTTATCCGTTATTTAGTATCCATAACACAAGTTCTTAATGATACTTATCTTGGAACTAAATAATTGGTGAAATTGTCAGAAATATTTATTATAATTATTATTATACTCAATCACACCATTGTCTGCGTGGTGACGCAGATCAAATGTGGAGTAGCAGATTTAAGTGTCTGGCGTCCTGCTGTTAGAATTTTTCTCCTGTAGCTCAGTGTAAAATGGCACACAGGACTAACCCCTGTAAACTCTGCCTTACTTCGGAAGTAGTTTTCAATAATTTAGGCCTTGCTAGAAGTAGGTAAGACTTAAATTATTTGATTAAAATAAGATAATCGTTATTATTTAAGTTGGAATACTATTCAATTGTATGTATTGTTATTGTTTGAAGTATTTTGTGATAAATGTGATGATGTTATTACATAAACAGTACATTGATAGTGAGATTATTGCTATCGCAGGCCATTTACTGTCAAGTATAGAGGATTAATTTCAACTCGTCAGTTCTCAGATAGCTGCACAACTGAGACTTACTTGGCACGTTCAACCTTGTATAAAATGTAACATTTTAGTCCAAAACACAAATCATTTGTTACATTGTTTTAGGTTGTACTGCTTCAAATTAATAAACATAATCCGTGAGGAAATTGCAAAATTTGAGAGCATGAATGTATTAAAGAACATTTAATTGTAACATAGAAAGTAATTAAATCGCGTAAATAAATGTATGGTACAATGGGCGGCCTTATTGCTAACAGCAATTTTTTCCAGGCAACCTTAGGATGGATAGGAAACATATAAAAAAATATATAAGGTAGGCACAACAGAGTGCTCTTGCAATATACAATTTTGTGTATTATCAAACTAACTTTAATATTATGAAGAGGAAAGATTTGATTGCTTGTTTGTTTGCACTGAATAAGTTCTAAAACCACTAACCCAGTTTGACAAATTCTTTATACCTTTAGAAAGCTACGTTTTTTGTAAGAAACTATTTTACTAAACGATTTGTGATGTGAATTTCCATAAAAACCTATAACTCAAGGTGTAAAATATTTAATAAAAAACTACCGAAGCGAAGCGACGGCGTATTACTAGATTTAGTAGTTATACAATAAAAATGGGTGTTATTTAACGTGTCTTCAAAATTAATAAATTGCCAACCTAACCAAACCTTTTTGTACATCAAAAATACTGATTGAGCACCTAATCACCTATTAGATGCTCACTCAGTATTTTTGATGATCAAAAAAGCTTTTTTTAGAGGTTTAGTTTATTATATTCCAATAAAAATTATCAACTACTAATATTCGAACTCTTACTCCAAGGAATGAAAGTGCTTAGAAACGTCAAACTTGATTTGCGGCTTACTGTACTAGTACCAACAAACTGCGCCTAAAAAACCCACATCACGATCGTTTCTCGGAGTGAGAACTATTTTAAACCGAGCCTGCATCGCTCGCAGTTAGTAAAGTGAGATTAACTACCCGTTTAAGTTGATCCCCTGTTATTTTTAACATTCTATGCGAAGCACGCGACGGTTTACCGCCCTCCCTCCCGCCATATTTGGCCGCGGCCACTGACACTGCCAAATATGGCGTCAAATGCTTCTGTAATTTGTCGATTCGTGGAGAAAGATGAAAAAAACGCGAAATGGGGAGGGATGGGAAGTCTGCGATGTAAATAATTGTTGACAGTGTAAATGCAATAGCAAAACTAACAGATAAAGAAAAAAAAAATTGTATGGTATAAATAATAGTTCTTTTGTGAAATGCATTTGAAACTTTTGAAAGTAATAAAAAAGAAGGATATCAGAAATCATTGATGGACTTAACATTGATCAATTTAACTTTTCGCGGTAATTTACTGAATTCCTATAGGACCCGCTTCTTTATTTATTTCATTTAAAAAGTAAATATAATTTTATGCAGTAAGATGCCAACATAAACTCTTTCAAGTTTTACCGGGCATCAGTGTTGTCGACTTCATTACAATACCAATACTAGGCGATGATACAACTGTTGCAATAATCTAAAAAAGGAAAGAATATAGGTATACAGGTTTCGTAAAAAACTAACAATAAAAAGTAAAGTAAAAAGCAATACGATTGGTTGATTATCATTGAAATCTCGTTTAGTCGATGTTACACTTCTGGTACTTCTTACTAGTCACGATGTACCACGCAGACCTCGCTACTTTTATAATGGCAAATATACCTAATAATAAACAAATAATCTGGATATGCCACACTGTGCTATAAACCAAACTAATATCGTTCTAGATAGTTCACCGGGTGGTTCAAATGAGCCATAATATTTTCAACATGGGCCTGGAGTCTTCTTTTTCCTTTTAAATTATGGCTTCGTGCGTGTAGCATATTTAGCCAGTGTCAAGTATGTGATATATTAATAATATATAATTCATAGTAAATGAAAATGAGTGGTGATAAAAATGATAAATGGTAAATGAGATACCCTCCCCTAAGCCCCTTGAGTCCTCAGTAAAGATGTGGGACTATACTGAGATCTCACATGGACTCCTTAAGAGAAAATTTGAAAAGTGATGTTGCACCGTTTTATTTGATTTACCAATACTCATGTATATTCAAAAACACTTGACGGTTAATAATCCACCGTTATTACACATTAATGTTAGAAATATCACAAATTTTAGAAAACAAATTAAAACTGTAGACATGACGCTTCACTTTCCCGCCAAGAAGTCGGGCCTGTAGTCTATAAGATATATACAAATATAAAATTATAAAAAAAATTAAGGTCACACTGTCTTTTCTTTGTGGGAATAGAAACCACGACCTCTGACGCGAATTGCAAGTATACAAATCTCCAGGCAATTTAGGTCGTTCAGTATCACTTTAGTGCTAAATTTGGGCATCATGTCAAGTGGGTCAGGGTTGCAGGACCAGAACTCGTTTTAAAAAGAAAGTTCACCTTCCGAAAGCTTGGTCTGAATGCCAACCACTATTAAGTATATTTTACTTTAAATAAGTGGGTAAATAAGGATCCTAACAATATCTTAGAAGTAAAGTAAAAGTAAAAAGTTTTTTATATCATAAACTATCACATAGCACTTCAAAAAGACAAAACAAAATATGAATTTAATAAAAAAAAAGTCTAATATCAGTGTAATTAATTATTTAAAATAAAGAAAAAAAGAAGAAAAGATATTTCGATTGTTTTTTGTATTTAAATTTTGACGTTTTAAAGTACTATGTAATCGTTTATGGCATAAAAGTTTTTGAATAGAGAATTTTTGTAAGAATTTGAATTGAATTTAGAATACAGAAAACCACATTTCACCGTTGTATCATGTATGCCACTTTTTTACTCTTGCGTACGTTGTCAAAGTTATATGTCTAAAAGTCCACCATAATTTACACATAAAATCTCGAATTTACTCGTGTTCTATTCACCTCCATGTGAGTTTACTCCGCGTCTAATAATTTTCCATATTTTTTCATAAAATCTCGAGTTTAATTCAGTTTTGGAAAATTACACTTCCGCTATGTGATTCTTTTTGCTCAAAAACTCCCTGAACCTTTTTGTGTTTTAATTTTATGAACCACTCTCAACAGCCTATGTTTTTTTAAGTATGCAATCGATTGTATTTCTAATGACTTTTATCATGATATTTTCCTTGTAACGTAAGTTCCTATTGCAAATTTACATTATTCATTTAATCAATGATTTACTCGTCAATAGTCCGTTTCATTTGCTAAGATTATTTGAGCTCGTACCAACATAGCCAGCAATGAAAAACCGAACGCAAATTCTTTCTTTTTTTAAATACAAAAAATTAATTCAAAATTTTACCAAGAAGGTATTGTATCGATTTATAGAAATGATGAGAGGCGTGAAGCGTGGGCTGGTTCAACGACCGCGCTCTGGTTTGGTTTACTTGTAAATCTTAACAAGATTAACACTAACACATACAAACAGTTTTTATTGAAGTTACGTCATCAATGTTAGTGTTTGAACTTTGAGCGGTGCATAGTAGGCGTAGGTATTTATCTGTCTGTCTGTATCTACATATTTGTTTGTCCTTCTTAAAGTTCACTGTTAATATAATATCGAAGAGAAGTAAATGTAAATAGCACATGTGCAATTTGTGATAATTAGCGACGAATAAATACTTTTTGTGTCTACTGCGTGCAGTTTTTTTTAAAAGTTTTCTAGAACCCACTAATTTTAAAATGTAGTATACAATAACAGACTTATATCTAAGATTGGTAGAGACATGCCTTCAATTTGAAATTATAACAAACATGGATTAATGGCAAGTTTAAATTTGAAGTTAAAACTTTTAATTTCATAACCTTTTTAGAGAAAAAAACGTCAAAAACATTGTGAAAGTTTTAAAAGAAAAAGTTTCAATGTCGAAATCTATTCAGAAACAAATAGTTTCAATAATACGGTCGGTTAAAACAGTATTAAATACTATGCTGCTCACGTTCCCAGGCTCTCTCGCCTCAAAACGGCTAGATTTGCCTAACGGTCAGCGATTTAACTGTGGGAATGACTGGTCAGCTTAGCGATGAACCAACATGGAAAAAACACGAGTTTTTCATATTTCGAATCGAGTTAAATCGACTAGAGAAAAGACTTTTGGACTTCTTGGCGGGAAAGTGAAGCGTCATGTCTGCAGTTTTGTTTTATTTTCTAAAATTTGTGATATTTCTAACATTAATGTGTAATAACGGTGGATTATTAACCGTCAAGTGTTTGTGAATATACATGAGTGTTGGTAAATCAAACAAAACGGTACAACATCACTTTTCAAATTTTCTCTCAAGGAGTCCATGTGAGATCTCAGTATAGTCCCACATCTTTACTGAGGACTCAAGGGGCTTAGGGGAGGGTATCTCATTTACCATTTATCATTTTTATCACCACTCATTCTCATTTACTATGAATTACATATTATTAATATATCACATACTTGACACTGGCTAAATGTGCTAGACGCACGAAGCCATAATTTAAAAGGAAGGAAGGAAATCGACTAGAAATTCAGGTGACTCGAAGAAACAAAATTAGTGC
Organism: Musotima nitidalis; assembly: GCA_949126915.1. Lineage (NCBI taxonomy): Eukaryota > Metazoa > Arthropoda > Insecta > Lepidoptera > Crambidae > Musotima > Musotima nitidalis. The sequence goes on along the minus strand of OX421435.1, from coordinate 11,996,920 downwards.
ATGATTTGTCACTAATTACTTTTTTAAATATTCTTCTACCATCCAACTTTCTGTCTGCCCAACTTGTCATTGGTAGTGTATATAATATTATATTATAAATGCGATATTAATATTATAAATGCGAAAGTAACTCTGTCTGTCTGTCTGTCTGTCTGTTACTCTTTCACGCCAAAACTACTATACGGATTTGAATGAAATTTGGCATACAGATGGTCTAGACCCTGAGAAAGAACATAGGCTACTTTTATTTCGAAAAGGGGGTTGTAAAGGGTTAAAAAGGGGAGGGAGTGAAAAGTTGTATGGGATTTCTTAATTTTAAAAGATAAAACCATGAAACCTAATATTTAAGCACTTGATAGGAAATAAATAAACATTTGTTTTAGCGTTTTTGAAATTTCGTCCTGTGAGAGATGAAATAGGGGTTGAAAGTTTGTATGAAGTTCGAAATTTTTGAAAATAAAAATATAACATTTTGTATTTAGGCACTAAATAATAAACAAAAAATCGTTTGTTCTAGCATTTTGAAATTTTTACCAATATGGGGGTGAAATAGGGGTCGAATGTTTTTATGGGTGTACTTCATTTTTGAAGATAAAACCATGAAACTTGGTACGTAGGTCTCTTAGGATGTGCAGAGATATTCTACAAACGGAATTCTCGAAATTCGAGCGGAACAGAACGGATTCGGCACGGGAACTACGACGCCAAACTATTCTAGGAACATGATATTTAAAAATTTTGGGTGTATCAAGTTTAAAAAATATTTTGGCTTTTGAAGTTAAAATTCCATTTAACGAATTCTCTGCATCGACGCCGCTGATATCTGCTATATATACCTACTAATGATTCTTATTAAATAATAAAAATGCTACCCAAAGATACTATTCCACGCGGACGAAGTCGCGGGTAACAGCTAGTACTTTATGAGTAAATCATTCTGTAACTAAACGCATTTCTATCAACAAATCAAATTAAACGAGTAATAATTGTAGAATCTAAGCAATTAAAATTGTCCGCCATTTTTATTTCCGTTCCAGCATTGAGCACTGCGCGAGCGCACAAGAAAAGACAAGAAGTTTCGTAAATCATTAAAGATTTCACATCATCTCGGCGTTAGTCACATTACTAGACTCGAAAATAAAATACCATGGCTAATGATGCAGAAAAATATCGTGCTTCATATCAGTTCTGATTTTCTGATACCAACTTCAGATTTAAACCAGTCATTGGACGAGCTGACCTAGACATGTCGCATGCTTAATGGAATAGTGACTTAACTCAAAAAAGATGATTTTTGGGACATCACAAAGGAAGATCTTCTTAAGAATACTTATCCTACTTATAACCGCATTAAATTGATACTGATTTATTAATTAGTAATTCTGCTTGTGTTTTAAACGTTTAATTAACATTAATTCGATCTCAGTATGAAAAAAAAAGACTGTATAAGTACGGAACTCCAACCTGATCTATGGTATCTATAGTGATATAACCTGGGCCGCGGCCCCCGGGCACATCCATTCGCCCGGTGAAAGGTCTTCCCTTTAGTGGGAAGCACGTCATCCGCTCCCTACAAATTAAAGTAATCAAGTTATTTGCATAAATGCATCGTTTTCGTAAGTAAGTCAAGTAAAGTCCGTCATAGTCCAGTCAAGTAAAAGTCATGCCCCAGTAAAGTAGTGGAAACTTTACTAGAAGCGTCTACAGAGTTTTGGAGTCAAAACGAAAAAATCACAAGTCATAGTAAAATGCCACTTTTCTACACTTGTGCACGTTCCCGAAAAAGTAATGTCTAAAATCGAATATTTTCTAACAATTACACCAATTATTTAGTTCCAAGATAAGTATCATTAAGAACTTGTGTTATGGATACTAAATAACGGATAAACATACATAAATACTATTTTTTTTTTAAATAAATACTTAATATACATAGGGAAACACCCAGACCAGAACAATATTCATGTTCATGCACTCAAAATATATATATATATATATTCGCATTTATAATTTATAGTATTATAGTAAGGAAAGTAAGGATTCAATGTAACAAAACACGTTTATTTTACAAAATGTTACGAGAAAAATCATAAAGTAAATTACATACTTACTATGTGAACTGAATTGTTTTTAGTCAATAATAACTCTAATCTACCAGCTAGACACACTTTAACATCTGGACATTTATGATGATAACTAGCTATTATTATTTAATCAAGTTTATGAAATGAAATATTGCTTAAACTTATAATAGTACTACCTATAGCTTTTCATTGGTGAAAGTTTAACAGATTTAATTAACTCATACAAACAATAAAATAAGCAAGTTTGCATTTATTACACTAGTAAGTACCTTCTTCTTTCTTTGTTTTAAATAATGGCTTTGTGCGTCTAGCACATTTAGCCAGTGTCAAGTAAGTGATATATTAATAATATATATATCATAGTAAATAAAAATGAGTGGTGATATAATGATAAATTGTAAATGAGATACCCTCCCCTAAGCCCCTTGAGTCCTCAGTAAAGATGTGGGACTATACTGAGTACTCACATGGACGCCTTAAGAGAAAATTTGAAAAGTGATGTTGCACTGTTTTGTTTGATTTACCAACACTTAACGGTTAATAATCCACCGTTATTACACATTAATGTTAGAAATATCACAAATTTTAGAAAATATAACAAAACTGCAGACGTGACGCTTCACTGTCCCGCCAAGAAGTCCGAAGCTGTTGTCATTTCCATACAAATTTAAATTCTATTCCATTCTAATTGCAGTTCTAGAATGCAACTGGGTCTGTCTGTCTATGGGTAGGCGTTTCGTTTGCAATCAAATGAAACTAATCATAACTCGTTATAATAAAATATGTTCCAAAATGAAGTCTCACATAAATTTATTCAATAAGATATTATACGCAACAGGTTGGGAGCATTCAACCCACAAAATTCACATGAACTTTTAATTGTTAAACCGTTGTATTATGTACTGTTATTGTCTCACAGGTTTTTGTTCATAATATTAACTAAGGTACTTACAGCTACTTTATTTAGTAATTTATTACTTTGGAGATTTGATGTGATTTGGGTTTTGGCGCATTTTAAACGCTTTTTTCTAATGACAGTCGATTATCATATCAGCCTTATAAAGCATACTGCTGACCAATGGCCTCCCCAAGTTGGGTGATCCCACCCATTGGTGATCGCAGTTGCCCGCCGGCCCAGCGTGGTGATTACGGGCAAATACCCCCAATATGATGTTATCTAATGGGGAGGCCAATGTCCAGCAGTGGACTTTATAAGACTGACATGATGATGATATAGAATAAATATTTAAACATTTGTAGCATGGTTACTTAATGGGATATATTGATTAAGACTAAGCATGTATTAAACCTAAGCTAGGGTATCGTATAAAGCGATCTTTGGCTATTCATCAGTAAACGCTTTAAGTCTTTCGTGAAGCGCCTCTTTACTTAGTGCTTGTCGCGTCGTTTCCTTCCTTCTTTCGTCCTTAAAAGTTGCAATACTGACTGTCAGAAGATCCTATCGCATGCTTAAAAGAACATCGACCCATTAATATATAGGTCAGGTTTGAGTTACGTACTTATACAGTCTTTCTATTTCTTACTGAGATCGAATCAATGTTAATCAAACGTTCAAAACACAAGCAGAATTACTAAATAATAAATCAGTATCAATTTAATGCGCTTACGAGTATTCTTTAGAAGTTCTTCTTTTGTGATGTCCCAAAATTCGTCTTTTTTGAGTTAAGTCATTATTCCATTAAGCACGCGCTATATCTAATCCGGGAGAACTCGGGAGAATGGCAACCCTATTATGAATAAAAAATGGCCATGAGTTGCTGCCCACAACTTCTTTTGTTACAACACATATTTGTTCTGCGATATGCCGGGGAATACTCTCCCTCCTACTGAGGCGGGCGGTTACTTCCGGGCCTCATGAATGTAAAAGATTATTATAGTTTGGTACCCGATATCGAGCGCTTTCATGATTCAGAACTCAAGCTAGGTCATTGAGTTAATCCCGTTGGGTTATAAGTGTATATGGAAGTCGTTTAGCCAAGGAAGAGGCCATATCAGGCGGCTTCGCAGGGCGCCACACAACTGAATCCGCCAATACGCACTGGTTTCAAGAGGTAGGGTTGGCGCGATCTACTTTTTGATTTTGTTTTTTTGACTTGGCATAACGACTATTACAAGAGCTCTGAAAACTTAGAGCGACGATAGCTCAGTGGCGAGACCAATTAACTTCTAAGGGTCTAGGGTTCAAACCCTGCTGGCGCACCCATGACTTTTCGAAGTTATTTGCATAATTATCTCATGCTTTGTGCTTCGGAAAAGCACGTTAAACCGTTGGCCGATGTCATGAACATCTATGGCAGTCGTTATTAGCATGCCTCTAACACTCAGGCAGCTGGTTTAACCCTAGAATGATGTTTCCCTCTGGGTTGCGGATGTCTGACAGCAGTCGCTACATTTAATAACTGAAGTTCAGCTAAATGTAGTTAGACCAGTGAGTAGTCCGGGGGGTCTTAGGCAGCGGGGGCAGGGGGCCCCTTCGGTCTAGCCATAGACCCCCCCAGATGTCGGCCACTTACGCCATGGCCGCACAAGGAGGTAGGGAGGGCGCTTTACATCGCGCCTCTCTGAGGAAGTCCTCCCGGTTCTGATCCGGGGGACGTTGGCCGCGAGCGAGGTGCCAGAAGTCGTCGGAAGTTTTTAGTGGGTAGGACTGCGGTGGTTGCGTCTGCCGCAGTGAGCCCCACACTCCCCTCTTGGTCCCGCCATTGGCCGGGAGGCAGTGCGTAAACAGCATTTTTTTACAGACTATAATAAAAAGAATAAAAAGTGAGCAGACCACCCACCAACAATTTGACGTGCCTTCCCAAGAACGGAAGCACTTGATGCCAGTGGGATTTGACTGAACTATGATTCATTTTTTGACATAGTCTCGCGAAGCTACAAGATTTTCAGTAATTATCCGAAAAAACAAACAGAGATCAGCCAATAAACTGTTATTTGTACAATCCAAACAGTGTTTCAATTTGTATGTGATGTCTATAAATTAATTATGTATAACTATTTTTATGTAATTCATACCAAGACCGAGGAATATTTGCATCAATATTTATTTGGATCTACAGGAGTTCGAACGATTAAATTTCAGAAATAAAGAGTCAATAGTTCATAAAAAAGTTATGACCTATATACACTTCCGGTATAAAAAATATTTTATTAATTGGTCCGGATTTATTTTATTTAAGTCATTTCCAATCAAACATAAATAATAGAAGAATACCCTTCTTTTATTTACGTTCTGTGAATGACTTAAAAAAACACTTAAAAATAAACAGAAAAAAATTACGAATGTATATCAATAACAATATGAGAGACTTCTTGGCGGGAAAGTGAAGCATCATGTCTGCAGTTTTGTTTAATTTCTAAAGTTTGAGATATTTCTAACATTCATGTGTAATAACGGTGGATTATTAACCGTCAAGTGTTTGTGAACATACATGAGTGTTGGTAAATCAAACAAAACAGTGTAACATCACTTTTAAAAATTTTTCTCAAGGAGTCCATGTGAGATCTCAGTATACTGAGGACTTAAGGGGCTTAGGGGAGGGTATCTCATTTACCATTTGTCATCTTTATCACCACTCATTCTCATTTACTATGAATACTATTATATCACTACTTGACACTGGCTAAATGTGCTAGACGCACGAAGCCATTATTTAAAAGAAAGAAGAAGAACAATATGAGAATAAAACTACGAGAATAAAATAAAATATTGACTTCAGTACGCTTGTGTAAAATCATAAAAGAGAGGTCGTTTCCAACAGCTAGTCCGTAAATACATACTATGACCGAACAAGTTACCATAAACTAAATAAGACGACTCGGAGTCTACCGGATATTACCTATAAAACGATTAGCCTACGTAAATTCCCTCCAACACATTTAAAACGATGGAATTCGCATCCTACACCGGCCGCGCGGCAGGCTGTAGTTTTGTTTGTATATATATACCAAAATGCACCTCGCAGACAGAACCAGACGTATAGGACATCACCCCACCCCCTTGTAGACCGATTCACGCAATGTCTGACTGACAAACTGGTAGATAGGCAGCTAAATAATATATTTGATCAAATCGTTAAAAAAAATTAATAATAGTTACCGAAATATGTATCATCCGATTTATTTTATATTACACATAATCGTATGGGATTGATGTAAACATTCTTTTCATATTTCAAACAATAAAATTACTAAAATACCACTTACTTTTTTAGGACCATTCTGCACGATGTTTTCGTATTCCAAACCTTCCACAGCAGACATTTTCAGTCTTTTTTATTCACAAAAACTATTGCACTAAATAATCTTACAGTTTTTGGTATACTTTTCACTTAATTTTGTATATTGGTGGCGTAAAAGGGTCCAAATATTTTGCCGGCACAAATAAGTCACTTAATTCTCTGATATACTTTTAGATTTCGCGTGTAAAAATACTCCGCCGGCTTGCACGAGTACAACAACCAAAAGTCACACGCCCACAGCCTCTCTCGCCTCGCTCTCTAGTCTGTCTCCCAGTCGTAAATACGATACGAATAACGATGTATAGAAAGTAGTAGGTATATAACTTGAATACCTACATACCTACTTCATACGATCCAATCATACCTACTCCGTCTACGTACAAAGTACCAACCTACCGCACCGAGATGTAAATGTAAGGTGCGGCTTTACAACGACGAGCTAATTTAGAAAGACTAACATTCGTTTCTAAAGTTTAGTTCCTATATCACAAACAATTTTTTTAAATATTTCTACGTAAATATAGTCTGTTGTGTTGTGATCCGTCTTCAAAATATCAAAAAATCTAATTACGTTGTTTACTGTAAATGTAGACAGTACGAAAGAAGTACATTTTCATTTAAAAATACTAAAGTCTTTCGCAAGTTATCCGAGATTGACATTGACATGACATTAGCTTGCCGAAAGAAAAGTAAAACAAAACTTTTGCGGTGAAAAGTAAGAATTAAATATAACAAGCTCGTAAAATTACTTAAGCCAGAACATTTCTGTGGCAGTACAACTCAGTTACATTTTGTTGTCAATTATAAATATTATTGATTTCAGAAATGGCTGTAGAGTTTAAATTATTGAAGCAAGGAGCTGAAGCCAAACTTTTCATATGTAATTACTTGGGTAAACCTGCATTAATAAAGGAAAGGTTCAAGAAAACATACAGACATCCCGACCTAGATACTTCCATAACGAAAGAGAGAATAAAAAATGAAGCCAGATCCATATCCAGATGTAAAACTGCTGGAGTAAAAACTCCTTGCTTATATCTGGTAGATTTCGAAAGACGTCGTATTTATATGCAGTATTTCACTCAAAGTATAACAATTAAAGATTTTATTATAAATGTAGTGAAGAAACACGAATCCAGTGGTTCCAGTGAAGCTCAATGTGTGTTAGATGCAATGGCTAAAATGATCGGTGAAACAGTGAGAAAAATGCATGAAAATAACATTATTCACGGTGATCTGACATCGTCCAACATGCTACTTGTCCCAAAAAATACAAAAGAAGAATCAAATGAAACTAATTGGGTGGAAATTAAAAATTTAGACATTGTGATGATCGATTTCGGTCTCTCATTCATTGATACTAGTACTGAACACAAAGGAGTAGATTTGTATGTTCTAGAAAGAGCATTGCTAAGTACACACAATGACTATCCAGATTTATTCAGTACAATATTAGAGGCTTACAAGAAATTCAGTAAAAATAATGTCAAAGAAATTCTCAGCAAGTTTGAGGAGGTCAGGGCTCGAGGACGGAAGAGAACTATGGTTGGATGATTGTTAAATATATAAATAAATCTAAGCCTTACATCATTGTTATATGTTTTTCTCAGAAACTATGGTCCCCTCTTGGCATACAAATTATGTGAAGATTGAATATCTCTAACAATTTTTAGTATTATCAAACTAGTTACATTACTGCCAATGCTGTCAAAAAATGTATCAGCAAATATTTTTTAAATGATATCTTATTGTAGTCTGAATACATACTATTATTATGGTTTCACTAGATTAAATTTGGTCACAGGCACCAGACAGAGTGTAAAAATGTTCCAAATTTTTGGTGTTATTCATGATATCTCAATATTTAAAACTTAGTTATTTGAAATTAAATAGTAATTAATACTTTGATTGTTGCATTTTATTGGTGTAACTAAAATTCTGATTTAAGGATATATGAAATACGACTCAATAATCAATGTTGTTAATTAATGCTCTACTGAATAAATAAATATTTTTTGACAATTACTCCAATTATTTAGTTCCAAGATAAGCATCATTAAGAACTCGTGTTTTGGATACCAAATAACGAATAAACATACATAAATGTTTTTTTTTGTAAATGTAAATTTACAAAGAAAAACACCCAGACCAGAACAAATATTCATGTTTGTGCACAGTATGATTTGTCCCGTGTGGAAATCGAACCCAACACCTCAAGAGCGGAGTGTGTGCATACTTGCCTCAACGCTATTCCTATTTGTCGTTTAATCAAATACATAGTTACATAATGTATCTAATCAAATAGTTATTTATGTTTTACTAGCTGCGCGCCGCGGTGTCAACTGCTTGGTTTCCGTGGTAATACCTGGATAAAGTATACTTTGTGATAACCCAGGTTATAAATTACCTGTGATCCAAATTTCATCCAAACCAGGTTCAGTAGTTTTTGCGTAAAAAAGAAACAAGCATCCATATTCAAAATCATTGGCATTTTAAATATTAGACCTTAGTATATAAAGTGCGATTAATATGTTTTGTAAAATTATTATAAAATCGTCACTATTGTATTGGATAATAGCTTATACACTCGCGAGCTAAAGTTTGGAATTACTTAAAGTTGGTTCCGCGTGATCTTGAGTACGAATTTGAACGAACGAGTTTGAATGCATTTAGTATTGGTACATCAATTTGAAGATAAGTTAAACCTTTAAAATTATGTAATTTTTATGATTACAAATATATTATATATATCGCGCCGCATTATCTTAGAACTGGCTCTACAGTGTACACTCATTGCGTAAGTAATCCTCCCTCATAAAAGGAAAAAGAACGTATCCGTCAAACTCATCTGCTCTATTAAATTTCACATAACCTCAAAGATTTGTTTACAGTGGATTTTTGATAAATTTAAATATAAAAATGAACCACCACTTGATATTGTGGTCCAGGACAGCATTATTAAATAGCCATGCTAAAGTTCTACCATGCATAAGTAATAAAAACATTTTAATTTACTTTTTTGCTGCTATGACACGGCTAAGATATTTATAAACAATAAAACTACATTTTTTTTAGGATCACTTAGCACCCAAGAAGCGATAGAGCGTCGTAATCATTTATTTACCTTAGAAAAGAAAAGGCAACATGAAAGTATCGGCAGAATAGAGAAAATTGAAGTGAAGTACAAGGGTAACCCAAAAGACTGCACATTTGTTATGAATAAAGGAATTTCCACTCCCCATGATTGTGCTAGGCGTAAGTATCTAATCGTATAGCAATGATATTATAATCAGGGTTGCGAACCGTAAAAGGAATTCCCTCTTACATACGCAGTCAAAAATCTCGCACTTTGACTTTCAAACCTTATTCATTTATTATTTTATTTTTCATTTAACTTTGTTTTGTGTTACTATACAATTGTATAAACTTAACTTCTAAAAGCCAAAACCTATAAACTGCCATTAACAAGCCTACTATTATGCATCGAAAACATCCTGTAACCTAAATTAAGGCATAAGGAAATACTTTTTACTCAAATAAATAAACTATTTTTCAAGTGTCGTACTAAATAAAACATCGCTTTATTTATTATTATGCCTATATAGTTAGGCGAATATAGTAATGCAGTGAAAAATATAAGAATGGATCAACCGCATAAGACTCATCCATACGTCATATCGTCGTTGTTCTGGAAAAACCCAGTAAATAACTTTTTTTCATAAAATGAGTTAACACAAATAATCGACTCAGTTTTTCATGCTCTTCGTCTGCGAAATACAATAGCATGATATCGAAACACAAAATCCTAAGTTCATATGTATTTTAATTAAAAAAAAATTATCTGAACTATTATTTGCCTATAACTCAAATTAGATAACCATCTATGTACAGGGTTTTCCCAGAACAACGTTATTCAACTATATTATAATAAATAATTTCTAACAACACACCAATTATTTAGTTCAAGATAAGTATCATTGGAAACTTGTGTTATGGATACTAAATACCATATAAACTTACTTAAATATTTGTTTTTTGGGAATTCAATCTTAACATATATAGGAAACACACAGACCAAAACAAATATTCGTTTTCATGCCCACAAAAATTTGTCCTGTGTGGGAATCGAACCCACAACCTCAGGAGCGGAGTGCCGGTATATTGACATCCACTCCATAGCGGTTGACAAATTATACCACAGAATAGGACTATATTACACACGTGTTAGACTATTCGCTTAAATTCTCGATATCTTTTTGGTTACTGAAGGAAGATGGCTCTAGTAATTACATTCATAATTTTATATATAGTGTCCTCGTTCTTCGTACAAATATCGTATTTGTATGAGGAACCTCGTACAGCTGGCAATCCTGATTAAAACTAAAAAAATTAAAGGTATTGCCTTTAATTTTTTTGTATATATTGTACTTTAATTTAGCACTATACTTTTGTAACGTATTATTGTCACATTTTTCGTTGAGTTGTGCCATGTCTATCTCAAAGATAAATATGTAAATGTAGTAGTATGATTATACCTAGGGCTGCAATCACCTTAATTGCCGATGCTGGATATACACTACACAAATCCCGCGCATTTGTATGATATATGCTGATTTCCCCAGGACACTTCAAAAAAATATTTTTTGCAACAAAACCGTTGAATAATAATAAATGGATGGGTTATCATAAATTAACTTTTAACTAAGACTTGTATTTATAAAACTCTTACTCACAAACTTTTTTAAAATTCCTTGTTGGACCTACCCTGGACGCCCTTGAAACTAGGACAAATCCGGGGAATTTCAGGCGGATGGCAACCCTAATTATACCTCATCATTTAGTAAAATGTCATTGACTTATAGCCATAGCTGATCGTAGAGTTGAAAAATATTCTATATCCTACTAGTTTCACAAGGGGCGGAGCTTAAGTGAAAATAAATAATAATAAATAAATATTTTCTGACAATTACACCAATTATTTAGTTCCAAGATAAGTATCATTAAGAACTTGTGTTATGAATACTAAACAACGGATAAATATACTCAAATACTTTTTTTTTGTAAATATATACTTAATATACATAGGAAAACACCCAGACCAGAACAAATATTCATGTTCATGCACACAAAGATTTGTCCTGTATGGGAATCGAACCCACGACCTCTGGAGTGAAGTGTAGGTATACTGACCTCCACGCCATATCGGTCGAAAAAGAAGGGGTAATTGCCTTGTATTAACTACATAGACTGAGGTTTTTATAATTCTTGGTATAAAATTGTCTAATTCTAATGAAAAGATACATAAAACATAACTAACTAGATTAAGATTCATTTATTCATAATAATTATGTGTAATAATGATTATATCTGGAATCATATCAATCATCAGGTATGAGTATGACAGTATGCATGAGTATGTCCCATGTGGTACCGAATAGTGCCCCTCCTCTCATCTCACGGAGAGTCGTAAGAGTCGACAAAGAGAAATCCTATCAGGTCATTGTCCAGTAAAACCTATGTTGGTTTTTGTGACACTGGGATTAGTATAAGTGATGTTGTAATATAATAAAAAATAAAATAAAAAAAAGGTGATAGGCAGCAGAGTCGTCCTGCATACTGGCTGAAACTGCGATCACCAACCTGCTTGTTCCAGCATGGTGATTATGGGCAAATAACCCCAATAGAATGTAATCTCGTCAGAATGTAATAACGCCATTGTTCAGCAGTGATAATGTTTTATTATCTTTCAGATTTATCGGATTGGCATGTGAACAGCAGTGCAGTAGCTCTGATTGATGGCTTAACACTCTGGGACATGCACAGGCCACTCACAGAAAACTGCACCTTAGAAGTTAGTATGTTTTTAGCTAGTAACTCTTGGAATTTAACACTAGCTTGGTAGCTTGTGACCCCATAAACGGATCTAGGGGGGGTTTTTTACCAAGACACATTTTCAAGATTACACCTGAAATGAATTCAAGACCTTTGGATCATCATATCCTTTTTTTTTGTACGTCGGTAACAAAATGCATTTACGCACTGCTTTCCGGCCAAAGGGGGACCGAAAGGGGGTGTGGGACTCACCACCGGCAGACACGACTGCCAGCAGTAATACCCACTAAAAATCTTCCGACGACGCCCGCCGCTTGGTGAGAAAGAGGCGGGGGCCAGTACCTGGGTTGCAGCTTCTGTGACACCCCGCCTGCGGCCAACGTCCCCCGGACCAAAACCGGGAGGACCTCCTCAGCGAGGCGCAGTTGACGCGCCCCTCCTACCTCCCCGTGCGACCATAGCGTATGTGGCCGACTTCCCGGAGGGTCCATGGTTGACAGCAGTTGCCTAGACCCTCCTGGCGCTGCTGAGCGGGCCCTCCTGGCTCGCCCGCTGCGCCTTCCACAGGTCCCTCTTAGTTTCCCCCCCGGTAGTCAGTACTAAGGGCACCCAGAGTCGTCGGTCTCTGGGTGTTACCTTTTCCCGGCCTCCGGGAGGTACTCAGCCCCCCCACCACGCCAAAGTGGAGACCTGTTCGGGGGGGATCATCATATCCTAGCATTATCCTGGTTGCCCTAGACTTAAGCTTAAGGCCCAGGGTCTGCTCACTGGTTCAACCAGATTTGACTGAATTTCAGTTATTACGTGGAGCGACTGCTGTCTGACCTCCGCAACCCAGAAAGAAACATCATTCTATGGTTAAACCAGCTGTCAGTCTGTTAGAAGGCACTGACTTCCTAATAACGACTACCATAGATGTTCATGACAGCCGGGACCAACGGCTTAACGTGCTTTCCGAGGCACGGAGCAAGCGATAATTACGTACATAACTTAAAAAGTCATTGGAGCACCAGGGTTTGAACCCGAGACCCTCTGAATTTAAAGGCAACTGGGCTATCGCCGCTCAGACCCAAGACCTTTGAATTACTGAGTTATAATAGTAGAAAAGTTAATTAATTTCTCTAATTTGTTGCAACAGCTACAACACTTCACAATAGATGAGCCACAGAAGGTGAACAAGGCATTCTGGAGGACTTGCTCGTTTCTTCTCGGTGCATCAGCTACTGCTGCCTTCAAGGAGTCTATACCACTACTCCTGCATAGCTTTCCAGGACCGGACAGTAAGTGTATATTGTACTAGCTTCTGACCATGGCTCGCCCACTTAACCTTCATTATCACATATTATTTAATTTATTGTATTCCTATGTATTATAAATATGTCTTTACATAAAAAAGTATTTTAGTATGTTTATCCGGTCTTTAGTATCCATAAAACAAGTTCTTAGTGATACTTATCTTGGAACTAAAAAGAATTGTTATGATTGTAAGAGAATATTTATTTAGTACACACACAGAAGTATACAAACAGAAAAACTAAAAACTAAGTACCATTGGGTGCAGGGCACAGCTTATTCCAAAAGAAATATCTTCCAGCTGGCACTACATACTATTTATAGGTTTACAATATGTATATCTGTTTTCTTTCTTTTAAATAATGGCTTCGTGCGTTTAGCACATTGAGCCAGTGTCAAGTAAAAGATATATTAATAATATATAAATCATAATAAATGAGAAGGTGTGGTGATAAAGATTATAAATGAGATATGTTCCCTTTAAACCCCTTGAGTCCTCAGTAAAGATGTGGGACTATACTGAGATCTCACATGGACTTCTTGAGAGAATTTGAAAAGTCACAAATACTTAACGGTTTATAATCCACAGTTGTTACACATTAATGTTCAAAACATTACAAATTTTAGAAAATAAAACAAAACTGCAGAAATGACTCGTCATTTTCCCACCAAGAAGTCCTTTATCTATTTTATTGACCCATTAAAGTGTAATATATTTTATTTTTTTGTTACAGTACGCAGTGGGTCCTTCATCTATGACATAGATCTCCCATCTCTCTCTGACTGGAAACCAACGCCCCAAGAAATACTGACCTTATCAGCGGAATACATGAAGCTGTGTCGGAAGAATCTGCCGTTGGAGAGACTGGATATCAGCGAGAGCCTTGCCTCGGAAATGTTCACAGAAAACCATCACAAACTTAAACAGATACCTAGTATAGCAAAGAATAATGGTAAGTACTGTACTGTAGTAGACGACCGATATGGCGTGGTGGCGAGTATACCCGCACTCCACTCCTGAGGTTGTGGGTTCGATTCCCACACAGGACAAATCTTTGTGTGTATAAATATGAATATTTGTTCTGGTCTGGGTGTTTTCCTATGTATAATAAGTATTTATTAACAAAAAAAACAGTATTTATGTATGTTTATCCGTTATTTAGTATCCCATAACACAAGTTCTTAATGATACTTATCTTGGAACTAAATAATTGGTGTAAGTGTCAAAAATATTTATTTATATTTATTATTTATTACTAATTTGTGGGTGTAAGTAAGACCTTCCATGACGAAATACAAAAAAATGTATGAGGAGGTTAATGAGTGTGAATGAAGCTAAAAGTGTGTGCCAAGATCGTAGCAAGTGGAAGGATGTGATCTCTGCCTACCCCTACGGGAAAGTGGCGTGACATTATGTATGTATATATGTAAGGATCTTACCAAGATCTTGGGCTCAATTTACACTACCGCGGAATAAAATGGAGGTGATTCATAACATAATGAACTTGAAAAAAGCCGAGATGAGTTTCTTGAGGCAATCTTCTCCATAAGAATATTTTTTATTGACAAAGTAACATTACATAAACAAATTAGATCAAACAGTTACAAAGAAAAAACAAATACAGAAAAAATCAAAAATATTTAAAAAAAAAAATACAATAATAAAAACAACAACATAGGTAATGTTACCTGTCAAAAGGGCGATACATCAGCATAATGCTGCTGCATCTAATAATACAGCAGCGCTGGTGTTCCTGCACCGCCCTTTTGAAGTAGAGTGGCGTAGAAGTAATAGAACAATTAATAAGACAAATATAAAAAACTTAAAACTTATAACGACTTGCAACGACGAACGGGTTGCTTAAAAAATACTTTCTTGAGGAGTCATCATCTGATTGAGTCTACATATCATAATTACTATTAATTTTGTGTATTGGTTTATGTAGTTTATTAATAACACATATTTAATTCTATGCAAGTTTATATGCTTTCTTGTTCGTACTGCCTCATACTTTTCTGCTAACCCAAAGGTTAACTGGTAGTGACTTGTAGCATTAAGTTCGCATTTTGTAATTTTTTTTTAATTTGTGCGATAAAGTTTAAATAAATAAAATGAATAAACGACTGACTGACGGACAATCACCTCCAACTGACAGATCCCCCCTATAAGAGTCACCGTCAGACTACAATTCTTACATAGACTTACTTGACAAATTCTGACAGAGAATCAATTTTGATTTAATTTTTTGATTATGGTACCGCTCATATCTCTTTCAATGTTGTAAGTAAAACGTCTGACCTTTTTTTTTATTATTTTCGTCGGTAACTAAATGCACTGACGCACTGTCTCCCGCCAAAGGGTGGTGTCGGACATCCGACGACGCCCACCGCTGTTGAAGAAGGGACGGGGGGCCAGCACCGGGGGATTTGTAGTTTCTGGCACCCCGCCCGCGGCCAACGTCCCCCGGATCAGAACCGGGAGGCCCTCCTCAGAGAGGCGCAGTGTGTCGCGCCCCCCCCACCTCCTTGTGCGGCCATGACGTGACTGGCCGACTTCTGAGGGGTCTATAGCTAGACGGAAGGGGCCCCTGCCCCCGCCGCCTTAGACCCCCCAAAGAAGGCTAAAGGAGGACCTAGAGGAGGTGTGGGACAAAGTAATACCCATTAAAAATCTTCCGACGACGCCCGCCGCTTGTTGAGGAAGAGGCGGGGGCCAGCACCTGGGTTGCAACGTCTGACACCCTGTCCCCTGGACCTGGAGCAGAGGCCCCCTGCCGCCGCTACCTAAGACCCTTCTGGCCCTCCATCTGCGCCCTCCACAGGTCCCTCTTAGTTTCCCCCTCGGTAGTCAGTACTAAGGGTGCCCAGAGTCGCCAACCTCTGGGTGTAACCTTTTCCTGGTCTCCGGGAGGTACTGGAGGTACTCAGTCCCTCTACCACGCCAAGGTCTGAGGGGGTGCCAAACCGTGCCCTACCCTAATTCCGCTACTGCCTCTGCGAACCCTTCGGGGAAATAGGCGTGATTGAATGTATTGTTTGCAGGTAATGTGACGGTATACCGCGCTGGTACCCACGTGGACATCTCTCGTGGTCCCATGGTCGCGAACTCCGGGCTCATTGGCAGAATATCCATAGCAGCTGTACATAAACTTACAGGTAAATAGCTTAGAAATATAATTAATAGGTTAATAGCATACACACAATCTCAGGCCCATAACATTTTAACGACCCATATGGCGCGGTAGCACTAAGGTCGTTGATTTGATTCCCGCACAGGTTTTTGTATAAAATATTGAGATGGAATAAAAAAAGAATTTGTTTATGATTTTCCGTTATTTAGTGTACATACATAATGTACGTAGGAAAACACCCAGACCAGAACAAATATTAATGTTCATGCACATAAAGAATTGTCCTGTGCGGGAATCGAACCCACGACCTTGGAAGCGGAGTGCGGATTCACTCGCCACCACGCCATATCCTGCATCGATTGTATATAAAAATTTCATCAAAAAAAAAATAATTTAAATATTAATTTTTAACTATAATATGAATATTACTTCTTTATAATATAAGGTATTAATTGAAACCGTTAACCCATTCCAGGGTCACCGGAAAGTGATGTGAAGCAGCTGTACAGGTTCCAGGGTGTGGCTTTACCAGTCTCCATCATGATCAACCACTTCACGTACTCGATACTCGTCGATAGAGCTAAGAAACTGGTAAGTACCCATTCACGCCCCATTACTGGGCTTAATGAGCACTCGTAGCTTCTCGATACTAAGAGTGTCTTGCTCAACAGTCACTAATTCTGTTTAGTACTAAATCTGTATAAAACATCGTTCTAACAAATGACAGAGATGCAAGGTAAATAAATAACTATGTGTATTTATTTCCAGAATCCATCAAAATCATTGATCACCATAGAAACAGACTCCACTTCATCAGAGCCACAGAGAATTAAGGCGCAGGCATAGTAGCGTGCTGCAACATGTTTTAGTTAGAAATTTAGTTCATTATGTTAAGTTATTCGAAATTAATAAAACTATGTATAGTGAAATGCTTTTTATTTGCTTTTAGTTCATAGATGAGCGTCCGGTTCAAAGGACCACTTGGTACAAAATTCAATCCTAGTTGCTTGCCCTGACAATGACATTTTAACAGAATAAGTCATATTGACAATAGGTACCTACTTTAATACACATAGGTACATGCTTGACACTTTATCAAGAGAAAACTCCTTGAAGATAAATTTACTTTTTCATTGAATTATACGGCGCCCTTCCTCCTCTCTCCTACATTATGCTGTGCCCGACAGGGTCCACAAATGTACCATATTGTAATATTCACCACCTTATAAAACCATTGTGGAACGCAATCAAGAATTGACTTAACAGTCTCCCTATGAAATTATTTTCTAAAGCTTCACAATTTGGTGGCAGAAAATGGAATTTAGCCTTTTTTTTATACTAATGAATGTTAAGGAAAATGAACGCAATAAATTATGTACGTTATTAATAAATAAATATCATTTATTAAAAACAATTCACTTAAACATTTAATTTTATAAACTTAATTATAAGTTAAACATAAATTCAAGTTTTTTGCTTTTTGGCATCTGAAGGAGCATCTTCCCCACCGTCCTCATTCTGGAAAATGGGCTTCGGTTGAGTTCTCTTATAAGCCGGCGCTACCCAAAATGGATTCTCTTCTGCGTCCTTTGCAAATTTCAAAATGGCCTCTCTGGGATCCTGTTCATCATTCACCCGTTTACTCAGCCCCAAGTTTCTTATCACGAACGAGCTCAATGTGCTACCAGAGGCTGCTACTCTTCCACCTTGACCAGAAGTGATAGGCAGATCAGGTCGTTTAGACTTAACTGGATCAAGCCGATCTTTTTCCATCTTCTTTTTGCTTGTTCTCAGTTTCTCTTGTCTGAACAGTGGCAGTGCATGTGGGGTTATAATCTGTTGAGAGCTGACAACTTCAACAGTATGCTTTTTCCTATTAGTCTTAACTACACACAGTTTTGCACCTCTTAAACTACGTTTCTGATCGTAATAACACTTTACAACACCATTTCCACAACTGACGAACAACTGATTTAACTTTGCATGCCATATGCCTTTAATGACATGCGATTTGGTCACTTCTATATGTGTAACTGGTTCATAAGTCTTCGTGTTGAAGAATATAAGCTTTCCTACATCTTGTCCCCTTTCTAAAGATACTCCGGTGAATATCATGCTATCGTCAGGACTGAACGAGCAATCTGTCTGTTCGTATCTTGAGAATAGACCATCGAAGACGTTTAAAGGTTTCTTGAACTGTCTCAGGTCCCATAACTTCATTGTGTCATCGTTGCTTCTACTTGCAAGATACGAGCCCAGGTACGAGTAAGCTATACTGCAGATCTCTTGCTGTTTCTGATGAGCATCTCTTAAAACTGCTGTAGTATTCACGAAGCTTTTCCTATGGTCCCACATTTGGATTGAGCCGTCGAAACATCCGCAAGCTACCGTGTTGCCGTCTTTCGAGAAGCCGCAGGATGTAGGGTTAGTCTTCAGGCCTCCTTGCTGGCGTGGTTTGATGACGGATTTGTGCTGTTTTGGGTTGTCTGTGCGCCATAGACGGAGTGTGCCGTCTTGGGAGCATGTGAGGAACTCGTCGCGGATGTTTGGATGCCAACAGCCGCTGTTTAACGATGCTATATGGCCTTTTGTCCTGAAAATATTAATTATTAATCCTTTATTGCACATAAAAACATAATCAGATTACAAAAATAGTATTTAAAAACAACAGTACAAAGGTAAGCCAACCCTAGCAGTTGTAAATTAGGTAAAGTACGGGATCAGGTTGCTATAGTTAAGTTTAAGTATTAATTAATGTTTTCTTTAAAATGTGTATCTAGTAATTAGGAGCGTACGTCGCCATCAAACTGCCATGTAGTTTTTGGCGATAATAATACTTAAGTTAATTATGTTATTATGAGAAATATTTTTAAAAAAAAAGTCCAATGCTGAACAAAGGCCTCCCCAGCGTCGATCGATCTCGACTAATCTCGAGTCGCTTACATCTAGTCTTTCCGCAGTCTTGACCATATCATTGATCCATCAAGATTGTCTTCTACTAAGTTTGCCGGTTCGTGGCAATTGAAGAATGTAAACGGCCCATCAATCTTGTGTTTTTTCACATCCGCGGATGCGGAGTTTTAAAGGCTCACATCTGCGGATGCGGATGTTTGAGATACTATGTAAATAAAGTCTATTAATGAAGAATTAAAACAGTGATAACTTAATAATTAATATTTTTAATTGTTTTACTACTAAGTACATATTCTTTGTAACTGGCGGGAGAAAAAACTAACCTTGACGATTTTCTTGCCCGTGTTTTTACGATCAAGCTCCCGCCCGCAATGAATGGGCGCGCTAGTTTTTAAGTTTTGACGTTCATAAGAGCTCTTTTGAGCCAAACTTGAATAAATGAATATGAATTTGAATATTGTAATTAAATTAAACGTAAATACTTATTTTTGTAACGTGTCGAAGTTTGTCACCAATTTCTTTGCTCCCATTGGACATTGTTACGTGCGACCGGCACGCGCCCCAATCGCGGGTCCTGCCCAATTCCTTTTTGTCGCTACTTGCATGATATTCGCATCCGCATGAACATCCGCACCGATTAATGCGGATGCGGATGTCAAAATCTTAATATGTAATAATAATTTATTTATTAACCAAAAATTTATAAAATGAAGAAGTACAACTGAAAGCTTACAAATAATGCCATAGATTACAAATTGTAGCATCTGCTGCCGAACTGGGATGTTAGTCCCGTATTTCAGCATTCAGCGCCTCTAGCTTCAGAGTAAGTATTACACAATAAGTATAAACCACAACGTACAATCTATGCGGAAGTTCCACATTTGCAGATGCAAATATTCGCAACATCCCTGGTTCTTAGAGCTAACGGTATGAGGCAAAATAAATAATTACCTTGCCATATCAGCTATATACTGATCCCCCTTAACGCACTCCAGGACTTCAAAGCCATCCCGGTCCAGAACCTTAGCCTGAGCCGACCCGCTGATGACCAGGATCGAGTCCCCGGTTGTGGAGTACTGGAGGGCTTTGATTGGATGGTTCTCGCAGGGTTGCAGGGTCCTGAACGAGCGCATTGATGCGTCCATACCTGATGAATGAAGGAGTGGAGTCAAGGTCTTCTTCTTCATTCTTTTAAATAATGGCTTCGTGCGTCCAGCACATTTAGCCAGTGTCAAGTAAGTGATATATTAATAATATATAATTCATAGTAAATGAGAATGAGTGGTGATAAAGATGATAAATGGTAAATGAGATACCCTCCCCTAAGACCCTTGAGTCCTCGTAAAAATGCGGGACTATACTGAGATCTCACATGGGACACATTTTGAGTTTTTTTTAAATAATCTCATAATGATCGTCATAATGATTACATCTTGTCTGACGGTAAGCAGTTGATGCAGTCCAACAAAAAAAATTAAAGCGCTACATACAGTGAAATAAGCACGGTACAAAGCTCATCCACGCATGACGGCCTGCTAAAATGCTGTTTCACGCCCCGCTTTAAAGACCCGGGATCATAGGAAACAGGAAACATATCAGCCGGCAGCGAATTCCAGAGCTTAGTGGTCATGCTCAGAAACGACTTCCCAAATTTCCTGGTTCGAGTACTGAGTTCAGCTTAATAAGGTCTTATATATACAATCACGCCTGTTTCCCCTAAGGGTTAGGTAAACACATAATACGCCCACATTTCGCCACTAAAATTTGTGGTCCCACGTAGTAGGTCCGAGCCTATTGCCGCTTAGCGGGAAACTTTTATGTATGCCAGAGCCTCGTCAGTTGATCGGCAGGTGCACAACTTACAGGTGAGAATATCTTGGCTTGAAAATTATAACATAATATAAAAATTATAACATAAAATGAAAATTATAATTATAACATAATATGAAAATTATAATTATAACATAATTTTAAAAAATTATATTAGTGGCCCGTCACACAACTCCCTCTGCCAATCCGCACTGGGTCAGCATGGTGGAGTATATAAAAGTAACGTCAAATGTCTCACCAGCAAAGTCCCAGAAAGACACTTCGTAGTCTACAGACCCAGTGGCCAGCCTGGCACCTGATGGGTCCACCGAGAGGGCTACCACCGCCTTGCTGCCATGCTGCATTTCTACCTGGAACACATATGATCAACATAAAGAGGATCCCATAGATAATCCAATTTGTAAGACAAGCATGCTTAGTGAGATTTAGAAACGCAACGTCAAGCATGCTTGTCAAGTATCTGTCCTCATTGTGTAGATGCACTCAGGAACTATCTGCATTCTAAAATATAACATACAATAACGACTGTTTCCCTGAAGGGGTAGGCAAAAGCATAATATACGCCCACACTTTGTCAATTGTGTTGTTGGTCCCAGTATATTCGCCAGAACCTCGTCTGTTAATCGGCAGGTGCACCTCTTGCAGGTGGTTGCCTTGGGCTCCAAAGATGATGTTAGGATCCCCATACACCCAAAAATATAAAATGTCTCTAAACGTAGTTCATTATATTGCTTGACAAGCAAACCTCTAAATGACCAAGTATTCTTGACAGCCATTGCTAAAATTTAACTTTTCTGTAACCGTTGTCAATAACATAGATGCTTGTCAAGCACCACAAGCTTCGGTTTTAGGTACTCTCAGTCTGTCATATATTTTAACCATAACCTAACTAAACTTTAGTATGTAATAAAATCAAAAACTAAAGTAAAATGTCAGCAAATAATAATGCAAAATCTTAATTTGCTAAAGACTCAAGATTTTTGGGAAGTAAATTTACCAAAAAAAATGTATCGCGAAAGTGCAACTGTAAGAGACAGAAAGTTTATATAATCGTATGTGCTGCGTTGCTATAGTTACGCCCCCCTCCATGCCGCACTTCAAATGAGACCTATTAATGTGTTACTTCGTTTTCATCTTTTTTAAACTTATATACCACGGATTTTTTAAAGTTATACTAACCTCATGAGAGTAAGGTATTCTATTCTCTAACGTTAATTCTTCATCATCAGATCCGCTCAGATCATCATAGCTGTCATCATCGCTGTCTTTCGGTTTTTTGGTATTGGTTGATGTTGAGTCTCCAGGTAATGGAGGTCCTATTTCTTCTGTCTCATCTTTGGGTGGTGGTAAGGGTCCTGGAAAAATGATAAGCAAATATATAATAATAAAATATTTTAGGTAACAGATAGTGCCGTAGTTAGCAAATGATGGATTAAAAATATCTTTGTAACAATTCCCTCACAACCATAATTTGCCAAAAAATTGAGAAACAGAGTGTCTCGTTTCAGCGCTGGTTGTGAAGACAACATTGTTCTGAGGCTCCTATCTTACCTGAAGATGCCCTGTGTAAGGGCGAAACAAGTGTTGTGTTGAAATGTCCTTGATTTTTCAGGAAGTTATACTTGCGCAGGAAATGTTACAAAGATATTTTTAATCCATCACTTGCTTACAATGGATTTCCGCAAAGTAACACCTGAATCAATAAATTAGTGCTGTAGTGGTTTCAGAGTTTTGGTCAAATCCCTGCTTACCCTCCACCTCTTCTGCTTTGCCTGGATACCACCTGACACATAATGATCACACTGCCTTTGTTGGTGGTGGGGTAGCTATTTATTTAAGAGCACACATTCCTTATAATGTTATTAGCACTACATAGATTACATTGTATTGGGGGAAAGATTGCAGTTCAAGCCAATGTGCAGGATAAGGCTGCCCATCTTCTGATAGTATTTCTCTGTCTCCGCTTTCGCAACTCCCCTTAGATAAGATGGGGTGCAGCAAGGATGTGATGAAATCTAGATAACATCTTCATTAACACTTAAAATAAATAATTAAATAATAATAATAAATAAATATTTCAGACACACCAATTATTTAGTTCCAAGATAAGTATCATAAAGAACTTGTGTTATGGATACTAAATAACGGATAAACATACATAAATACTTTTTTTTTGTAAATACATAGAAAAACACCCAGACCAGAACAAATATTCATATTTATACACACAAATATTTGTCCTGTGTGGGAATCGAACCCAATTACAATATAATGTAAAGTACTGTACCTATTATATCATCATCTTCATCTTCTAGCTCTGGAGCGTTCTGAGCCTCCAAGACTTTGGCAGCTTTTTCCTCAAGTTTCTTCTTATTAGCCTCTTGGGCAGACTTCCTCACCTCCTGAACTAAGTCTTCCACATTAAAGTTCTTAGCTTTTTTTCCTGTAACATGTGGAAGTAACTCATAATATATTTTTTTCTTTAATATACACTTTTAGGTTTTTCAATTGATACTGTATCTTAGGTCTGCAGAACATAAATTAGATTTTGTTTCATTGTCTTCTATTTAAATAACAAAGTTTTTAGTGCCAAAACTATGTTGGATATACAGATGTTTTATAAAAGTTAGTATCAAACATAGACCCAGATAGGGCACAGCAAAATAAATAAATTATTATTAATATCAACAAATTAAATTGAATTAATTTTTAATTAAAATAAATTAAAAAATGAGAAAAATAAAATATCAAAAAGAAATGTCATGCAATTAAAATAATCTATTAGAAATCAAAACAAATTATCATTTTACTGGAAAATATGTAATTATTTTTCTGATAATTTTACTGACAAATAAGGGAGATAAAATGAAATTGATATTTTAGAAAAGTGTGTCTGTGTATGAATTACTTGTACAGTTAATCGTTACGTGCTTTCGTATTTACATGTTGACAAAAAATATTGCTTACCAAAGTTTTTGATGCCCATAACTTGGTGAACATGTTGATTCTCTAAGTCATCGGCGATTTCCTCTATTTCCTTCTGCTCCTGTATGGGTGTGCGGCCGAACGTGCCAAATCCCGATGCCGAGGCACCGGCTTCCACATCCTCTGTAGCTTTTGTGAAGTTCAATGTTATTTTGCCGAATGATATCGGTTTTTTGCTCATGTTGACTAGATTGCTGTAGCACAGTTCAGGTGTATCATACGAACATTTGAATTTATGTTTCTTTGTTACGATACTGTCTGTCTAAAACTACAACAATAATAAAGAATTCAAATATTGCAGTACAATAAATTATATGTTTAGACTCTTAGTTTAGACTACTATTATCAATTTGACAGCACACTGACTTAGAAACCCGTTTGACATTGTCATCACAATTCACAATCACTTCTTTCTTTATTTTAAATAATGGCTTATTCACAATCACTTACATGAAGGATGACTGACATATATATTTTTATTAATAATGGCTTCGTGCGGTTAGCACATTTAGCCAGTATCAAGTAGAAGATATATTATTAATAAATCATTCAAAATAAACAAGAATGAGTTGTGATAAAGATGATGAATAAGATGGTCTCCCCTTAAGTCCTTAGTAAAGATGTGGGAGCATATTCAGATTTCACATGGACTTCTTGAGAGAATTTGAAAAATGATGCTATACTCCGTGATTAATGTCCGAAATCTAGAAAATTAAACAAAACTGCAGTCATTACGGTTTGCTTTCCCACCAAGATTTTTTTTTAGATTAGGTTAATATGTGACTTGAGCCTTATGCTTTAAAGCTTTTTACATTATTCACTTTAGATTTTTAAGTATAAGTTTGCATGAAATACTGGTATGTAGTGTTTCGATAAGAAACAAGATTTTCGTAGCGATTTCGTTCAGACGGAACCTAAGCATACTTACATACTTTCAGAGCCTACTCTAACTAAACCATTATCTTCATCTCTGCAACAAGAAGTACACTGCTAACCTCTAACTATTTTTCACCTCGAAGATCAATCTTTGGCCACTAGCAAATAAATTGTTTGCTGAATAATTACGCAAATATTTGGCAAATTTTTCATAATTATTATTGGTGGCGACTCAGTTTTCAGCCAGCTGTAAACTTATGAACTGAGTTTTGGCGCCAACGCGAAGAAGACACATCGCAGCAGTATTTATTTTATTTTACAAAATTGTTGTAAATTCTAGTTTTGGTGTGTAGATTTTTAGACATAACTTCTTTGTTAACATATTTAAGTATGTATTTATTTATGTATGTAGGAAAGTAGAATATTGCAGTGAATTTTGATTTTCCGCATTGATCTCAAAATTCCATAGAATCTTTTGTACAGTCTCCACTCCTTTACTGGGATAGGACTTTGACTAGACTGAAATGGACTTAAATTGATTTTAACTGTGACTAAATGACATTGTTGCAAATAAATTGAATAATGAAATTACTGGACACTGGCAAATACTCAAATCGAGAGAGTCCATCTTATAAGATAAAAAAGGCATTAACTGTCACTGTCGTCTGTCTGTCAGCCTTATTATATTAGTAATCTGTGACCCAAACCGGCTGAGTCCTTGAAAATATTATTTGTTGATAAAATTTCAGAAAAGAACTTGCGGTTTTTGAAATAAGGAAATCATTGCGTAGGTTTGAATTATACGTGTTTTGTACATACACCAAGTTATCTTTTTTACTATGCAATTAAATCAGGCAGTGTAACCTTTTTCTAATTTTCTTGGTACCTACATAATATGAACTTACCCACTTCGTAGAGAAAATCAACAAATTTTAGTTATCTACATAACTACCAGCTTTTAAAAATTTGCCACATTTCTTAGAGAGTAATTTAAGATATTCGAAGAAAGCAATTAAAAGGCAGGTGCTCCGAATTCCATCGCGTAAATTTGTGGTTTAATAAATTGTTAGCGCGTTTTTCAGTGATTACGGCTTGCGGGGCCAGAGTTCTGCGATGATCGTCTTAGTGGGCGGTCGTTTAACTAAAATGATAATTCCTCTAACTGCCTGTCTGCTCTTTGGAGCCGTTTTTGGAGGATATGTGGATAAACGTGAGTGTTTTTTGTTTTATTTTTTATTTCCGCGTTAATAAATCTTGATACTTGATCTTCAACTTTTTTAACTTTTCTATTTGCGCTGTAGGTAATGACCCATATGGCATAGAGGTCAGTAGATATGCCTAGTTTCAAATTGCTGTGGGTTTGGTTCCGACTTGGTTGTAGCTGAATATTTATTGTACTTGCCGTGTTACCTTTATCATAATAAGTATTTATTTATATTATAAAAAAAATTATAATTACCTATGTATATTAGGGATGTTGCGGATGCTGATTTTTTCACATCTGCGGATGCGGATTTTTAAGATATTAAATAATAATAAATATTTCTGACAATGAAGAATTAAAACAGTGATTACTTAATTTTTAATATTTTTATTGTTATGAAATCAAATGCAAGTACTTATTTTTGTAACATGTCGAATCTTGTCACCAATTTCTTTGCTCCCATTGGACATTGTCACATGCGACCGACACATGCCCCATGGTTTTTTGGCAATTTTTCGCAACATCCCTGATGTATATCTGTCTATTAACCATAGTACTAGCTCTACACAGTTTCAATCTAGATGGTGCTATGTAGGATGTCCAAGTATATTTATTTCATATATGTTTATTTAGGCATTAAAAGCCATGCAAAAAAACTATTTGCAAATCAATGACGGCGAGTAAAATTGTTGTTCCCAAAGTTACCAATGTGTACGGGGATAGAACTCTTAAAAAGCATATCCTCTATATACTCAACAGTTTCCCTCAAGACATCAGAGACGAATTAAACAAAATAAAATTTAAAAGTTTACTGAGAAATTACTTAATAAATATGCTACCATGGACGCTCTCCGTAATAATAATTCATATATTCTAATTGTAAAATAAATATTTATAAATTTTTAAAGTATATTATTATTCATAGTTTATATAATTGATCTTTCAGTCAAACTGTTTGAACAGTTTCGTTGGACATCTTTTTTAACTATTATGTCATCTATACTAATATTATAAAGAGGAAAGATTTGTATTTTTGTATGTATCGAATAAACTCAAAAAGTACTGGACCGATTTTAATAATTCTTTTATCATTAGAAAGCTGCATTATCAACATACATGAGTAACATAGGCTAAATTTAAATTTGGAGAAAATAGGGTTCCATAAGATATTTTGCTTTTTTGGACACAAAGTGTAAAAAATCAACCAGACCAGTTACTCATTTTGCGTACGCTGCCTAAACTATAAAAAATAGAACCACAAAATGTACTTATTAATTGTAGATCTTATAAATATCTACTAAAAAGTCCGCGACACACCTATACCTATCTATGTCGAGTGAGGCACAACAACCATTTATGCAGTTTATGTAGATAATATTTGGTCTGGGAATGATCAAAACTGGACGTTTGGTTTTGAAGTTATGGCGAAATTAAATTATTACGATTCCTGCTGCACGGCGCCCTATCACGGGTCGGGGCTCCCGACCATCAGTTTATTTTGCTACCTGAAAATAATTTTATGTCAAATGTTGTTTATAGAAAAGCTCTACAATAATCGCTTTAGTTATCTATACCAAAACAACAGGTTGCACTCCAGGACTGCCGGTAGGAATGAAAACTTAGTATTAATTTATAAATTTTCATAGTTAACAACTTTAACATCTACATAAAGACAATCTATGCAGCCTGCAGATAATGACTGATTCGTCAATGTTAGTGTCGGTGTCCATTCACAGGACCTGGGAATCATTTTGCTGACCGTGTCTTTTCTGGGTAGGCATTTTGCAGCGGTAACCGACATCCACGCGGGCGGAGCGACCGCTAGTAATAAATAAATGCATAATAATTGCATTTATCATCTGTATCATCATATTATCAGCCTTCTTGCTGAGCTGAATGTATTCTATTGGAAATAATTGCTGAGTTGGCATGTAGGTGATTGCAGTTCAAGCCAGTACATAGGATGATGCTGCTGCTTTATTGACTTACAACTTACTATGCGATGAAAGGGGGCTTACCACCTTTCATCATCTTAGCCCATAAACGTCCCACTACTGAGCACGAGCCTCCTCTCACATACCAAGGTGAGAGGGTATTGGGTCATACTCCACCACGCGGACCCAGTGCGGATTGGCGGAGGCAGGTGTATGGCGTCCTGCTGTTAGAATTTATCAAGCCGCCCATTAGGCCTCTAACATGGCTTAACGAATACCACATTTAGTGGTAACCGGGACCAACGGCTTAACGTGCTTTCCGAAGCACGGAAGCGCTCGATATCAAATGCCACACAAACGGTCACCCATCCAAGGACTGACCTCTGTAAACTCTGCTGTACTTCGGTGATCGTTTTCGACCACCGAGCACCGCAGAGCTACGAGCGCTTCACAATACCACCTTTACACCTTTGCTTTACCGTGCACCTGTTCTAAAAAATTTTTAATGAACATTACTTTGTGGTATTTTGTGAATGTACATAGTTATTTATTTCTACAATAAACTATGAATAGTAATAATTCAATTCTTTATTGCAAAACCATGTACAAATAAAGCGGTATAAAAAATATTTTAGACCATTATTATGAACCCTATTGGGCACGCCACTAAGTACAAAGAGAGGAAGCGCTACACTTGAAAACTATACTGAACTGAATTTTTCCCAATAAGTTAATTAATACTTTATCTATAATATTTATAAAATAACTTAAAAAAATGTATATAAAAAATGCATTAAATAATTATCATTTATTTTGTCAGGAGTATTATTGTAATAAATCATTAAGGTATTCATTTATGTTATAATATTTCATAATTAGGAGTTTCTACAATTCTTTTATGAATTTAACATAGGAAAACACCCAGACTAGAACAAACATTTATATTCATGCACACAAAGATTTGTCCTTTGTGCGAATCGAACCCACGACCTTAGGAGTGAAGTGTGGGTATACTCGCCACCACTCCATATCAGTCGTCGAAGACATTTTATTACTTTTCAAAAAAATCCATAAAATTCATTAATGTGTAGTAAAAATTAAATCCATTAAGACAAGGTTGGGCTTATTACAAAACAAGATGTAAAGTCAGACCAGGTTTAAAACTAGTGTTGTCGCGGTCTTCATCTTATCGAATAAAAGTGACAGCACTAGTTTTAATTCTGGTTTCACTTAATTTACCCATAACGTTCGTCAAATTAGTTTTAATATGATTACACTATTTATTTTAGCTGTCTAATAGAGCATGGGTTTGTTGCAGAATCTCCACCACAATGGAATCCGGTGTACACGGTGAAGGGGCTCCTGATGATCCCTTATGCTGAGCTTCACGAACCCTTCTACGCATGGTGAGTAAGAACTGCTATGAACCAAATCGTGTTTTATCATCTACTAGCGGCTGTCCGCGACTTTGTCCGCGTGCCCTAAATATAAACCTTTTGAATCACTTTTATCTGTACATAAAATCGACATCAAATTTATTTATTTAACAATTTATGTACAAACAAAACATATATAGATAAAAAGGGACTTTTACAAAAATATTACAATGGAACTGGTTATTCCAAAAGGAATCTTTTCCAGCAGTCCGAAATAAAGAAAAAGCAGTTTACGACATGTGACATCAATAAGCGGCGATTGGCGAGACCCCCTGCCTTTAAATTCAGCGGGTCTCGGGTTTAAGCCTTGGTGTGTTGACCATAACTTTTCGAAATTTTGTGCGTAATCGCTTGCTGGGTAAGCACGTTAAGCCGTTGGTTAAACCAGCTGTCAGTTATTACGTGGAGCGACTGCCGTCTGACCTCCGCAACCCAGAGGGAAACGTCATTCTATGGTTAAACCAGCTGTCAGTCTGTTAGAAGGCACTGACTTCCTAATAACGACTGCCATAGATGTTCATGACAGCCGGGACCAACGGCTTAACGTGCTTTCCGAGGCACGGAGCAAGCAATAAATCATATATTAATTTGATGATAAATTTACTCGAACAATAAATAAAATAGACCTAGGCTCATGTGTTCCCTAGTTCCTATAATTCTCGGTCTGTTGAAACGGCATTTTAGCAGGCCGTCATAAGTGGGTGCGCTTTGTTTCGTGCTTATTTCCCGGTATGAGGCCTTCATATTTTTGGACTGCATCGACTTCTCACAGGCAGGATGTAGTCATTATTACGTGTCACATTCACAGTCACATTAAAAAAAAAACTGCCAATAGTAATAATATAATATAATTAAATGCGCGCAACAGACTGCGTTTTTGTGTAGCCCAAGCGTGCTGACGTTATTCTAAGAAAGGTACTCAAGAAACAACGCTTAAAATTTGTTTTGATCAATAATTTTGAAAAAAAAAGCATTATTTTGACCTTTAAAAACTAAGGCTATTGATATCCCAGGTGCAAATCAGATTCATTGTGCAAAGATCGTAGCAAGTGGAAGGATGTGATCTCTGCCTACCCCTACGGGAAAGAGGCGTGACATTATGTATGTATGTATTACTTTAGTAAAAATCGTTAATATAAATTGTTTTCTGTGTTTATCTATGTCAGTCATTACATTAAACAAATATAGATTTCTTTGTTTCATTTAAA
Organism: Musotima nitidalis; assembly: GCA_949126915.1. NCBI lineage: Eukaryota > Metazoa > Arthropoda > Insecta > Lepidoptera > Crambidae > Musotima > Musotima nitidalis. Next base: position 11,965,932 of record OX421435.1, on the reverse strand, counting down.
TGAACGATAATTTGTTTAATACATTTTGATAATGCTCAGGGAAATGAACTTCAAACAAAGGAAAGAGGTCAAAACCAAACAATTATGATACTTGACTATAGTCAACATCTGGCGGTTTGTAAACATTCTGTGTTATTTCACACGATGTTATCTTTGTCATGTAGGTAAATACATTGATTATGTTGAACATTTTATTGTACGTAATGATTTAATATCATTATCGAGAATGACTATTTATTTATTGTAGGGTGTATAGGGATCCTTTTTTTTTTTTTAATTTACGTCGGTAACAAAATGCATTTACGCACTTTCTTCCGGCCAAAGGGGGACCGAGAAAGATGTGTTGGACTCACTACCGGCAGACACGACCGCTAGCAGTAATACTCTCTAAAAATCTTCCGACGACGCCCGCCGCTTGTTGAGAAAGAGGCGGGGGGCCAGTACCTGGGTTGCAGCTCTGTCACCCCGCCCGCAGCCAACGTCCCCGACCAAAACCGGGAAGACCTCTTCAGAGAGACGCAGTGGACGCGCCCCTCCTACCTCCTTGTGCGACCATAGCGTGTGTGGCCGACTTCTCTTAACCAGGGGGTTAGACAGCAGGGGCCCCCTGCCCCCGCTGCCTAAGACCCTACTGGCGCTGCTTGACGCCCCCCCCCGTTAGTTTCCCCCCAAGTAGTCGGTACTAAGGGCACCCAGAGTCACCAACCTCTGGGTGTTACCTTTTCCCTAGCGCCCTCTGCGCCCTACCGGGAGGTACTCAGCCCCCCCAACACGACAAGGTGAAGACCAGTCGGGGGGGGGGGGTGGAGCTACCAAGACCAAAGGAGCCCAAGCCAACCTCACCTGCAAGTGGTGCACCTACCGATCTACGGACGAGGCTCTGGCTAACGTAACAGTGCCCGGCAAGCGGCAATAGGCTGGCCACCTATTACGTGGGACCAACTATATATTTGGCGAAGTGTAGGCGTATAATATGCCCCTGCCTACCCCTTCGGGGAAAAAGGCGCCAGGCGGGTTGGTGATCGCAGTTCCAGCCAATACGCAGGATGACGCTACTGCCCATTATCTGGTAGGTTTTCTCTTCGTCGACCCTTACGACTCCCCGTAAGTTGAGAGGGGGTGGCACAACTACACCATAGGGTACCTAAATTCTTACTGCGTTAAATATTTAATTTTTATTTACTGGCGTTGAAACCAGAACTTGACTCTTACACTCTTCTACTCTACTAAAGCTCCCGCCCGCTAAAAAGCCCGCAATAAAAGTTTGTTATAGTTTGTTTGACGACCGATATGGTGTGGAGGTCGGTATACCTACACTTCACTCCAGAGGTCGTGGGATCGATTCCCACACAGGACAAATCTTTGTGTGCATGAACATGAATATTTGTCCTGGTCTGGGTGTTTTCCTATGTATATTAAAAAAAAAAAGTTTTTAAGTATGTTTATCCGTTGTTTAGTATCCATAACACAAGTTCTTAATGATACTTATCTTGGAACTAAATAATTGGCGTAATTGTCAGAAAATAATAATATTAATTAATTAGTTTTGAATTGACATCATTAATAATAATAAATTTAATAATTGCCGTGTGGCGCCGGCCTAGAATAGCGTCACCCCCTCTCATCTCATGGGGAGTCGTAAGAGTCGACGAAGAGAAATAGGACCGGATGATGGGCAGCAGCGCCATCCTGCGTACTGGCTGGAACTGCGATCACCAACCCGCCTGCCCAGCGTGGTGATTACGGGCAAATACCCCTAATAGAATGGCACATACACACAAACGGCCCCCAGTCCCCGGCGGCCCCGCTATTCCAGATTACGGTAGCGGTCTTGGTAACGGCGGGGCAGGGGGTGCAAAGAATCACCGGCAGAGATCCGGCTACCATCCTAAACGACTTCTGCACCTGGCAACCTACAACACACGCACACTGAGGACTGATGAGAAGATTGACGAGCTGGAAGAGGAAATAGAGCAGTTGCACTGGGACATTATCGGGTTATCTGAAGTCCGAAGACAGGGGGAGGATACGGTAATCCTCAAGTCCGGCAACTTGCTCTACCACCGGGAGGGCGACCACCTGTCCCAAGGTGGTGTCGGTTTTATAGTCCGGAAGTCCATCCGTAACAACATCGTGTCTATAAAGAGTGTGTCGACTAGGGTAGCGTACCTAATACTCAGAATCACCAAACGGTATTCGCTGAAGGTAATTCAGGTCTACGCACCGACCTCGACACACCCTGATGAGGACGTAGAGTTATTGTATGACGACATTTCTGCCGCCATACATACTTCACCAACTCACTACACGGTTGTTATGGGGGATTTCAACGCAAGGCTAGGCCAGCGAAGTGGTGACGAGCAGAAAGTGGGGCAATTTGGAGTAGGGCGAAGGAACCAAAGGGGCCAGCGGCTAGCGGATTTCATGGAGAAGGAGGGACTTTTTATGATGAACTCCTTCTTCAAGAAACCTCCGCAGAGGAAATGGACCTGGATGAGCCCTGATGGTTTCACGAGGAATGAGATAGACTTTATCATGACCACTAAGCGGCAAATATTCAATGATGTCTCTGTAATCGCTAGGGTGAAAACCGGCAGCGATCACCGAATTGTAAGAGGCACATTGAATATAAATGTCAAGCTTGAAAGGTCCCGCCTGATGAAGTCTACGCTCCGACCCTCAGTCGCCCATATTCAAAACCCCGAGTACTTTCAGATCGAGCCTCAAAATCGCTTCGCAGGTCTAGAGGACTGCGTGTCCGTCGACGACTTAAGTAGCGGGCTAGTTGAGACTGTCCACGCGGTGGGGTCCAAGTTTTACAAGACCAGACCCCGAAATAAAACCCAAAAAATATCGACTGAGACTCTTGATCTCATGGAAGCACGACGACATATGCGATTGCAGTCTTCAGCAGATGCATTCTCTTACCGGCGTATCAATAGACAGATCACGAAATCCTTGCGACTTGATATTCGCAGATTCAGTACTACGTGTATTGAAAATGCAATAGAGAGGAACAAGGGTTCGAAAGTGTTCGCACGAGATCTGTCTATTGGCCAGAGTCAGTTAACGCAGCTGAAGACCAACAAGGGCAATCTAGTCACGTCGAAACCTGAGATCATGAGGGAAATCGAAGGGTTTTATGGGCAGTTATATACTAGTACGCAGGATCCCGCTACTTGTTTGGCTAAAGATCCTAGAGCCAAACTAACCAGGCACTACACCGAAGACATCCCGGACGTCAGCCTATACGAGATTAGGATGGCCCTGAAACAGCTGAAGAACAACAAGGCACCGGGTGAAGACGGGATGACAGCAGAGCTTCTGAGAGCGGGTGGTACACCGGTACTAAAGGTACTTCAGAGGCTCTTTAACACCGTCATCCTCGAGGGACGTACGCCACAGGCGTGGGCCAGTGGCGTGGTTGTACTTTTCTTCAAAAAAGGTGACAAATCTCTTTTGAAGAATTATAGGCCAATCACGCTACTGAGCCACGTCTATAAGTTGTTTTCACGGGTCATCACGAACCGTCTCGGTCATAGGTTTGACGACTTCCAGCCTCCCGAACAAGCCGGTTTCCGAAAAGGCTTTTCAACCATGGACCACATACATACGCTGCGGCAGGTTATACAGAAGACCGAGGAGTATAACCAGCCACTTTGCTTAGCGTTTGTGGACTATGAAAAGGCCTTCGATTCGATCGAGACTTGGGCAGTGTTTCAGTCCCTGCAGCGATGCCGCATTGACCATCGGTATATTGAAGTGTTGAGAAGTTTATACAAAAACGCCACCATGTCCGTACGCGTACTAGACCAGCACACGAATCCTATCCTCCTGCGGAAGGGCGTGAGACAGGGAGATGTCATATCTCCGAAACTGTTCACTGCTGCCCTGGAGGATGTTTTCAAAATGCTGGACTGGGGAAACTACGGCATCAACATAAATGGCGAGTATATGTCTCACCTTCGATTTGCCGACGATATAGTGGTCATAGCGGAGTCACTTGTGGATCTGGGCACAATGCTCGAAGACCTCGACAGAGCTTCCCAAAGGGTAGGTCTCAAAATGAACATGGACAAGACGAAAATTATGTCGAATGTCCATGTTAAGCCTACCCCAATAATTATTGGAGGCTCGGCTCTCGAAGTTGTCGACGAATATGTATACCTGGGACAAAAAGTCCAAATGGGTAGGTCCAACTTCGAGAAAGAGGTCAATCGTCGAATCCAGCTCGGTTGGGCTGCGTTCGGGAAACTGCGCTATATCTTCTCGTCAAAAATACCTCAGTGTCTTAAGACAAAAGTCTTTAACCAGTGTGTGTTGCCAGTGATGACGTACGGTACTGAGACTTGGTGCCTGACTATGGGCCTCATTAGAAAGCTCAAAGTCGCTCAGCGTGCAATGGAGAGAGCTATGCTCGGAGTGTCCCTACGTGATCGAATCAGAAATGAGGAAATCCGTAGGAGGACTGGAGTGGCCGACATAGCGAGGCGAGTTTGCAGGCTGAAGTGGCAATGGGCGGGGCACATAGCTCGAAGAACCGACGACCGATGGGGCGTCAAGGTTCTGCAATGGCGACCGCGAACCAATAAACGTAGTAGAGGACGGCCTCCCACGCGATGGACCGATGATCTGGTCAAGGCGGCGGGAAGCCGATGGATGCAGGCGACTCAGGATCGCTCAATGTGGAAATCTATTGGGGAGGCCTATGTTCAGCAGTGGACGTCAGATGGCTGAGATGATGATGATGATGATGATGAATAATAATAAAAATTCTTTATTCAAGACCATGGGCCCAATTTTTGTTAGTAACAATATTTATCTTATAAATTAATGTTAGTAGGGAATTTATATAATGTAACGTGTTTTCTATATGCAAGTCAATGCTAATCAATCCCACTTGAAACCGCGTAGCAGTGACCTACATATACACAGTCCAGCCTGCTAGCGATCAGACCCAGGATGCTGTTGCCGCTGGCACGAACCCTGCGCACCAGTGATGCGCATCTTTACGCATAGTGGCATGAAAGCAATCTACGCGATGCTCCGCGAACATGCCTGACGCACTACAGAATCGTGGCAGCCCCATCAGCACCCTGAAAATATTAACTCAATTAAGATCTTTATTGAATGATGATTTTTTATGAATTCAAATGAAGAAATGAGAAGAAAAAGAAAAATTTAAAAAAATATAGTTTGATAGTTTCAAGTATCCTAATATTTGAACTTGAATTAGCTTATAAGTGTAGTTACTATTTTTAGAAAGAGCACTGCTTTCTGAAATACAGATATGTATATATCTAGTGCAGAAACAGATGTCCTGTATGTTGATGGTACCTTAGATTTAAGCTGTATTTGTACATGTATTAATCATGTGTCATTTTTGGTGGGAATAAATATAATAGGTTGGGGAAAAAGTCTTTTCGTATTTTTGTATGAAAAGTCAAGACATTTTTTTCAAAGTTTATTTACATTTATTTACAATATATATGTACCGTTTCGTTGAATAACTTTCTGCCATTTTGTGGGCAGAGACACTATCCCGTTACTGTAGAAACTTTGGGACTTCTGACAAAAAAACGGGACAAATAGTTTTGGCAGTCCTCTCTTGAGGTCAACCTTACAGAACCTAAAGAATTCTGCAGAGACCGAAACAGGTGAAAATCTGAAGGCGCAAGGTCAGGGCTATATGGTGGATGCACTAGGACCTCCCAGTCGAACTCTCTTAATTTTTGCTGAGTGGCTAAAGATGTGTGTGGTCTAGCGTTATCGTGATGAAAGACCACACCCTTCCTGTTGATCAATTCCGGCCGTTTTCTCTCGACTGCTTCCTTTAATCTCATCAGTTGCTGGCAGTAAAGATCAGAATCGATGGTTTTGCCGGGCGGTAAAAGCTCATAATAAACAATGCCCTTCCAATCCCACCATACACACAGCATCACCTTATTTCGTGTTAGGCCAGGTTTGGCCACAGTCTGTGAAGCCTGGCCAACTTTCGACCACGACCTTTTTCGCACGTTCTTGTCGTTCGTTATCCACTTTTCATCGCCAGTTATCAATCTCTTCAAAAACGGCTCGGTTTCATTACGTCTCAATAATGAATCGCAAATGAGTACACGGTTCATTAAGTTTCTTTGAGTGAGCTCGTGTGGCACCCAAATATCGAGCTTTTTTATATAACCAGCTTTCTTCAAATGGGTCAAAACTGTTTTGTGGTCAATTCCCAGTACTTCAGCTACATCGTAACTACTAATATGCCGATCTTGCTCCACTCTTTCAAAAATGGCGTCCATTTTATTCGTAACAGGGCGACCAGAGCGAGGTGCATCTTTAACATCAAAATTTTCGGACTGAAACGTTTGAACCAAATTTGTGCTACTCTTACTGACACTGCATCAGGTCCATAAACATCACAAATTTTTTTCACTGCTTGAGTTGCATTTTTGCCTTTTTTATAATAAAATTTTAAAATGTATCGAATTTCTTCATTAGATTTACTCATTTTAACGGAGAGAAAAACAAATGAAAAATAGCGGGAAACAACTTTTTTTATTTTTTTCCTTTCTTTATAATGGAACCTTTTTAATGTTACCAAAACCAGCCAGACACAAATAGTACAGTCAAAAAAAATTATAATAAGTTTATACCTACGTTATGCGAAAAGACTTTTTCCCCGACCTAATATTATTATTATAATACGCGAAATGACCGACTTATAAAAATCCACTCTTTAATATCCCAATTACGAGGAAAAAAGACAATGTTCTGTCTCAACTCAAATAAAACAACTGCTAAATGTTTTTTCTTGACCTATTGGCATCTTTTGTGTAGATTTAATAAGTCGGTAAGTCGTAAAAGTTCGGTAAAGGACAGGTCAAAAGTACCCTAAACCGACGGGCGTGTATGAGAGGTGAATGAGTGTGAATAAAACTAAAAGTGTGTGCCAAGATCGTAGCAAGTGGAAGGATGTGATCTCTGCCTACCCCTACGGGAAAGAGGCGTGATATTATGTATGTTATAAGTCGATATTTCGCGAATTATTAATACCTAGACTAAACTAAAAATGTTACTTCGACTTTTGTTTGTCATTCTGCAAAAAATACAATGATGAATCAATGTACACTGGTGGAACTAATTGGAGAGACCAGACACATGCAGCAGCTATAAAATCATCGCACAATCACAACTATAACGTTCGTTATCGGCGAAATGACCCATCTTTGACCCTTGATTAAGTCCAAGCTTTGTACAGTCATCTTCATATAGTTGGTAACATTCAAAGCATCCTCTAATAAATTCTAATAAGGTTTTTTTCTGATATTATATATTGTTTGTTATATTTTCAGTATTACATACATACGTACATTCACGTCTGTTTCCCCGAAGGGGTAGGCAGAGGCATATTATACGCCCACACTTCGCCAATTATATAGTTGGTCCCACGTAATAGGTGGCGAGCCTATTGCCGCTTATCGGGCACTGTTTTGTTCGCCAGAGCCTCGTCCGTTGATTGGCAGGTGCTCCACTTGCACCCCCCCGACTGGTCTCCACCTTGTCGTGGTGGGGGGGCTGAGTACCTCCCGGTAGGGCGCAGGAGGCGCTAGGGAAAAGGTAACACCCAGAGACCGACGACTCTGGGTGCCCTTAGTACTGACTACCGGGGGGGAAACTAAGAGGGACCTATGGAGGGCGCTGCGGGTAGGCCAGGAGGGCCCGCTCAGCAGCGCCAGGAAGGTCTAGGCAGCGGGGGCAGGGGGCCCCTGCTGTCTAACCATGGACCCTCCGGGAAGTCGGCCACACACGCTATGGTCGCAGGGGGAGGTAGGAGGGGCGCGTCCACTGCGCCTCTCTGAGGAGGTCCTCCCGGTTTTGGTCCGGGGGACGTTGGCCGCAGGCGGGGTGTCAGACGCTGCAACCCAGGTATTGGCCCCCGCCTTTTTCTCAACAAGCGGCGGGCGTCGTCGGAAGATTTTTAGTGGGTATTACTGCTGGCAGTCGCGTCTGCCGGTGGTGAGTCCCACACCCCCTTTCGGTCCCCCTTTGGCCGGAAGGTAGTGCGTAAACGCATTTTGTTATCGACGTAAAACAAAAAAAAAAAAGTTTTGAGTTATGTACTTATACAGTCTTTCTATTTCTTACTGAGATCGAATCAATGTTAATGAAACGTTCAAAACACAAGCAGAATTACTAATTTATAAATCAGTATCAATTTAATGCGCTTACAAGTAGGACAAGTATTCTTTGGAAGATCTTCTTTTGTGGCCCAAAAATCGTCTGTTTTGAGTTAAGTCACTATTCCATTAAGCGTGCGATATGGCGCTTTAGTTACTATCAATATTTGAAGCTGACTGTACCTGTATAGTTATCTGGGACGCCTGATGTTCTTTGTTTATTTAGTTTGTTTTCTACTGAAACTAGTTTGTAGATGTCAAACAGAACGTTTAGATATAATTACATTAATATTTCTGGCCAATCCACACTGGTGCGTGGTAGACAATTCCATCTCTCCTTGGTTGGTGGGAAGCCCGTGCGTGGAATCTAGTCCCCTACGCCTAGTCTAGTCCTATACTAGCTTGTAACGTAAATACTTTTAATACCTAACTACATTTAGCATTGTTAATGCATAAAAATATATAATAGACATACATAAATACACTAGCTTTTGCCCGCGATTTCGTTCGTGTGGAATAGTTACTTCCGGCAGATTTTTGGTTTTACCCACATAGTTCCCGATCTCGCGCGATTTTTGAGAAGTTTCCGCTCCCGCGGGATTTCCGGGATAAAAACAATCCTATGTCCTTTCTCGAGTTCCAAACTATGTCTGTACCAAATTTCACACAAATCGGTTCGGTAGTTTAGGCGTGAAGTAAAGACAGACAGACAGTTACTTTCGCATTTATAATAAAAAGTAGGATAGGATAATGTAGGGTTGCCAACCGTTCTGTTTTCCCAGGACATGTCCTGCTTTTTAGGGTGTCCTGGGCAGTCCTGGATGTTTATAAGCATCGTCCTGTGTTTTCAAAGAGTCCTGTTATTGATCTATGATTTAAATTTATCCTATTTAATGCCTTATTTAGGTAGGTAGTAATTATTTTATATTTATGATTAAAAACATAATTTGTCAATTAATTAATAAGTTTAACTGATTAAAAATATATGATTGCTATTAGTTGTTTTATTCAGTGCATATAACAATTAGCTACTGCATTATATATGGTCCTGTCTTAAAACCGAAATGTCCTGGTATTTCTATATTCAAATTCTGGATTTCAAAGTTTGCAAATGGCAACCCTAGGATAATGTCACGCCTCTTTCCCCTAGGGTTACGCAGAGATCACATCCTTTGATTGACTACGATCTTGGAACCCACTCTTAGCTTTATTCAGACGCTCGTACACTCTCCCTCTCCCAATTCGCTTGTTCATTTTTATTGATTCTTAATACTTGTAAAAGTGTTCCTTCGACTATGAAGAAAGAATAATGGCTGGCTTTCTAGAAGGTCGGAGGATTCGTGTCTTGTGTGAGGGCAGTTCCTTCGAGTTCTACAAAGTCAATGCCGGAGTGCCGCAGGGATCGGTACTCTCGCCTACCCTATTTCTTCTGCATATTAATGACATGTGGTCCTTGGGCAATATTCATTGTTATGCGGATGACAGTACGGTACATGAGCGGTACTTGGGTCATCCTGCGGCAAAGCAAGCCGATATCCTGGTGCAAAGGCAAGACCTGGTTGCCAAAGTGAACCGGACTCTCAATCGTGTCACTCAGTGGGGATCTGAAAACCTGGTCAAGTTTAATGCCACCAAAACCCAGGTTTGTGCATTCTCGTCGAAGGTTACTCCTTTCCTTAGTCCTCCCTCTCTTCAGAACGCTCCGTTGCCCATTTCGGCGGATCTCAGCATTCTCGGCATGGACATCGGCCAGGGCCTAAATCCAAAATGCTTCATCGAGGGTGTTATTTTAACTGCCTCCCGTAAGTTGGGTATACTCAATAAGGTGAGGCGGTTTTTCACTCCCGAGCAGCGCTGTTTGTTGTACAAGACTCAAGTGCGATCGAGTGTAGAGTATTGGTCCCATCTTTGGGACGGTTCTGCTAAGTACCTCCTCGACGCACTTGACAGACTGCAACGGCGAGCGGTTCGCATTATAGGGGATGCTGAGGTAACAGCCTCACTCGAGGATCTACAGCTGCGTAGAGACATTGCATCTCTCAGTGTCTTTTACCGGAACTACTACGGCGAGTGTTCTGAGGAGCTTTTTGATCTCATCCCGCCCTCTCCTTTCCTCTCCCGAACAACACGTGCTGGTCTTCGAAACCATCTTCATACTGTGCAGAATATCAGCACTCGAACCAAGAAATTTGGGAGGTCGTTTCTGAGCAAGAACACTAAGCTCTGGAATTCGCTGCCGGCTCATGTGTTTCCTGTTTCCTATGATCTCGAGTCTTTTAAGCGGGGCGTGAAACGGCATTTTAGCAGGCCGTCATGAGTAGATGCGCTTTATAGCGTGCTTATTTCACGTTATAAAGCGCTTTCATTTTCCTATTGGACTGCATCGACTGCTTATCATCAGGCAGGATGTAGTCATTATGACGTGTCACAATTATAAAAAAATATATATATATTATATTCTATTGGGTATATTTTCCCATAATCACCACGCTGGGCAGGGAGGTTGGTGATCGCAGTTCAAGCTAGTACGCAGGGTGGCGCTGCTGCCCATCATCCGGTATGATTTCCCTTCGTCGACTCTTACGACTCCCCGTGAGATGAGAGGGGGTAGAACAATTCTAGGCCAGAACCATTACAAATCAATTTATATTTATTTGTACTTATGCTTCAAGCTAATATACATAACTTACTGGGTTAGCTGATAACCTTGTGATGTTTTAATTAAGCGTGTTATAATCTAAACGCGGGGTTGTACATAATATATCTATCATAATGTATTCTATTATAATTATGATAAAATGGAATGAATTGCAATTAAAATTTAGTATGCATAACACAAGTTATTAATGATACTTAAATTGGAACTAAATAATTTGTGTAATTTTCAGAATATATTTATTTATTTTTATTATGGTTATCTATACATGATTATGAAAAGGTATCTTCTCAGTTTACTGACTTTCTAAGGCTCAACAGCCACTGCCTGAGACCATCGCTCTTTTCCACCCTATATAAACTCTTAACTACCCACCGCTGGGCTCAGGCCTCTACCCTCAAATCAATGTGAGATGGGATTTTCAAATAGAATGGCCGAATGGAAGTGGCAGAAATATTTATTAAGCTATTGCATAGCTTCTATCGCGGGCCTTGAGCGTGGAGACCGAACCCAGAAATTCCGTAACAAAAAAAAACCTAACACCCCCCACTTCGACCGGCACAGCGGTGATACTTTTTAGTTTTTCCATCTATCGATAAATAGCAGAACTTTTAATAACTTTTTGAAATATCACGCTTGTCTCTTTAGTTCATCAACCCGCCTTTAGGTGGCATTGGTTGTATCGGTGTTACTGCGCATGCGTAATCCCTTTCTTTGCCCCGCAATCCACACTTTTTTTATGTATAGGTAGTACACATTAATGCCGCACAGAAAAAGTATATATGATATTATATATATATATATAACATAAAAATAAATAGCTTTACTTTGGCAGTCTCTAAGTGCCACACGTCTTTTTTATTATGAGTATGAAAAAATACATTATATTTAACAATAACCTAAACAGGTTACATAACTTTATTTATGCTTGTCTTTCATGATATGTCGTGCTTGTTATAAAAAACATTGTGCTACGATTGTAGCTATTCACATTGTTCGCCTGCAAGTAATATTGTCATGAAGCATTCTGTGATGCAAATCATGATTTGTTGGGCATACCGTTATATAAGACGTTATATACTTGATACAAATAAATAAAATTTGATTCATCATCATCCTTATCTCAGCCCATTAATGTCCCACTACTGAGGATGAGCCTCCTCTCACATACCAAGGTGCGAGGGTATTGGATCATACTTCACCACGCTGACCAGTGATTGGCGGAGGCAGGTGTATAGCGTCCTGCTGCTAGAATTTTTCAAGCCGCCCAATTAGGCCTCTAACATGGCTTAACGATTATCACATTTAGTGATAACCGGGACCAACGGCTTAACGTACCTTCTGAAGCACGGAAGCGCTCGAGACCAAATGCCACACAAACGATCACCCATCCAAGTACTGACCTCTGTAAATTCTGTTTTAATTCGTTCCCGCCAATTATCGCCACCTATTACGTGGGACCAACAAGATGATTGGCGAAATGTGAGCCTATAATATGCCTCTGTCTACTCCTTCGGGAAACGGTAAAATAAATAAATAAAATATACTTTATTGTCTTTAAGATCAACATGATTCAGATTCGTCAAACATTCACACACGAAATGGAAATTCGATATAATTTTTAACAACAATGAAAGAGATATGAGCTGTACCATAATAAAGAAATAAAAGCAAATGAGTTCTTTGTCAGAATTTGTCAAGGTTTGTCAGTTTATCTGTCTGTTGTGATTTTTCTCAAGATTTGTCAGTCTGTCGGTGACTCTTATCGGGGGGATCTGTCAGTCAGCCTGTCGTGATTCTAAAGGAGGTAGGGGCTTGTCCGTCAGTCAGTCTGTCGGTGACTCTAACGAGGCTTCCAAAAAGGCAACGAGATTGAGAAGAATGCCTCAAGAAACTCATCTCGGCTTTTTTTTACAGCCGTGATTATATGTATGTTTTTTTTTGACAGGTTCGACAGCAAGAATAGCAAATCCCGCATCGACTACTATGGCGGCATGGTCAAGACCTACCAAATGACACCAACCGTTTACCCGCAATATGGCACTTCTATCAAGGTAAATTACGACACATTTTATAGACAAGTGATGGATTAAAAATATCTTTGTAACAATTCCCGCGCTACTATAATTTCCCGAAAAATCGAGAAACTATTCAACACGACACGTGTTTCGCTCTTACACAGGGCATCTTCAGGTAAATTGGGAGCCTCAGAACAACTATGTATTCACGACCAACGCTGAAACGAGAGTACTCTCTAGTTATAGTAGCGCGGGAATTGTTACAAAGATATTTTTAATCCATCACTTGCTTATAATGGATTTCCGCAAAGTAACGCCTGAATCAATAAATTACATTTTATAAATTTCAATCGCAATAGGCTACGCGATATTGAGGTTCCTAAGGGGCAAATCTAATTAATCGAAAAACGAAACATCGTTATACCCATCCCTTTTACTCGATACTGATATTCCTAGAGAGTGAAAGAGATAGGTGTAACGTATTTCCGTTTTTCGTCGAATTTGAGTTGGCCTTCTTGTATTGTAAGCTTTGCAAGTTGCAACGAAAGCCTAATAGGGGACCCATAGCCAAATATAGAGGGTCTCAGGTTCAAATTCTGTCGCACTTATGACCTTTCGAAGTTGTGTGCGAAATTATGGCTTGCTCGGTGCCTAGGAAAGCATGTTGGCTCCGGTTGTCACGAACATCTATCACGTCGTTGATCGCAATTCAAGCCATTACGCAGTGTTGAAATGATTAATTGCATCACTGAATGCCATCTATTATGAATATTATGCACTTGTCATATTATGACGTTTTAAATCTGATCTTGTCACCAATATACATTGTTTCCGTCGTTTTTCTCAGTTTATGTTTTTAATTTAATTACCTAGTTCAATCAAATAGTAGTAGTAGTAGTTCAAGCGTAGTAGAGGGCGGCCCCCAACGCGATGGACCGATGATCTGGTCAGGGCGGCGGGGAGCCGGTGGATGCAGGCGGCAAAGAATCGATCTACGTGGAAAGCAATTAGGGAGGCCTATGTTCAGCAGTGGACTTCAGATGGCTGAAATGATGATGATGAATCAAATAAATAATAAAATACTAACATATAATATTAGGTTTTGGGCTATAGTATATTAGAAAAGTAATTCGAAACGTGAGTGCTGTGATACAATTAGATTGAAGTTAGATAATATCAAAACCGGCCATTGCCGGCGAGTTCGTTTTTTTTTCTCCAGTATTTTCAGCAAAATTTTTTGAATTTTTTGATGACGCTATTATCCGGTAGGATTTCTCTTTGTCGACTCCTACGGCTCCGTGAGATGAGAGGAGTGTGGGGAGGGCACTATTCTAGGCCGGTATCACACGGCACGTATTATTTATCTAATTCTTTATTCCAACAGTTAATGGGTGCGCTAGTTTTTAAGTTTTGACCTTCATAAGAGCTCTATTGAGCCAAACTTGTATAAATGATTTTGACTCTTGACTTTACCCAGATCGCTCCAGTGACCACGGAGAAGGTCCTCAACCAGCAGACCTGCCTTCAGGTGAACGGAACCACGGAGATGCCTGTTAATATACAGACTGTGCTGCCTGACATGACTGACTTCAAGTTCATTGGTGAGTAAAGTCATCGGCAGATAAGTTGAACAGAAATTGTGGTGCGTCAGAGGATTCCCGTGCTCAGTAGTTGGACATCGATGGGTTGTGATGATTTGAGCGGCGATAGCAGTGGCGATACCAATATACTGGAATTCAGAGGGTCCTGGTCTTAAATCCTGGTCGCACCTATAAAAAATAATAAACATACATACATACATAATGTCACGCCTCTTTCCCGTAGGGGTAGGCAGAGATCACATTCTTCCACTTGCTACGATCTGGGCACACGATTTTAGCTTCATTCACACTCATTAACCTCCTCATACACGCCCGTCGGTTTAGCGTCCTTTTGACCTTCCCTTTCTCCAAAATTTTCATTTTTTGGTCATGGAAGGTGTAACGTGGTCTTCCCCTCACAACACTTCCAATCACTTGTCCATCATAAATCACTTTCGTTAATCTACTTTCATTCATCCTCTCAACATGACCAAACCATCTAAGCATACCTTTTTCAATTCTTGTCACTATATCTTCTTTTACACCAGCTTCGACCCTTATCACTTCATTACTAATCCTATCACTCAATTTCACACCTAGAATACTTCTGAGTGCTCTCATCTCTACTGTGTTAATCTTACTATCATGTTTATTCTGCCATAACCAACATTCGCTTCCATACATTAGTGTAGGTACCAACACACCCCTATGAACTGCCAGACGTGCCTTTTCAGACACTTTCTGACTGCTTACAAAGGCGTGAAGTGCCCCATTCAACATGTTTCCAGCATTCACTCTTCTATCGATATCGCTTTCACACTTTCCATCTCTCGTAAATTTCGATCCCAAATACACAAACTCAAATAATAAAAAGTAAAGTAAAAGTCATCATAAATAAAAGTAAAAAGTTCTTTATTTCATAAACTATTACATATCACTTGAAAACGTCAACATGAAATATATAAAAAACAAAATATAATTACACTAAAACTCGAAGCTTAGATTCACATGCATGCAAAAAATAAAAATTCAAGTGTAAGTGAATCTAAGTGAAAGTTCCGAGCCACCGCTCTGTAAGAAGAACTAACAAGAAACTCACTTAAATTATCAATCAATTATTATAATAAAGAACTGTGTGTCAATGAATATTTTAAGATATGGAAAGGTTCTCCCAGAAGCCTTAACCAGTAAAGTAGCACAACCTTCCATCATAATCAAGTAAGTATGTAATATGAAACTGAGCTCAGTTTGTTTAATAAGGGTTTCTGCAAGTCAGATTTTTTGAGCTTAAATTCTGGTCGCACCTATGACTTTTCGAAGTTTTAGCTGCGTAAATATAGCAGATTATGTGACATCACACTATGGAAGAGGGAGTCTCACTAGTGTGACAAGTACTGAGTTGGGGTCAAAAAATTACGGAATTCGTGTGAAGTAATTTATGGATGACCCCTTACGTGAAAAAGATGAATTACAATGGTGGACTTATTTCTAAAAGAAATCTCTCCCAGTCAACCTTAACTGAAGTGGGAGAGATAGTTCGCGGGCATTAATATCACACTACAATGTGATAACATTATACATATACAATTCAGCTTGCAAACTTGCCTTGCCTACGTCTAAACTCCCATGTTAATATTATAAAGGTTTGTATTATTGTATGACAAAGACAAAGCCAAAAACAAAGACAAAGACATTTTATTTTACATGAATTATTTCATATGAATGTCTGTTTCGAATAACGGATTTCCTTAATTCTTTCACCTTTATCCCTGAGTAAAGTTTGCTATTTTATTGCTAAAAAAATCGGTATTCCCACTTAAACTTCAAGTAATGTGACTCAAGATGCTATCAATAATATTCTTTATCAACAGGTACAGAAACCATGGAAGATTCAGACACAACCAAATGGAGAATGGTACAGAACATTGGTGACAAAGTGAACAAATATACCATGTGGGTCAAATACAAGAAGACTTTAAACGGGGACTCCATTCCAATACCTGTCAGGTACCGAATTATTAATTACACCAATTATTTATAGGGATTTATAGTGAGTGGTATAGGGATCCTACCAAGACGAATATGTGACACGTCATAATGACTACACCCTGCCTGATGGTAAGCAGTCGATGCAGTCCGAATAAAAATGAAAGCGCTTTATAACGTGAGATAGACCTAAGGAGCCCAAGCCAACCTCACCTGCAAGTGGTGCACCTGCCGATCAACGGACGAGGCTCTGACGAACATAACAGTGCCCGGTAAGCGGCAATAGGCTCGCCATCTATTACGTGGGACCAACTATATAACTGGCAAAGTGTTGGCGTATAATATGCCTCTGCCTACCCCGTTGGAGAAACAGGCGAGAATGTGTGTATGTACCAATTATTTATTTTCAAGTAAGTATCATTAAGAACTTGTGTTATGGATGCTAAATAACGGATAAACATACATAAATACTTTTTTTTGTTGTAAATACATACTTAATATATATAGAAAAACATCCAAACCTGAACAAACATTCATGTTCATGCAAACAAAGATTTGTTCGTGTGGGAATCGAACCGACGACCTCAGGATCGGAGTGCGGGTATTCTCGCCACCACGCCATATCGGTCGTCATATGCCAGTATCTTTTACAACCTCGTTGCCCTAGACTTCAGCTTAGGGCCCAGGGTCTGCTCGCTGGTCAGAGTTGGCTTCATTTCATTTATTACATGGAGCGACTGCCGCTGACCTCTGCAACCCAGAGGGGAACATCATTCTATGGTTAAACCAGCTTTCAGGATAAATAAATAAATAAATATTTTTGGACAATTACACCAATTATTTAGTTCCAAGATAAGTATCATTAAGAACTTGTGTTATGGATACTAAACAACGTATAAACATACTTAAATACTTTTTTTTTGCAAATACATACTTAATATACATAGGAAAACACCCAGACCAGAACAAATATTCATGTTCATGCACACAAAGATTTGTCCTGTGGGAATCGAACCGACGACCTCTGGAGTGAAGTGTAGGTATACTGACCTCCACGCCATATCGGTCGTCGAATAACTCGAAGTATATTCAATTATTCGTCGAATAATATTTAATAACGTGTTCTCTGTGAATACAGGTATGAGATGAAAGGCTACAACTCTCTACTGGGCTCCCACTACGATCACTACTACCTCAGTTATGGAGACTACAGCGTCGACGAAATCGATCCCACCGTCTTCCAGCTCGACGAAGGTAAATTAAATTATTATTCTTATTGCTGCCACAAGGATAATTAACTGATGGACTTATGACCTTTTTTTTTTATTTACGTCGGTAACAAAATGCATTTACGCACTGTCTCCCGGCCAAAGGGGGGCCGAGAGAGGTGTGTGGGACTTACCACGGGCAGACACGACCGCCAGCAGTAATACCCACTAAAAATTTTACGACGACGCCCGCCGCTCGTTGAGAAAGAGGCGGGGGCCAGTACCTGGGTTGCAGCTCTGACACCCCGCCAGCAGCCAACGTCTCCCGGACCAAAACCAGGAGGACCTCCTCAGAGAGACGCAGTAGGCGCGCCTCTTCTACCTCCACGTGCGACCTTAGCGCGTGTGGCTGTCTTCTAGAGAGGGTCTGGTAAGACAGTGGGGGCCCCCTGCCCCTGCTGCCTAAGACCCTCCTGGCGCTTCTTGACGGGCCTTCCTGGCCCGCCCGCTGCGCCCTCCACAGGTCTCTCTTAGTTTCCCCCCGGTGATCAATACTAAGGGCACCCAGAATCGCCAATTTCTGGGTGTTACCTTTTCCCGGCCTCCGGTAGGTACTCAGCCCCCCCACCACACCAAGGAGACCTGTTCGGGGGGGATTATTCTTATTCCTGCCACAAGGAAAATTAACTGATGGACTTATGGCCTGGTCTAGGCGGCGAGAAGTCGGTCGATGAAGGTGGTTGGAAATCGATCGTCATGGAAAATACTTGAGGACAACATAGGCGTTCAGCATTGGAGTAAAAAGTAAAAAGTGACTAATGCACTTTGATGATAATAATTTCAACCATTTGAAGTCCACCGCTGAATATAGGACTCTCCAATTGCTTTCCACGTTGATCGATCCTGTGCCGCCTGCGTTCACCGGCTCCCCGCCGCCTTGAGCAGATCATCGGCATATCTGGTGGAAGGCCGCCCTCTACTACGTTTGCTGTTTCATGGCCGCCATTGAAAAACCTTATCGCCCCACCTGTCGTCAGTTGTTCGAGCTTTTCGAGATCTTTAAGACAATGTTTAGATTGCAGAAAATATAATGTTCTCCATGTTTACTATTGCAGGTATGCAATGCACATCATTCCCAGGACCTGGAACCAAGCACGCGGCAACTTTCAACCCAATGAAGGAGTTTGTTCACCCAATACTGGATAATCATGTTCATGAGGAATTCAGCAGGTAACAGGTTCTGTCTTTATTCAACGGTCTACAAATTTATAAATTATAAACACAAATATAATTTTTTTTCGTCATATGTTAAAACTACATTTCATAAACAACTAACATTAATTTTCTAAAATTTGTTTTTTTGCATTTACAATTTTGACGATTGATATATAGTATACACGCACTCCGCTTCTGAGGTTGTGGATTCCATTCCCACTCAGGACAAATCTTTGTGTGCACAAACATGAGTGTTTGTTCTGGTCTGAGTGTTTTTCTATATATATTAAGTATGTTAAACAGTTAAACCGTACTCACGGTTTTGTGGGACTATGTTATAAATAAGTTGTTATAACCTGTACTTACTGAATAAATAAATAATAATAATGTATTTACAACAAAAAAAAGTATTTATGTATGTTTATCCGTTATTTATCCATAACACAAGTTCTTAATGAACTTTCAAATTATGATAATGATACTTACAGATTATACAGGACAAATATTTGTATGTTTGTTCTGGTCTGGGTGTTTCCTATGAGCTTTAACGTAAGAGAACGCGCAAGAAAATTTTGGTTTGTTTGGAAAAGGTTGGTTTTTACCGCCAGTTAAAGTTATGTAAATATAAGATTTTAAGTTACTTAAACCAGATGCGCGTTATAATCGAATTTCATGTGAAATAAGTCACGGGCGCACCACTAGTTTTCTTTAAAATATAGCATTGTAAATAATAAATGCATATTTTCTGATAATTACACCAATTATTTAGTTCCAAGATAAGTATCATTAAGAACTTGTGTTATGAATACTACATAACGGATAAACATACTTAAATACTTTTTTGTAAATACATACTTAATATACATAGGAAAACACCCAGACCAGAACAAATATTCATGTTCATGCACACAAATATTTGTCCTGCGTAGGAATCGAACCCACGACCTTAGGAGCGCAGAGCGTGTATTCTCGCCACCACGATATCGGTCGTCAAGTTCAATATTTTATCATATTTAATTTAATTAATTACTTTGGAAGTGCCGTCATATATTTATTAATTAATTTCTTTCTAGGTTCCAAAGAAAGCACAATAAGCAGTACGACACTGAAATGGAACACGCCAAGCGATTGGACACCTTCAGGCAGAATTTGAGGTATGTGGCTTAGTCATCATCATTTCTGCCATATAAAGTCCACTGATGAACATTAGCTTCTCCAATGGATTACATTCTACTGGGGGATTTTATTTATGTGGATTTCATTGGATTGATACAGATTAGTGCACTCAACAAACCGCGCTCACCGCGGTTACACTTTAGCGGTTAACCATCTCGCTGATCGGACTGATGATGAACTGGCAGCCCTGAGGGGTCGCCGGTACAGCGGACCCAATGACGGTAAGTACATAAAATATGAAGTAGACGCCATTACTCGCAGCACGTGAGCCCGTATATGTGCGAGAGCGGTAAACTATATTGCTCTCCCCAAAACCACTGATGGCTCTTATGGCAACACGCAGTGAAGCAAAACGCGCATGTCAATATTATATCGGTATTTTTTTCAATTCAAAATACCATAATCAAGAAATAGAAAGAGAGAGAAATAAAAGCAAATGGATTCTTTGTCAGAATTTGTCGAGGTTTGTCAGTTAATTTGTCTGTTATGGTTTTTCTCAAGATTTTTCAGTGTGTCGGTGACTCTTAGCTGAATTTAGCTGCGAATGGTTCAAATGCCGATTAAAAAAACAACATACATACACGCATACACAGTATCACGCCTGTTTCCCCGAAGGGGTAGGCAGAGGCATATTGTAAGCCTACACTTCGCCAATTATATTCTTGGTCCCACGTAATAGGTGGCGAGCCAATTGCCGCTTACCGTTATGTTTGCCAGAGCCTCGTTCGTTGATCGGCAGGTGCAACACTAGCAGGTGGGGTTGGCTTGGGCTCCTTAGGTCTTGGTAGGATCCCTGTACACAATAACAAATTTGTTTTTTTTTGTGAACGGTTTACCTCAATCATCTTTATCAGCCGATTTTCTGGGACATATTCCTCTCCAATGATATTTATGTTTGTATGCTACTATGACTGTATGTATGTATTGTGTTTTACAATGTAAGGAATGACTGTGTCATATCAGTGCTCTCACAAACGGTATCCACGGAAGACCAGCGTCGAGGCGTTTTCGTGACACCTCTGCTTTATGCTGAGTGGATACCTTTTCTGTGACACTCTTTAAGTAGTTACTTAAATATAATGTATTTGTTTTCTTTTGATTTTGTCACAGAATAAATTCTTTTTCTTTCTTTCTTTCCAATGGCACACCACTCAAGCACGATCTTCAGCTCTTCGTTTTAAACTCTATAAACTTTATTCTTAGTGATTTAAGGGAATTATTTTATGAATTTTATTATTGTTTTCTTTAGGTCTTACTTTTCCCTACTCCGAAGCAATGGTTGAAGATATGAGTCCGAAACTGCCCCCAGAATTCGACTGGAGATTATTTGGCGCCATCACACCTGTCAAAGGTAAAATAAGATACTATACATTTACTATGCGTGCACACTATATAAGTTAATAAGCACTGCTTACCCTAAGGGGTCATACATAAATTTATCATCTCAGCCCATTAACGTCCCACTACTGAGCACGAGCCTCCTTTCACATACCAAGGTGTGAGGGTATTGGGTCATACTACACCACGCTGACCCAGTGCGGATTGGCGGAGGCAGGCGTCCTGCTGTTAGAATTTTTCAAGCCGCCAAATTAGGCCTCTAACATGGCTTAACGACTACCACATTTAGTGATAACCGGGACCAACGGCTTAACGTGCCATCCGAAGCACGGAAGCGCTCGATATCAAATGCCACACAAACGGTCACCTATCCAAGGACTCACCTCTGTAAACTCTGCTGTACTTCGTTGATCGTTTCCGACTACCGAGCACCGTGGAGCTACGAGCGCTTCCATACACACATACATAAATAAATTACGTCACACGAATTCCGTAATTTTTACCCCATTCCTCCGTACTTGTCACAGCTGGTCACACTTGTGAGACTCCCTCCTCCTTAGTGTGATGTCACATATTTTGAAATCGTACAGCAAGAAATAATTATATCAAAACAGCAGTTCCAAAATTTTCATAGGACCTGAATTTTGAAATGTGACGTCACGAAATTTTGGATCTCTTCCATCCCCTTGTCACACAATGTCACACTTCGTCAACCCCCTCCCACCCCCTTAACGTGTGACGTAATTTATGGATAGCCCCTAGTAATATGAAATTCCGACTTCCACAATCTGGTCCATGACCAAATACAAAAAATGTTAGAGAAAGGGCAGGTCAAAAGTACCCTAAATCGACGGGCGTGTATGAGGAGGTTAATGAGTGTGAATAAAGCTAAAAGTGTGTGCCAAGATCGTAGCAAGTGGATGTGATCTCTGCCTACCCCTACGGGAAAGAGGCGTGACATTATGTATGTATGTATGTATGTACAATCTGGTCTCATGCACCTACAAGGGTAACAAACTGCATCATCATCATCAGTCTACATTCGTTCATTGCTGGACATTATCGATCTTCAGCTCTTCGTCTTTCAATCCACATATCCTACCCGAAATCTCTGCATAATCATTACCTGAGTATAACACCCCTGACACTTTCTGCCATGTATTTTTGGGCTATACAATTAGCTCCATGTAGATATTTTTGCAAGAGATAACAGCATGGATATATAAGTAAACATACTTATATATAAATGAAAAATGAAATGAAAAATTATTTATTTCAATATCACACAACATACACAACATAATAAAGAAATAATACAATATATAGGACACGTAAAGGTTGCATGATATAGAAAAAGGCCCCTGCTCAGTATTTGCAGTGAGTCTGTAAACAAACCCACTGCACTGATTTTCAGCAGTGAGCATATACATGGGAAAACAAACAAATATTCATGTCCATGCATGCAAAATATTGGTCCTATGTGGGAATCGAACCCACGACCTTGTGCCTTGCCACCACGCCATATCGGTGGGTGGTATGATGATGATAAGCCGTCGTACATATATACATACAAACACGCCTGTTTCCCCGAAGGGGTAGGCAGAGGCATAATATACGCCCACACTTCGCCAGTTGTGTTTTCGTCTCACGTAATAGGTGGTAAACCTATTGCCGTTTACCGGGAACTTATATGTTCGCCTGAGCCTCGTCCGTTGATCGGCAGGTGCCCACTTGCAGGTGAGGTTGATAAAGTTGATAAACAGACGTGCCATTACCATAAGGTGATAATCTGCTTCGTCTCGTGACCTGTTGTTTTTGACTTCAGACCAATCTGTGTGTGGGTCGTGCTGGTCTTTTGGAACCGTGGGGGCGGTGGAAGGAGCGCTATTTTTGCACAACGGAGGGCATCTAGTGAGGCTCAGTCAACAAGCTCTTATCGACTGCTCTTGGGGGTAAGTCACACTTTCCACAGGACTCTCTTTTTATTTCATCGTCAGTTTATTACTTCAAAAAATACTAAATAGTACTTTCAATGCCATCTAGTGTGAAATTTTGAGATCTATCGATTTTGGGATTTAATATGAACGAATTGGAATAACACCTTTATTTAATAAGTGCCTTAACTATAAAAAATAAACAGTTTTTACTTACTCCTATAAAAATGATTCTATAATAAAATCCCAAGCAATATACAGCAATTAAGCCTAAATAAATTTAAGTTAACAATAAAACGCAAGCTGTCTTTAAAGGGATACTATTCTATTAAAGACTATATGGCTGATAAAATTAAACTGCCGTTCTCATACAGGCTATTCTAATATGAATGACTTAAAACATGAATATTGTTAATGTTAATGTTATATTATATTGCATTGTAAGGTTGCCTGGAAGAAATTGCTGTTAGCAATAAGGCCGCCCATTGTACCATATACTTGTTTATGTGATTTTATTACTTTTTTTTTTTATATTTAGTGTGCATTAAAGTGTTCATTCATTCATTCATTCATTCATTCATTCATTCATTCAAGTGAATCTAAGCTATTATATTGCATTGTATAGCATTACAGACAAATGAAGATTGTAACTAACCAATCGATAATTTAAAAGAGCATAGCCTGAGAGTTTCTTGCCAGTTCTTCTTACAGAGCGGTGGCTCGGAACTGGCACTTAGATTCACTTACACATAAATATATTTTGTTTTTTTAAATTGTTTTGTTGCAAGTGAATCTAAGCTTCGTGATTTTAGTATAATTATATTTTATTTGTTTTTGTTATTTTTTTATAATTTTGACGTTTTCAAGTACTATGTAATAGTTTATGAAATAAAAAGTATTTGATTTGAATGCTCAAAAGGACATAAGTAGTTTGAAAATTAGGGGGACAATATGTAAATTTCACAACTCTGTCATAAACTACTTGTTTTTATTTTAAAATGAAAAAGTGCACTCTTACTGAACTAACTACACTACACTTTTTATAAGAGAATCCATATTAATTTATAACTCTTTTCTTCTTTTCTTTATTTTAAATAATGGCTTCGTGCGTCTAGCACATTTAGCCAGTGTCAAGTAGGTGATATAATAATAATATATTAGGTCGGGGAAAAAGTCTTTTCGCATAACGTAGGTATAAACTTATTATAAAATTTTTTTGACTGTACTATTTGTGTCTGGCTGGTTTTGGTAACATTAAAAAGGTTCCATTATAAAGAAAATAAAAAAATAAAAAAAAGTTGTTTCCCGCTATTTTTCATTTGTTTTTCTCTCCGTAAAAATGAGTGAATCTAATGAAGAAATTCGATACATTTTAAAATTTTATTATAAAAAAGGCAAAAATGCAACTCAAGCAGTGAAAAAAATTTGTTGTTTATGGACCTGATGCAGTGTCAGTAAGAGTAGCACAAATTTGGTTCAAACGTTTTCAGTCCGGAAATTTTGATGTTAAAGATGCACCTCGCTCTGGTCGCCCTGTTACGAATAAAATGGACGCCATTTTTGAAAGAGTGGAGCAAGATCGGCATATTAGTAGTTACGATGTAGCTGAAAAACTGGGAATTGACCACAAAACAGTTTTGACCCATTTGAAGAAAGCTGGTTATACAAAAAAGCTCGATATTTGGGTGCCACACGAGCTCACTCAAAGAAACTTAATGAACCGTGTACTCATTTGCGATTCATTATTGAGACGTAATGAAACCGAGCCGTTTTTGAAGAGATTGATAACTGGCGATGAAAAGTGGATCACGTACGACAAGAACGTGCGAAAAAGGTCGTGGTCGAAAGTTGGCCAGGCTTCACAGACTGTGGCCAAACCTTTTTTTTTTTTTTTTTTTTGATTTACGTCGGTAACAAAATGCATTTACGCACTGTCTCCCGGCCAAAGGGGGACCGAGAGAGGTGTGTGGGACTCACCACCGGCAGACACGACCGCCAGCAGTAATACCCACTAAAAATCTTCCGACGACGCCCGCCGCTTGTTGAGAAAGAGGCGGGGCGCCAGTACCTGGGTTGCAGCTCTGACACCCCGCCCGCGGCCAACGTCCCCCGGACCAAAACCGGGAGGACCTCCTCAGATAGACGCAGTGGACGCGCCCCTCCTACCTCCCTGTGCGACCATAGCGTGTGTGGCCGACTTCTCGGAGGGTCCATGGTTAGACAGCAGGGGCCCCCTGCCCCGCTGCCTAAGACCCTCCCGGCGCTGCTTGACGGGCCCTCCTGGCCCGCCCGCTGCGCCCTCCATAGGTCCCTCTTAGTTTCCCCCCCGGTAGTCAGTACTAAGGGCACCCAGAGTCGCCAATCTCTGGGTGTTACCTTTTCCCTTGCGCCTCCTGCGCCCTACCGGGAGGTACTCAGCCCCCCCACCACGACAAGGTGGAGACCAGTCGGGGGGGAGACTGTGGCCAAACCTGGCCTAACACGAAATAAGGTGATGCTGTGTGTATGGTGGGATTGGAAGGGCATTGTTTATTATGAGCTTTTACCGCCCGGCAAAACCATCGATTCTGATCTTTACTGCCAGAAACTGATGAGATTAAAGGAAGCAGTCGAGAGAAAACGGCCGGAATTGATCAACAGGAAGGGTGTGGTCTTTCATCACGATAACGCTAGACCACACACATCTTTAGCCACTCAGCAAAAATTAAGAGAGTTCGACTGGGAGGTCCTAGTGCATCCACCATATAGCCCTGACCTTGCGCCTTCAGATTTTCACCTGTTTCGGTCTCTGCAGAATTCTTTAGGTTCTGTAAGGTTGACCTCAAGAGAGGACTGCCAAAACTATTTGTCCCGTTTTTTTGATCAGAAGTCCCAAAGTTTCTACAGTAACGGGATAATGTCTCTGCCCACAAAATGGCAGAAAGTTATTCAACAAAACGGTACATATATATTGTAAATAAATGTAAATAAACTTTGAAAAAAATGTCTTGACTTTTCATACAAAAATACGAAAAGACTTTTTCCCCAACCTATTATAATTCATAGTAAATGAGAATGAGTGGTTTTAAAGATGATAAATGGTAAATGAGATACCCTCCCCTAAGCCCCTTGAGCCCTCGGTAAAGATGTGGGACTATACTGAGATCTCACATGGACTCCTTGAGAGAATATGAAAAGTTATGTTGCACTGCTTTGTTTGATTTACCAACACTCATGTACGTTCACAAACACTTAACGGTTAATAATCCACCGTTATTACACATTAATGTTAGAAATATCACAAATTTTAGAAAATAAAACAAAACTGCAGACATGACGTTTCACTTTCCCGCCAATAAGTCTAAATTTATAACTCATTAACACTATATGACAGAGTCTCGTCTAATGCTTATATGGTAAAGGGCCACCTCCAATCATTTAACACTTTTTCACAACAAGACATATAATTAAGTTAGTTTTAAAACGAATGCTGTCACTTTTATTTGATAACATGAAGACAGTGACAGCATTAGTTTTAAACCTGGTTTAACTCTTGAAAGAAAGAAAGAAAAACATTTATTCAATACAAGTTGCTAAAAAAATAACATAAAATAAGTAAAAAATATAGTTAACACAAATCAAGAATAGAATAATAAGAACTCAACTTGTATTGAAATGGTGTCCACTCAGCATATTGTCGAACATCACAGAGATGTCGCGACGCTGATCTTCCGTGGGCACCTTTTCAGAAGGTAATATTAACGCACAATTTTTCAATATATTTGAAAGACAAATAGTTTCTGTTGAAATATGTTAATACAATAAAGGTATTCAGAAAAAGAAAAATAAGATGAGAGAAAAACTAAATGTGTATTTATAATTTTTTTATTTTTGACAATTTACACCAATTATTTTGTTCCAAGATAAGTATCATTAAAAACTTGTGTTATGGATACTAAATAACGTATAAACATACATAAATACCTTTTCTTTTTTTTGTAAATACATACTTAATATGCATAGGAACACAACCAGACCAGAACAAATATTCATGTTTATACACACAAATATTTGTCTTGTATGGGAATCGAACCCATGACCTCAGGAGTGGAGAGCGGGTATACTCGCCACCACGCCATATCGGTCGTCAAATTAGGTTAATAAATCTAAATTAAGATCTTATTATCGAATCTTTCTGTGCATAGCTTTGGAAACAACGGTTGTGACGGGGGCGAAGACTTTAGATCCTACCAGTGGATCATGAAACATGGTCTGCCTACGGAGGAAGACTATGGTGGATATTTAGGACAGGTAATATTGTTTTGTAGTATATTTTTTGAGCGGCGATAGCCCAGTGTGTGTTGCCAGCGATGACTTATGGGACTGAGACGTGGTGCCTGACTATGGGCCTCATAAGGAAGCCCAAAGTCGCTCAGCGTGCAATGGGGAGAGCTATGCTCGGTGTGTCCCTACGTGATCGAATCAGAAATGAGAAAATCTGTAGGAGAACTAGAGTGACCGACATAGCGAAGCGCGTTTGCAAGCTGAAGTGGCAATGGGCGGGGCACATAGCTCGAAGAACCAAGGTTAAGGTTCTTAAATGGCGACCACGAATCAGCAAGCGTAGTAGAGCGCGGCCCCCCACGCGATGGACCGATGACCTGGTCAGGGCGGCGGGGAGCCGGTGGATGCAGGCGGCAAAGGATCAATATACGTGGAAAGCAATTGGGGAGGCCTATGTTCAGCAGTGAACTTCAAATGGCTAATATGATGATGATGATGATGATGGTGGTGGTGGTGGTGATGGTGGTGATGATGATAGCCCAGTGGCAAGACCCCTTGCCTTTAAATTTAGAGGGTCTCGGATTCAAACCCTAGTGGCGCACTTATGACTTTTTTGAAGTAATGTGCGTAATTATCGCTTGCTCCGTGCCTCGGAAAGCACGCTAAGCCGTTGGTCCCGGCTGTCATGAACATCTATGGTAGTCGTTATTAGGAAGTCAGTGCCTTCTAACAGACGTGACAGCTGGTTTAACCATAGAATGACGTTTCATTCTGGGTTGCGCTCCACGTAATAACTGAAATTCAGTCAAATCTAGTTGAACCAGTGAGCAGACCCTGGGCCCTAAGCTTAAGAATAGGGCAACCGGGATAATGCTAGGATAATTTGAATATTTTTAAATAAAATATTTTCAAATAACTCTTGAGAGAATTTGATCAGTTATATTGCACTGTTTAGTTTCATTTACCAACACTTATGTGCGGTCAAACACTTAACGGTTAATAATCCACCTTTTATTACACGTGAATGTTCGAAATATCACAAATTTTAGAAAATAAAACAAAACTGCAGACATGACGCTTCACTTTCCCGCCAAGAAATTCCAACTGATATTATTTTATTTTCTTTTGACAGGACGGTTACTGTCATGTTGACAACGTCACTCTGGTGACATCTATTAAAGGCTGGGTCAACGTGACTACGAACAACGAAAACGCATTGAGGGTAACGTATTACTTAATCTTTATTGCGTACTTAAAAGTATTACAAAAGGCGAACTTAATGCCATAAGGCATTCTTTGCTAGTTAACCTTAGGGTTAGCAGAAAACTTTAGGCGGTGCGGTAGTTAATAAACATACATAAATTAACTTACAAAATATAAACTAAACTTATTATCATAAACTACATATAAATATAAACATATTGTTCAGATCAGGCAGTATTTCAATAAAACTTGTTAGATTTCTTGATACACTATTTATTTAGAATAGGTACACAACAAAACGATGTGACATTTATCGAGACCTTCAGAAGAGAGAACAATAGCGCCGCGCGTGGCGATAAATAGAAACTTAACTTTATGTTTACAAAGGCAGTTCTAAGCAGAACGTTTACAAAGACAGTTATCTATTTGATATTATACATACTAATTATAAATTTATTTATTCAACACATAATACTAAAATATTAGGTCGGGGAAAAAGTCTTTTCGCATAACGTAGGTATAAACTTATTATAAATTTTTTTTGACTGTACTATTTGTGTCTGGCTGGTTTTGGTAACATTAAAAAGGTTCCATTATAAAGAAAAGAAAAAAATAAAAAAAAGTTGTTTCCCGCTATTTTTCATTTGTTTTTCTCTCCGTTAAAATGAGTGAATCTAATGAAGAAATTCGATACATTTTAAAATTTTATTATAAAAAAGGCAAAAATGCAACTCAAGCAGTGAAAAAAATTTGTGATGTTTATGGACCTGATGCAGTGTCAGTAAGAGTAGCACAAATTTGGTTCAAACGTTTTCAGTCCGGAAATTTTGATGTTAAAGATGCACCTCGCTCTGGTCGCCCTGTTACGAATAAAATGGACGCCATTTTTGAAAGAGTGGAGCAAGATCGGCATATTAGTAGTTACGATGTAGCTGAAGAACTGGGAATTGACCACAAAACAGTTTTGACCCATTTGAAGAAAGCTGGTTATACAAAAAAGCTCGATATTTGGGTGCCACACGAGCTCACTCAAAGAAACTTAATGAACCGTGTACTCATTTGCGATTCATTATTGAGACGTAATGAAACCGAGCCGTTTTTGAAGAGATTGATAACTGGCGATGAAAAGTGGATCACGTACGACAAGAACGTGCGAGAAAGGTCGTGGTCGAAAGTTGGCCAGGCTTCACAGACTGTGGCCAAACCTGGCCTAACACGAAATAAGGTGATGCTGTGTGTATGGTGGGATTGGAAGGGCATTGTTTATTATGAGCTTTTACCGCCCGGCAAAACCATCGATTCTGATCTTTACTGCCAGCAACTGATGAGATTAAAGGAAGCAGTCGAGAGAAAACGGCCGGAATTGATCAACAGGAAGGGTGTGGTCTTTCATCACGATAACGCTAGACCACACACATCTTTAGCCACTCAGCAAAAATTAAGAGAGTTCGACTGGGAGGTCCTAGTGCATCCACCATATAGCCTTGCGCCTTCAGATTTTCACCTGTTTCGGTCTCTGCAGAATTCTTTAGGTTCTGTAAGGTTGACCTCAAGAGAGGACTGCCAAAACTATTTGTCCCGTTTTTTTGATCAGAAGTCCCAAAGTTTCTACAGTAACGGGATAATGTCTCTGCCCACAAAATAGCAGAAAGTTATTCAACAAAACGGTACATATATATTGTAAATAAATGTAAATAAACTTTGAAAAAAATGTCTTGACTTTTCATACAAAAATACGAAAAGACTTTTTCCCCAACCTATTATGACAGCAAGGAGAATCAAACCAACGATGACTCTTCGAAATAAAGCTTAAAAATCAATTGTTTGAACACTGGCTTGCTTTGCGCAAGTCTTATTCTAGCTGGGAGATTGTTCCAAAATTGAGCAGCCCTTATGTGAAAAGAACTTGACAGGTACCCAGAGAGGTGCTGAGGGATCGCGAGAAGGTTCTGAGAAGAACGAAGATGTCTTGTGTGTGTTTGAGCTTAAAAAATGAAAATTAGATTTTAAATAAGCAGGAGAATGAGGATCATGTAGTTTGGAAAATAATGAAGCTTCGGTTTATTTTGTCAAATTTTTATTTTAAAGGATGTCTTGGTAAGAGTGCACTTTTTCATTTTAAAATGAAAACAAGTATTTTATGACAAAGTTTATGAAATATTTTTATTGTATTGTAAAGAGGACCTGTTCCGATTAAGTATGAAATAAAAATATACGTCAAATGACCCCCACGGCTCCGATGACAGACCATTACTCTTTTCATGAAATTTTCCATGACTTTTGCACAGAGATGTGGCTGTATCTCACCGATGACGCGTTTGATTTCCGATTTGAGCTCAGGTATTGTTTCGGGTTTATTCGCATAAGCCCGTGATTTCACAAAAATCGCTCGATTTTGACGGATATTTTATTCCATACTTAATCGGAACATGCCTTCTATACAATACAATAAAAATATCACAAATCTATCACAAAATACTTGTTTTATTTTAAAATAAAAAGCGCATCCTTACTGATGTACATCATTTTCCGGCTTTATTTAAGTAAATAAATAAATATTATCTGACAATCACAACAATTATTTAGTTCCAAGATAAGTATCACTAAGAACTTGTGTTATGGATACTAAAGAACGGATAAACATACTTTAATACCTTTTTTTTGTAAATACATACATAGAATATCATTTCGTTTGTACCTTTCGGTTCTGGTTTACCAAGTATAGAGTGCGATATACCATTCACTCTCGTTTCAGCGTTGGTCGTGAAGACATATTTGTTCTGGGGTTAATATCTTACCTGAAGATGCCCTGTGTAAGGGCGAAACACGTGACGTGTTAAATTGTTTTCTCGATTTTTCGAGAAATTATAGTTGCGCGGGAATTGTCACAAATACATTTTAATCAATCACTTGCTTACGAAGGTGCTTCCGTGCTTCGTAAGGCCGTTGGTCCCGGTTATCACTAAATGTGATAGTCGTTAAGCCATGTTAGAGGCCTAATTGGGCGGCTTGAAATGTTCGAACAGCAGGACGGTGTATGGCGCTGCCGCCGCCAATCCGCACTAGGTCAGCGTGGTGGAGTATGACCCAATACCCTCACACCTTGATATATTGTGAGGAGGCTCGTCCTCAGTAGTGGGACATTAATGGGCTGAGATGATGACTTGCCTAATTTAATTTATTTTTTATTTTGTGTAAATTAATGTGTGCTCTGTATCGAAAATAATGTGTACGCCTGTAATCGGTTCTCATGTGAGTCCGGAACATATAATTTTACCAAATGTAAAAGTATGCATGTAAAACTGTCTATTTAAAAATTGAATAATTGAAAAATTTGACAATTCATCTATTCATTTATTCAAGAAAAATCTTCAAAAATTACTGTTAGACAAATGTTCACATAAGCGATTTTCTGACAGATACACTTTATGATTAATTGTTAATAGGTATTTACTTACTCCTTTTTTCTTGTAATTTAATTTTGACAAATATTTTAATTTTATTGTTATTGTGTAATTTTAGATGATTAATTTTTGATCATAAATAATTAAATAATTTATTGATTCAGGCGTTACTTTGCGGAAATCCATTGTAAGCAAGTGATGGATTAAAAATATATTTGTACCATTCCCGCGCTACTATAATTTCCCGAAAAATCGAGAAACTATTCAACACGACACGTGTTTCGCCCTTACACAGGGCATCTTCAGGTAAGATAGGAGCCTCAGAACAACGATGTCTTCACGACCAACTCTCGTTTCAGCGTTGTCGTGTTGAATAGTTTCTCGATTTTTCGGGAAATTATAGTAGCGCGGGAATTGTTACAAAGATATTTTTAATCCATCACTTGCATAAATAATTATACTGACATTTAATGGGGAATCATAAAACTGACATTTGCATACCACAAAATGGTAAATATGTTGAGATTTGGTCGAAAGACTTTATTGTAATACCATATTTCGAGGGTTCCGTACTCAAACCCGATAAGTGACGTCATCAGATACATAATTTCTGCCGCTTTTTCTTGTGATATTATCAGATAAGTCGATTTCAGAAAAGAAGACTGAAAACTGAGGACTTCCTAATCCAATAAGTAAACCTTTTAAGTTTAATTTTTTTTAATTAACCGATAAATTCTTTTAAGTACTGCTTTAAGCCCAAGAACGCAAATTTTGTCACTTATCGGGTTTGAGCACGGAACCTTCGATTTAGTTACACATGTTTGAGCAAATAAATTATTTTGTATTTGTAAATAAATAAAATAATAAATGTAACTTTTCTTTGTATCCAGCTGGCGATTTTTAAACACGGCCCAATTTCCGTGGCCATAGACGCTTCTCACAAGACATTCAGTTTCTATTCCAATGGCGTATATTACGATCCTAAATGGTGAGTATGGTTACGGCTTGCAAGTATTCTTAATTATTTACTTTCAAACCGTTTTCTTAAATATTAATATCTCAAACGGTTCCAATCTGCAAAGACTGTCATTAAGATGATGACAACAATATTTGGGGATATGGAGTGAACAGTCTGTGGCCCCCATGATAAGATAAGATAAGATAGGATAGTATGCAATCCCCCCGAAGTCGGCCAGTTACGCCATGGCCGCACATAGAGGTAGGGGGGGCGCTGCAAATTGCGCCTTCCTGAGAAGGTCTCCCCGGTTCTGATCCAGGGGACGTTGGCCGCGGGCGGGGTACCAGAAGCTACAAACCCGGGCACTGGTGCCTCGCCCCTTTTCAATAGCGGTGGGCGTCGTCTGAAGTTTTTTAGTGGGTAGGACTGCGGTGGTCGCGTCTGCCGCAGTGAGCCCCACACCCCCTCCCGGTCTCCCCCTTTTGGCCGGGAGACAGTGCGTAAGCAGTATTTTTTTACAGACGATAATAAAAAATAAAAAAAAGGATAGTATGCAATAAAAAAATCCTATCTGTCTACCTAGTACAAACAGTACGAGAAATGCTTTGTTTGGGGCAAATAGCGCTACCTGATATGTATACATACATACATACTTAATGTCACGCTCCTTTCCCGTAGGGGTAGGCAGAGATCACATCTTTCCACTTGCTACGATCTTGGCACACACTTTTAGCTTCATTCACACTCATTAACGTTAGGTACATTATGATATGTATTACTATTTACTGATATACATTTTAATTAATACCCTACAGCAAGAACAAAATCGACGAGTTAGACCACGCAGTCCTAGCCGTTGGCTACGGAGCCCTAAATGGCCAAAAGTACTGGCTGGTGAAGAATTCCTGGTCGAACATGTGGGGCAATGATGGATACGTTCTCATGTCTTCTAAGGAGAACAACTGCGGAGTGGAAACGGCGCCTACTTATGTTATTATATAAATTAAGCCTAAATGCCGATTCGATCAAACTACGACGCTGGAAAGGCAACCTTGCTTATGCACCATTTGCCTACTTTACAGGAGAGCGATTCAAAGAAATGACAATTTCGAAAATAAATATTAATAAAATTTGTTTTTTGTCAGAATGTCAAAAATGGTCAGAATTGGATGAAACCGAGATCTGCAGATAGAAAAAAAATCAGGCGATTCTAATGATATATATAACTAATTATCGCAAATTTGGCGCATAAGCAAGGTTGCCTTTCCAGCGTCGATATAATAACAAAAAGTAATTCAAATTGGCGATTTGATAAATATATAAGTAGAGAGAAAAAACACTTAAATACCAGTACGTTTAAAATTTTGTTCCGAAAATAATATAAATTATGATTTAATACCTTCTATATAATTACTATTTATCCTAACTTGACAAATTTGTTGAATAGTACAATGCTACAGAGAGGCAGTGATCTTATCGTTTTTTTTTTAAATTTTTGATCTAGCTTGTACGTATTTTTTTAAAAATCTAAATGGCATTTCAGTCGGGATCTTAACATCACCAAGAATAAACAAATTGAGTTAGTTTTATTCGTATAAACATTGGTCGTATCGGCACTGAACAAGTAATAACAAACAGCCTTACTTTTAAATTATATTTATATATTGTCATATCACTTCTGCAAACAGTCACTTCTGCAAATAATGTAATCTTCCAGGAGAAGCGTTTCAAAATTAAATATCCTGGTATAAAATATAGCTCTTCTTAATTTAAAAAATTAACAAGTTACATTTAAGCCTTTATTTCATAATTCATTTTAAAGTAAAACGAAACATCTTACAATTTGGTACATTAGCATTTTTTCTCATAATCAGATCAATTTCGACAAATTGATTAGGTGACGTTGTAGCACCGCAGGTGCGATATAATCTTTAACAAATGTCATATTATCTCTTTAGTTTGATTTTCTAAACGTGTCTTAAAAAAAAAACAGTTATATAGAGTGTATAATTAAAAACATGAAATTGTTAATATAATAAGTAATAAATATCAATTATAGCTTATAACTTTCTGTTTAGCCAAATAAGATTTTTAAAAAGAACAGATTTCCTAATTATGATTAATTGATAAAAGCTTATAGGTAGATGTGTATAAATAATATCAATCAGTCGACCTTGTAAACAAAAAACCTTAATCAAAATCGATTGAGCTGTGATGCTACCAGTCCTCAAATTTATGACATTATAAAATATTGTTGTATAAAAACCTATGTTACATAAATGTTTAAATTTATGCTCTATAAGTCTGTTTAAAATGCTTAGAATGTTAAAAGTTTATGTAAAAATCTACTTTGTCAAGTGACTTCGTTTTGTTTATATATCTATATAAAATCACGCCTGTTTTCCGAAGTGCCTACTTCGGAAGAGGCTTATACGCCCACAGTTCGCCAATAGTGTTGTTGGTTCCACTTAAAAGATGGCGAGCCTATTGCCGCTTACCAAGCAGCTTATTGAGTATATTATAAATTTAAAAAGCCAATGAGCAAGCTTAAAGTGTTGGCATTCAAAAAACCTCATTATCTCGAAATATGTGAATTTATCTTATAAGTTAGTTTCGATTCGCAACTTCGAAAACCAATTTTATTTGTCTCTCTATTAATTCCTAAGCGATTTAACTCATAAAGCCAATTTAATTAAATGCCAACCGCTCTTAAAACACTAATTTAGTTGCAAAAATAGATAATAGTTAAACTATATTAACAGGTTTTGCTTAGCTTACTTACTTACCTTAAACTATTGGGAAGTTTGCGTCTAAATTATCGTTTCAAGGGCGCATGACATTTTGTAGAGTTGGCACTTTTGCAAACTTGGTATTTTGTAGAATTGGCATTTTGCAAGTTTGACATATTGAAGAATTGTCATTTTTCGAAGTTAGCATTATGTGCATTAACCTTGTTTTGTTGTTAAATATCCACTTTTATGGTATTTTTAAATATTATTAAGGCTGTGTTACGCATTCCTTAACTCAGTAATAAGGTTATAAGCTAAGTAGATAGCTTACTGATGATAATAATAGGTTTGCTATAAAACTTTGTGGATTAAAAACTTCGAATAAATATGAATTTTCTATTTGAAATTAAATTTGCATTTTTGACAAACAATAAGCGATATTTAAAGAACCAGAGGTCCTACTCTAATTCAACGAAAACGAAACTTCGTTGCATCTATCTCTGTCACTCCTTGGGTATATCATTATCGAGTGAAAGGAATGGGTATAGTGAAGTTTCGTTTTCGTTGAATTAGAGTAGGCCCTCAGTTTTTAATTACAAAATTAAAACAAGAATGAACAATTGTGGGTATTAGATCAATATGTACTTTTATACGTAGCTATTAGTAAGTTTTAAAAAGTTAAAATAAGAAAATAAAGATTTTTAAATGAATTTGTTTTATTGTATCAATGTGGGGGCGGTTCCAGACATATGTTGCCGAATTGCAACAATTTCCCTTTGCAATTGTCCTGGTAGAGTTCTTTATCGTACTGGAAAGTAAAGTAATTAATATGGATTATTTTTGTTGAAAGTGTTTAGTTCTTTGTTCAACAGTGGACTTATGATGTTGAGAAATGTATGAGAAAATAAATCTTATACATGATTTTAAGGCCATAAATCTCTTTGGGGGTAGCAAAGGCTCTTAAATAAATATAAATAAATAAATAATTTCTACCAATTTTTATTTTAATGTGACACGTCTTAATGACTACACCCTGCCTGATGGTAAGCAATCGATGCAGTCCAAATAAAAAAATGAAAGCGCTTTATAACGTGAAATAAGCACGGTATAAAGCGCATCCACTCATGGCGGCCTGCTAAAATCCCGTTTCACGCCCCGCTTAAAAGACCCAACCATTTATTTAGACCAGACCAATTATTTAGTCCCAAGATAAGTATCATTAAGAACTTGTGTTATGGATACTAAATAACGGATAAACATACTTAAATACTTTTTTTTGTAAATATATACTTAATATACATAGAAAACACACAGACCAGAACAAATATTCATGTTCATGCACACAAAGATTTGACGTGTGTGGGAATCGAACCCACGACCTCAAGAGCGGAGGGCTGGTATACTCACCTCCACGCTATATCGGTCGTCAATGGAAGGATCAAAAGGATCTAAATAATTGAGGCTAAGTTCACCTTGAGCAGTAATCTCTACATGTCAAATTATGACAGCCTAACCCTTCGCCCCCATTGACACGAGACCCCATTACCCAAGTTGCTTTCTCTTCAACCTTCGGGAAAGACATGGGCTGGTAGAATTCTCTAGAGGCACACCTTCCGCGTGTTCGTCAGAATGGCGGGTGGGAAGTCATGAAATCGAATGAAACATGTAGTATTATTTAATAGAGTTTTAGTAGTATTTAGTAGCTAAGCAAAAATATTTAGTAGTATTACCAATACGATATGAAACGAAAAACAAAATCCGCCGCCAAGCTGATGTCTGGTTGGCGGGTGGCAAATAAACGGAGTAAAATGCTTTAGATTTTTATATGTCAGATTTTAGTAGTCTATTGGTAGGTAAATAAAATAACATTAAATCTTATCCACGTGCTAACGGTTTACAAATCAAAGGTATACACACTACATCGGGTACGCCTGCGCATATTATAGCAGCAATGTTACTTATTTGTGTGATTCTTATTAGTCTGTAGGAGTATTTACTTTGTATGTTACCGTTGTTACACACTATATAAAAAACATTGAATGTATTAAATCATGTAATAATATTAATAATAAAACAACGTTAATAAATAAACCTTTAATGAATGTTTATTGTGTACATATTTCAAAATCAATTCCTATAAAAAAAAAAACAAAGAAAGCAAAATATATTACCGAGTACATAGTATAAAGATGATTTGCCACCAAAGATGCGGTGGGAGGGAATTGAAAATTTGCCACCAAAGATGCGGTGGGAGGGAATTGAAAATTTGCCATACAAATTTCAATTCTCTCCTCGCCTCGCCTCGTCTCGCCACTCTGGTTGAAAATCACCTTAAGATTACCTCTGATTGTTATTTTTATTAAATAAATAGTACGTTTTTTTACAATTATGTTTTGATCCCATAAACAACACAGTTTACGATTACACGCTTTGAGCTTTTGGTTAGACGAGTTTTTAAATCATCGTAGCACGTCCAGTTTTCGCGATAGCAATGGGCTTTATAATGCCCAATGCCCTTTGTTGAAGATTTATGGGCGGGTTCATATTCAATAACACCTATTATTTTATATCGCTTATTATTTAACGTCATTTCTAGTGGTATCTTGTCAAGGCACATGGCGTCTGTCTGGCTTAACTCGAGAGCTATGGTATTGTGTAAATTATATCTAAAAGATCGGATGCCAAGGCAGTTATCTCGACGACAAATTGACATATTATTTTCTTCTATTAGCATACTTTCAATAGATTCCTCCAGTGTGCTTTTACTTAAATCAAGAGGAATAAATACACATTTCCTTTGTACGTTATTAATAGGACACTGAATTTCCGTACAAATCTCGGTTAAATCGGCACTATATATGGTCTCAATCAAGATTCTGTCAAAGATGGTAAAAACATTGCACTCACAGTTTATATAACTTGTACCATGAACATCGGATTTTTTGAAATGCTTTTCTAGAATTTGTGCACGGTTTTTGTAGAGAGCTTTTGTATTTATTGCATTTTCGTTAGCCATGAGTCGAATGAATTGACAGAAGTCGTCACAACTACTACTGATTGTGCTTTTG
The DNA here is from genome assembly GCA_949126915.1 of Musotima nitidalis. Lineage (NCBI taxonomy): Eukaryota > Metazoa > Arthropoda > Insecta > Lepidoptera > Crambidae > Musotima > Musotima nitidalis. Next base: position 11,927,025 of record OX421435.1, on the reverse strand, counting down.
ACAGCAAATCCATCAACATAAGCTGTTGCAAATATATGAGCAACCGCATCAAAAGCACAAGTGTTTGTTATAAGAATATCATCAATACCAGTTCTTAAAGTAGTACCGTTGAGTAACAGGGGTATTTTTTTAAACAATGCTCTCTTTTTAATGTGCTGTTTGCCTTTTCCTCTCCAATTTTCGACCAGTGATGGATTTTTACAAAATACTGATTCTTCATAAAAATCTATGGATTGTTTGTTGTCACCTGTAGTTGATTCGTTTTTCAAATCAGTGTGTTTTATCTGTTTTAATATATTATTCTGTATTTCTTTACTAACTACTTTCTTTTTCTTAATTTTTAAAAAACCTTTCTCGTCATTGCTTAGAGCTCTATTAACTTGTCCTGATAACAATTCATAATGCATCATAACGAATTCGTCAACCCTCAATCGATTAGACTTAGTATTTATTCTGCACATATGATTTTATATTGTATTGAAATAACTTTCTACGTTTGACGATGGCGGCGAGTTATTTTCCGACTTGTATACTGGTACCATAACATTGGACCAGAGAGGAAGTTGGCGTACTAGTCGTGTTAATGTCGGAATAAATGAAGGCATATAATATAAATTGTCATGAAGAGATACGTCATCGTCTAATAAAGTAATAAATAAGTTTTCTACATCAATTTTTTCATGATACCACCGAGGATATTTTAAATCTGTACTGTCTTGTGTCTTGTTTTTTTCTTCTATGTTCTCTTTCCTGTCCATCTCATTTGTTTCTATTTTGTCTTGTAACATAGTATCTCTATCAAAATCGCAGTCGTCTTCAATCAATGACGTTTGATATTCATCCGTAACTTTTTGCAATTGCTTCAATTTAATTTTCGCTGCTTCACATCGTGATCGGGGGCCATCGTATTTGTTAAGACACAGTGTTATTATATCCCCAATTAAATCTTTTATTGTTTTGTAATCAGTGCAATATTTTAAGTGAAGCAAGCTTTGGCAATAAAGATATTTTACTCGAGTGTCACAGTTCTTAAAACAATTCAAATTGTATAAAATTTTGACAAAATGGCTTGTATCGATCCGAATAAAACAATCGTCAGGTGTACTTTGTTCTTCTTCCAACTTTAAAAATGATTGATTTACATAATCTTTAGTATTGATAAAATTTGTAAAGGCTTTCACTGATGCATTGATAATTGCAGCTGAATCATCGACCACAATTTCATTAGGGATACATTTTTTTGTGACCCAGGCCTCTAACCATTTGTGTATGGTATCAATAGTATGGCTTTCAGAAAGCATTTGTGTGATTGGAACACTGCTTTCGTTTTTTTCAGTAGCCATAACACATTGATACAGGAATATATGTTTTGTAAAAACGACTCCAGGAGTCGGACCAACACCCTTAAATATACTGCCTGTTGCATCTATGCTTAATATTCGTCTCCCAGTCTGTGCATATTTTTTATAATATTCTTCTTGAGACGTTGACCAATAAAAGATATAAAACGACGGAAAAACCGTTAAATGACGTATTAAATCATTGTATGGAAAGGTGTGTGCCATTTTCCAAAGTGATAATACAGGGTTAGAATTGAAAAACTCACTTTTTTTCCCTTCGTACTTAATTTGACGTAAAGTTCCAAGTGTGGGTATATGTGGGGGTTCCAAATCACCTGCATTCATTTCAGATGCATTTATTGTATTTTTAACTACTACAGCTGGTGCATGTTTAAGGTCATGTAATAATTCCTGACGCTTTCCTGGTGATAGTTTGATTCTTTTTTTTGGTCGGCAATTAGCTTCGTAATTCGTTATTGAACACTCACATTTGGCTATTTTATCTGTGGGCCAATAGATAATAACTTTGATTTTTGCATCACACTCTTTGCATATCCCGTGGCAGGTCATCGTTTTCCCATAGTTCACGGAATGAGTTTTAAATATCCAAGCACATAATATTTTACTTGCTTTCCATATGTCCTCTCTTAATACATGGGCCCATTCATGTTTAGGTAAAACAAACTTTTTCTCATAATTTGATGCTCTTTGTCCTCCTCGACTTATATACTTTGAAATTGGCTGAATTCTTTCCCATTTATAAAAATCAATAAAAAAATCTACATGTTTTTCATTATCTTTACCTTCCCGAAATGTTGAATCATTTTCTTGTTCTTCTGTTTCAGAATTGTCCGAGTCTTGAAGACTCTTAATCACATCTGTTGTCGACACAAAAATATGATCTTCTATTTCAGATTTTCGAGAGTCTTCAACACTTTCAAACGCATCTGTTTCTGTCACATTATCACTTTCACAATTATTTTCAAAAAAGTAATTGTAATTTTTCTTAACCGAGATATATATAGCAGTATTTGACATTTTAAAATTAAATTTTTCACTGATTTCGGAGTAAATAGGATCGCAAGGAGAGGGCAAGTCATTTTTATTTCGAAAATACTCATAATAGTTTATTACGTCTCTTTGCGTTTCTTTATCAACTGCACTTTTCCTTCCTCTCTGCATAGTTCACATTTATTAAGTGCACACAAACACTATGTAACACAACGATGTTAACAAATTAATTGATTAATTTTATTGAAAAATGAATGACATGTATGCGGTAAAAAATTCAATAATTATGAGGGTAGTAGTATATTTTTATCATCGCAAATTTTAAGAAACAGACGATAATAATTTATTTAGCAAGTTTATAAGAGAATTCAAATTTTAAGCTCGTTTATTCATTTTACTATTTCTTATTAATATTATTATATGATTTAATACATTCAATGTTTTTTATATAGTGTGTAACAATGGTAACATACAAAGTAAATACTCCTACAGACTAATAAGAATCACACAAATAAGTAACATTGCTGCTATAATATGCGCAGGCGTACCCGATGTAGTGTGTATACCTTTGATTTGTAAACCGTTAGCACGTGGATAAGATTTAATGTTATTTTATTTACCTACCAATAGACTACTAAAATCTGACATATAAAAATCTAAAGCATTTTACTCCGTTTATTTGCCACCCGCCAACCAGACATCAGCTTGGCGGCGGATTTTGTTTTTCGTTTCATATCGTATTGGTAATACTACTAAATATTTTTGCTTAGCTACTAAATACTACTAAAACTCTATTAAATAATACTACACGTTTCATTCCATTTCATGACTTCCCACCCGCCATTCTGACGAACACGGCTTCCGCTACCACCAAGCATCGTTTTTATGTAAATAACACATCTCATACATGTACACCTATTTCTCCTAAGGGATAGGCAAAAGCAAATTAAACGCCTACATTAAGCCAAAATTTTCATAACATTTGTCCCACGTAGGTCTATTGCCGATTACCGGAAACGTATATTTGTCGTCTATTGCCGATCAATACAGGTGCATCATATTTGGATTTCAGTTATTACATGGTGCGACTGTCATGTCATATCTGACCTCCACAACCCAGAGGGAAACATCATTCTATGATGAAACCAGGGGGCCTACCGCCGAATTCGATGGATTACCGGTAATCCATCTAGATCAAACTTTGTTTACGTTCATTAATCCGTACCGGGGAATCTGCCGACAGCCACCTCTCATTCATGACCTTCAGTCCGTGACAGACCAATAGGTAAATGGAGAACGCCATTTTGTTTCGATGTCCATGAGTTCGGCGGTACGACAGAATCAATTCGAAATCCATTTTGCCTTATAATCGATTGCCATCAAACTCGGCGGTAGGCCCCCAGCTGTCAGGATGCTAGAATGCACTGACTTCCTATCAACAACTGCCATAGATGTTATTGACAGCTGAGACCAACGGTTTAACGTGCTTTCCACGGCACGGTTCCGGATAATTACGTGCATAACTTCGAAAAGTCATAGGTGCGGCTTTCCAAGGCACGCACATAACTTCGAAAAGTCTTGTCACCGAGCGAATTGAACCTGAGACCTTCTGAATTTAAAGGCTATGCGTGTCAGCGTCTCGTTACTGGGCTGTCGCAACGTTAAATGGGAGATGATGAAGTGCAATTATTTTTGTCACTCAATCAATAATGAATCTATACTCACAGACCAATAGTTCCAGTAGTGGTACTGCGGCCCCCATTTCTTCGGAGGGTCTGCCATTGTGATCTCATCCACAACAAGCGCTTCAGGTCTGTTATCTATAGATTTCTGAGGAGGAACGTATATGATACTTCTCAGTTTTTCCTTTCGGTTATTTTCCAAGACATCAAGTACAGCATATTTTAGTTCTCTGACTTTCCTGTCATCATTTTCTCTTGCAAACTCTCTTACATCTTTGAGAATACTTTGAATAGTAACACCTCTATTTGAGTAAAACGGTTCCAGTAAATATTGGTCGTTGTTTTCCAAACCACTATCAAAATACACACCATCTTTTACTGGATTTGTCTTTTTAATCCTTTTTTCTGTATTCAAGTAATTTTTATACCAATTTTCGGAACTGATTGAATTTTTGTCCCATTCTTTTGAATTCAAATAGTTTTTATTGAATTTTTCAGAATCTAAATAAACTATATTCCCTTTTTCTGAGTTCAAATAGTTTGTATTACTCTTATCATCATCCAAGTAATTTATGTTCCCCTTTACAGAATCCAAATAGTTTCCATTACTTTTCACTGAATCCAAACTGTATTTATTTGGCTTGAGAAAATCTGTCTCCATTATTTTCTTATTGAGTGCAGCATGTTTAAAGGGTACTCTATAAAGAGGTTTGTAGATAGTTCCAAATTTAGAATCATATTCATAATCACCTCGTTGCAAACCATGAGGCACTATTCTTTTAACTAGTACTCTATTAAGTTTATCCTTTACTCTCTTACCGTTTTGCTTATTACCCGGGTTTAGATTATATATTTGCTTGTAGCCATCTTTATTTAAAACCAGTTTAGCTACTTTATCATCGTTTATAACATCTAAAAGTTCATTTATTAAATCAGGATTTAATTTATCTGTTCCAAAATTCTTTAAAGCCTCAGTTTGGCCAAAAATATTTAAAGAAAATAAAAATAATATTGATCTTTCAATTAAACCATATTTTGCCATTTTATTTCAAAAACACATTCGAATGCTTTTTCGTTAAGTATTTTTGTAATCTTGAGATGATCATACCGTGTAATAGTTTCTCGTTTTATTGTAGTTGCGGTAATAATTTATGGGTAGTAAAATTGCTTCTAAATGTTCCTCTCAGGCACGTGAAAGACAGAATTTAAGTGGTACAGGTCTAGGTCTTATGGTAAAGGTCGTTCTTCTATGACTTAAACCTAATAAGCTGCCCAGGTGCTTGAGGTTGTAGGCAGATTTTTAAAGTTATTTTTCATGTTTCTATAGTTTGGTTTTTCCAAGATATAACAGCATCTCTCTTTCTATAGTCGGTGCCTCATGTCTCAGGATCGTGGTTAGCATCGGAGTAACATCTGGAGCGGATCTTCCACTGGTTCCGATCCAGCGCGTCTTACACGACCGCATAGAATTTGGAGGACGATGAGTCTTTCACTTGATCGTTCGATCTGGTTGGTGCACGACCACGCGAACAGCATAGGTTTTTAAAATAGGTAAAATGGTTTTTACAGGTTTGTCAACGCGCTTGTGATCCCCTGGTGTGGCAAGCTTCCATGCTGCGGTAACCACTTATCATCAGGTGGTCCGCACCAAAAAAGCCTAAAGAATACATACATACATACATTCACGCCTGTTTCCCCGAAGGGGTAGGCAGAGGCATATTAATATGCCCACACTTCGCCAATTATATAGTTGGTCCCACGTAATAGGTGGCGAGCCTATTGCCGCTTATCAGGCATTGTTTTGTTCACCAGAGTCTCGTTCGTTAATGGGCAGGTGCACCACTTGCAGGCTTTGACTCCTTAGGTCTTGTTCGGATCCCTACGCACCTAAAGAATAAGGAAGCTGAAGTGGCAGTGGGCAGACCACATTGCACGTATAACCGCATACTGTTGAAGCAGAAAATTTTAGAATGGTGACCCTTTGACAGACAACGTATCATGAGACTTCCCCCCGCAAGGTGGTTGGACGATTTAATAATGGTCTCAGGAACACTCAACCAGAGTGACTGCAATCGGTCACATTGGAAGTTTATGTTCAGGCTTATGTTCAGCAGTGGACTTTTATTATTTATTTTAGTTTGGGAATCTATCGAAGACCAGCGTCGATTCTGCTCAGCTTAAGAATTTTTTTTAAAACTATATCTGGGAAATTGATAGCCTCAAAGTTGTGGAAGATTAAAACAAAAAAAAATTTGAGATTTTTCTAAAAACCAATTTCAAGCGTTCTTTCCTAGGTTTTATTTCTAAAATCTTATCAGACTGCACATAGAGAAGCGGTCTGTGGCGCGCGTTTCATTGCGTAGTTTGCTACTATTATTATAAGTTTTTGAACACCTACAAATGTAAATAATTTCTTAACATATTTTTTTTGTGTAGGTATGTCTCTTGATATGTGGAATGGGGAGCCTTTAGCTTTGAAAAGGTTCTTTTTACGCTCTGTATATACTAAGTAAAATAGATAGCGACTAAAGAATTTTTTTCTGTTCATGTAAAAAAAAAAAATTCTGCTAAAACCGCGATAGTTGAGATTACATATTATTTTATTTTTACGTTGTTACTGGGATGGCCTTAACACTGCACGGCGACACTTGCACACTTATATATTTATTGTGATGAATTAATAATTGTTAATTAATCACTCAACTTAGGAATTAAGTGCCACGCCTTTAAACTAGTTATATTTCCCTAAAATGTTAAAGTTTATCACAGATTTTATGTAAGAATATGGGGCCGATTCTCTGTCTGTAACTAACTTGATACTTTTTTTATAATTTGATATTATTGTAAAAGTTTTTTTAGGTGCATGGTTGAAAACGCACCCTCATGACTACCTTTTTTTTGTTTTATTTTGGTAACAAAATGCATTTACGCACTGCCTCCCGCCCAAAGTGGGACCGAGAGTGGTGTGTGGGACTCATCACCGGCAGACACGACTGCCAGCAGTAATACCCACTAAAAATCTCCCGACGACGCCCGCCGCTTATTGAGAAAGAGGCGGGGGGGGGGGCAGTAACTGGGTTGCAGCGTCTAACACCCCTCCCGCGGCCAATGTCCCCCGGGCCAAAACCGGGAGGACCTCCTTAGAGAGGCGCAGTGGACGCGCTCCTCCTTATGCGACCATAGCGTGTATGGCCGAATTTTGGAGGGTCTATGGCTAGACAGCAGGGGCCTCCGGGAGGTACTCAGCCCCCCCACCAAGCCAAGGTGGAGACCTATCGGGGGGGACTCTCATGACGACCTGCATAAATTCTGTATCACACTCCGCTAATAAAACCAGGACTATAGGAGCTGAGATACACATGCGCCGGCGGATTGTTTTATTATTTTTATTTCCTTATGGTCTTACAAAGAAACGACTTAAAAAAATTATAATAGATAAAAATTGCTGATGGTCTGCACAGTAAAAAGGTGGTTTCTCAGACCAGTACGTGTAGTATGGGTAAGGAAAGAGAGGGTGAGATTGCATCGAAAATTTCCTAAGAACACTCGCCATAGTAGTTCCGGTAGAAGACACTGAGAGATACAATGTCTCTACGTAGCTGGTGATCCTCAAGAGAGGCTGTTACCTCAGCATCCCCTATGAGGCGAACCGCACGCCGTTGCAGTCTGTCAAGTGCGTCGAGGAGGTAACAACTGTAAGACCTATAAAACACATGCATCGAAATAGAAACTCAAAACCTAAAAATGGAGCTAAATGGAACTAAACTATAACTTCGAATAGTGGTGTGTTGCGACAAAGGACTCGTAGAATGTTTGTGGAAACCTGCAATTACCACGGCAAGAGAACTAGAAAATATCTTATACCTAAATTATTTAACCACATAAGTAAAAATGTTTGTAGCAGCACAGCAGTATAAAAAATTTGGTTAAAAAAATTGCTTCTTGATGTCGTTGATTCTAGCTGTTTCTAACCTTTATAATTCGTTTATAATTCGAGAACTGACAATCTGGACAATTTAGGAGTAGTTTACTAAGACCAGCAAGGAATACAAGTTCTCCAGTACGCTCACCGCAATAATACCTTAGACTTCTTGGCGGGAAAGTGAAGCGTCATGTTTGTTTTGTTATATTTTCTAAAATTTGTGATATGTCGGACACTAATGTGTAATAACGTCGTATTATTAACCGTTAAGTGTTTGTGAACGTACATGAGTTTTGGTAAATGAAACAAAACAGTGCAACATCACTTTGCAAGTTCTCTCAAGAAGTCCATGCGAGTTCTCAGTATAGTCCCTAATCTTTACTGAGGACTCAAGGGGTTAGAGGAGAGCATCTCATTTATCATATTTATCACCACTCATTCTTGTTTACTATGTATTACATATAATTAATATATATATAACTTCACACTGGCTAAATGTGCTAAACGCACGAAGCCAATATTTAAAAAAAAACCTGTGCTTTGTTCAAAGCAAAAAAAAATCTTCAGAAAACTCACCGCAATAATATCTTAGCTTAGCAGAATCATTACCAAAGAGCTTTCCTCAACAAAGTTCCCCTTTCAGTCAGCGCTGACCGTGACTGAGCGCGTGCAATTTATTATTTAACTCCTGCAGCCATTAATATCCCTTTGTTTCTCGGTTACAATAAGAAAAGTAATGTTCTGCAAGTGATTCTCATAAATAATACCTTTTGGAGACGTATATGCCGTCACAGCGGTAACGTTATTAAAATATTTAGGGAGAAAGTTGTCCTAATATTTAGTTTTATTTATCTCTAGACTGATAATACTAACCACAAACTATAATATTAAACATATTTTTGGTAAAGGTCTTGTTAAAGCTGGGACCAGAGAATATAAATAAAAATGTTGGCTATGCTACGCTTAATTTTTAATTGAAATATTGAGAAAAACTAAAACTAATTATACTTTATTCAATTTCGGCTACTTAGAGCATTTATGAATGTCTAAGTTTGATTTATTAGTTTGTTTAGATGATATGATAAGTTTGTTTTATTTGTTTATATACAGCTAAATGTACAAATATCGTTACACAATCACATATATGTTGACATTCACTTTCCTTAACTTCAGTTGCAGACGTTGATGGCCTACCAGAACGAGGCAAATCTTCCATCATATCTCGACCGCTTTTGAACGCTTTGTATTACTCATAAGCACGTGTTTTTGATAAAGTCGATTTAACGTAAGCCTTCTGTAACATTTTCAGTGTCTCCGAACACGAAATTCTATTGGCGATGCAAAATTTGACATAAACTCTTTGTTTAATGTTTTTGTCCATTATGAAAATCGCAATAACACCTAGATATTATATAAACTAAAAACAGCACTGTTTTTGATATAAATGAAAGAAAGAAAGAAAGAAAATATTTATTCAATACAAGTTGCAAGAAAAAAAAAACAGAAAATAAGTACAAAATAATAAAAACACAAATCAATAACAATAAGAACCCAAATGTAAGAAGTACTCAACTTGTATTGAAAAGGTGCTCACTCAGCAAATTGTCGAACATCACAGAGATGTCGCGACGCTGATCTTCCGTGGGCACCTTCTGCAGATTGACACCTTCATGACAGATGCAACTCAAACTCCGCGCCAAAATAATAATAATAATAATTCTTTATTCAAACTAAATACTATCAGAACAACAAACATATACAATTAGATAATTTACAATAACATTTTATATCTCTGATGAAATGAAATGAAAAACAATTGTGCCAAACTAACATCAAAAATAAAACAATACTTTGAATTTGGAACCATAAACAAAACATTAATTCCCGATTCTTTGTTGACTGAATGTACACATTTATTTATTACCTAAAAACACGATAAATGTGATGACAACTTATTTTATTTTTACATTTTTGTTACTGTGATAGCCTTAACACTGCTATCATTCAATAGGTCCCAACTTTTGATGTTTACCAGACGACACTTGGTGACTAACAGACTTACTTATAAACTGGTTATAAGCCAAAAATCAAGTTAAAATCATTTATTCAAGTTACGCTCCATAGGCCTCTTATGAAAATCAAAATTAAAAAGTTAAAACTAGCGCGCCTATACACTGCGGGCGGTAGGTTGATCGTAAAAGAACGGGCAAAAAATCGTCAAGGTTACTCTTTCTTACGCCATTTACAATCAATCAATCAATCAATCAAAATAGTTTATTGCGAACACAGGTTACAGGATAGGTGTTACAGTACAGGTTTAGATCTAGCTGTGGTCTGCCTCTTGGGCGTACAATAGTTGCGATTTCATATAACACGAAATCAGATTTTATGGATTTTAAAAGTAATACTAACAAGAAAAAGTACTTAATATTAAAACAATTTGATAAGTCTACAAAAACTTGTGTTCTGCAGTCACAAGATTTAAAAGAATTATTACCTAACAGTTTGAGCGATATTCAATATTCATATGGTGTAGTTTAAAATACCCTCTTACCTTGGTGAGAGTAGGGCCATGCTTAGTTGTTGAATGTTTCCCTGGACTTAATCTTAGGGCCCCTCCGACAAGTCCCCACCTGGGCGTGGTGGGGGGTTTAGACCCTCCCGGAGGCCGGGAAAAGGTAACACTGACGGCGACTCTGGGTGCCTTAAGTACTGACTACAGGGGGGGAACTAAGGAGGGCGCAGCGGGCGGGCCAGGAGGACCCATCAAGCAGCGTCAGAAGGGTCTTAGGCAGCAGGTGCAGGGAGCCCCTGCTGTCTAACCATGGACCTTCCGAGAAGTCGACCACGCCGTGGTCGCACAAGGAGGTAGGAGGGGCGCGTCCGCTGCGCCCTCCACAGGTCCCTCTTGTTTCCCCCCAGTAGTCAGTACTAAGTGTTACCTTTTCAGCCTCCGGGAGGTACTCAGCCCCCCCATCAAGTCAAGGTGGAGACCTGCTCATTGGCGGCGTTTAATTAAGCGGCTAGCTACTTAATTAGCTGGCTGATTTAACCAGTTGGCTGCGACATATACATAATCAATGTTGAAAGCTGGAATAAAATTTTAGTCTATACTACGAATGCTACAACCTTTCGATGTGCTACAGATCTTCGTAGCGTCTCGTAGCGAAACCAATTTAGCAAGGCTTCAAAATGAAAAAAAACGAAAAAGCTAGTATTTCAAGTTTAAGATCCAATTTTAAAAACATACTGTACTCAATGTTTTTATTGCACTCCATATGTTACAAAGATGTTATTTATAATATCACAGATACAGTATGGACCCTGTAGGGTATGGCAACTTAGAAGAGAGGAGGATGCTAGCTTTTTATATTTAGATTAGTTTAAATTTAGATTATTGTATTCGGTTTATTATACAGTAATAATTATATTGAAAATTAAATTAATTCTATACCTATGCTGCATGGATGTTTGTTTCACCTTGGACAAATAATTAACAGGTAAGAACTTCTGTACTAATTATATTGATTAAGATATACAAATCAATTCTGGCGCTTCGCCGGGCGCTGCCGCAGCACGCTCGTTTCGCTCGCTCGGCTCGCGCTCTGTTGGGATAAGAGTTCTTTTTTATATTATTTATGTCGGTAGACAGTAAGTACTAAGGGCACCCAGAGTCGCCAATCTCTGGGTTTTACCTTTTCCCTAGCGCCCTCTGCGCCCTACCGGGAGATACTCAGCCCCCCCACCACGACAGGGTGGAGACCAGTCGGGGGGGATCACAATTCTAACCTAACCAAACTCGAAGCATTTGCTTAATGTATATTTGACTAAAAAAAATTGAGCAAGTAAAAATTTGCCAAATGAATATTTGACCAAGTGAATAAAATGCGAAATGTAAATTTAAGCATTCTTTTGGGAAATGAAACAATGCGATAAGTTTTTTTTGGAAAGTGAAATTTTACGAAACATATTTTGCTAAACGGCAGGATCCCGTTATTAGGATTCCTATACACCCTCCTACCTCCACCCTGTATTAGTAAATTGCTTAGCCTAAAATCGCTGTATTGACTTTATAGTCGCATTATATAGTCATAGTAAGCATGTTTTTGCAGAAAAAAGTATTGAAATATTGTGTATTCGTTATTTACTATCCATAGCACAAGATCTTGATGATTCTTATCTTGGAACTTAATATTTGTTGTGGTTGTAAAGCAATTTAATATTATTTTTGCGTTGTAGCTAGATTCCTGCCCACCCCAATTTCTTTATAGAAAATGATGAATTCGAAACTGGAAGGGTGTTTGTCGCTCCCTACATAATAAGGTAACCTCATTTTTTCCACCACATTAATGTCAAAAGCTTACTTGAGTCACTGGCGGATCGATAAGGACTTCAATACTTGGGATGCGCGGATTAATTCAGTTTTGTGTAGTGTTTTTAGGGGGTATTATAATAATAAATAATAATAATAAATATTCTCTTACAATCACACCAATTATTTAGTTCCAAGATAAGTATCATTAAGAACTTGTGTTATGGATACTAAATAACGAACAAACATCATACATAAATACTCTTTTTTTGTAAATACATACTTAAGATACATAGGAGAACACCCAGACCAGAACAAATATTCATGTTCATGCACACAAATGGTGGGAATTGAACCCACGACCTCTCGAGTGAAGTGCAGGTATACTGATCTCCACGCCATATCGGTCGTCGGGTATTAGGACTTCCTACTAAGATCTTAAGAGTCCGAGCCAACCACACCTGCAAGTGGTGCACCTGCCGATGAACGGACGAGGCTCTGGTAAACATAAAAGTTCCCGGTAAACGGCAATAGGCTCGCCACCCATTACGTGGGACCAAAAATATAAATATTGGCGAAGTGTATAATATGACTGTCAATTCCTTTAGGGAAATAATCATGTGTACATGTATTTTTGTAAAGAAAATGAGAAATTCCAAACTCGAAGGCCAATTTTAGGGTTCCGTATCAAAATGGTGAATAACGAAATCCTATTACTAGGACTTCGCTGTCCGTCCGTCTGTCACTAGGCTGTATCTCCTGAACCGTGATAGTCAGATAGTTTTGTTTACAGGTGATGTATTTCTGTTGCTGCTATAACAACAAAGACTAAAAAATTAAATAAAATTAATATTAAGAGGGCTCACTAACAACAAACGTGATTTTATTCCTTATTTTGGCTTCATAATGATAATGGCAACAGGTAGACACTTGAAATATTCACAGACTATTTAGTTATATATTCACTATAAAAAGTAATAATTAAATTAATATTTAAGGAGAGCACCCATATAAGAAACGTTTTTTTTTCAAAACTCAGTACCATTGTTATACATAATGGTACGGAACCCTTCGTGCGCGAGTCCAACTCGCACTTGGCCGGTTTTTATACTCGCATATTAAGTCACGTCATTTTTTCCACCATATTAACGTTAAAAGCTTCCTTGAGTCATCGGCCGGATCGATAGTGAGTTAAGTACAGTCAACGTTAAATAATTCTTAACAAACAAAAAGAAAGATCGACACAAGTCTCTATTGTCAAGAGTCTAAGGGCGTGTGTGTGATATATGCGGCGCTTTGGGTGTTACCAACTTTGAGAAGCTGACTGTACATGGGATAGGCGGATTATTTTGTTTATTCAGCGTTTCGAAAACTTTCTAACAAAATTAATTTCCTTTCAATAATCTTGGAAGTGCTGGTAGCTAGGTACTAGATGGTCAGAAACGATCCCTGAAGTGAAGTAGAGTTCACATAGGTCAGTCCTTGGTGACTGTTTGTGTGAAATTTTATATAGAGCATTTCCGTGCTCCGCTAGGCACATAAATATGTTGGTCCAGGTTATCACTATATGTCATCATCATATCCTAGCATTATCCCGGTTGCCCTAGACCTAAGCTTAAGGCCCACGGTCTGATTTGACTGAATAACTGAAATTCAGTCAAATCTAATATAATTATTAATTTTTACATTTATCGATGAAGAAATCTGCAGTAGTATCATAGCTTCATTTCATTTAATTGTAAATTTATTTCCTTCAATCAACTCGTAAACAGTACTCGCTTTTTATTTTCACAAAAACACTTACACAATTATAAAAGTTCTCAGAAGCTCCAATAATTGATATTTTTTGATATACATAAGCTTAGGCGCAAAATCTTTATTTGAAAACATCCATTATTTATGGGACTTGCATCTAAACACATTTCAAACAAAACACGTTGCCCACTCCCCGCTCAGTCCCGTTTTTCCTCGTTTCCTCGCTTACACAATCCGCAGATATTTACTGCGACCATTAGCAGAATTACCGTGAGCCTCCTTATACAAATACTTTAGCTATGGCACGTTATTGTGTCAAGAAAGAAAGAAATATATTTTACTAACATTCTACTACTTAGTGCCTACAACAGTGCCACCCCCGCACCAGTTTAATTACGCCTGTTCAGCGTGTTGATTATTGGCAAATGTCCTCAATATAATATAGTCTCTTGGAGAGACCAATGTTCAGCAGTAGACTATATAACACTGATATGATAATGATGATAGTGAACATTTACTTTGGGTTACGTTCACAAGTATGCCGCATGAACCAGCCATCGTTTCGCTCAACTATATTTTATGGAACGTTGACAAAAAAATAAAGAAATAATAGGTTCTGTAAAGACAATGCGCAAGGTACTTACTGCGACCTTTAACTAAATTATCGTGTGTCACTTTATATAAAGACTTTAGCTATAGCACGTAAACGTGTGAATAAAGGAAAAAATATAGTTTATTAAGGATTGCGTTAACATTCACTGTCGGGTCCGTTCATTATCCGTTCACTAGCATGAAGCATGAACGAGCCATCGTTTCGCTCAACTACATTTTACGTAAATGTGTACGTTAATAATCGCTTTCTATTTTACTTTTCGTTGTAGTCATAATATCGGAGAAAGCTGAAGTTGTGCAATTATAGGATTTGAATTAACAACTCGGTCAATATTGTTCTTTGGCAACTTGTACGGAAACAATATGAATTATAATTTAATATTCTATAAATTAATACATAGTTACGCTTAGTCTGGTGCTAAAAGTCGCCCATGATTTTTTTTAGTTTATACCTTTTTAGTTTTCATAATATGCCGCATTACTTTGAATAAATTAGAAAGCGTAACAATTTACGTTCTGCGTCTAAATACTTAGCGATATTATCATCGGATCGTGCTTATTGGGAGCTATTTATAATGCTGTATTTACCGAATAATCTCTTCTGTATACATGTGTAACAAATTCGTAACAAACTTAAGCTTTATTTTTTTTTTTAAATAATGGTTTCGTGCGTTTAGCACATTTAGCCAGTGTCAACTAAGAGATATATTAATAATATATAAATCATAATAAATGAGAATAAGTGGAGACGAAGATGGTAAATGAGATGCCCTCCCCCTAAACCCCTTGAGTCCTCAGTAAATATGTGGGGCTATACTGAGATCTCACATGGACTTCTTGAGAGAATCAGAAAGATGATGTCGCACTGTTTTATTTAATTTACCAATACTCATGTACGTTTACAAACTCTAAACGGTTTATAAGTAGACCCTGGCCAGTTGAAGTTAAACGCTTTCAAATTACTTATTGTATTTATTTCAATGTTGTATACGTTCACTTAAAACAATGTTTGAATGCAGAGTATCTTTATTTTTAAAAAAATGGTCGACCAATAGTTTTTATAATGTTACTTAATTGAATTATAACATCCTGACATTCATACATATTCTGTATTAAATAATAATATATTTCAAGTTTTATTTACATATATAATTTTTTTTGACGTTGTCCACTATTTTTTTAATTTAAGCTCATTTAATAAACAAATATCTTATCAAAGCTTTTAAGTACTTCTTTCAACGCATTTCTGTTTCAACCAGATACGTAAACAAAAAACTCTCTGTTTATTTGAGGTATGACTGTCACTTTAAGCCCATTCATAGTGAAAATATAAAGAGCGAGTTATAATTCCAATGAAGGACGTCTTTTAATGTCTCAAAATAAATAATGAAGGTCATTAAAAGTGCATTAGGTCCGGAACGAAATGTAAATCGGTTGAAAATGCAAATTTTATAAGTTATATGGGCACTATGACGGGGCCACAGTGTAGGTGTGTTCAGTGTGTACTCGTATTAAAACTCTTGTTGGTGCCATACCATAAAACCATGGCGAACATAAAAGTTCCCGGTAAGCGGCAATAGGCTCGGCACCTATTACGTGGGGCCAACAATATAATTGGCGAAATGTGAGCGTATAACGTGCCTCTGCCTACCCCTTTGGGAACACAGGCGTGGTATTATGTCTATGTCTATGTCTATGAAAACACATAGCAATATTTAAAAACTTTATTTTCTATGTACATAAAAAAATATCGACCTCCGCTGTGTTAAATGTAGTAAATATATTCCTTTGTTTATAAACTTCCTCTTATTTTACCGTCCTGCCAGTGCACACTTAAAAATACAGTTCAATTTTATAGTACCCGAAATAGGTATGGTTTGACTGTGTCTGTCCTGTCTATATTTGACCTATGTGGGAATTGAATTCGAATCGTTTTTCTTATAGAAACTTTAGTGCTACAATTTGAATCCAGGCTCACATTAATAAGAAGCTTGGTGAAATATCTTTGGCATCCTCGGTCTTACTTAAAACTACATTTTGTCTGTTGTTATTCTCTCTCTCTGTTACTATTGCTACGGCTATAAGATATGTTACGGCAAGAACTTATGCTACGGATCCTCGTAGCGTTTTGTAGCTGCTTAATTGTTTTTGAAAGCCAATGGTTACTTGCTTTTGTTAATGAGCAAGTAGCTGCATTGAATTTCATAAACATATCGCACATCCTCTAAAAAAGTGTCATAACACAAAAAAAGTGATTTTATGAAAATTAAGATTTACGATTTTTTATTTATTTTTTGTCGTCTTGTGAATTAGGAACTGTAATTAATTTTGTTTTTATGTGTTATATTGCTTTAAATTTTATTTAACTTTATGACAGTAAGACAAAAATAAAAGAAAAATTAAACGTTTCTTTATTATTACTTCGTTATCGACTTTTTTTGTGTTATAACACTTTTTTAGAGGATGTGCGATATACAGAATTTTTCAAGTTTGTCTGTGTCACACTTTTACTGTAAACCGCTGGTTATTTGCATAAATAAATAAGTAATAATACTAATAATGAGGATTGACCTCTGTGAGCTCACGGACCCTACCGCTTCGATGAATTTCAGCTATTTCTTCTATATCTAAATTTTCTGAGGCTCACCAACCCGTACCGGGGAATCTGCCGAAAGCCACAGATTATTCATGACCTTTAATCCGTAACACACCAATAGGCAGACTAGTGAAGCGACTAATAGAATAAATAATTATGTTTTGCGTTTCGATAACACATTTTTACATAAATAAATAATAATAATATAAAAAATATATTCTGATAATTACACCAATTATTTAGTTCCAAGATAAGTATCATTAAGAACTTGTGTTATGGATACCAAATAACGGATAAAAATACATACATACTTTTTTTTTGTAAATAAATACTTAATATATTATATATAAATATAAAATATTCAGTACATGGTTTAATGTTGTATTTTGCTTGTGTAAATTTAATCGTTGCTTTTTTGTGTACTTAATTTCTGTTTATTTGTACTGAATAAATTTATCTTCTTTCTTTCTTTCTTTCATATACATAGAAAAACACCCAGAACAGAACAAATGTTCATTCACACAAAGATTTGTCCTGCGTGGGAATCGAACCCACGACCTTAGGAGCGGAGAGCGGGTATACTCGCCACCAGGAATATCGGTCGTTAAATATAACATATAATAGGTTGGGGAAAAAGTCTTTTCGTATTTTTGTATGAAAAGTCAAGACATTTTTTTCAAAGTTTATTTACATTTATTTACAATATATATGTACCGATTTGTTGAATAACTTTCTGCCATTTTGTGGGCAGAGACATTATCCCGTTACTGTAGAAACTTTGGGACTTCTGATCAAAAAAACGGGACAAATAGTTTTGGCAGTCCTCTCTTGAGGTCAACCTTACAGAACCTAAAGAATTCTGCAGAGACCGAAACAGGTGAAAACCTGAAGGCGCTAGGTCAGGGCTATATGGTGGATGCACTAGGACCTCCCAGTCGAACTCTCTTAATTTTTGCTGAGTGGCTAAAGATGTGTGTGGTCTAGCGTTATCGTGATGAAAGACCACACCCTTCCTGTTGATCAATTCCGGCCGTTTTCTCTCGACTGCTTCCTTTAATCTCATCAGTTGCTGGCAGTAAAGATCAGAATCGATGGTTTTGCCGGGCGGTAAAAGCTCATAATAAACAATGCCCTTCCAATCCCACCATACACACAGCATCACCTTATTTCGTGTTAGGCCAGGTTTGGCCACAGTCTGTGAAGCCTGGCCAACTTTCGACCACGACCTTTTTCGCACGTTCTTGTCCTACGTGATCCACTTTTCATCGCCAGTTATCAATCTCTTCAAAAACGGCTCGGTTTCATTACGTCTCAATAATGAATCGCAAATGAGTACACGGTTCATTAAGTTTCTTTGAGTGAGCTCGTGTGGCACCCAAATATCGAGCTTTTTTGTATAACCAGCTTTCTTCAAATGGGTCAAAACTGTTTTGTGGTCAATTCCCAGTTCTTCAGCTACATCGTAACTACTAATATGCCACTCTTTCAAAAATGGCGTCCATTTTATTCGTAACAGGGCGACCAGAGCGAGGTGCATCTTTAACATCAAAATTTCCGGACTGAAAACGTTTGAACCAAATTTGTGCTACTCTTACTGACACTGCATCAGGTCCATAAACATCACAAATTTTTTTCACTGCTTGAGTTGCATTTTTGCCTTTTTCATAATAAAATTTTAAAATGTATCGAATTTCTTCATTAGATTCACTCATTTTTACGGAGAGAAAAACAAATGAAAAATAGCAGGAAACAACTTTTTTTTATTTTTTTCTTTTCTTTATTAATGGAGCCTTTTTAATGTTACCAAAACCAGCCAGACACAAATAGTACAGTCAAAAAAATTTTATAATAAGTTTATACCTACGTTATGCGAAATGACTTTTTCCCCGACCTAATATATATAAATAATTTGTAATATAATAAATTTAAAAGCACAGATCAAACTTCACGTCAATCCTACAATATTTGTGTCTAAATGGAGAACGTTATCTTGTAATGAGTCCCATGTGTTCGGCGCTACGACAAAATCAATTCGAAATCCATTTTGCCTACTAATAGTGGGCGACAACTGGTAGAGAATAGTTACTGTATACTATTGCACTATGCCGCATTGCACTACTGGCATTTAGCAGTGCCACAACCACGTACCCCGCGGAAACTTGCTTTAATAATTGAACTCCTACTTCAAAGTCCAATTCCGAACGTCCTTTGAATTGTTCGTTTCAATGTTATCACAGTTTGAATTTATTGAGTGGATTCTAATTAGATAAGACATTTTTAGAATGTTCCTGGTGTAAAGTGTAGCCTATTTCTCTTGAGACCTTCGGTTCTAAATTATTTATTTGATGATTATCCTTATAAAGACTACTGCTGAACATTGTTCTTCCTAATAGATTGCATTATATTGGGGAGTTTCGGCTGATAAAATTTCACCCATCCAGAAAATCCATCTAAATTTAGCTTTAATCCGGTGATCAATACCAACCGACCTAGCAACTCTATAACACTCCGGATCGTTACCAAGTCGAAACTCTTTTTCATATATAACCCCATAATTAAGTTACCCTTATTGTAAACAAAACAATATCAAAGAAAACCAAAATGGCGCTAAAACAAATGGAACACCGAGTTCAAAGCCGAATTAAACAAGCTTCGGTTGGGACTTTTGAATTTATGTTTGCAATAAATTTAATTTGGCATTCTAAGAACATGTTTCACCAAGTCCTATTAGTTTCCATTAGCGTGTACTTATCAGATAGTTCATATATATACCAATATGTTACTTGACACAAAACACAGGACACTACAATTAATGGGGATCCTACCAAGACCTTAGAAGCCCAAGCCAACCTCACCTACAAGTCAACGGACGAGGCTCTGGCGAACATAAAAGTTCCCGGTAAGCGGCAATGTGCTCGCAACCTACTACGTGGGACCACTAATATAATTGGCGAAGTGTGGGCGTACAGTATGCCTCTGCCTACCCCTTTGGAGCAATGAGTAATTATATTAATTATAATATATTTATATATGTGGTCGAAAACGATCACCGAAGTACAGCAAAGTTTACAGAGGTCAGTCCTTGGATGTGCTTCGGAAGGCACATAAAGCCGTTGGTCCCGGTTATCACTAAATGTGGTAGTAGTTAAGCCACGTTAGAAGCCTCATGGGCGGCTTGATAAATTCTAACAGCAGGACGCCATACACCTGCCTCCGCCAATCCGCATTGGGTCAGCGTGGTGGAGTATGACCCAATACCCTCGCACCTTGATATGTAAGAGGAGGCTCGTGCTCAGTAGTGGGACGTTAATGGGCTGAGATGATGATGTATAGGTAATTACTTTAGGGGAAACAGAGATGATTGAATGTATGTGTGTATATATGTATAGGTAAATAATACAAAGCGAGAAAGAACAATAACGAAAGTACAATAATAGTATAGCATAAGTTTGTTTGAGTGTCCCACGTCTGTAACAAATCCAGGGTGTTCAGCTCAGCATTTAGTCAGCTCTAAGGCTGACGCTGATTTTCAAATGGATCCCTAACTTGACCATGGGCGTCAATGCGATACTAAAAATTTACATATAAATAGAATAAATATTAAATAGTACCATCGTGTAACTACCAACATCATCATCATCATCATCATATCAGCCTTATAAAGTCCACTGCTGAACATTAGCCTCCATGAACATGACCATTAGCGTGGTGATTATGAGTATTTGCCCATAATCACCACGCTGGGCAGGCGGGTTGGTGATCGCAGTTCCAGCCAGCAGGATGACGCTGCTGCCCATCATCCGGTACGATTTCTCATCGTCAACTCTTACGACTCTCCGTGAGATGAGACGGGGTGGCATTATTGTAGGCTAATAGTACATGACATACCTAGTAGAACAAGGTAGAAAATCAGGTCTTAAAACTGACATTAGCAAAAAAAAATGCAAGTAATATGGGTACAAAAATATTTAACGCGTTACCTGATGAAATTCGTACGTTAACTGGACCTATATTTAAACGAAAACTACATAAATATTTGATAGAGGGCTGTTTCTATTCAATTAAGGACTACTTTCAGGCTAACCATCTTTAGTTTTTAGAATGTAGAAATGATAATTATATGTAATATTAATCGGACAGTGACATTTAAATTTATTGAATAATTGTATCTTTAAATTCAATCTAAATATATTATAACATTTGCACACTTAGATATAAGTAGATTTTGACGATACAACTAACCTGTATGTAAGACCTTTATGTAAGAACGCAAAATCAAAGCAAATAAATCTATTTCATTTCATTTCATTCATTTCATTTTATTTCTAGTATTGCAAAACTACGAATAAGGCATTATCAAATATTAAAATGAGAACATTATGCCCGAGCATGATTGTGACCGAACGTTTATCGATATGTGGCGACATCAATTAATTGATGTACATGAAAATTAAATGGCCTACACCGCAACCGTTGTTCACAATGAACATATAATATAGCTATGTGTTTAGACAGTGTGAATGATTCATGCATGAGTCGATTAGCTGTCGATTTATTTACTTTTTTGGGATCAGCGTGTGCTTCGGAAGGCACGTTAAGCTTTTATTTCGATATCACCATATGTGACGACCGATTTGGAGGAGTTCATACCTGCATTTCACTCCAGAGGTCGTGTCGATTCCCACACAGGACAAATCTTTGTGTGCATGAACATGAATATTTGTTCTGGTCTTGATGTTTTCCTATGTATATTAAGTATCTATTTACAACAAAAAAAAGTATTTAAGTATGTTTCCATTCTTTGGTATCCATAACACAAGTTCTTAATGATACTTATCTTGGAACTAAAGAATTGGTGTGATGGTAAGAGAATATTTAAGAAAATATTTACATATATATTTATTATTTATATGTGATAGTCGTTCAGTTATGTCAGAATCCTAATAGGGATGCTTTAATTTTTCTAACAGAAAGACGCCACACTCCTGCCTCCGCAAATTTGCACCGGGTCCGCGTGGTGGAATTCATATTATAGTCATCCCAATACCATATTATCTTGGTTAGTGAGAGGCAGCCCGTGATCAATTGTTGGACGTAAATTAGCTAGGGATGATGATAATTTACCCCCCGACTGGTCTTCACCTTGTCGTAGTGGGGGGGCTGAGTATCTCCCGCTAGGGCGCAGAGGGCGCTAGGGAAAAGGTAAAACCCATAGATTGGCGACTCTGGGTGCCCTTAAAACTGACTACCGAGGGGGAAACTAAGAGGGACCTATGGAGGGCGCAGCGGGCGGGCCAGGAGGGCCCGTCAAGCAGCGCCAGGAGGGTCTTAGGCAGCGGGGGCAGGGGGCCCTTGCTGTCTAACCATGGACCCTCCGAGAAGTAGGCCACACATGCTATGGTCGGACAAGGAGGTAGGAGGGGCGCGTCCACTGCATCTCTCTAAGGAGACATCAACGAAAAAAAAAGAAGAGAAAATGATGATTTGGGATATCAAAACGTAAAATCTTAAAACTGGGTAAACATGAAATATCATTGCGGGGTAATGGGACTGTTTGAAGGAGTTACCGCGGCCCTAAAATATAGCGGGCTCAAGAAGGAACATGGATGGGTTTTAGTCAGTAAAACTCTGACACATCCTTCTGCTCCACCCTTAGCGGGAGACAGTCCATCAGGAGACAGGAAATCACAGAGACCTGAACAAATATTCATCTTCATGCACACAAATATTTGTCCTGTGTGGGAATCGAACCCACGACCTCTGGAGTGAAGTGCAGGTATACTGACCTCTACGTCATATCGGTCGTCAAATGTATGTATGTATTGCATGTATGTATTATTTAATCTTAATTGGAATGTCCTATATCTAGCATCAAATAAGTTTTTATTTTTCTGGACTATAACGACTGCTTACCATCAGGCAGGATGTGGTCATCATGGCGTGTCACATAAATTATAAAAATAAGTCTGTTTTTCTTTATATTTGTTAAATAGAAAAACTTGCACTAAACAAAGGGTAGTAAGTGATTTACAGTTCTCTTTCCAACGCCACAAAGCACAAAACTCATTGTATACCGTCTCCAACTGCCTAACGTCACCCTGGGGACGCCCCGGAATACCTAGAAATAACTTCCAACCATCTCGTATCTTGAGGGCAATTAATAGCTTACTTAGAGCATGTGGCGCCGTGAAAGAAAATCGATCACCAATGTTAAGCATAGTAACTGAGGTCAGCACAAGGATGGGTGGCCCTTTGTGTGGCGTGCAATATTGGGCGCTTTCGTACTCCGGAAGACGAAAAGATGTTGCTATGTTATGCCATGTTAGAGGCTGCTCTATAGGGTGGTTTGAAAAATTCTAACAGCAGGTCGCCACACATATTGATGTCGCAGAAGGAGGCCGCGGAACGGGAGAGGATGTGAGATCCACTCTCTCTCCGGCTACGACGTTGGCGCAGCGGACGGGCCAGGAGCATCCGGCTTAGGCGGCGGGGGCAGGGGCCCCTTCCGTCTAACCATAGACCCTTTGAGAAGTCGGTCAGTTACGCCATGGTCGCATTAGGAGGTAGGGGGGGGTGCTTCACATTGCACCTCTCTAAGGAGGTCCTCCCGGTTCTGATCCGGGGGACGTTGGCCGCGAGCGGGGTGTCAGAAGCTTTAAGCCTTGGCACTGGCCCCCTGCCCCTTTTTCAACAGCGGGAGGCGTCGTCGGAAGTTTTTTAGAGGGTAGGTCTTCGGTGGTTGCGTCTGCTGCAGTGAGCAGCTTTGTTGAGCACTTCCGAAATTTGGCTCGTAAGTTGGAAAGAATCGGGCTGCCCTCAAGCGGCTCCTGCCCAACCAGGGGGGTCTCAACGCCTCCTGCCGGAAGCTCTACGCGGGGATTGCGAGGTCTATGACCCTTTGCGGGACGAGCCGCTCACTACCTAAACGCGCCTCAAATGGTGGTAGCCATAAGGCTGATTCTGAAAGGCTGAAAATAAAAATGTTTATTTGATCTCACATTTTTTGGTTCTCACATTATAATATAACACAAAGCAGCCCCGATAAGTTACAAAGTACTTGTGTTGGGGCTACCTTGCATCTTTCCATTGTAATAATTATAAAACTGAGCAATACAATTGTGGTAATAATAGAAACTAACATAGAGTAATATTAGGTCGGGGAAAAAGTCTTTTCGCATAACGTAGGTATAAACTTATTATAAATTTTTTTTTACTGTACTATTTGTGTCTGGCTGGTTTTGGTAACATTAAAAAGGTTCCATTATAAAGAAAAGAAAAAAATAAAAAAAAGTTGTTTCCCGCTATTTTTCATTTGTTTTTCTCTCCGTAAAAATGAGTGAATCTAATGAAGAAATTCGATACATTTTAAAATTTTATTATAAAAAAGGCAAAAATGCAACTCAAGCAGTGAAAAAAATTTGTGATGTTTATGGACCTGATGCAGTGTCAGTAAGAGTAGCACAAATTTGGTTCAAACGTTTTCAGTCCGGAAATTTTGATGTTAAAGATGCACCTCGCTCTGGTCGCCCTGTTACGAATAAAATGGACGCCATTTTTGAAAGAGTGGAGCAAGATCGGCATATTAGTAGTTACGATGTAGCTGAAGAACTGGGAATTGACCACAAAACAGTTTTGACCCATTTGAAGAAAGCTGGTTATACAAAAAAGCTCGATATTTGGGTGCCACACGAGCTCACTCAAAGAAACTTAATGAACCGTGTACTCATTTGCGATTCATTATTGAGACGTAATGAAACCGAGCCGTTTTTGAAGAGATTGATAACTGGCGATGAAAAGTGGATCACGTACGACAAGAACGTGCGAAAAAGGTCGTGGTCGAAAGTTGGCCAGGCTTCACAGACTGTGGCCAAACCTGGCCTAACACGAAATAAGGTGATGCTGTGTGTATGGTGGGATTGGAAGGGCATTGTTTATTATGAGCTTTTACCGCCCGGCAAAACCATCGATTCTGATCTTTACTGCCAGCAACTGATGAGATTAAAGGAAGCAGTCGAGAGAAAACGGCCGGAATTGATCAACAGGAAGGGTGTGGTCTTTCATCACGATAACGCTAGACCACACACATCTTTAGCCACTCAGCAAAAATTAAGAGAGTTCGACTGGGAGGTCCTAGTGCATCCACCATATAGCCCTGACCTTGCGCCTTCAGATTTTCACTTGTTTCGGTCTCTGCAGAATTCTTTAGGTTCTGTAAGGTTGACCTCAAGAGAGGACTGCCAAAACTATTTGTCCCGTTTTTTTGATCAGAAGTCCCAAAGTTTCTACAGTAACGGGATAATGTCTCTGCCCACAAAATGGCAGAAAGTTATTCAACAAAACGGTACATATATATTGTAAATAAATGTAAATAAACTTTGAAAAAAATGTCTTGACTTTTCATACAAAAATACGAAAAGACTTTTTCCCCAACCTATTAAATAAAATAAAGAAATTGCTGTTAGCAATAAGGCTGCCCATTGTACCATATATTTGTTTATGTGATATTTTTACTTTTTTTTATTTTTATTGTACAATAAAGTGTTCATTCATTCATTCATTCAAACGTAGTAACGTATAATGCACAAATGATAGAACTCGATCTACTGCTTTTGAAACCGTCAGCCATGACCCGGCACCACTCAGCCTCTCGTCACGTCCTCCAACTGCACAATATACAACTTTTTCCATCAGAACAAGTTGTGCGGCTTGTTGGAACCAAACTTTTGGCCAGATAAACGCGAAATGACGAACTCACTTTATAATACTTATTCTGATATATTTTTTTAATATTTATTTTCCTAGCCACGATGGCGTTGCGAGATTGGAAGGTTGGAGACAATAACTGAAACACAGTAAGTCAATTTGGGATAGGTGACCGTTCGTGACTTTATTTAAACAAGACACTTTATAACACCAACGTTAATTAACGAACTACCAAGTGAACTATTTGCAAACATTAATACTAAATCACAACTTAAGAAATTACTAAGGAAACATTATTTGTCATTGTGTCTGTAGCTATTAAAAAATGAAATTGAAGTTTCTGTTTGTAATGTCAAGATATAAGCCTTTATTAAAGTAGTATGGTGGGAACGTAATTAGCGGAATGTAATTATTAGTTACCTATATAATGTATTTACGGTTAGAGTTAAATATATTAAGATAATAATAATAATGAAGATAGAAATAGATTTGTTTTCGTTTTCTTTGAGTGAATTTACAAGGGTCATCTGTAGGGTATTATGTTATAGGTAGTTAAGCTAAGTTAATTTGGTATCTTTATTTTATTATTTACATTATTGCCTTAGGATTAAGTTTCTGTAATAATAATGTAATTAGGATTTAAATAAATAAAAAAAATAATGTATGTAAGCGTCCACGAAAACTACGAGCTGCCGACAAACTGCTATGCAGTTTGGCAGATGCATTGTATTTTATTACAACTGTAAGTTTTTTCTGAACCAATAAAAAAAAAAATTCAGACATACATAGCCTTAATATTACGCCTGTTCTCCAGAAGGCATACTATAATCAATTATATTGTTGGTCCCACGTAATCGGTGCGCTCGTAGCCTCGTAGCTCTGCGGTCTCGGTGGTCGGAAACGATCACGAAAGTACAGCAGAGTTTACAGGGGTCAGTTCTTGGATGGGTGACCGTTTGTGTGGCATTTGATATCGAGCGCTTCAGTGCTTCGGAAGGCACGTTAAGCCGTTGGTCCCGGTTATCAGTAAATGTGGTAGTCGTTAAGCCATGCAAGAGGACTAATGGGCGGCTTAAAAAAATCTAACAGCAGGACGCCATACACCTGCCTCCGCCAATCCGCACTGGGTCAGCGTGGTGGAGTATGACCCAATACCCTCGCACTTTGGTATGTGAGAGGAGGCTCGTGCTCAGTAGTGGGACGTTAATGGACTGTGATGATGAATCGGTGGCGAGCCTGTTGCCGCTTACAGGGAACTTTTATTTTCGCCAGAGCCTTGTCTGTTTCAAACTTCAAAAACTATTTATTTCATAAACTATTACATAGTACTTGAAAATGACAAAAATTATAACAGATATAAAAAAGCAATCAAAATATAACTATACTGAAATCACGAAGCTTAGATTCACATGCAACCTTAAAAAATTAAAAAAACAAAAAATATTTAAGTGTAAGTGAATCTAAGTGCCAGTTCCGAGCCACCGTTCTGCAAGAAGAACTGGCAAGAAACTCACAGGCTATGCTCTTTTAAATTATCGATTGGTTAGTTACAATCTTCATTTGTCTGTGAAGCTATACAATGCAATATAAAATAACATTAACAATATTCATGTTTCAAGTCATTCATATTAGAATAGCCTGTATGAAACGGCAGTTTAATCCCAAGAATTTTTATCAGCCATATAGTCTTTGATAGAATAGTATCCCTTTAAAGACAGCTTGCGTTTTATTGTAAATTTAATTTGTTTAGGCTCAATTGCTGTA
This sequence comes from Musotima nitidalis, assembly GCA_949126915.1. Lineage (NCBI taxonomy): Eukaryota > Metazoa > Arthropoda > Insecta > Lepidoptera > Crambidae > Musotima > Musotima nitidalis. The sequence goes on along the minus strand of OX421435.1, from coordinate 11,899,328 downwards.
TATTGCTTGGGATTTTATTATAGAATCGCACACATTGACCTTTACAACATTTGTTAATTTTTTGGAGCCTACTGGCCTAGTGTTTTTTGGCAGGTCCACCACTTGCAGCTGAAGTTAGCTTGGGTTCCTCAGATCTAAGTAGGATCCTTATACACCTATATTATATATGTAGTAAGGCGAACTATCAGGTTATCAAGTACGAGTATAAATAATTACATAATATAATAAAATAACATAAATATAAGGAATACCTTATCATGAATAATATGCAGTTCACGTCAATTGATATGATCAATCTTTCTCTTTATCAGTGGAAAAATTGTATTCACGAGTTAGTAATTAATATTGGTAAATAGTGAAGGGGGTTATTTAGTAAACATCTTCTTTTTTTTTTAAACGATTTGTGTCTGTTACTTGTGTGTGTTATGTAATGGTGGAAACTTTATTGATATATGTATTGTATTCTAAGATAAGCATAGATAAGTAATAAAACATTGTATGTTTACCAAATAATAAATAAATAAATGAACAGTAGTTTATGTATGCTTCACATACATATAATTGAATAGTTAAAAATATTTAATATATTTAGTAAAAACATAATGTATGTATAGTTGATTGATTTTTATGGTTGTTTAATTTCGAATGTATTTAATTTCTATATATAATATAAGAAAGAAATGTGTTCCTATTTGAAATTGTGATACCCTTGCAGGGTTTATTTGGGGACAAAATATAATTTTTAAGACCTAATTGAAATGAAATGAAATAAAATTTCATTTAGACATAAATACACATAAACAAAAAACAGTATTCAAATCAGTAAACAATTTTTACACAGTTTACATATAGTATGCCTAAAAAGGACTTCACTCAGCATGTGCTGCAGTGGAGGGCCACAACAGCGCTGGTCTTCCGTGGAGACCTTATAACTTACGTGTGCAACAGCCACACAAAAGGCAGAAACTTAACAATAAAACAAAATATTCAAACCACAAAATACAATTAAATGAAAAGTTAAAGTAGTAAAAGTAATAAAAGTAGTGAGTTACATCAGAATCACACTTACTTATGTATATCATATGAAATTTTCTAACTTAAGATTAAATAACATAGAACAAACAGTTTTATTTGAGTTGAAAAGATTTTTAATTTTTAATTTTTATTAAAGATACTAGAGAGATCGACAGCATTAAGTAATACGTAAATATTTTTTTAATTTATATTTAAAAGCACCAATAGAAATTGTACACCAAATGAAATAATAAAGAATTATGATTATGATAATTATAGATATTGCATAATTTTGATATCGAAAGGCACATTAAGACTACCATATTCAGTGAAAATCGAGTTTTACTAAATGTGATAGTCGCTGAGCCTAGTCAGATGCCCTAGTGGGCGGCTTTATCTTTTAACAGCAGGATGTTACATACCTGCCTTCGCTAATCCGCACTGGGTCCGCGTGATGTAGTAGGAACTGAATTCTTCTTACCTTGGTTCCTCAGAGGACGCCTTTACTCATAGGTAGGTAGGTTCATAATAAGCATCAATAGCTTGATGATGCAGAAAGTAAACGATTAGTCAAAGTGAAAATAAAATATTATGAAACAATTAATGTAAAAAAAATATTAAAAATTTTAAAAACCCCCGACACAAAAAACATAAAGCTACCTTTAAAAAGTAAAAAAATAATAAAAGAAAATTAATCCTAGAGTACCTATATGTATAAATATGTATTAATATAATTAAAAAAAAACTTCGCGTTGGGGGACCGCTCCTAATTAATTAGTGTCACATGCTTACCTATCTCATCTTTTATCTAAGACTTATTATTATTTTGTACAATACGCGGCTGGCGGCGGCGGCGCGGCGCATGCGCATGTTGGTCCCCCAACGCGAAGTTTTTTTTAATTATATAAATACATACTTATACATATTGGTACTTTAGGATTAATGTTCTTTTAATATTTTTTTACTTTTTAAAGGTGGCTTATATTATTTGTGTCTAGGTTTTTTAAATTTTTTAATTAAATTTTTTATTTTATACTTTTTAAAGGTAAACATACTTATAATATCTCTGGTTAAGTTGTTAATACGAAAATTCTTCATAGAACTGGTTAAGACAAATCCAACGAGCCGAAACTCGATGGGTATACTAAAAGGCAGTCCAGGGTTACGTCCCCTATCTTCGTGCCCTAACAGCAGACCAGCTCAGTGGTTGCAGAAGACATTAGTGTTTCAAATGTCAGATCCCACATATGCTTGCAAGTAAACTGAGCGTGTAATATTCCTATCACACCTAACAAACGACCTGATGACCTTGAAGACCTGAACCGATTTCCACCAAACAGCTAAGAACACTCTCGACTGATATACCTTTTAAACAAAAAAGCTCCGTTTGGGAGCTACGATGCCACAGACAGACATAAACACATTTACACACACAGACAGCCATATACACATTTACACACACAGACAGACATATACATACACATTTATTCAAACAGACAGACATATACACATTTACACAAACAGACAGCCATATACACATTCACACACACAGACAGACATATACACATTTACACACACAGACACGTCAAACTTATAACACCCCGTCGTTTTTGCGTCGGGGGTTAAAAACTATAAGGCCGTGTGGTACCGGCCTAGAATAGTGCCACCCCCTCTCATCTCACGGGGAGTCGTAAGAGTTGACGAAGAGAAATTCTACCGGATGATGGGCAGCAGCGTCATCCTGGCTGGAACTACGATCACCAATCTGCTTGCCGTGGTGATAATGGGCAAATACTCACAATTGAGTGTAATCTATTGGGGAGGCTAATGTTCACCTTCATAAGGCTGATATAATGAATGTAAAATAAATTCTATAATATTTTTTTTGGTGATATAACAGAGCCATGCTCCCTTAACATCTATAATACAAAATCAGACCATGAGCTGCTTAATACTAAGTACGATGTACTCTCTTACTATTTTGTGACCGGTAATAGTATAAGCTTTACTTAGTGGCGATTATAATTTTAGAAATTCCAAGGAGGACAAATGAGGAATTCACAAGAGAAACTACAATAGCTAGTATACATAAAGAAGTGTATAAATCTATACTCCCACTTACACATGGACGTGTGTAAAAGGTACTTTATAAACATGGCGGGCGCCCGGCCGCATCTGTAGAAACAAATTCTAGTTAAAGTTAATATTTGAACAAACATTTTGCCGCAAGTGTTCACTTGAAAACTTAATGATTTGATTAAAAAGAAACTGTGTAAGGGTGGTCCTAAAACAGGTTTTACACTGCACGATTTAGATTTTATTAAATTTTTTACCGATTCGACTATTCTCATCAGTAGAGATCGGATTATATGCATTTGCATAATAATATGTATTTGCTGATTAAAGCCATTCTCAGCAGTAATAGACTGCTTTACCTAAGATCTAGTTATGTTGCATATTATCAGTACATTTACGAGTACCTACAATATTTTTCCGAGTGCAGTACAATGCGAATTCGACCCGGAACGTAGAGTCAGTATCCACGCGTCTTTTGTTTTGACAGTTACGATAATGAAATGAAAATTTGGAAAAATACTTGACTGTTTACGTTTATAAACATTTGAAATAATTTTAATGTTATGTAATGTTACTGTACTTAATATCTCATTGAAGAGAAGAAACAAAAACTTATACTTACTTATAATTTACACAATATTTGCGGATTTTTTTAATAAAAAAATGAAAACTTACTTTTTTTATTTTTATTTTGGGTGTTCCTAAAATCTATCAACTATCATTTCGCATGTTCTGGCAAATTTCGTGCATATTGAAAGCATTTTTCATGCATATAACAGTTTTTTATGTTGCATATGATCCGGTCTCTACCCAGATTATCCCGGTTGCCCAATACTTAAGCCCAGGGTCCAGGATCTGTTCACTAGATTTCAGTTATTACATAGAGCGACTGCCCTTTGACCTCCACAGCCCAGAGGGAAATATCATTCTATGGTTAAACCAGTTGCCAGGCAGTTATAAGACTCTGACTACTTAATAACGACTGCCACATATGTTCATGACCGCCGGGACCAACGGTTTAACGTGCTTTCCGAGGCACTGAGCAAGCGATAATTCAAAATTTTCACAATCATTTATTTAAGTTTGGCTCAATAGTGCTCTTATGAAGGTCAAACTTAAAATTTAGCGCGCCCCTGCACTGCGGGCGGGAGCTTGATCGTAAATGAACGGGCAAGAAACTCGTCAAGTTTGGTTTATTCTCCCGCCAGTTACAAGTGTACTTAAACTCCAAACAATGTTAACAAAATAAAACCTTTTTGCAGTCACAAAATTTTAAGAAAAGGAAAAAAAAATATATTGATCTCTCACTCCTTAGCAAGATGAACATAATTAAGGATACAAATAGCAGAAATTACGCACATAACTTTGAAAAGTCATAGGTTTGAACCAGAGACCCACTGAATAAGAAGTCTATGGGTCTCGCCTCTGGGCAATCATCGCTCCGGTACAACATTCAAAAGTGAGAAACGAGATTGACGCTAAAAGAGTGACATTCAAAAGTGTCAAGCGCTTCGAAGACTGATATAAATAGTGTCTATAAAAAAATAAGGAACTTCGTTTTAATCAGATCGATTCGTTTTAACAACAACAACGTGACATTCAAAAGTGTGAAGCAATATTGAAGCTAAAAGAGTGACATTCAAAAGTGTGAAGCAATATTGAAGCTCAAAGAGTGACATTCAAAAGTGTGAAGCAATATTGAAGCTCAAAGAGTGACATTCAAAAGTGTGAAGCAATATTGAAGCTCAAAGAGTGACATTCAAAAGTGTGAAGCAATATTGAAGCTCAAAGAGTGACATTCAAAAGTGTGAAGCAATATTGAAGCTCAAAGAGTGACATTCAAAAGTGTGAAGCAATATTGAAGCTAAAAGAGTGACATTCAAAAGTGTGAAGCAATATTGAAGCTCAAAGAGTGACATTCAAAAGTGTGAAGCAATATTGAAGCTAAAAGAGTGACATTCAAAAGTGTGAAGCAATATTGAAGCTCAAAGAGTGACATTCAAAAGTGTGAAGCAATATTGAAGCTCAAAGAGTGACATTCAAAAGTGTGAAGCAATATTGAAGCTAAAAGAGTGATATTCAAAAGTGTGAAGCAATATTGAAGCTCAAAGAGTGACATTCAAAAGTGTGAAGCAATATTGAAGCTCAAAGAGTGACATTCAAAAGTGTGAAGCAATATTGAAGCTAAAAGAGTGACATTCAAAAGTGTGAAGCAATATTGAAGCTCAAAGAGTGACATTCTTACTACTTCTTAGAGTTACTTCAATTGCCTGGTGTCTCCGGAAGACCAGCGTCGGGATATTGTTAAATGTCTCGACTTATGCTGAGTGAGCATCGGATTAGCGTTAGTACTAAACTATAGAATAAGGTTTCAAAATGTAATATTTATATGACATGTATACTTATGTCTAACGCTAATAAACAGTTTTTCTTTCTTTCTTTCTTTCTTTCATTCAAAAGTGTGAAGCAATATTGAAGCTCAAAGAGTGACATTCAAAAGTGTGAAGCAATATTGAAGCTCAAAGAGTGACATTCAAAAGTGTGAAGCAATATTGAAGCTAAAAGAGTGACATTCAAAAGTGTGAAGCAATATTGAAGCTCAAAGAGTGACATTCAAAAGTGTGAAGCAATATTGAAGCTCAAAGAGTGACATTCAAAAGTGTGAAGCAATATTGAAGCTAAAAGAGTGATATTCAAAAGTGTGAAGCAATATTGAAGCTCAAAGAGTGACATTCAAAAGTGTGAAGCAATATTGAAGCTCAAAGAGTGACATTCAAAAGTGTGAAGCAATATTGAAGCTAAAAGAGTGACATTCAAAAGTGTGAAGCAATATTGAAGCTCAAAGAGTGACATTCTTACTACTTCTTAGAGTTACTTCAATTGCCTGGTGTCTCCGGAAGACCAGCGTCGGGATATTGTTAAATGTCTCGACTTATGCTGAGTGAGCATCGGATTAGCGTTAGTACTAAACTATAGAATAAGGTTTCAAAATGTAATATTTATATGACATGTATACTTATGTCTAACGCTAATAAACAGTTTTTCTTTCTTTCTTTCTTTCTTTCATTCAAAAGTGTGAAGCAATATTGAAGCTCAAAGAGTGACATTCAAAAGTGTGAAGCAATATTGAAGCTCAAAGAGTGACATTCAAAAGTGTGAAGCAATATTGAAGCTCAAAGAGTGACATTCAAAAGTGTGAAGCAATATTGAAGCTCAAAGAGTGACATTCAAAAGTGTGAAGCAATATTGAAGCTCAAAGAGTGACATTCAAAAGTGTGAAGCAATATTGAAGCTAAAAGAGTGACATTCAAAAGTGTGAAGCAATATACACTATGAGTCAACGTTACTTGACGAATTAAAAAAAATATATATTGAAGCTCAAAGAGCTTTTTGCTTCTTTTTATCAATTTAATCATATCATTATCATACATTTTAACTATTATTGCACGTGAAGCGAAAGTTTTAACAATTTAAATTTTGAAACAAAGAGCAAAAGGTGATGGCTTACCTTGATATTAAAAAGTGTCAAGAGCCTTTGTCGCTGAAAAACGCGCATTATATAGGGTCAAGCATGTTTGTTGCAAAAATATTTACATTAAGCTAGTTTTTCGTTGAAAAACTTACTTCCAAGTGTCAAGTCTGTCGTGTCGTATGTTGTAAAGGCCTCAGTGACATCTGCGTAATTAAGCCGGGCGCTGGGCTGTCCGTTTAGACGCGTTAATTTGCATCCCCGATGCGACCCAACGTGGCCCGATGTGACGATGACGACCCCTACATTAGTCATGCGCCGGTATGAGCAGCAATCATTGTACGTTCAGCTTTAGTTTTTGAGATTTTAAAAGTCAAGGGATGTTGGGTCAGGCTAAGGCTTGGTGACCGAAAGATTTTTGGATATTTTTGTGTTATAACTTACGTTACGACTTAAATTTTAGAGATAAGATTTCCAAAGTCAAGGGATGATGGTTAGGTCAAGGTATGGGATGGGTGACCGAATTTTTTTTTTTTTGTTCGTATCACGTTTATTTTGCTTACTAATGATGCAATTTATATTCCTATGTGGGGATGGCGACTCCCTGCATAAGTCATGCGCCGGTATGAGAACCAATCGTTATATGTTCAGCTACAATTACTTTCATTTCAGAAATAAATTTACAAAGTCAAGGGTTGTTAGGAAATGTCAAAAAAAAACAGTCCATACTGCTTTATATTTTCGGGCAGACTGAGTTCTGCAGCCTATGTCGTGAAGAAGATCCGACAACTAACGGACATTAAAACAGCTCGTCTAGTCTACTTCAGCTACTTCCACAGTGTTATGATATATGGCATACTGCTTTGGAGTAATGCTGCAGATATTGAGTGTATCTTTGTGCTGCAGAAAAGCGCTGTCCGTGCTATCTATGAGATCTCGCGACTCATTGAGGGATAAGTTTAAGGTGATAGGCATAATGTCAATGAGCAATTATTTGACACAAATTGTTTTTATCTTGTAAATATAATTAGTTGAAATAGTCATTGCATACTCTCTCCCATCTGAATCGAACCTGCAACATTTTGGTTTCAGACCCGTCTCAACCACTGTACCAGAAGATCACCTAAACGTTTCGTTTCTAGGACTTTTTTTTCACGCCAGGTGGTCTAAGTCGATATAAATGTTTTTTTGATAAATTAAATCAAGATTAATTTAGTATTTTCAGCATTTCACATTAGTTAATACCAAAATAATACTTCTCTGTCATCTGAATTAACTATTCTAGACACATACAAAAACTAACTTCGAGAGCTTTCGAAGTTAATGCTGGCGCTAACAATGTTAAAAAATGTGAAAATTCACTAAAAACTTTAATTGGACAATAACTCGAAAACCGTGCAACTTTTACTGGGGTCTTATTAGGCTGGTTCGGTGCCTCTTAAGCTGGCCTACCTCCCTTGTCACTGTGATGTGCGACTTCTGGGACACCCTGTATAAGTGTTACTTTGACGACCGATATGGCGTGGTGGCAAGAATACCCTCGCCGCTCCTAAGGTCGTGGATTCGATTCCTACACAGGACAAATCTTTGTGTGCATGAACATGAATATTTGTTCTGGTCTGGGTGTTTTCCTATGTATATTAAGTATGTATTTACAAAAAAAAAATTATTTATGTATGTTTATCCGTTATTTAGTTTCCATAACACAAGTTCTTAATGATACTTATCTTGGAACTAAATAATTGGTGTAAGTGTCAAAAAATGTTTATTTATTTATTTATGTCATAAAGGATATAGCCACGAATTCCCATCACTTTCATATCTTGGACCAGCAGGTACTTATATCTTATTGGATTCCTAACACGACGTGACCAGCGTTATTTATCTTAAAGGCTCCACTAGTCATCGAGGGGTAACTATAGTAGGAAATAAAATGTCTGAGCACCGTATATTGTTCTTTAGAATACAAAATGTAATTTATTTAGTATGTAATGTAATTAATGTAATTTATTTAGTAAATGTAATTAATGTAATTTATTTAGTAAATAATTTAGTAAAGCGCTTGTAGCTCTGCGGTGCTTGGTGGTCGGAAACGATCACCGAAGTACAGCAGAGTTTACAAAGGTCAGTCCTTGGATGGGTGACCGTTTGTGTGGCATTTGATATCGAGCGCTTTCGTGCTTCGGAAGGCACGTTAAGCCGTTGGTCCCGGTTATCACTAAATGCGGTAGTCGTTAAGCCATGTTAGAGGCCTAATAGGCGGCTTGATAAATTCTAACAGCAGGACGCCATACACCTGCCTCCGCCAATCCGCACTGGGTCCGCGTGGTGGAGTATGACCCAATACCCTCACACCTTGATATGTGAGAGGAGGCTCGTGCTCAGTAGTGGGACGTTTATGGGCTGAGATGATGATTTAGTAAATGTAATTTATTTGACGACCGATATGGCGTGGTGGTGAGTATATCCGCATTCCACTCCTGAGGTCGTGGGTTCGATTCCCACACATGACAAATATTTGTGTGTATAATTATGAATATTTGTACTGGTCTGGGTGTTTTTCTATGTATATTAAGTATGTATTTACAAAAAAAAAGTATTAATATATGTTTATCCGTTATTTAGTATCCATAACAAAAGTTCTTAATGACACTTATCTTGGAACTAAATAATTGGTGTAAGTGTCAGAAGTATTTATTTATTTGGTTGGTTGACTTATATAAAATTTAGTTTATCAAAAAATTGATTAATACATACATTCACATATTAGGCATATTATACGCCCACACTTCGCCAATTATATAGTGGTCCCACGTAATAGGTGGCGACCCTATTGCCGCTTACCGGGCACTATTATGCTCGCCAGAGCCTCGTTCGTTAATCGGCAAGTGCACCACTTGCAGGTGAGGTTGGCTTGGGCTCCTTTGGTCTTTGTAGGATCCCTATAGATCTTTAGAATACAAAATGTAATTTATTTATACCATATTCTTGGACATAATTGAATTGAATAGAAAATACTAAAATAAATAAATATTGGTCGACCGATATGTCGTGAATGCGGGTATTCACGCAATCCGCTCCTGAGTTTGTGGGTACGATTCCCACGCGGGACAGTTCTTTGTGTGCATAAATATGAATATTTGTTCTGGTCCGGGGGTTTTTCTATGTATATTAAGTAGATATTTACAAAAAAAGGATTTATGTATGTTTATCCGTTATTTAGTATCCATTGCCAAAGCAGTTATGTCTTTGCAGTTACTCGTGCAATGGAGAGAGCTATGCTCTGAGTGTCCCTACGTGATAAAATCAGAAATGAGGAAATCCGTCGGAGAACTAGAGTGACCGACATAGCGAAGCGCGTATGCAGGCTGAAGTGGCAATGGGCGGGGCACATAGCTCGAAGAACCGTCTACCGATGGGGCGTTAAGGTTCTTGAATGGCGACCACGAATCAGCAAGCGTAGTAGAGGGCAGCCCCCCACGCGATAGACTGATGATCTGGTCAGGTCGGCGGGGAGCCGGTGGACGCAGGCGGCACAGGAGCGATCGACGTGGAAAGCAACTGGGGAGGGGAGGGAGGAAGTTCAGCAGTGGACTTCAAATCAGTTTTGAAATATAAAATGTTGCCACGATTTGTCTTTTTCCGCATTGGCCCCAAAAAACTTCACAAAATTAATTGTTTATTATTATGTGGCACTAAGGTAAATTTTGTATTTTTATGTGGCACGTCCTAACGACTACATCCTGCCTGATGGTAAGGAGTCGATGCAGTTTAAAACAGTGAAGGCACTTCATACCGTAGAATAAGGACGGTACAATGCGCACCCACTTATGGCGTATTGCCGTTTCACGCCCCGCTTTAAAGACCCGGGTTTATAGCAACTAGGAAACACATGAGCCGGCATCTAATTCCAGAGCTTAATGGTCTTACACAGGTACGACTTACCAAATTTCTTGGTTTGAGTGCTGATAGTCTGCACAGTATGTGGATGGTTCCTACGATCACTTATAAAATTAATAACTCACATTTTCGGTATCATTACCTTAATATCGAAATTTTGTGGGCAATTAGATGCTACTTATGAACGCGCTTGATGTGTTAAATTAACCCCTGATAGCAAATTAGCCAAATATTTAATAATTACAAAGGACATGAATATTCATCAAGCGCTACTAAATGTGACTCGTTTGGAAGTCAAACGAAATTTATAATAATATATGAGTCGTGACACGCCCTAGATTCGCTTCGGTAGGTTTTTATTAAATACTAGTGAGACGCCTTCGCTTCGGTAGGTAAAGTATTTTACATCTTTATTTATGGTACAGGAACAGAGTATAAATCAGGAATTATTATTCTTATATAAACTAAATACTATATAATTAAACCTGCACTCCGATTACACCTGAACACGGCATTCACTTATTCTAAGTACACACATACATATTCAATCAAGAATAAAAAAATAGCAAAAAAATACACAGACACACAAATTATTTATTTATAAATTATATATTTAGAGAAAAATCTTGGGTTTATTTATTTAATCTTTATTGCACACAAAAAATAATATAAAGGCGAACTTAATGCCGAAGGCATTTTCTACCAGTTCACCATAGGTTTAGCAGAGAGGGTTAAAGGCGGTGCTACAAAGTAAAAAAAAGAAATATTAGGTCGGGGAAAAAGTCTTTTCGCATAACGTAGGTATAAACTTATTATAAAATTTTTTTGACTGTACTATTTGTGTCTGGCTGGTTTTGGTAACATTAAAAAGGTTCCATTATAAAGAAAAGAAAAAAATAAAAAAAAGTTGTTTCCCGCTATTTTTCATTTGTTTTTCTCTCCGTAAAAATGAGTGAATCTAATGAAGAAATTCGATACATTTTAAAATTTTATTATAAAAAAGGCAAAAATTATATAAAAAAGCAAAGCATTTTTGAAAGAGTGGAGCAAGATCGGCATATTAGTAGTTACGATGTAGCTGAAGAAATGGGAATTGACCACAAAACAGTTTTGACCCATTTGAAGAAAGCTGGTTATACAAAAAAGCTCGATATTTGGGTGCTACAAAGCTCACTCAAAGAAACTTAATGAACCGTGTACTCATTTGCGATTCATTATTGAGACGTAATGAAACCGAGCCGTATTTGAAGAGATTGATAACTGGCGATGAAAAGTGGATCACGTACGACAAGAACGTGCAAAAAAGGTCGTGGTCGAAAGTTGGCCAGGCTTCACAGACTGTGGCCAAACCTGGCCTAACACGAAATAAGGTGATGCTGTGTGTATGGTGGGATTGGAAGGGCATTGTTTATTATGAGCTTTTACCGCCCGGCAAAACCATCGATTCTGATCTTTACTGCCAGCAACTGATGAGATTAAAGGAAGCAGTCGCGAGAAAACGGCCGGAATTGATCAACAGGAAGGGTGTGGTCTTTCATCACGATAACGCTAGACCACACACATCTTTAGCCACTCAGCAAAAATTAAGAGAATTCGACTGGGAGGTCCTAGTGTATCCACCATATAGCCCTGACCTTGCGCCTTCAGATTTTCACCTGTTTCGGTCTCTGCAGAATTCTTTAGGTTCTGTAAGGTTGACCTCAAGAGAGGACTGCCAAAACTATTTGTTCCGTTTTTTTGATCAGAAGTCCCAAAGTTTCTACAGTAACGGGATAATGTATCTGCCCACAAAATGGCAGAAAGTTATTCAACAAAACGGTACATATATATTGTAAATAAATGTAAATAAACTTTGAAAAAAATGTCTTGACTTTTCATACAAAAATACGAAAAGACTTTTTCCCCAACCTATTATTAATAAACTTACATAAATCAACACATTTAAATAGCAATCATGCAACATAGTTTTAAAGATATTTTTACTCCGTGCAAGTCTAAAATCAACAGGCAAAGCGTTCCATAACTGTGCAGCCTTAATATGAAACGAATTTGCAAGAAAATACAGGGTGCTGTGGAGTAGCGAGAACCAAATTCTTAGTCGAACAAAGATCGCGTGTGTGAGTACAACTGAGAAACTTGAAATTCGATTTTACATACGGTGGGGATCGGGGATCAAATAATGTAGTATAAAAAGTTGTAAGCATTCTCAGTTGACGGCGCTGTGGAATGGAAAGCCATTTCAACTGAAGGCGATAAGCCGAGATGTGCTCAAACTTCCGCACACCAAAGATGAAAAGGATAGCACTGTTCAGTAGCCGGTCCAGTTTGCAAACTAGATCTTTATTCATATCTCAGCAACACACATCACCATAATCAATAGCCAAGTAGCCAAGTAGTTTGTTACGGCTGTAAAAAGAAAAGAAAGGCTTATGCCAAGTTAGAGGTCCTATTCGGCGCCTATATGTGGCAACCTGTATGAATCTTTTAAAAAATAACATTCTGCCGGGGTACCCGTAATTACGGAATCAGAAACCCCGCATTGGATCTTCTTACTTCATATTTGAGTAATAGGATTCAAAGGGTTAAGGTTCATGTAAAGCGATCTGGGAGTTCTGTTTTGAAAATTGGGGGTTCCGCAGGGCTCGATTCTCGGTTCGTTTTTATTTTTTTGATTTATATTAATGATTTGCCATATTATGTAAATGAAAACCACGAGAAATTATTGTTTACTGATGATGATGTTTGTATTGTTGTGATGTGATACATCTATATTGTTTAAGTTAAAATATACTAAAATTTTAATGATGCAAACAATGCGATGCCTAAGTTGGTGAACTGGTTTGACGCCAACATTCTGTAATTTAATGGGGCTAAAACGAAATGTATTAAATTCATTACTCCGGACGACAGACAAGTACATAGTACTATTAAGCAAAGGAAAATGAGTTGACCCGTGTGGATATCACAAAATTTTAGGGTTTTACATTAGACTCTAAACTGCAGTGGGGCCCACATTGAATTGTCGAATAGACTCACTCAGCTCTGATAAAGAAAATTCGCGAATTATCAGACGTTAAAACAGCTAGGATTGTTTATCTTGTTTTCCCAATTTTGCGATATTTCGAACATTATTTTGTAATATCGGTAGAGTGTTTGTGAACGTACATGAGTGTTGGTAAATCAAACAAAACAGTGCAACATCACATTTCAAGTTCTTTCAAGAAGTCCGTGTGAGATCTCAGTATAACTATATATATTTATTATACTGAGATCTCACATTATATATTGTATTCAACGATAGGGGCTATAGATTGGACTCCGATGTGGACATTAGATTTAGATAACAGCTTAAGTTTTTTATATGACACTTTAAATGCTGTAATAGATGAGTGTGTACCGAAAATAAATAAAAAATGTGGAACCTCGCGATACATTTACCCAGAGTGGTACACGCGTGAAATAATTTGCGAAATAAAATTAAAAGCGGTTCTACACAAACGTTTCAAAATTAGTAAATTAAGACAGGATTATGCTGAGTTCGCGGCAAGTAGGGCCAGGGTAAAAAAATACATAAAATTGGCTCAGGAAAAATACAGAGAACGTGTTCAAAATCACCTTCTCGATGATCCGAAATCTTTTTGGAAATATATAAAATCAAAAAGAGGTACTAGGGGAACTCGAACTATTTTAAAGAACGGAGAGGCGCTTACAGATGACCAGTGTGTTAGTGAATTCGCGAAGTACTTTTATTCGGTATATGGCACGGAGCAGGCGAAATTGGACGTTAGTGAAAGTGTAACTAGGGCTGTAAATGTGAATGAAGGGGCTCGCGTGCACCTAGATGAGTTACAACTACACGACGTAAGGGGGGCGCTGCAAAGACTCAAGCCTAAGACTTCCGTAGGCCCGGATGGCATTCCTCCGTACGTTTTTAGGGATTGTAGGGAAGTGCTAGCGCGGCCGCTTCTTCACATATATAATCTATGTTTGAAATACGCGGTGTTCCCGGAGATTTGGAAAGTCACGCGAGTAGTCCCTGTCCCAAAGGGAGGTATGTCATCAAGCGTGGACGGATACAGACCGGTGGCAGTGCTGTCCACACCGGCAAAAGTATTGGAATCCGCTATTCATAAAAGTTTGTATTCACAAGTATGTGCACAACTAACGGACGCACAGCACGGCTTCCGGCCAGCTCGGAGCACCACCAGCAATCTCCTGAACTACATGTCGGATGTTGTGCCAAGTGTGGATGGTGGGTTGCAGGTTGACGCCGCGTATTTCGACTTTAAAAAAGCGTTCGATCTGGTAGATAATGACGTGCTACTAGATAAGCTGGCGGGGCTCGGTTTCACGCCGCATCTTTTGCATTTATTTGCTAGCTACATGAGAAATAGGCACCAATATGTGGAATATGCTGGGTATGTGTCAGAAATTTATAGCACGAGAACGGGAGTAAGTCAGGGCAGCAATCTTGGGCCTTTTGAGTTCATATTGATGGTAAATGATTTGCCGGAGGTCGTTAGGGACTCCAAGTGTTTATTGTTCGCGGATGACCTCAAGTTGTACATGGTGATTAGGGGCCCGGAAGACTGTAGAAAGTTGCAAAGGGATATTGATAGAGTAGTAGAGTGGAGCCAGAAAAACCGATTGCACTTTAACTCTTCTAAATGCGTCACAATAACTTTCACGCGCGCCCATAACCCCATTCTGAGTGGTTATGAAGTTGCGGGGATACCTATGACTAGGGTGAAAGAGGTTAGAGACTTGGGTGTTCACTTCACTGCAGAGCTCACATTCAAAGAGCATGTAAAAAATATATGTAAAAAAGCGTACCGTAATTTGGGTTTCCTCTTGATAGAGGATCTCACGGTTTCCAAAATATTAAGGCGATTGAGGCATTGTATAACGCCTTAGTTAGGGGTCACCTTGAGTGTAACGCGGTAATTTGGGCACCATATGAAACTAAATATAGCCTCATGTTGGAACGGGTACAAAATAAATTTGTAAGATATTTATATATGCGTCAGTATGGGGTTTATCCATTTTACCCTTTGAAATATCCTACTTTATTCGTTCTGGGTATGGTGGGATATAATGAACTTAAGGTTAGAGGAGAGCTGGCTCTGGTTTTATACCTCGTCAAAATACTGAGAGGAAAGTTGAGCAATAATGAGGTTTTAAGGAACATTTATTTGAATGTACCGGATCGGTATGTGGAGCGGCGGCGGCGGCCGCGGCTGCTCGCCATGCCGCGCGCGCGTACCAACTTACTGAGGGAGGCACCGCTGTCTCGTGCCATGCAACTCATCAATCGACTTTCAGACTGCGAGGATATCTTTAGTTGTTCTCTGAGTGAGCTCACAAGGGCTGCTTTATATGTTATAAGTTATTGTTAATGTGTATATTTTGTGAATTTATGTAATTAATGTTTATGCTGAATGTTTATCGTATTAGGTATGCAACACCTGTAAAGATAGATATAAGTTTGGATAAAATAAATAAATAAATAAATAATATCTCTATAGTACATCTTTACTGAGGACTCAAGGGGTTTAGGGGAGGGCATCTCATTTATCATCTTTATCACCACTCATTCTGAATATTATGAATTGCTATTATTACCATATCTGTTACTTGACACTGGCTACATGTGCTAAGCGCACGAAATCATTATTTAAACAAACAAAAAAGGGGTACTGTTGACGTAATCACGTGGAGCTATTGTTTATCGTTTTTTTATCGCGGGCGTGCAGTATTACGCATTGCAGCTTAGAGAATGAGTATCCTCATTACTGTGTATTCAATATTATTAACATATTTATAACTTGTCACTCGCTAAGTGTGTTAAACGCACGAAGCCATTATTTAAAAGAAAAAAGAAACTTATTCCACATATAAGCATCGAACGTTCTAAGCCGCTGCATCATTCGGTGAAAAAAAAGAAGTTGAATTGGAACCTTTGAACCATATAATTGGATGGCTATTATATATAGCGATAAAGCGAAATAGAAAGAGAGATACAAATAAGGAAGCTAATCAATTTCAAGTTCGTTGGGTCCCAAAAAACTAAAGTGGCCAAACTTTTGCAGAGCAATTATGTCGTCCAACTTTGTCCCGTGATGTCCCAAGATGTGGGGTCACCGGGGTGGTATAAATCACCATTAGATAGACAGCTCCTAATTTCGGTGGCCATTAGTCCCATATTATTGCCTAGCGATACGCCAGCGGTTCTTAAAGTTTCCTGTTAAAGCGAATGTTAATAAAAAAAAACAAACAACGTAAAAAAAAACAATTCACACATAATTTATACAATCTTTTCAGATTAAATAAATGACTTATCTTATAAAAACAGAACTTGAATCAAAAACTAAAGAAACATAGAACAAGAAGTAATTCTGTACCTTAAAAAATCTCTTATATTATAACCCAGTTTCAAAATCTCTGATAACCCACTTTCTATTGAGAGTATATAGGGTGTATAAGGATTCTACCAAGACCTAAGGAGCCCAAGCCAACCTCACCTGCAAGTGATGCATCTGCCGATTAAATGTTTATTTTGATAAGAACAAAATAATATTTTTTTTATTTACTTACTTTTATAATATACTTTTGACATCCCTACTATTTACGCGCCATTTCTTTTGGTAGAATGCGCAAGATCATGTAATTGTATTAACTCCACTAAGTAATCACATTTCAAGTTAGTAAATGAATATATTTATTTAAATGAAGATAGATAGATAGATAAAACGTTTATTTCCTTTAAATATTACAAGTTATATAAAAACATATCCCACAAAACCGTTTGACTGGTTTGTCTGTGGGTCACAGTCTCTTTTATACATTACAACTAATTTTATAAATAAATAAAATACAATTTTTCACTTACACCAATATAGTGTTTTTTTCAATTTGTTTTGTACTTATTTTTGTTTGTTTCCATTCTAATGGCTTCAGGTATACTATTTAATATGAATGGAAGCCGTTTTTATCCTTATTAAAATTCTATCGTTTCGAACGCACAAGTCGTCTGCCATACAACCGTGTGTAAAGAAAATCTGTTTATTTTTCTTCTGAATACTTGTCAAATTTAACTTCTGCGATATTGTTAGCTAACGATAAATCAAAGTGTTTATTTTAAATCAGCGTGATATATTAAACAAAAAAATATTTTATTTAACAATTACAGTTACTCCACTTTAAGAATATAAACACTAATGCAGGCACTAACAATCTGTTTGCACTAACAAAAGAATCCCTCAAACAGCAATTACTCCTTAAGTGTGTTTCTAAAACAGCCTATTAGTATTTAATAATTTCATTTAAACATTTTTATTGTCAGATTCGTGTATCTGTGTGTAAACATGTTTTGTAGTTTCATAAGTGGCTTCTGTATAAGTGCACTGCGATAACAATTAATTTTAGTTGTATGTCGTGGATAAGGGCGCTGGTTGTGCAATGACACATTTTATTGTTAAACAAGTTTAATAGTACATATTGTACAATTGTTTTTTGTCCTAAATAAAATAAAATAAACATAAACTCGAAAACATTGAGATACACTGACCGAAATTAATTTGCATGTCACCGAAAATATGGACAAATACCGCTATTTTCGTTCATTCTTTGTTTGATCATTCGTTCCTGCCTGAATGGCCCCTAATGGCGGCCCCGCTTGAATTCTAATCGTGCCCCATTTTGTCGACCGTTCATTAGAGACATTACGATGCGTTTATGGGAATTAGGTGTAATAGAAATTGATAAGATTTTGTCGCGGGCCATTATATTGTTACGTGGATTCGGATGATTAATATTTAAGAAAAGCTATTTCTTTTCTTCCTTTTTTTATGTCTGAATTTCAGCCTAATCTGGTTGACCTTTGGAGCTTAAGTCTTTTTTTTTGTTATTTACGTCGGTAACCAAATGCTTTTACGCCCTGCCTTCCAGCGTGGTTATTATGAGTACATACCCCCAATAGAGTGTAATCTAATCTTGAGGCTAATGTTCAGCAGTGGACTTATACGGCCTTTTTTTTTTTTTTTGTTTTACGTCGGTAACAAAATGCGTTTACGCACTACCTTCCGGTCAAAGGGGGACCGAAAGGGGGTGTGGGACTCACCACTGGCAGACGCGACCGCCAGCAGTAATATCCACTAAAATTCTTCAGACGACGCCCGCCGCTAGTTGAGAAAAAGGCGGTGGCCAGTACCTGTGTTGCAGCGTCTGACGCCCCGCCTTCGGCCAACGTCCCCCGGAACAAAACCGGGAGAACTTCCTTAGAGAAGAGCAGTGGACGCGTCCCTACCTGCTTGTGCGACCATAACGTATGTGGCCGAATTCTCAGAGTCCACGGTTAGACATCAGGGGCCCCCTGCCCCCGCTGCCTAGGACCCTCCTGGCGCTGCATGACGGGCCCTCCTGGCCCGCCCGCTGCGGCCTCCACAGGTCCCTCTTAGTTTTCCCCCGATAGTCAATACTAAAGGCACCCAGAGTCGCCAACCTCTGAGTGTTACCTTTTAGTGTTGTGTGTATTTTTACTCATTCCCCCTACTACGCCAAGGTAGCCCCTGTCCGGGGGGGCTGGAGCTTAAGTCTAGAGAAACTTGGCTAATCCTAGGATATGATTTTTTGTTCATACATAGAGTATTCCAAGTAATTTCATAAATAAAGTTATATTTATTTATTTATTTATTTATTGAAAATATGGGTCTCCAACAAAGGACATACACGACAAAAATACAATAATATGTGACATACCCGTAACATTACGTGTACTCCCTCAATTATAGGAGACCACAGCATGCAAATAAAATATTTCACAAGGCAAACACAGGTTAAAACATCAGAACTAAATTACAATAAAATAATATTTGAAGGGAATCAGAAATAAAATTACTTAAGCTAAAATTACTTAACAAAAATGACCAACATACACTTAAGAACTTATAATTAGGGTTGAAATTAAATATTTGTATCAAATTTAAAAAATAGAATAATAATCAAAATAAAAACAAAAAATGAATATATAAAACCTTTTTTTTATATATAAAAAATAAATAAAATTAATGTACAGTAAAAATTATATCTTTGAGCCTGTTCCTAAATTTACCTAGTGGTGCGCTGAGATCTAGATCCTGGCTCTTAGATAAACTGTTATATTGTCTACAGAGTCTTGGCAAGGCAGAAAAGTAACCGAGATTAGTCCTGGCAAAGGGAACGGAAAAAAGGTTGTAAGACTTTATCCGTGGTAGGCGCGATGGTACCGTTATTTCTAGACAACTCGTAAGTTCATTACAATCCAAGTACCCGTTGTATGTCTTGTATAAGAACAAGGCATCTAGGTATTTCCTGCGGCTGCTTAGTGTACACATTTTGTAATGTTTCAGCCTCTCTGCATAACTGGGAAGCTTTTTCGCCAAGTGATCATAATAGGAAAGATGGTAAAGGAAGCGTTTTTGAATACTTTCTATGCGTTTGTTATATATTTCATAGTGAGGATTCCAAACAATGGTATTATATTCTAGAATGGGCCGTACAAGAGTGTCAAACAACTTGAGTTTAGTGCTTGGATGCTTAAATTCTTTGCAGGTGCGAGTAACAAAACCTAACATTCTAAAGCCTTTCTCAACAGTATTTAAGGTATGAACGTCAAACTTTAGTTGAGAGTCTATTGTTATACCTAAGTCTCGAACACTATCCTTTCGGTCAAGTGGGGTCCCATTTAACAAGTATACATTGTTGCGTTTAATATTTTTATTTCGGGTAAATTGTACAAAGTAACACTTTTCTATATTTAAATTCATTCTGTTTATCGTACACCATTGAAATAATGAATTCAGGTCTTCCTGAAGCATGACTGGGTCCAGTTCGTTCTTTATTGGTTTGACAACTTTGAGGTCATCCGCATAAAGATAAAAGTGTGAATGTTTAAAACAGTGTGAAATGTCGTTGATAAATACGTTGAAGAGGATAGGACCCAAGTGGGACCCTTGTGGTACCCCGGATGTTACTGGGTATGCATGTGAACGGTAGCCGCTGGCCACAACCCGAGAAGCTCTATCGACTAAGTAGGATCCGAACCACTTCAACACAGATCCACATATGCCCAGTTTGTTTAGTTTATGTAGGAGGATGGCGTGGTCCACAGTGTCAAACGCTTTACTGAAATCAGTGTAGACAGCGTCAACGGGAATTCGGCTGTCCACATTATTAACCACCATAGACGTAAAGCTAACTAAATTTGTTGTGGTAGATCTAGACTTTATGAACCCGTGCTGAAATTCTGTTATATGCTGTTTTATGTACCAGGTTAAGTGATTGGTAATTAGTTTTTCAAATATTTTACCAAAAGTTATCAGTATGGAAATGGGCCTATAATTAACTGCTAAGCTTTTGTCCCCCGATTTAAAAATAGGTACAACTAATGCTTCCTTCCAGATATCGGGGAAAATGCCCTCAGTCAGAGACCTATTGAAAATTATCTTTAAAGGTGTCACTAAAACCTTTGCACAACGTTTAATAAACAAAGGAGGGATCCCATCGCTACCCGCACCTTTCGATTCATCTAATGTTTTCAGGGCTCCAGATATTTCCAAATCGCTGAGTGAGAGACTACAAAGCGCAGATGATGACATGATTGAGCCATTAGGCGTTTGTGTATCATTCGCATTACTTGAGACGTTATAAGTTTTCTTAAAGCATTCGGCAAACAAATTGCACATATCATTGCCTTCAGAAGCCATTTTGTCTCCTAACTTTATGGTAGATGGATAAGAACTTAACCCAGATAAGCCTGAAACTAAAATTTTCTGAAAATTTTGAAAAAAGTTACATTATTTAGTTTATTAGATCTTATGCAACATAAAAAAAATTATGAAAAAAAAATTAAGTGTAAGGCTTTCAGGGAAACAGCCGTCCTATATGTAGGACAGTAGGATAATAAGAGGAAATAAAAGACCATTTATGACAAAACAGAATGTAATCAAAAAGTGTAGTTTATTAGATAACTATTGATTATATTACCCATTGTTATATGTAATTTACTAGATTAACACTATTTATGAATGATATGTTTCAAAACACTTGACACACACTCCAACATCACATTTCTTGCAACGTGTCAAAAATTTTTTGTGACATTGACGACAGTGTGTTTGCCTCGATTGAGGAATAACCAGATGATTCATTTGGTCTTTACGACTATCAGCATGTTCATGATGGGAGGGTCGGCTAGGCCCTCTTTTGGCATTTTTTCTGTTTGATTCAATCAAAGCAATTGCTACCCTTCTGCGAAAGCCAAGATGATCCAGTTTTCCATGATTTATTTTATATAACTGCCATGCATTATGTTCGGCAAGATCAATCATGTGTGTGAGCAACGGCATGTACCATTTCTTACCTCGTATACCAATTCGGTAATGTGAAATATTTTCATCAGACCAATCCACTCCTCCCAATAAGAGGAGATCATGGCCTCATCTACACTGTAATGCTCTTCAAGAGGAGAAAACTCTAAGAACTTTTTATTTAGAAGTGTAACTAGGGGGCGTACTTTTGAAGCGCTCGTAGCTCTGCGGTGCTCAGTGGTCGGAAACGATCACCGAAGTACAGCAGAGTTTACAGAGGTCAGTCCTTGGATGGGTGACCGTTTGTGTGGCATTTGATATCGAGCGCTTCCGTGCTTCGGAAGGCACGTTAAGCCGTTGGTCCCGGTTATCACTAAATGTGTTAGTCGTTAAGCCATGTTAGAGGCCTAATGGGCGGCTTGAAAAATTCTAACAGCAGGACGCCACACACCTGCCTCCGCCAATCCGCACTGGGTCAGCGTGGTGGAGTATGACCCAATACCCTCACACCTTGATATGTGAGAGGAGGCTCGTGCTCAGTAGTGGGACGTTAATGGGCTGAAATGATGATGATGATGATGATCAGGGGAGTTTTCCCAATACATTCTTCTACGGGGGAGCCATGAATCACCACTAACTAACAATATGCCGATGAAACATTTCATATCTTCAGTGGTTATGTCTCCAGGCAAATTCGTTTTGACAGCATATTTATTGCTCTCTGACACCAACAACGAAATAACATCTTCATCTAAGAAGTTTTCAAACCACTCAATTGGGCGCTTATCTTGGCAAGCGCCTTGAACATCTGGCCAATTTACGGGATTTTTTGCCAAGTCCCGTTTTCTCCATGCGTAGGTACGCCTACGTTTAGTTCGGCCTGTAGAATCAGAAGGTTCTTCTTCTGTATCACTTACCATAATCTGCCCTTGAATCATTACTTCAGCCGGTTGAAGCAGAATGTTTCGTGGCAAATTATTCAAAGTTACATTATCTTCTTCACCCGAATCTTCGTCAGTGAGACAGTCAGGATCAACAGGAGGAGGTAGAATACATATCAGTCGTTCTCTATAATCTTCTTCATTATCAGAAACATTTTCTAAAGCATCTAAAATTTCATGCGCAGCTAACGGTCTGTAAAGAAAAAGTTGTATTATTGTACTAAAATCATGTATATTATCCTACTGTCCTATATATAGTACGCTAGTATTTGTAACAAGTTATACGTAATTTATTTATATTATTTTGCTAGAATATTTATTTAGTACAAAAGTTAAGGTTATCAACTAGATATTAACACAGAAAAAAACAACTCACGAGTAAAATATAACTTTTTATACATACCTGTCATTTGCCATGTCTGCAACGCACTTTTATTACACACTTATAAGGTAAAATATAAGGTAAAAACTGTTAAAATAACTGTCTTTTTATTTTTTCTAATAAAGCTGACACGTTTCTTATTGCAAATCATAAGACTAAATAATCTTAGATAAAGAGGGTATTCTGTTATTTTTTTTTATTTCTACTGTCCTAAATATAGGACAGTAGGCTTACAAATAGGCACCAATATGTGGAATATGCTGGGTATGTGTCAGAAATTTATAGCACGAGAACGGGAGTAAGTCAGGGCAGCAATCTTGGGCCTTTTGAGTTCATATTGATGGTAAATGATTTGCCGGAGGTCGTTAGGGACTCCAAGTGTTTATTGTTCGCGGATGACCTCAAGTTGTACATGGTGATTAGGGGCCCGGAAGACTGTAGAAAGTTGCAAAGGGATATTGATAGAGTAGTAGAGTGGAGCCAGAAAAACCGATTGCACTTTAACTCTTCTAAATGCGTCACAATAACTTTCACGCGCGCCCATAACCCCATTCTGAGTGGTTATGAAGTTGCGGGGATACCTATGACTAGGGTGAAAGAGGTTAGAGACTTGGGTGTTCACTTCACTGCAGAGCTCACATTCAAAGAGCATGTAAAAAATATATGTAAAAAAGCGTACCGTAATTTGGGTTTCCTCTTGATAGAGGATCTCACGGTTTCCAAAATATTAAGGCGATTGAGGCATTGTATAACGCCTTAGTTAGGGGTCACCTTGAGTGTAACGCGGTAATTTGGGCACCATATGAAACTAAATATAGCCTCATGTTGGAACGGGTACAAAATAAATTTGGAATATAATAAACTGAACCTCTAAAAAATACTTTTTTGATCATCAAAAATACTGATCTAGCATCTAATAGGGGATTAGGTGCTCCATCAGAATTTTTTGATGTACAAAAAGGTTAGGTTAGGTTGGTAATTTATTAATTTTGATGACACATTAAATATGAGCCAATAAATTTGTAAGATATTTATATATGCGTCAGTATGGGGTTTATCCATTTTACCCTTTGAAATATCCTACTTTATTCGTTCTGGGTATGGTGGGATATAATGAACTTAAGGTTAGAGGAGAGCTGGCTCTGGTTTTATACCTCGTCAAAATACTGAGAGGAAAGTTGAGCAATAATGAGGTTTTAAGGAACATTTATTTGAATGTACCGGATCGGTATGTGGAGCGGCGGCGGCGGCCGCGGCTGCTCGCCATGCCGCGCGCGCGTACCAACTTACTGAGGGAGGCACCGCTGTCTCGTGCCATGCAACTCATCAATCGACTTTCAGACTGCGAGGATATCTTTAGTTGTTCTCTGAGTGAGCTCACAAGGGCTGCTTTATATGTTATAAGTTATTGTTAATGTGTATATTTTGTGAATTTATGTAATTAATGTTTATGCTGAATGTTTATCGTATTAGGTATGCAACACCTGTAAAGATAGATATAAGTTTGGATAAAATAAATAAATAAATAAATAATATCTCTATAGTACATCTTTACTGAGGACTCAAGGGGTTTAGGGGAGGGCATCTCATTTATCATCTTTATCACCACTCATTCTGAATATTATGAATTGCTATTATTACCATATCTGTTACTTGACACTGGCTACATGTGCTAAGCGCACGAAATCATTATTTAAACAAACAAAAAAGGGGTACTGTTGACGTAATCACGTGGAGCTATTGTTTATCGTTTTTTTATCGCGGGCGTGCAGTATTACGCATTGCAGCTTAGAGAATGAGTATCCTCATTACTGTGTATTCAATATTATTAACATATTTATAACTTGTCACTCGCTAAGTGTGTTAAACGCACGAAGCCATTATTTAAAAGAAAAAAGAAACTTATTCCACATATAAGCATCGAACGTTCTAAGCCGCTGCATCATTCGGTGAAAAAAAAGAAGTTGAATTGGAACCTTTGAACCATATAATTGGATGGCTATTATATATAGCGATAAAGCGAAATAGAAAGAGAGATACAAATAAGGAAGCTAATCAATTTCAAGTTCGTTGGGTCCCAAAAAACTAAAGTGGCCAAACTTTTGCAGAGCAATTATGTCGTCCAACTTTGTCCCGTGATGTCCCAAGATGTGGGGTCACCGGGGTGGTATAAATCACCATTAGATAGACAGCTCCTAATTTCGGTGGCCATTAGTCCCATATTATTGCCTAGCGATACGCCAGCGGTTCTTAAAGTTTCCTGTTAAAGCGAATGTTAATAAAAAAAAACAAACAACGTAAAAAAAAACAATTCACACATAATTTATACAATCTTTTCAGATTAAATAAATGACTTATCTTATAAAAACAGAACTTGAATCAAAAACTAAAGAAACATAGAACAAGAAGTAATTCTGTACCTTAAAAAATCTCTTATATTATAACCCAGTTTCAAAATCTCTGATAACCCACTTTCTATTGAGAGTATATAGGGTGTATAAGGATTCTACCAAGACCTAAGGAGCCCAAGCCAACCTCACCTGCAAGTGATGCATCTGCCGATTAAATGTTTATTTTGATAAGAACAAAATAATATTTTTTTTATTTACTTACTTTTATAATATACTTTTGACATCCCTACTATTTACGCGCCATTTCTTTTGGTAGAATGCGCAAGATCATGTAATTGTATTAACTCCACTAAGTAATCACATTTCAAGTTAGTAAATGAATATATTTATTTAAATGAAGATAGATAGATAGATAAAACGTTTATTTCCTTTAAATATTACAAGTTATATAAAAACATATCCCACAAAACCGTTTGACTGGTTTGTCTGTGGGTCACAGTCTCTTTTATACATTACAACTAATTTTATAAATAAATAAAATACAATTTTTCACTTACACCAATATAGTGTTTTTTTCAATTTGTTTTGTACTTATTTTTGTTTGTTTCCATTCTAATGGCTTCAGGTATACTATTTAATATGAATGGAAGCCGTTTTTATCCTTATTAAAATTCTATCGTTTCGAACGCACAAGTCGTCTGCCATACAACCGTGTGTAAAGAAAATCTGTTTATTTTTCTTCTGAATACTTGTCAAATTTAACTTCTGCGATATTGTTAGCTAACGATAAATCAAAGTGTTTATTTTAAATCAGCGTGATATATTAAACAAAAAAATATTTTATTTAACAATTACAGTTACTCCACTTTAAGAATATAAACACTAATGCAGGCACTAACAATCTGTTTGCACTAACAAAAGAATCCCTCAAACAGCAATTACTCCTTAAGTGTGTTTCTAAAACAGCCTATTAGTATTTAATAATTTCATTTAAACATTTTTATTGTCAGATTCGTGTATCTGTGTGTAAACATGTTTTGTAGTTTCATAAGTGGCTTCTGTATAAGTGCACTGCGATAACAATTAATTTTAGTTGTATGTCGTGGATAAGGGCGCTGGTTGTGCAATGACACATTTTATTGTTAAACAAGTTTAATAGTACATATTGTACAATTGTTTTTTGTCCTAAATAAAATAAAATAAACATAAACTCGAAAACATTGAGATACACTGACCGAAATTAATTTGCATGTCACCGAAAATATGGACAAATACCGCTATTTTCGTTCATTCTTTGTTTGATCATTCGTTCCTGCCTGAATGGCCCCTAATGGCGGCCCCGCTTGAATTCTAATCGTGCCCCATTTTGTCGACCGTTCATTAGAGACATTACGATGCGTTTATGGGAATTAGGTGTAATAGAAATTGATAAGATTTTGTCGCGGGCCATTATATTGTTACGTGGATTCGGATGATTAATATTTAAGAAAAGCTATTTCTTTTCTTCCTTTTTTTTATGTCTGAATTTCAGCCTAATCTGGTTGACCTTTGGAGCTTAAGTCTTTTTTTTTGTTATTTACGTCGGTAACCAAATGCTTTTACGCCCTGCCTTCCAGCGTGGTTATTATGAGTACATACCCCCAATAGAGTGTAATCTAATCTTGAGGCTAATGTTCAGCAGTGGACTTATACGGCCTTTTTTTTTTTTTTTGTTTTACGTCGGTAACAAAATGCGTTTACGCACTACCTTCCGGTCAAAGGGGGACCGAAAGGGGGTGTGGGACTCACCACTGGCAGACGCGACCGCCAGCAGTAATATCCACTAAAATTCTTCAGACGACGCCCGCCGCTAGTTGAGAAAAAGGCGGTGGCCAGTACCTGTGTTGCAGCGTCTGACGCCCCGCCTTCGGCCAACGTCCCCCGGAACAAAACCGGGAGAACTTCCTTAGAGAAGAGCAGTGGACGCGTCCCTACCTGCTTGTGCGACCATAACGTATGTGGCCGAATTCTCAGAGAGTCCACGGTTAGACATCAGGGGCCCCCTGCCCCCGCTGCCTAGGACCCTCCTGGCGCTGCATGACGGGCCCTCCTGGCCCGCCCGCTGCGGCCTCCACAGGTCCCTCTTAGTTTTCCCCCGATAGTCAATACTAAAGGCACCCAGAGTCGCCAACCTCTGAGTGTTACCTTTTAGTGTTGTGTGTATTTTTACTCATTCCCCCTACTACGCCAAGGTAGCCCCTGTCCGGGGGGGCTGGAGCTTAAGTCTAGAGAAACTTGGCTAATCCTAGGATATGATTTTTTGTTCATACATAGAGTATTCCAAGTAATTTCATAAATAAAGTTATATTTATTTATTTATTTATTTATTGAAAATATGGGTCTCCAACAAAGGACATACACGACAAAAATACAATAATATGTGACATACCCGTAACATTACGTGTACTCCCTCAATTATAGGAGACCACAGCATGCAAATAAAATATTTCACAAGGCAAACACAGGTTAAAACATCAGAACTAAATTACAATAAAATAATATTTGAAGGGAATCAGAAATAAAATTACTTAAGCTAAAATTACTTAACAAAAATGACCAACATACACTTAAGAACTTATAATTAGGGTTGAAATTAAATATTTGTATCAAATTTAAAAAATAGAATAATAATCAAAATAAAAACAAAAAATGAATATATAAAACCTTTTTTTTATATATAAAAAATAAATAAAATTAATGTACAGTAAAAATTATATCTTTGAGCCTGTTCCTAAATTTACCTAGTGGTGCGCTGAGATCTAGATCCTGGCTCTTAGATAAACTGTTATATTGTCTACAGAGTCTTGGCAAGGCAGAAAAGTAACCGAGATTAGTCCTGGCAAAGGGAACGGAAAAAAGGTTGTAAGACTTTATCCGTGGTAGGCGCGATGGTACCGTTATTTCTAGACAACTCGTAAGTTCATTACAATCCAAGTACCCGTTGTATGTCTTGTATAAGAACAAGGCATCTAGGTATTTCCTGCGGCTGCTTAGTGTACACATTTTGTAATGTTTCAGCCTCTCTGCATAACTGGGAAGCTTTTTCGCCAAGTGATCATAATAGGAAAGATGGTAAAGGAAGCGTTTTTGAATACTTTCTATGCGTTTGTTATATATTTCATAGTGAGGATTCCAAACAATGGTATTATATTCTAGAATGGGCCGTACAAGAGTGTCAAACAACTTGAGTTTAGTGCTTGGATGCTTAAATTCTTTGCAGGTGCGAGTAACAAAACCTAACATTCTAAAGCCTTTCTCAACAGTATTTAAGGTATGAACGTCAAACTTTAGTTGAGAGTCTATTGTTATACCTAAGTCTCGAACACTATCCTTTCGGTCAAGTGGGGTCCCATTTAACAAGTATACATTGTTGCGTTTAATATTTTTATTTCGGGTAAATTGTACAAAGTAACACTTTTCTATATTTAAATTCATTCTGTTTATCGTACACCATTGAAATAATGAATTCAGGTCTTCCTGAAGCATGACTGGGTCCAGTTCGTTCTTTATTGGTTTGACAACTTTGAGGTCATCCGCATAAAGATAAAAGTGTGAATGTTTAAAACAGTGTGAAATGTCGTTGATAAATACGTTGAAGAGGATAGGACCCAAGTGGGACCCTTGTGGTACCCCGGATGTTACTGGGTATGCATGTGAACGGTAGCCGCTGGCCACAACCCGAGAAGCTCTATCGACTAAGTAGGATCCGAACCACTTCAACACAGATCCACATATGCCCAGTTTGTTTAGTTTATGTAGGAGGATGGCGTGGTCCACAGTGTCAAACGCTTTACTGAAATCAGTGTAGACAGCGTCAACGGGAATTCGGCTGTCCACATTATTAACCACCATAGACGTAAAGCTAACTAAATTTGTTGTGGTAGATCTAGACTTTATGAACCCGTGCTGAAATTCTGTTATATGCTGTTTTATGTACCAGGTTAAGTGATTGGTAATTAGTTTTTCAAATATTTTACCAAAAGTTATCAGTATGGAAATGGGCCTATAATTAACTGCTAAGCTTTTGTCCCCCGATTTAAAAATAGGTACAACTAATGCTTCCTTCCAGATATCGGGGAAAATGCCCTCAGTCAGAGACCTATTGAAAATTATCTTTAAAGGTGTCACTAAAACCTTTGCACAACGTTTAATAAACAAAGGAGGGATCCCATCGCTACCCGCACCTTTCGATTCATCTAATGTTTTCAGGGCTCCAGATATTTCCAAATCGCTGAGTGAGAGACTACAAAGCGCAGATGATGACATGATTGAGCCATTAGGCGTTTGTGTATCATTCGCATTACTTGAGACGTTATAAGTTTTCTTAAAGCATTCGGCAAACAAATTGCACATAATTATCATTGCCTTCAGAAGCCATTTTGTCTCCTAACTTTATGGTAGATGGATAAGAACTTAAGCCCTTTTTTCTGTTTTTAATAAAAGACCAGAATAATTTGGGATTGGATTTTATAGCTTTTTCCATGTTTTCTAGGTAATTGTAATAACAGTCTAAAAGCAAAGCACTGGACCTATCACGTAAGCTGTTGAATGTTACACGATCCAAAGGGTTTTTATATTTTTTCATTCGCTTGCGATACTTTAGTTTTTCCTTGATCACACAAATAAGATCTTTTGAAAACCAAACCGGATATTTAGTACAGGCAATCTTTTTTAAGGGTATATAAAGAGTTATAGTTTCCCTAAGCTCAGTGTAGAACTTGTTCACTGCTTCGTTTACTGTAGGGCAGTCGTAAAAAAGGGTTTCCCAATTAATTGACTGTAGATGTCCCACAACTTTTTCGTAATCGGCTCTATTGAAATTTGGCTTAAATGTGGAATTGGTTTGTAGGCTGGAATGAATAGGCAATGTTGTATTGAATAGTAAAGGCGGATGCAGTGGATCTATCGATGTCAGTGGCGAGTTGCAGCGGGTGACGTTAATGACTGGCGTAGTACTAAGAATTAAGTCTAGTGTTTTAGACTTATGGTTAAGTATGCAGTTATATTGTCCCAAATCATTGAGAGTAACAAATTCAAAGAAAGCATTACTGATTTCGGAGTTATTAGATTCCGGTTGGAGTTGCTGTGTGTGGTTGTTTCGAAACCAGACGATACTGCTCAAATTGAAGTCCCCGACTAGCAACACATGTTTTTTACTATCAATAACTTTTTGAGCATTGACAGTGTACAATTCAAGAACGTCCTGTTTTATTGGTGGTGGTAAGTAAACAGAATTGATGTACAGTTTCTTATTATTGTGCTCAGATAAGCCCAGATCTATACATACCCATAAGTCCTCAAGATTACTCTCGAATTCAATCATACGATTTGATTTTAAATTTCTGGAAACGGCAATGAGAACACCACCACCGTTCTTACGGGTGTTATATTTGGAATCCTCCCTATCACGTCTAAATACGGTGTAATTGTCGCTAAATAATTCAGAATCATAAACACCACTATTTAACCAAGTCTCTGTCAGGATAATAATGTCATAATTACACAAGCATGCACTTTGATAAAAATTTACTGTTTTTGTCCTAAGACCCCTAACATTCTGATAATATACGGTAAGTGAACGATTGAATGATACTTTAATAAGACAGGTAACATGCAAAAGACTTATCATTAAGAAAGATAAAACTAATTTAAATTCTTCAGCGTTTCCAAGCTACTAACAACATATGTTTCACATGATTCAGATTTCTTCATTAATATTCTGCCGTTGCGAACCCACACGAATTTGAAACCAAGTTCCTTTGCTCGAGTACGGGCTGCTGCGTGGAGTGCCTTGTTATCAGAAGATAGGTGTTCGACCACATATATAGGCTGAGGTGTATCGCTACCAATGCCAAGATGATTAGTGTTTAGCTTACATTTTGCATTTGCTCTGTTGAATGTGATGGTAGCAGCTAGAAAGTTGTCACGTAATCTTGGCGAGCAAAACTTCACCATTATAGATCTGGGTCGTTTGCTTTGGGTATCTTTTTTGGCAACTCTTGTACAGACTTGTATATCAGCGTCCTTAATGTCACATTTGACTACTCTGCTCAACTGTAGGACAGTTGATACTAGATTCTCCGATTTGTGTTCCGGGACGCATTGTATTTCAATATTAGCAGATCGTGCGTGTTGCTCAAGTATGTTTGTGCGTTTCATTACCTGGTTCAAAGTATCATGAAGTGTGCGATTATCCTTCTCTAGTTGTAGTATTCTAGCAGATTTTTTCTCCAAAGACGTCTTAGTAGTCTCATACTGCTCGTTGAAAAAAGACAGAGACTGCTGGAAACTTGTTATTAGATCGTTTATCCTATTAAATTGCTCTGAGACTAATTCTTTAAGAGCGCTCTCAATTTCTTGTTTTACAATGTCTCTAAGTGCCCGTCCTGTAATATCAATAACAGTATCATCACTAGTTCTATCCATCGGGGCAGATTTGTTGCGTATGGTGGCTTTAGAAGTGGGAGAGCACTGTGTCTGTGAGGGACTCTTAGTCCGAATTGGCGTGTTAGTGTTGTCAACCTTTGGCTCTTTGCTGCGGCATCCTGGACAAGTCCAATTTCCTCGGCTTTCTGCTGACATGATTTTAAAATGTCTTTCTGATACATTTGCGCAAACTAAATCGAACGACAAGTGACAAGTACGGCATTTAAAGTATTCCCTGCCCTTAACAACGCTCATACAGCCGGCGCAATTTTTTGTCGACATCTTGACTTAAAAGTATCTTTAATAAAAGTTTTCTACCATAAAACGGAAGATTTTGTAATATGGTCACACTAACAGCGCCTCTAGTGGTGAGTAGAGATAACAGAGTTTCTGCTTTTTGCCACTACTTGGTAGTCAATGCATTTAACGGCGCTAGTTGCATGACAATTAGAGTGACAGTTGACACGAATGACAGCAACTGTCAGGGTATTATATTTCCTCTACTCGCCGCTTCGTAGAAGTCTACGGGTTCAAAGGCGCTAGTTGTAGGATTTTAAAAATCACTACCTTAAAATTTTTCTTAACGTTTATCAAAATTTTATTTTGAGATATTGTGGCATTTAATGTATACTATCAACCAGTACTGCGTTCAAACGAATATTTAAGTCGTTATGTACCTTACTAAGTCCTGTATTGGCTGTTAGGACGCTGTATTTACTTCACTGTAAAGTTCTTGAAGTTGTCGTTTTTTACGAGATGCACTTAACAAATGTTTTTCCCAACAATGTCACTTGGAAATCAGAGTTAATACACTTAATTGCACTGTTATTTATAGTAAATACAGAGTTAATTTGATTTATTTATGCCTTAAGATATGTAAACAATGTTTTTTAAAACCGGTGTTGCCAGTATTATCATAAAGCCAAAATAATAGGCAGTGTTTTTGATATGTAATCGGAGTTTTGACTTTAATTGTTTCCCTGGTATTGCGTAGCTTTACAAGAACCACTTTTAAACATTTGGGCATAATTTTGACATTGTGGTATATAAATATCTCTTATAAGTCCAAAAAAACCACACAGTTATACTAACGACCCCAAACCACCTCACCTGTCATGTCTATTATATTCCAAGCCAGTAAATATAACCAAACTTGGCATCGAGCTTAGTAACATATGCTCCTCAAGTAACCTTCCCTCATAACACCGTCCTTTTAGTCTGAGTATTAATACACAGTATTTGCAAAGACGAGTGCCGATTCCGTCAAACAAAAGTTGTTTTTCTGGCCAATGTTTTCAGAGGACATAGTAGAAACTTAAAAGTAAGATAAGATTAGTGGGTGCTCTTTTAATGTGTTATACCTCGGTATGGAGCGCTTTGCTTACCATCAGACAGGCTGTGTTAATAAGAGGTGTGACCTTCAAAAAACAAATGCACTGAACGTGGTTTGTATGTGAGCGCGCCCAACTGCGTAACACGCACACAATGACAAAATTTATCGCTGCTAAAGGTGCGCTAGGCGTGGCTGCTGCACGCTCGCGATAAATAAACAATAATCAATAGCTCCACGTTATTACGTTCATAGTACCACTTTTTTTCTTTTCCATAATGGCTTCGTGCGCTTAGCACATTTAGCCAGAGTCAAGTTATAGATATATAAATAACATTGAATTCTTAGTTAATGACAATGAGTGGTAATAAAGATGATAAATAGTAAATGAGATGCCCTCTCTTAAGCCCCTCGAGTCCTCAGTAAAGATGTAGGACTATACTGAGATCTCACATGGACTTCTTGAGAGAAATTGAAAAGTGAGGTTGCACTGTTTTGTTGAATTCACCAACACTCATGTACGTTATTACACATTAACGTTCAAAATATCATAAATTTTAGAAAATATAATAAAAAAACGGACATTTTTCTTCACTTTCCCGCCAAGAAGTCCAACAGTACCACTTCAACTATAAGTATTTTAATTTAATTGTTTTCTTTTATCTGTTAAGACTGTGACTTGATAATTAAATAAACGATGAGCAATAGTCACGTATAACAGGGTCACTTTAACTAAAATTATTTTTATTTTAGTTTTTCTAATTCAGTTTTGTTTTTATTATTTTTATTGTAGGCATTCGCAGAATATCAGAAACTTGTATCAACATCGTGGGCCACAATGCGACACAGGCTGAGCGTATACCTTTCTGGTGAAGCAATTGGTATAAAAATTTAGTATATAGGTGTCCTACCAAGACATTTAGAATCCCAAGCCAACCTCACCTGCAAGTGGTGCACTGGCAGCCTCTGGCAGTCACAATGTTTCCGATAAGAGCCTATTGCTTGCCACCTTGTGGGACCAACATTATAACTGGCGAAGTGTGGGCGTTTTATATGCCTCTGCCTACCCCTTCGAGGGAAAAAGGCTTTATTGTATGTATATAAGTTTAGTATAAAGATTTTCTTATTGATTATATGTTTGTTTAATGTCGTAAAACTAAACGCATTTTCGTTCTTTCAAAAATACAAATCAATTCGTTCTTTCAAAATAAAAATGCATAGGGATGTAAAAAGTAGTATGGAATAAATATATTTCTTTCTTTTTTATACCTTTCTTTCTTAGTTTATATCATTCTTTCTTTTTTATACCTTTCTTTCTTTTTATACCTTTCTTTCTTTGTTTATATATTTCTTTCTTGTTTTGCTTTGTTTATGTCCTCTGTTTAGGCTGTTATCTTTCGGGGCCCAAGTTGGCCTACTTTATAGTTTTTACTGTGCCGTGGGGGAGGTAGCGAGAGCCATTTGGTTCCACACCAAAGCCTTTCAATTTCCATAAAAGCCACTGAGTTACTACATTCTTTACTATTCTAGTTACAGAGTAATACGTTTATAGAGATTTTGTTAAATGAAACGTAATTTTAACCGCGGTTTATTGTATTGTACAATGAATTAGTGGATTCATTTTTTTGGCGTTGAGGTCTGTGTACCTACCTGCACTCTGTTCGTAAGGTCGTGGGTTCGATTCCCACTCAGGACAAATCTTTGTGTGCATGCATACGAATATTTGTTGGTCTGGGTGTTTTCTATATATGTTAAATATGTATTTAAATAAAAGTATGTTTATCCGTTATTTAGTATCCATAACACAAGTTCATAATGATACCTATCTTGGAACTAAAGAATTGGTGTGATTGTAAGAGAAAATTGAAATAATTTAATGTAATTAATTTTTTAAAACCGTCATTAAAAGAATGCCCATACATAGTCTTACAGTAAGTGTAGCGTGATCAATGATTAATTGGTGTCTTTGTATGCATTTATACATACATCTTTTCACGCCTGTTTCCCCGGAGGGGTAGGCAGAGGCGTAATATACGCCCACAATTCGCAAATTATAAAGAAAGTCCCACGTTTCAAAAGTGTTATTTGTAAAGTGTTCCTCTGTATCTAACAATACTCTGTGCACAGTCCCATATTTAAGTACAGTACCTACCGTCCGCCCTCCCGCCCTTCTGTAATCAGTCAGGTTTTGTATGTAAATTGCATGACTGGTGAAATTGAGAGGGCCCACCTTCGTATGCCAATTAGCATATCCACACCGGCAATATTCATCAAACGTGTTAGATGTCTACAGTAATAATATATCTTATACGTCAAACACAGACCAATATAAAACAGATAACGCAAATGCATGTTTTTTTTAATGTGACACGTCATAATGACTACATCCTGCCTGATGGTAAGCAGTCGATGCAGTCCAAAAAAGAAATGAAAGCCCTTCATACCGTGAAATAAGCACGGTACAAAGCGCATCTACTTATGACGGCCTGCTAAAATACCGTTTCACGCCCCGCTTAAAAGACCCGGGATTATAGGAAATAGGAAACACATGAGTCTGAAAATTCCAGAGCTTAGTGGTCTTGCTCAGAAACGACTTCGTGTGTCCAAACTCTGACCAATCATCGAGGTTGGCCGCTACTAACAGACCGTGCGCGTCTGTTGTTGTTTAACATGTTCAATATTGTTACATGAACTAATATGTCACGTATGAATAATTTATCGCATGACGACCGATATGGCGTGGTGGCGAGTATACCCGCATTACACTCCTGAGGTCGTGGGTTCGATTCCCACACAGGACAAATATTTGTGTGTATAAATATGAATATTTGTCCTGGTCTGGGTGTTTTTCTATGTGTTTTTTATATTAAGTATGTTTTTACAAAAAAAAAAAGAAAGTATTTAAGTATGTTTATCCGTTATTTGGTATACATAACACAAGTTCTTAGTGATACTTATCTTGGAACTAAATAATTGGTGTAAGTGTTAGATTATTTATTTTATTTATCATCAGCGTCATCAGGGTTTCCCGTGACTAAATATCGGCAGTGACGTCACAGTAGGTGTTAAAAATACGGCACGCTTGATTTCGATAAAAGCGTGATACTTGCCGTATCTATTGTATATCTGTGGCGTGGAACGTGCTAGGTGTACATACATACATAATATCACGCCTGTTTCCCCGAAGGGGTAGGCAGAGGCATACTATACGCCCACACTACGCCTTTTATATTGTTGGTCCCACGTAATAGGTTGCGAGCCTATTGCCGCTTTCCGGGCACTTTTGTGTTCGCCAGGTTGGCGAACAAAACAAGCAAAACTGGCTTGAACTGCGATCACCAACCCGCCCACTATGGTAATTAAGGGCAAATACCACCAATATATACACACGTACATACATAAATTAGCGCCTGTTTCCCCGACAGGGTAGGCAGAGGCATATTAACGCCCACACTTCGCTAAATAAAGTAGTATATAGTTGGTCCCACGTAATATTGTAGCCTATTGCCGCTTATCGGGCTCTGTTATGTTTGCCAGGGCCTCGTCCGTTGATTGGCAGGTGCACCACTTGCAGGTGAGGTTGCTTGGGCTCCTCAGATCTTGGTAGAAGCCCTATACATCACGTGCTGGGTGTGTTTCTGGAAATCACGTGTTATATCTCTTCTTATACTTTTTTAAAGATGGAAAATCAATCAAGGATTGGCTCCCGCTGCCCTGTGACTAAAAACGATCCATGTCCATCCTTCTTAAGACCTTTGAGTTCCAAGCCACGGTAACTCTTTCACATTAATAAATATTTTCTGACCATTACATCAATTATTTAGTTCCAAGATAAGTATCATTAAGAACTTATGTTATAAATACAAAACTACGGAAAAATATGCAGTAACACAATTTTTATTGTTGATACAAACTTAATATGCATAGCAAAACACCCAGACCAAAACAAATATTCATGTTTGTGCACACAAAGATTTGTCCTGTATGGGAACCAAACCCACGACCTCTGGCGCGGAGTGCCTCGCCTCCACGCCATATCGGTCGTCAAATAGTTCTGCAAATTTATGTTATGATTACATACAATTTGTTTTCAAGAGAGATTCTTGCAAATAGGGGTGTGTATTGGGGGTGTATAGGAATCCTATCAAGACCTGAGGAGCCCAAGTCAACCTCACCTGCAAGTGGTGCACCTGCCGATCAACGGACGGGCCTTTGCCTACCCCTTCGGGGAAACAGGCTACGCTTGTGTGATACGCATGTTTGCATTCTTGCAAATGATTTTATAAGCAATTGATTTAAGACAGAGATACATATACGATTGAAAATCTAGAACCGTTTGGAAAATAAAAGATATCGCCCAGATTTGTGAAAATCTTGTGGCAACACAATCTGCTCAAGTCAGGATAAAAAAAACAAAACTGTATTCATAACATGAAAAACATTAATGTCAAGAACACATACTAATAATAAGTACAGTAAGATAAATAGTAAGTAGATAAAGTAACAAATAAAACTAAATATATTATTTCAATAATAACACGCCCAAAATTATTAAAATATTCGCAATTTGATATTAAAATCGATCTTAGAATGACGCCTATCATTGTTTCAACATTTTTAATCTAAGGATTGATTATTAGATAGATTAATGTACTCTTTATGGAATAAAAAAAACTTAAAAAGCCAATCTAGGCGGTATTATCGCTAGAAGCGATCTCTTCCAGAGAACCCGAAGCAAAGGAGAGAACAGAAATGCAGTAGTTATAATAATTATTACGACGATTTATTTGAGAAACATATTGATTAAATTATCGCACAGTTCAGTGAAGTCAATCCGACGCACCAGTGACCGTTTTATGGCCATCAGTATCAAAGAAATCTATTCGCAAATATTTACTGAAAACCACATCGAAAAAGTTCACTTTCCAAACGTTTGTGGCAAATAGTACAAAAAAGTATCCACACCGTTTTTAATCAATCACTAGACGTGTCCGTTTTATTTCCGGGCGAGTGGTCACAGTACACCGCAATAGGTCCATTAATTTCGTTTCTGTCCGGACTCGGAGACCGGGGAATATAAGGTTGACAGAAGAAAAAAAACGTCGGCCGGATTGACTGTGGAGCCGCGGAATGCATCCAAAAAGTCGGCGCGGTCTGAAAACGGAGGGCCGTGGTGGGGAACTGTGGGCTTTAAGTTTGATGGATGACGTTGGGAATTTGGCTTAGGATAGGACAGGCTTTCTCTTTGATTTCTTCTATGTTAGGCCAATTATGTCCCAATCCGTTGCTCTTTTCGTTGTACGCTTAGTTATGGGCTTTCTTATGAGAAAATAAAAAGGGAAACGTGAGAGAACTATGGTCGTTAAGTCCGTAATGACGAAATGAAAATGATATAAAAGAATGAAATGAAAGTGAAAAAAATGATATGAAAAATATTTATTATAACATCACACAACATAAAAAAATAAAGAAAAAAAACAATACACAGGACACGTAGAGAAGAGAGACACGTAGAGAGTTTCTTATGAGAAGAGAAATACTGAAACGTAGGAGAACTATGGTCGTTAAGTCTTTAATGATGAAATGAAAATAATATAAAATGAAAAAGAAAAGAATGAAATGAAAATGATATAAAATGAAAATGAAAATGAAAAGAATGCAATGAAAAATTATTTAGTTCAACATCACACAACATAAAAAAAAACAAAAAAAAAATAATACACAGGACACGTTCAGGTTGCATGATATCGAAAAAGGACCGTGCTCAGTATTTGCAGTGACTCTGTGAACAAACCCACTACACTGATTTCAGCAGGATGACGAAAATGGATGCTTGCTTTGGATAGGATGGACTCTCTCTTTAATAATGTACTCGTATTATAACTTACCATGACATCACAAGCCATAGTGCTGTTTAGGAAATAGAGCAGGTCAAAAGTATCTTAAACTGACGGAGGCGTCTGATAAAGTTAATGAATGAATAAAGAATGAGCTAAGAGTGTCTGCTCTATCGGGCCCACGTAATTAAACCCCAGTAATAAGTATTAATCAAATCTAAATACTTAAAATAAGATGATTACACATATCTGTTTCACCTCACGGGGAGTCTTAAGAATCGAAGAAGAGAAATCCTACTGGATGGGCAGCAGCGTCATTTTGCGTAATGGTGTGAACTGCGATCACCAACCCTCCTGCCCAGAGTGGTGATAATGGGCAAATACACCCAATATAGTTATATCTATTAGAAGTGCCAATTTCCAACAGCGGTTCTTATAAGGCTGACATGATGACAAATGTTTTTCTGGACTATCGCGAAATTAAAAAAAGCTTACTTATATGTTAGAAAAAGCATATTATTCATATCGTTTTTTCCAATATTGAAATATATATAGGTAAGATTGAGGTTTAATTTTGAAGTATAAACGATCACGACGCAGAAGCAGGTGCTAGAATTATTCAAGCTGCTCAATAGGGCTTTCACGAGGCTTAACGACTAGACAATTAAATATTATAGTTATAAACGGGAGCGATGCCTTAACGTGCCTTCCGTGCATAGAAATGTTTCGTAACAGATTCCGAACATTGCTTAATTTCAGTAATCAACCGTTCCGCGAATCATCTTTAGCGAAACTTAACAACTAAAATGTAATAAAATTGTAGTAACTCTTACAAGTTGCATTACATTTCCTTTCCTAATTTTCGTAGGAGGCCTCTTGACGCTGTTTAGTTTTACGCTATTCTTCCATTTAAATAATGGCTTCGTGCGTCTAGCACATTTAGCCAGTGTCAAGTAAGTGATATATTAATTATATAATTTATAGTAAATGAGAATGAGTGGTGATCAAGATGATAAATCGAAGATGAAATACCCTCCCCTAAGCCCTTTGAGTCCTTAGTAAAGATGTGGGACTATACTCAGATCTCACATGAACTCCTTGAGAGAAACTTTGAAA
Organism: Musotima nitidalis; assembly: GCA_949126915.1. Lineage (NCBI taxonomy): Eukaryota > Metazoa > Arthropoda > Insecta > Lepidoptera > Crambidae > Musotima > Musotima nitidalis. Next base: position 11,859,102 of record OX421435.1, on the reverse strand, counting down.
AGTGATGTTGCACTGTTTTGTTTGATTTACTAACACCCATGTACGTTCACAAACACTTAAAGGTTAATAAACCACCGTTATTACACATTAATGTTAGAAACATCACAAATTTTAGAAAATAAAATAAAACAAAACTGCAGACATGACGCTTCACTTTCCCGCCAAGAAGTCCGCTGTTTAGTTTTACTCTCAAGTATTTTTTTTTAATGTGACACGTCATAATGACTACACCCTGCCTAAAGGTAAGCAGTCGATGCAGACCAAATAAAAAAAATTAAAGCGCATTATAACGTGAAATAATCACGGTATGAAGCGCATCCACTCATGACGGCCTGCTAAAATGCCGTTTCACTTTTACTCTATTTGGGTTGGACAGAAATGTATCTATAACTATTTAAAAGGATGTAGACAGCACTACCCCTGAAAGAAAGCAAAAACAAAATGCACTTTAAGCACTGAAAGCTTAAGTTGAAAAGTGATTATTATCGATTTTCTCGGTCTTGTCTCTCGATGTTAATTTTAATTTATGACCCACATAGCATTAACATAGTATAGATACGATTATGGAGATGGGAATTAGTGTATTAAATAACCACAAAGCCAGAGTGCACGTAGTATCAGTCTGTCAACAGAGTGGACAAACAAGTGACGGTCGAATGTTTGCTTGTCACTGTCATGTGTCAGGACTTCAGGACACAAATGGAATCCTTTACCAAATATGTATTCTGTCTAATAGCATCATCGTGCACATTTGTCTTGTAATTAGTGCATAGTATGTATTTATATTTTATAGTAAAGTTATAATGCCGCTATATATTTTCTTCATAATAAAATAAAATTACGATTAATTGATTGGGTAATATAATAAATAAAAAATATTTTCTGACAATTACAAAAAATATTTAGTTCCAAGATAAGTATCATTAGGAACTTGTGTTATGTATACTAAATAACGGATAAACATAAATAAATACTTTTGTTTTTTTGTAAATACATACTTAATATACATAGGAAAACACCCAGAACAGTACAAATATTCATGTTCATGCACACAAAGATTTGTTCTGCGTGGGAATCGAACCCACGACGACCTTAGGACCGGAGAGCGGGTATTCTCGCCACCACGCCATATCGATCGTCCAATATGACATGCGACTGGTAACCCAGGTCATCATCATCAGCCCATCTTTGTCCACTGCTGGACATCCAATGGCACGCCACTGAGCTCGTTATTCAGCTCTTCGTCTCCAACCACTGACAGCCTTTTTGCGTATGTCTCCAGTCCACCTAGTCGAGGTCAGAGGACGTTCTACACTACTTTTACCGAGACGTGGTCTCCACTGTAGAACACGTCTACCCCAAGGGTTATCAGTTCCACGGCAGATATGACCAGCTCACTGCCACTTACTAATCCTCAAACCCGGATAACTGACCAAGGTCATGTGCTTTGTTAAGACTAATGTATCACTAAACTATACAAAATTATAACAGTCTAGCTAGATTCATCGCCCACAAGCTTTACAGCTTGGCGAGAAATATATATTATGTCATTACTGTAAATTGAATAAATGATTTTTTAAAAAATATACTATTTGATCGAAGTGACTGTATTAACCACAAAGCCAGAATGTAAGTAGTACTTATCAGATCACTCACTGCTGTAATTGACTGTCAACAGAATGGAAAAACAAGTGACGGTCGAATGTTTGCTTGTCACTGTCATGTGTCACAATGCCACGAAGTAACATGGAAGCATTTGCTGAGCGTTGCAGTGTCTATTTAATAGCTTTTATTTGTATAAGGACCTGTTTCTAAATGTCCGAATTAAGAAATACCTACTCGCCAGTTAAATTGACAGCTTTATTGCCAAATAACAAATATATTAATAATAATTATATTTATATATTAATAATTCATATTGAATGAGAATAAGTGGCGATAAAGATTATGGTAAATGAGATACCCTTCCCCTAAACCCTTTGAGTCCTCAGTAATGACGTGGGACTATACTGAGATCTCACATGGACTTTTTCAGAGTATTTGAAAAGTGATGTTGCACTGTTTTGTTTTAAATACCAACACTCATGTACGTTCACAAACACTTAACGGTTAATAACACACCGTTATTACACATTAATATTAGAAATATCACAAATTTTAGAAAATAAAACAAAACTGCAAACATGACGCTTCACTTTCCCGCCAAGATGTCCCGCTTCTTCAACTTGTAATCGACTTTCTGAAATGTTTTTTTTTATTTGGATCCGATGACAAGTCGATTGTATATTATGTTATTATAAGAAACAGGTTTCTTCTATTTTAAAACCCGGACTATCAACCAGTTTGAAAATCCGGTTACTTATAGTTCCAAACACGGTCCTTTCGATTGTAAAACCCAGATAAACTACCAATTTGGAAACTAATTATGTATAGACACAAATCTCGTCTCGTCTTCCGAATGTACTTATAATTTTCGACTTACATAGCACTAACATACTCTAGATACGAGTATGGAGACGAGAATGAGTGTATTAATTAACCACAAAGCCAGAGTGCATGTTGTTTTAGTCTGTCAACAGAGTGGACAAACAGGGGACGGCCGAATGTTTGCTTGTCACTGTCATGTGTCAGAATGCCGAGACATGACAAGTTAGGTTTTTGCTCGGCAAATAGCAGTCTGTGCGAAATCCACGATAATTTTAACTATGGTAATGTATTTTTATGGCTCGTAATCTTAAATTACAATAAAATGCTATGAAGACTTAATGAAGACAGCGACTAGGTTTTTAGTCGTTATACTGCTAAAGGAGAGATTATAGATTGCGGTGGTCGCGTCTGCCGCAGTGAGCCCCACACCCCCTCCCGGTCTCCCCCTTTGGCCGGGAGACAGTGCGCAAATGCATTTTGTTACCGACGTAAATAATTAAAAAAAAGAGATGATAGATATTTTCGTGTAGGTAAGCTTGAAGGTAAAGCAAAAAAACAGCAAGCGCTTGTTCGTGCTCGAAAATTAACAAATATATCTTATTAATAAACAAAAGCACAATAACTAAGTAGTAGTGTACATTCTTATATATTATTTATTTAAATGACTATAAATATTTTATTTTAAGGCAAGCCAAATGAAACACATAAAATGCGTGGTATTATAATGTGAGCGCTCGTAGCTCTGCGGTGCTCGGTGGTCGGAAACGATCACCGAAGTACAGTAGTGTTTACAGAGGTCAGTCCGTGGATGGGTGACCGTTTGTGTGGCATTTGATATCGAGCGCTTCCGTGCTTCGAAAGGCACGTTAAGCCGTTGGTCCCGGTTATCACTAAATGTGGTAGTCGTTAAGCCATGTTAGACGCGTAATGGGCGGCTTAAAAAATTCTAACAGCAGGACGCCATACACCTGCCTCCGCCAATCCGCACTGGGTCAGCGTGGTGGAGTATGACCCAATACCCCCACACATTGATATGTGAGAGGAGGCTCGTGCTCAGTATCTAACGCTTTCGTGCTTCGGAAGGGACTTTAAGCCCTTAGTCCCTCCTGGCCCGCCCGCTGCGCCCCCTACAAGTCCCTCTTAGTTTTCCCTCGGTGGTCAGTACTAAGGGCACCCAGAATCGCCAACTTCTGGGTGTTGCCATTTCCCGGCCTACGGTAGGTACTCAGCTCCCACCACGCCAAGGTGGAGACCTGTCCGGGGGGGGGGGACCCTGCCCCCTGTAACAACAGTTTTTAACTATAAAGGGGGATGAAAGTCACCTTATTTTTCATATAGAAAGTCTTCATTGTTTTAAGCTAGCAGCGTGAAACTATTTTCTTAGGTTTCTTATTAAGTAATATATATTCATACATAAACATCACGCCTGTTTCCCCGAAGGCCTACCCCTTTTTTATGCCCACATTTCGCCAATCAATACTTTTGATCCAACTCAATAGATGGCGAGGCTATTGCCGCTTACCAGAAACTATTCTTATTAGCAGAGCCTCGTCCGTTGATCGGCAGGTGACGTTGGTTTAGCACACGTGCAGCACCGGCGTGGGCGGGGCCGCGGGTGATGCTTACTGCGGCCCTGGGTGGAGTCTCATCATTCGCATGATGGTCGGCAGCGAGGCGGCGTGAGGCGGGAGGCTATGGCCGACATCACCACATCGCAGAAGGAGGCCGCGGAGCGGGAGGGCACGTCCAGCCGCGCCTGGGGGGTCTTAGACGGCGGGGGCAGAGGGCTCCTTTCGTCTAGCTATTGAATCTCCCAGAAGTCGGCCAGTTACGCCATAGCCGCACAAGGAGGGGGACGCGACACACTGCGCCTCTCTAAGAAGGTCCTCCCGGTTCTGATCCGGGGACGTTGGCTGCGGGCGTGGTGCCAGAAGCTACAAAGCCAGACACTGGCCCCCCGCCCCTTTTTCAACTAGCGGTGGGCGTCGTCGAAAGTTTTTAGTACGTAGGACTGCGGTATCTGCCGCAGTGAGCCCCAAACTCCCCTCCCGGTCCCATTGGTCCGGAGACAGTGCGTAAGCAGCATTTTTTTTACTGACGATAAAAAAAAGAGGTGGGGTTGGCTTGAAACCTAAGACTTTGCTTAGATTCCTATACACCTGATATTTCAAGTACTTTACAATAATAAATAAATATTTTTCTGACAATTACACCAATTATTTAATTCCAAAATAATTATCATTAAGAACTTGTGTTATGGATACAAAACATCGGAAAAATATACTGAAATACTTTTTTTTTGTAAATATATATTTAATATACATAGGAAAACACCCAGACCAGAACAAATATTCATGTTCATGCACACAAAGGTTCGCCGATGTGGGAATCGAACCCACAACCTCTGGAGTGAACTGTAGGTATACTGACCTCGACGCCATATCAGTCGTCAAAATCGTTTTACAAGATGCGCGATACACCTAATCGAATTTCACACGAAACTCATGACCTTTGGATCTATAAAGGGTGACCTCCGTGCAAGATCAAGAAAGAGGACATCTTAGAACATTGTAAATACATTTCTTAAGTGCCAAAGAAATCTATTTATTCATCACACAAGTCTTAAGATATAAGAATGCTATGTAAACAATCGTTAATTAATACGAAGATCGACTAATGGCTTCTATGCATATTTGTCGAAGCTCGGATGTGGCTTGTGTGTTGCTCGTCTTATGAGGAGTAAATTAGTAATTTACTCTTACTGTGTTTACTCATTTTCAGCCTAATTTTCATACTGCTTATGTCCTTTTGAGAAAACTTTATAGCAGGAAACTTTATATAAATTGTTTATTTTTCTTATAGTACATACATACATAATATCAGGCCTGTTTCCCTATGGTGTAGACAGAGGCATATTATACGCCCACACTTCGCCAATTATATAGTTGGTCCCAAGTCTTTTCTTTTCTTTATTTTAAATAATGGCTTCGTGCGTCTAGCACATTCAGCCAGTGTCAAGTAAGTGATATATTAATAATATATAATTCATAGTAAATGAGAATGAGTGGTGATAAAGATGATAAATGGTAAATGAGATACCCTCCCCTAAGCCCCTTGAATCCTCAGTAAAGATGTGGGACTATACTGAGATCTCACATGGACTTCTTGTGAGAATTTGAAAAGTTATGTTGCACTGCTTTGTTTGGTTTACCAACACTCATGTAAGTTCAAAAACACTTAACGGTTAATAATCTACCATTGTTACACATTAATGTAAGAAATATCACAAATTTTAGAAAATGAAACAAAACTGCAGACTTGGCACTTCACTTTCCCGCCAAGAAGTCCCAAGTCTCTTGTATGGAATTAATATTTTCTTTTTTTTTCTTCGAATGTCAATGGCATTGCCATATGCTGCCTATATGCTGTCCTATAAAATGGTGCCGCAACCATCCATTATCCTCACGAATTGAAACAAGTTAAGAAATTAAATGGACACAATGTGCAGAAACTAAGTTTCTAAAAAGCATGTAGACTCTAAATTTTAGAGCAAAACTTACAACGACCAAAGAACAAGGAAACTACTTTATATAGAGTTGTCATCTTCCTATTTTCTCGAAATCTATTTTGCTCCATTGAAGTTGGGAATTGATGGCAAAGTTGGGCAGTTTTCAATCTGCCCCGAACTTTGAGTTTGAGAGAGATTCGGACTTTTATTTACTAAGTATGCAGTTTTATAGAACGAAAATTCTTGCTCGGATTAAAATGTGCAGTCCTTCGTAATAAACATTGACCATTTTCTCAAATAGATTGTGTAATGGATTACATTACACAACCTATGTATCGACGACCGATATGGCTTGGAGGTCAATATACCTACACTTCACTCTAGAGGTCGTGGGTTCGATTCCTACACAGGACAAATCTTTGTGTGCATGAATATGAATATTTGTTCTGGTCTGGGTGTTTTCTTATGTATATTAAGTACGTATTTACAAAAAAAAGTATTTAAGTGTTTTTCCGTCCGTTTTATCTACAGTATCTTCCATTTTTTTTGGATTATAAAGTTACTTATTAAAATATCACTTATCTGCCAGTGAAAATCGTATCAAAATCGGTCCAGCCGTTTCAGAGATAAGCCGAAACCAATATTTATTTTTACTTATACTTTAGTAATAGCGGTTATTTAAATATTACAAACAGACAAATCAATATAATTTTTCTCTACAGATATATAAAAACAAGGAATGTTATCTAAAAATAAACATTAACACCTTACATAAAAGAGGTGGACTAACCTCTAGTGGTAAGCATGTTTCAAACTTGTGTTACGAGTGTATTCAAGTCCAAAATATGTCGACGAGGTTTGATCTCAGAACACACTGCTTTATACACTCTAAACCAAACACTCAACTACTAATAACTTTCTTTTTATTAAGACTTACAATGATCTTGTAATATGTTATATAAATGTGAGTACGATAACTGTTGTACTGTAATTATGTTAAACCAGATCTAGTTTAATTAAATTATATAAGTAATAAAACCTTCTTTAATTATAAAACAAATAAACTTTCTACTAGTTATTACTAATTTCAAACGGCCACCCATCCGAAAATCCGACACGACCAACATCCCTTAACTTGCAAGATCGCACATTTTAGAAATGAATATTTTCTCTATAATACCATGCTGTACAGCTTTACTTTAAGCTTAAATTGAACCTAAAATCAAATCATCTTTTGTTATATACATAATGAAATGTTATAGCTGAGTAAAAACGTTCATTATCATCATCAGCCCAAAGACACTGCTGAACGTAGGCCTCCCCTTATTAAAATGGTCACCCATCCAATAATCTGACTCGACCAAGGACCCTTAACTTTCCCAATCGCACATCAGCGCGCTATAATACCATGCTGTACAGCTTTACGTGTGAAAGTTTAAATTGAACCGATACGGGATATGAGATTAGCTCAGGCAGATAGTGTGCCATGTTACTATGGGTTCCCTGCTTGATTCCGAAAGTTGTTTGTTCGATTTTTATTACCTATAGCGATATTTCAGATAAGCTATATTTTTTCCAATCGACGCTTTATTGGTGTGTAAAAACAGTGTGTGTTGCCAGCAATGACATACGGTACTGCCTGATTATGGGCTCTCTAAGGAAGATCTGCGAGGAATGAAGAGAGCTATGCTACAACAATTTCCTACATCTTCTTCTCTCTCTTCTTACTATACATACTTACTTGACTGTGATGGAAGGTTCCCTTAGTGCTACTTTATTGGTTACAGCTTAGGGGGACCCTTTCAGTATTTTCAAATTTTCACTGTGTCTGTTTTGTATTGTTATATTTGATAAAAAAAATTTAAAAGAGCATAGGCTGTGAGTTTCTTGTCAGTTCTTCTCACAGAGCGGGGGCTCGGAACTGGCACTTAGATTCACTTACACCTAATTTTTATTAATTTGCATGTAAGTGAATCTAAGCTTCGTGACTTCAGTGTAGTAATAATTAGTTTTTTTATGTATATTTTGTTTTGACGTTTTCAAGTGCTATGTAATAGTTTATGAAATAAAAACTTTTTACTTTTACTTTACTCACTTCACAAGGTCTTCGGCATACGATACGTCACTGGCACGCGCATCAAGCCAACCTTTCCTGGGCCTGCCCAATCTGATGAATGGCATTTAACTCTATACGTTTTGAAAGGCCACCGTTGTTATATTGAGAATCGTATTGTCAACTTTCGATATCAAGTAGGGAGCCCGTTACTATACCGTACAAACTTCTGTGCTCGTGAAACTTCCACACAATAGATTCCGGAATGAATTTCTTAAGATAGCTTCGGATTTGAATACTAAGATACTGAATGCTGTAACGATATGTGTCTTGACTTGAGGGTTTCTTTGTAGCTGATGATAAAAATAATCTCGGTTAAGAAATTGGTCTTAAATAACTTCGTGATAAGTTCGCAAATAAGATCTCCCGCAAAATCTAGAATAATAGTATTAAATAAATATTTGAAAACGGAACACGCTTGAAAATGAAAGACTAGATATTGTTTTATTCTACTGTCTTTGGATGGCATTTGAAAAAGTGCTTATAATATCTAATATTTGAAAATGGAACACTTGCTGTTTACAACAGTGTATTTTATTTCAATAATAGTTGGCATTTGACAAAGTAAATAGATTGATACATATTTGAAAATAGAACACTTTTGTTTGAAATACAGTTTATCGCTTGTTTTTATGTTTTGACATCATTTCAAAAGGTTATTAAAGAAAACGTTTTTTACATATCGTCCCTTTACAATGAGAGCATTATAACAAGGTCAATCTTAAAAGTATGGCGAACATTAATATGGAGTAAATGAGGACAAAACATGACGAGGTTCTTGCCCTGTCCGTCTTTACGCAAGTTTCTACTACTGCTACTCTTGCCCGGAGTTTTATGTGCGTTAGTTTTTGTTTTCTTTTAGTATGGACTCACTGGATATATATAGAGTATTTGCCAGTGCCAAGTAATATGATCATTCATTTTATGTGCAACATTGTTTTCGTCATTTTATCACAGTCAAAGTCAGGTCAAGTCCGCCAAAGTCGAGTCAAGTCGAAGTCCCAGTAAAATAGTGGAGAATTTACTACAGGCTCTATGTAGTTTTAAAATCAACATGGAAAATCACAATTATTCACTGAAAGTCACTTTTTAAATCTTGTGTACGTTGACAAAGAAGTTATGTTTAAGATTCCACTTTTATTTACACTTAAAAACTCGAATATTCACTAGTGTTGGAAAATAAAATACTGTCGCAATGTGTCTTTTTCTGCGTGGGCGCAAAAACTTATTTGTAAGAAAGAAAGAAAATAAATTTATTCAGTACAAATAAACATAGGGACTTCTTGGCGGGAAAGTAAAGCGTCATGTCTGCAGTTTTGCTTTATTTTCTAAAATTAGTGATATTTCTAACATTAATGTGTAATAACGGTGGATTATTAACCGTTAAGTGTTTGTGAATATACATAAGTGTTAGTAAATTAAACAAAGCAGTGCAACCTCACTTTTCATATTCTCTCAAGGAGTCCATGTGAGATCTCAGTATAGTCCCACATCTTTACTGAGGACTCAAGGGGCTTATGGGAGGTTATCTCATTTACCATTTATCATCTTTATCATCACTCATTCTAATTTATTATATATTATTAATATATAACTTACTTGATACTGGCTAGATGTGCTAGTAGCACGAAGCCATTATTTAAAAGAAGAAAAAAAACATAGTAGGTACACAGAAAATGCGCTATATCTTCTCGTCAAAATACCTCAGTGTCTTAAGACGAAAGTCTTTAACCAGTGTGTGTTGCCAGTGATGACGTACGGTACTGAGACTTGGTGCCTGACTATGGGCCTCATTAGAAAGCTCAAAGTCGCTCAGCGTGCAATGGAAAGAGCTATGCTCGGAGTGTCCCTACGTGATCGAATCAGAAATGAGGAAATCCGTAGGAGGACTGGAGTGACCGACATAGCGAGGCGAGTTTGCAGGCTGAAGTGGCAATGGGCGGGGCACATAGCTCGAAGAACCGACGACCGATGGGGCGTCAAGGTTCTGCAATGGCGACCGCGAACCGGTAAATGTAGTAGAGGACGGCCTCCCACGCGATGGACCGATGATCTGGTCAAGGCGGCGGGAAGCCGATGGATGCAGGCGACTCAGGATCGCTCATTGTGGAAATCTATTGGGGAGGCCTATGTCCAGCAGTGGACGTCAGATGGCTGAGATGATGATGACACAGAAAAAGAAACAATTAAATTTACACAAGCAAAATACAACATTAAAACATTTGCGCGTCAGTTTTAACGTTCATAAAATATTAGTTTCATTGAGATGAACAAATTTCACTTTGCCTTTGACAATTAGGAACGTTTTTGGCTTAATTATCTATTGAAACATTAAGCGAATTAAATTCAAGCATTAAATTTCTAACTGATTCTGGCGCCCAAATAATGTTATGTCAAAGTGACAATATTCAGTTTAGTGTGAAACGGGAAAATTGGCGACAGATAATCAGTACTCCGCTGAAAGCTCGTAACAGGATTAGGCAGAGGCCGGTGGATGGGTACCGTCAGCAGATAAATGTTTCCATACTATTCTACTCATAATATGAATGCGAAATTTTGACGTGACAACGTCTTATAAATTGGTTTGCCGGGTGACACTTCAAGAAACTGCGTTACGCTCCGCTCACGTTATGCGCTCACAATGAGAGCGAGTGAGAGGCACGCGTCCCTTCCACTCGGGCATGGTTAGCCCGCCTAAGAGCGAGAGAGACAGACATAAATATAATTCTTTGTATACATAAATGTTTTAAATTGTTACTATTATTTCATCCTTCTACTATACGAATGAATATTCACATTAATTAAAATTATTTTACCACTCAAAGTCGTTGTCACGTAAAACTTTCGCCCGTATACCGACTTTACAGGCAACCAATTTTTTGAGTAGCATAAACTACTGAACGAATTTGGATTTAATTGAAAAGCCTGTACTTTTAATTCATTATCATAATCAGATTAAGTTATTGTAGAAAAATGTAGAAGAAGAAAAAAAAGCGCAGACTTCTTGAAGTGCTTGCTGAAAAATGTTATTACAGTTTATATGACTTTTTAAAGGATAAAATATTACGACATTAATAACATAAACATAGTTTGCACACGTCAAAATTACAAATAAATACAAATATAAAAAACAATCGCAATATTATTACACTGAAATCACGGAATTTAGATTCACTTATATGCAATAAACCAATTTAAAAACAGAAAATATTTTAATGTAGTTCCGAGCCACTGCTCTGTAAGAAGAACTGGCAAGCAACTCACAGGCTATGCTCTTTCATTTCGTTCAGTTCATCTTCACACCTTAGAAATGCTATACATATAAAAATTTACAGTACAAAAAAAACTGCATAAACCATCTAATGATAAACTTTCAAAGCAGTCAGGATGGAGGCCCTCCATAATAATATGCATTGTAAATATTTACAATATCAATGATCTTATAGTTTGTTAATTTTTGTGGGACTAAAGAAGAATGCTTACGTACTTATGTCTATCACAAAAGCTTTAATTTGTTCGCCCACTTTAGCGGAGTCTATTTTGAAAGATAACGTGAATATATGTACAGTAGATTTTACGTTTAGTCATGTTACATCTATGGATATAATTAAGACATTCAATACTCTTAGTGTTAAGAAAGCTGCAGACCTCTGGGGCAATTCCATCGTAGTTACCAAGCCTATCATTGTTTCGGTGGCGCACAGTTTGGCTCTAATATTTAATAAATGTGTAGATTGCGGCAAATTTCCCGATCTAATGAAAGAAAGTAAAATCATTCCATTATATAAATCAGGCAGTACAACAGACCCAACAAATTTTCGACCTATCTCAGTGTTGCCTACATTTAGTAAAATTTTTGAAAAACTTATTTACAATCAGATGTTAATATTTTTCAATAAAAATGGATTAATGCATTCGAAACAATTTGGATTCACTAAGGGTCGCTCTACAACCGATGCAGGTGTTGAGCTTTTAAAACATATATTTGATGCTTGGGAAAATTCTTTGGACGCTTTAGGTATTTTTTGCGATCTGTCCAAAGCTTTTGACTGTGTTCCTCATGAAGCATTGATAAAAAAATTAGAATATTACGGAATAAGAAACTCCGCATTGGATCTTCTCACTTCATATCTAAGTGATAGGATAAAAAGGGTTGAGGTTAATGGAAAGCGATCTCAGGGGTCTGTTGTAAAAATGGGGGTACCGCAGGGCTCGATTCTCGGTCCGTTTTTGTTTTTGATTTATATTAATGATTTGCCATATTTTATTAAAGAAAACCACGAGATAGTTTTGTTTGCTGATGATACATCATTATTGTTTAAGTTAAAACGAAATCAGAATTTAGACGAAGTAAACAGTGCGATCTCGAAGGTGGTGAACTGGTTTGACGTTAACAATTTGCTATTAAATGGGGCTAAAACGAAATGTATTAAATTCGTGATGCCTAACGTCAGACAGGCAAACTCTACTATTATGGTAAAGGAGGATGAGTTGACCCTTGTGGATACTACCAAGTTTTTAGGGATTACTTTAGACTCTAAGCTACAGTGGGGCCCACATATTGGTGAATTGTCGAGTAGACTTAGCTCTGCAGCATTCGCGGTAAAGAAAATTCGCCAATTAACAGACGTTGTAACAGCTAGGCTAGTTTATCATAGCTATTTCCATAGTGTTATGTCCTATGGTATTCTTCTGTGGGGTTGTGCCGCAGACATTCAAACTATCTTTGTGCTGCAGAAGAGGGCTATTCGAGCAATTTATAATCTCCCGTGTGGACATTCACTAAGGGAAAAGTTAAAAGAAATTGGTATTTTGACAGTGGCCGGTCAATTCATTTATGATAATCTGGTTTATGTACATAAGAATACTGATCAATTTAGTAAGAAAAGCTGTATACATAACCTAAACACAAGGAATAAGCATAAATTAGTTGTACCTGCCACTAGGCTCCAAAAGATAAACAAATCTTTTAAAGGTCAATGTGTACGATTCTACAATAAAATCCCAAGCAACATACAGCAATTGAGCCTAAATAAATTTAAATTAACCATAAAACACAAGCTGTCTTCAAAGGGATACTATTCTATTAAAGACTATATGGCAGATAAAAATGCTTGGGATTAAACTGCCGTTTCATACAGGCTATTCTAATATGAATGACTTGAAAAAATAAATATTTTTAAGGTTATGTTATATTGCATTGTATAGCTTCACAGACAAATGAAGATTGTAATTCTAGTACCAAACTAATGGACATATTTAAAAGAGCATAGCCTGTGAGTTTCTTGCCAGTTCTTCTTACAGAGCGGTGGCTCGGAACTGGCACTTAGATTTACTTACACTTAATTATTTTTTGTTTTTAAATTGTTTTTTTGCATGTAAGTGAATCTAAGCTTCGTGATTTAGTCTAATATTATTTCGATTGTATTTTTTTTTCATTTGTAATCATGACGTTTTCAAGTACTATGTATAATAGTTTATGAAATAAATAATTTTTTTACTTTTACTTTTACTTTTACGGACGGATGTGTAAAAGCGGCGATAGCCCAGTGAAGAGAACCATAGCCTTACGATTCAGAGCGTCTCGGGTTAAAACCCTGATGACCGTGAACCTATGACTTTTCCAAGTTATGTGCATATTTTATCCGTGCCTCGGAAAGCAGGTTAAGCCGTTGGTCTCAGCTGTCGTAAATATCTTAGGCAGTCGTTATTAAGAAGTGAGTGCCATCGAAGATCCTGAAAGCTAGCTTAACCATAGAATGATGTTTCCCTCTGGGTTGCGGAGGGCAGACGGCAGTCGCACATATAATAACTGAAATGCAGCTAAATCTGGTTAAACCAGTGAGCAGACCCTGAGTCCTCAGCTAAAATCTAGGGCAACCGGGATAATGCTACGATATGATGATGACGTACAGACGGACGTCCAACGCATCCATACTTTAAGAACTCGGCACCAGGCAGCGTCTTTCAGTTCTAATTCGGACTCGTATATTAAAATATTTCAGCCACTTCTCAAGACGGAGTTATGCTCTATGACTTACATAAATAAATATTTTCTAACAATTACACTAACTATTTAGTTCCAAGATAAGTATCATTAAGAACTTGTGTTATGGATACTAAATAACGGATAAACATATATAAATACTTTTTTTTTTGTAAAACTTACTTGATATACATAGGGAAGCACCCACACCAGAACAAATATCCTTGTTCATGCACACAAATACTTGTCCTGTGTGGGAATCGAACCTACGACCTTGGAGCGGAGAGCGGGTATACTCGTCACCACGCCATTTCGGTCGTCATGACTTGCCTTAAAGCAGCATATAGGCGCTACACTCAGGAAGTGTACATACTTCAAACAGTATATTCACTTACATACGCTTCGCCAGAGCTACACTCTGGAGGTGTGCATATTTCGCACATAATATTAAATCTAATATGTTTTCTGGTATCATAATTTAAAAAAAAAAACTATAGCCTATACTTTACTTATTTTACTTAGAGCCTTTGTTAATAATTATATTATCCCCGAAGGGGTAGGCAGAGGCTTGTGACTATTATTTATATTAGTATTAATGTATCCATCCTAATAAACATTCGTATGTATAATATTAGTTAAATTAATAAAAATTTACCTGTATTTTTTTGCTGACGCTACTAGTGACGAAGTTGCTCTAGTGGGCATAATTTATTATAACTCTACCGGGACTATGTATGTGCGTGTGATATACCTGCACTTAATTCTATTATGTGTATTTGTGTTTCTACCTATAGTTAAGCAAGTATACACAGGAAAAAAGCTTTCTAATTAGAAATGTCTATGTATGATGTGTGTTAAGCTAAGTATTCTAATCAGAAACGACAAGATTAATCATGATCATCATCATATCAGCCTTATAAAGTCCACTGCTAAACATTAGCCTTCCCAATAGATTACATTATATTGGTGGTATTGACCCGTAATGACCACGCTAGGCAGGCGGGTCGGTGATCGCAGTTCAAGCCAGTACGCAGGATGACGCTGCTGCCCATCATCCGGTAGATTTCTCTTCGTCGACTCTTACGACTCCCCGTGGGATGAGAGGGGTGGCCCTATTCTAGGCCAGCACCACATAGCAACACACAGTTGTCTAAAAAAATACATTAATAGATTTTATACTTGTAAATACGTACTTAACATACATAGTCAACAACCAGCACAGAACAAATATTTGTATTTTTTATTTGTTTATTTAACAATTTATGCACATACGGAACATACACAAATCTAGAAGTTATGAAAGACATATACAACGGCACTGCTTATCCCTAAAAGGAATTTCTTCCAGCAGACCGAAAAAAGGAAAAAACATATACAAAGTAGACACGTGCACAAACTACGTAACAAAACAAACTAAAATAAAACAACAATAAATAACTAAAATCAAACAATAACATATTGAAATTAAACAATTATATAAAAAGGTACAGCTGGCAGGCAGCAAGGAAGTGTTCCTTTATTGCCTTCTTAAAAATGGAAATACTTTTGGGAGTGCGAATAATGACCGGCAACGCATTCCACAATATTTATATTCATGCCCTCAAAGATATGTCCTGTGTAGGAATCTATCCCATAAGGGGGCACGGCACTCTCCTAGGACGGTACCACACGGCAAGAAAACTTTCTAATTATCAATTATTTATAAATACGCCTTTTAATTAGCGTTTCCGAGAAGCTGGCTATTTTTACTTAAGAGGTTAAACCGGCTTTAAAGTCAATGAATGTACGGTATACGTTTATAGCTCGTCTGGCCTCGACGACCGATATGGCGTAGTGGCGAGTATACCCGCACTCCACTCCTATGGTCGTGGGTTTGTTTCCCACACATGACAATTCTTACATCATTTCATATTCATCAACATGAATATTTCATTTTGTCTTGGGTGTTTTCCTTTGTTTATTAAGTATTAATTTATAACGAAATAATGCATTTTTATCTGTTAATTGTACTTACCTTTGAACTAAATAGTTGGTGTAATTGTCATATTTTTTTTATTATTAAAAATATTTATTATTGGTAATATTTATTGTTGGTAATATTTATTATTGATCATATTTATGACTTTCTGTTATTAGGTGGTCGGTAATGATCACTGAAGTAAAGCATAGTTGGATGGGTATTCATTTTTGTAGCATTTAATATCTGTCTTATTCATGTTTCGGAATACATACTTTCGGACCATATATATCATCTCTCTTTTTATTTGTTATTAATTCAATTCAATCATTTGTTCTGAACAATATACATTGTGTGGAACATTTCTTTATTACAAATTACATGCGAATACAAATTATTAAAGTTGTGTAATAATACAAATGATTATTCTAATTAATTAACAATAATTCACAATCAAAGTCTCATCAAATTACCTTTTTATAAAGTACAATTAAATTATTATTTATAAAGTATTTTGTATTACATTAAGTCAAATTTAGACAAAGAACCCATTTGCTTTTACTTCTTTATTATGGTACCGCTCATATTTCTTTCATTGTTGTTAAAAAAATATATGGAATTTCCATTTTGTGTAAATGTTTGACAAATCTAAATGATCATGTTGATCTTAAAGACAATAAAGTATATTTTTTTATTTCTTTTATTTTATTTTATTTCATCCATTTTGCTTTTACTTTCCTCTTTTCATTGATTATGATAACGCCTATATTATCTCTTTCATTATTGTTAAATTTTTTGTTGTATTTCCATTTTGTTTTTTGAAAAATTGACAAATATTTCGTTTTTTTTTAATAATAGCTTTGTGCGTCTAGCACATCTAGCCAGTGTCAAGTTAGTGATATATTAGTAATATATAGTTCATAGTAAATGAGAATGAGTGCTGATAAAGATGATAAATGGTAAATGAGATACCCTCCCCTAAGCCCCTTGAGTCCTCAGTAAAGATGTGGGACTATACTGAGATCTCACATGGACTCCTTGAGAGAATTTGAAAAGTGATGTTGCACTGTTTTGTTTGATTTACCAACACTCATGTATATTCACAAACACTAAACGGTTAATAATCCACCGTTATTACACATTAATGTTAGAAATATCACAAATTTTAGAAAATAAAACAAAACTGCAGACATGACGCTTCACTTTCCCGCCAAGAAGTAGGTACAAAAGATCTCGTTAGTTTGTTGACAATAAAGTTTTTTTTTCTTTTTTTTTTAGTTGTCCTATAATACTGTGCCTTAACACTGTAAGAGTTTGACTTTGGGATCAATAAATATAAACTAGTATTACGCATTAAAAAATAAATTGTTTAACTTTATTCAATGATATCATTCAAAATTAAAACACCGATATAGGGTACATAAATAACTCCTGGACATTGAGATGTATTATATAATATATTATTTATTGGATTGGAACCAGCAGTGTTATGTGAGCGTAACGCTTCTAGTCCCAAACATTAAAAAAAAAAACAACTACTTTTTTTAAATACATGCTTATGCACGTCGATGAATAAAAATATTTCGCATATTATAAGGTGAGAAGTGCAAGCAAACTAGCCTACAGCCATAGAAGAATATATGTTTGCCCGATAAAAGTATCCGTAACACAAGTTCTTAATGACAATTGTTTATAAAAAGTATTCGTAACACTAGTTCTTAATGCCAATTTATTTGAAAAAAGTATCCGTAACACAAATTCTTAGTGACAATTATTTATAATATGTATCCGTAACACAAGTTCTCAGTGACAATTATTTATAATATGTATCCGTAACACAAGTTCTTAAACAATTATTTATAAAAAGTATCCGTAACACAAGTTCTTAATGACAATTGTTTATAAAAAAGTATCCGTAGCACATGTTCTTAATGACAATTATTTATAAAATGTATCCGTAACACAAGTTCTCTATGACAATTATTTATAAAAAGTATCCGTAACACAAAATCTTAGTGACAATTATTTATAAAAAATATTCGTAACACCAGTTCTTAATGACGAATAATCATGTGTATATATTTTAAAAATAATTACATGATTATATGAAAGTGAGTAATAATTTACATATTATCTCAGTAGTTTATTTGCATTTTTATCTTAATGGACGTGACCGTCGGGTCAGGTAGAGTGAGCTGGGGAGAAATGGATCGTTTATTGTGAATTAATTAAGTAACTTTCATCGTTAATTAAATTTGAAATAACATAATGCTTTATTTTGACAGTTTATAGTGTAAATAAAATTTAAGCATTACATCTAGTCCTTTATAATAATTCGCTTAAGCAATCTTAATGAAGCGTTCGTGACCACGGACTATTACATTAAGCAGTAAGCTCAGTGAGTTATATTAGATGCGTAAAGCTTTGTATGTCCTCACTCCACAGATATCACACCACAGAGCGTTGATTTAGAAAGAGTGACAGTACTTAAAATACATCAAACATACACATTATTTCTATAAAAATAAATAGTGATATTTCATATACGAAACTATTTCCATTAAAATAAAAATCTATAGAAGCAATTATGCCCATAGTCCTTTTAAAGAAGAAAAATCCATTTTTATAAGTCTGAATGTCTTAAAACAACAGTATTCTTCGCAATGAAGACTATAGCTGTGTTATTGCTTTGCATTTGTGCAACTGTTTATTGTGAACAGATTAAACTCCCTAAATATAATGTATTAAACAATAAAGAATATAGCAAACGTCCTATAAAAATTGTTAATACAAGTGATGAAATAAAAGAAAATCATCAAAAAACAATGAATAACAGTATTGCATCAAGATCAAAAAGGGATCTGAATGATAATGATTCGCAAAAGATTCTGGGAAACGAAACAAAACGTCATGATGATAGTGTTAAAATAGATAAATTGCAAGATTCTTCTTTGAATATGTCATTACAAGAAGTAAGATTTGGAAAATCTTTGATTGATAAGGAACCATTGAAGAATAATGAAACAAGTGATGAGACAATAGATATAGATCACAACAATACTACTGAAACGAGTGATGAAGATTATAGTGATATTGATTATGCTACAGACATTAAGAGAGTATCGGTAATAGCTGGTAAGGTATATCAAATACAAAGAAAGGTACTTTTTAGAGCAGGATGCTTGACTGGTACAGTAAGAGCCTTTGATGGTAGTTGTCAACCTATCGAAGAATAGGATCGAGGTTTAAGATTGGACTTATCCCCAAACAAGTAAAGACTCATAAGCTAACAAATAATGTTTGACTACTGATTTAAATTACCTTTTCAATTCAGTAGTAAATCATTTTCCTAATTGATCAATCTTAAAAATTTCCCGTTCCTTGGTGGTTGGTTACGATCACCATTGTAAATTATAGAGTTTACCGAAGTTCTTGGATGATTCATGCTTTCGTTGCATTTATTATCAGTCTTATTTATGTGTCAGCCACATTTTTCGGCCCTTGGCCCCTGAAACCTATGTATCTTTGTTTATAATTAAATTTTAATGGATCATATTTAACGTGTCTTCAAAATTAATAAATTGCCAACCTAACCTAACCTTTTTGTGCATCAAAAATACTGATTGAGCACCTAATCACCTCATTAGATGCTCACTCAGTATTTTTGATGATCAAAAAAGCTTTTTTTAGAGGTTTAGTTTATTATATTCCAATTTTAATTACATAAAGTCAAATTCTGACAAAGAATCAATTTTGCTTTTATTTCTCTCTTTCTCTTGATTATGATAACGCCTATATCTCTTTCATAACTGTTAACTTCTTTATTGGTTTTCCATTTTGTTTTTTAAAATTTGAAGAAGCTAAACGATCTTGTTTTAAAGATAATAAAGTATTATACTTATTATACTATTTTTTTGTTGTTTCGGATTATACACTAGAAATTAAATTGTTTAATTTTATGGTTTTAACTAATTTTGATGTATTTGATTCCATGTTGTGTTTGTGTAATTTTTTATTCAATGGTTATTTTGTTTATTTGTTGTAAATGTTTTTTAGTGGTTGGAGAAGAGCTGAAAATTGAGCTCAGTGGTTGCCTGCCATTGGAGAATTTGACGAATGTAGGCTGTTAATGATGATGATTTAATGTTATCATTATATACCAAAATTCATCATCATCATCATATCAGCCATTTGAAGTCCACTGCTGGACATAGGCCTCCCCAATTGCTTTCCAAGTAGATCGATTCTTTGCCGCCTGCATCCACCAAAATTAGTACAACGATATAGAATACATAAATAGATATGCCTGGACACCTCATAATTGACGACCGATATGGCGTGGAGGTCAATAGAGGTCGTGGGTTCGATTCCCGCACAGGACAAATCTTTGTGTGCATGAACATGAATATTTGTTCTGGTCTGGGTGTTCTCCTATGTATCTTAAGTATGTATTTACAAAATAAAAAGTATTTATTTATGTTTATCCGTTATTTAGTATCTATAACACAAGTTCTTAATCATATTAATCTTGGAACTAAATAATTGGTGTGATTGTAAGAGAATATTTATTTATTTATTATAACGCTTCTAGCCCTAAACTGACATTTAACTTACACATTAACTTTTTTTCTACATACTAATATTTGTCCCGTGTGAGAATCGAAACCACGACCTCAGGGGGCCTACTCTAATTCAACGAAAAACAGAGTTTCGGACGAAACTTTGCACGTTTCTTACTCTAATTCCATTCGTTCGCGAAGTTTCGTCCGAACGAAAACCATATGACAGAACTTTTTTCTAAACCTACTCTAATTCGCCGAACTTTGAAGCAAATTAGAATTTGACAGTTCTTTGTTCGGATTTTTAACCTCAAATTGACGAAACCAAAAGTGTAACTTTTTGATTTTCGGATTTGCCTTTTTATTTTAAAATTAAATTGAAAAGGCGGCTAGACATATTATGTTGATTCCATCAGCCGTACCCATAACACAAGTTCTTAATGACAATTAATTATTTGTATAGATTTTTAAAATGACATGTGTTTATGGAACTGAGTAATAATTTACATGTTATCTTAGTAGTTTAATTTACATTTTTATCTTAATGTATGTGACCTGTGGGTCAGGTAGAGTGAGCTAGGGAAAAATGGATCGTTTATTGTGAATATAATTAACTTTCATCATTAATTAAACTGAAAATTAAATTATGCGTTATGACCTTTTCATAAAGTTCTGTATTGTATTTCACTTGATACATATATAATTACACATTGTGTCGTGTGGTATTATCCTAGAATAGTGCCACCCATTTTCATCTCATGGCGAGTCGTGAGAGTCGACGAAGAGTAATCCCACCGGATCATAGGCGGCAGCGTCATTCTGCGTACTGGCGTGATATGCGATCATCCACCCGTCTGTCCAGCGTGGTTATTATGAGTACATACCCCCAATAGAGTGTAATCTAATCCTGAGGCTAATGTTCAGCAGTGGACTTATACGGCCTTTTTTATTTTTTTGTTTTACGTCGGTAACAAAATGCGTTTACGCACTACCTTCCGGTCAAAGGGGGACCGAAAGGGGGTGTGGGACTCACCACCGGCAGACGCGACTGCCAGCAGTAATACCCACTAAAAATCTTCCGACGACGCCCGCCGCTTGTTGAGAAAGAGTCGGGGGCCAGTACCTGGGTTGCAGCTTCTGACACCCCGCCTGCGGCCAACGTCCTCCGGACCAAACCGGGAGGACCTCCTCAGAGAGGCGCAGTGGATGCACCCCTCCTACCTCCTTGTGCGACCATAGCGTGTGTGGCCGACTTCTCGGAGGGTCTGTCGTTAGACAGCAAGGGCCCCCTGCCCCCACTGCCTAAGACCCTCCTGGCGCTGCTTGACGGGCCCTCCTGGCCCGCCCGCTGCGCCCTCCACAGGTCCCTCTTAGTTTTTCCCCCGGTAGTCAGTACTAAGGGCACCCAGAGTCGTCGGTCTCTGGGTGTTACCTTTTCCCTGGCGCCTCCTGCGCCCTACCGGGAGGTACTCAGCCCCCCACCACGACAAGGTGGAGACCAGTCGGGGAGGGGACTTATACGGCCTGATATAATCATATACGTACATACAATCACGCCTGCTTCCCTGTAGGGAAAGGAAGATGCATTTTTTACACCCATATGTCTTCAATTTAAAGTTGATCCCACGTATGTGGAGAGTCTATTGAGTAGTAATAGAGAGCGGCGATAGCCCAGTGGCGAGAACCCTTGCCTTTAAATTCAGAGGGTCTCGGGTTCAAGCCCTGGTGGCCCGCACTTTTGACTTTTCGAAGTTATGTGCGTAATTATCGCTTGCTCCGTGCCTCGGAAAGCACGTTAAGCCGTTGGTGCCGGCTGTCATGAACATCTAAGGCAGTCGTTATTAGGAAGTCAGTGCCTTCTAACAGACTGGCAGCTGGTTTTACCATAGAATGATGTTTCCCTCTGGGTTGTGGAGGTCAGACGGCAGTCGCTCCACGTAATGACTGAAATTTAGTCAAATCTGGTTGAACCCGTGAGCAGACCCTGGGCCCTATGCTTAAGTCTAGGGCAACCGGGATAATGCTAGGATATGATGATGTGGCGAGTCTATTGCCGCTTACCGGGAAATTTTATATTTACCACAGCTTCGTCAGTTGGTGATCGGCAGCTGCACCTCATGCAGGTGAGGTAGGCTTAGGCTTCTAAATCCTTGGTAAAATTACTTGTTGTTTAATTGTTGTAATGTTGAAGTTTACTTTTTTTTACATAATTTCGCATGAGAATTGTTGTTTTGGGGTATGACAAGATTTATTAAACTTCCCACCTATTGTCTTCGACCGATTTTTAAATCACTAAAGGCCTGGCATTAAATAAAATGACATTTTTAATATTATTCTTCGTAACCGCTAGAAAATTATACCAGATACTATAAAGCTATCTACTTACTTTATTACCTTACAAAAATAAACAACGTTAAACCTAAAAACCTATTTGGTTTGGTTATTTGTTACGATCGTACTGCGACATAATGTATGCGCAAGACATTATAGTTTCTGACGCACGGCATATGTCTAGTGGAAAGGGTAGGCAGACGCATATTATACGCCTACACTTCGTCAATTAGATAGTTGGTCCCACATAATAGGTGGCGAGCCTATTGCCGCTTACCGGGCACTATTATGATTACCAGAGCCTAGTCCGTTGATCGGCAAGTGCACCACTTGCTGGTGAGGTTGGCCTGAGTTCCTATACTCAAAAAAAAAAAAAGTAATTATGCCCATGGTCCTTTTAGAAGAATAAAATCTATTTTAATACGTCTACTTGTCTTAAAACATCAGTATTCTTCGCAATGAAGACTATAGCTGTGTTATTGTTTTGCATTTGTGCAACTGTTTATTGTGAACAGTTTAAGCTCCCTAAATATAATGTATTATACAATAAAGAAAATAGCAAACGTCCTATAAAAATTGTTGATACAAGTGAAGAAATAAAAGAAAATTATCAAAAATTAATAAACAACGGTATTGCATCAAGATCAAAAAGGGATCTGATTGATAATGATTTGCAGAATATTCTGGGAAACCAAACTAAAAGTCACGATGACAGTGTTCACATAGATAAATTGCAAAATTCTACTATAGATATGTCATCACAACAAGCGAAAATTAACAAAACTTCTATAGATAGGGAACCGGTGAAGAATAATGATAGAATAGATACAGATGAAAAGAGTACCACTGAAACCAGCGCTAAAAATTGTAATGATATTGATAATGTTGCAGAGTGTCGGAGAGAACTAGCTAGTACGGCATATCCAATACATAGAAGGGTTCTTTTTAGAGCAGGATGCTTGACTGGTACCGTAAGAGCCTTTGATGGTAGTTGTCAACCTATCGAAGAATAGGATTGAAGGTAGGATTAGATTGAAGCAGGGGTAGGAAAGTCCAATAGTCAGAGCAATGACATTGTTTGAGTGGCGCCATCTTTTAACGTTTTTCCTCACTATTGCGTAAAAATATTTTTAAAGACTATCGCTAGATGGCGCTTTCTCCAAAAGCAGCAGAGATTAATAATCGATTAAATTAAATTTTAGCTAAACGTTATAATTAAAACTTAAAACTTGTTGCTTGGTACAATTTATAAACATATTTAACTTTAGAAATTTACGTGATATTATTTTACCATTTAATTCTTTATTTATTTTAAACTCATGTTCAATTACCTACTCGATTAACTCGATTTTAATCGATCTTTGGACCTGTCATGTCATTGTCATTTTTCATTGCATATGGCCGCTTGTTGTCTACTCGTACGCACTTAGAAAATATTGTCGTAAATTTTGACTTGCTTAATTTTTAAGCATGCAAAACATTGGAATCAGAGTGATTTGATTTCATAAATTTTGTGCATGCTCAAATCACTCTGATTCCAATGTTTTGCATGCTTAAAATTTAAGTAAGCTGATACCTATCTATAGAATGCATAGGTATGTATATTTGTCAAAAGTTGCGGAACAACACTTCCAGAGGGCACTAGGTTCAAACCGATTGGCAAAAAAAAACCGGGAGATGGCTCTCTATTACCTAGTTATTATATTTCTCTATGGATTGAAGTTTCATTGCTAACAAATAATGATTTACTACCGAATTAAATAGGTAATTTAAATTTGGAGTTAATCAGTTTCGTAATTAATTAAACGTATGCCTACATACATTTTTTTTTATATGAATTGTCGGAAGAATAATATTTGTCAAATAAATCACTACTTTTAAATAAAATAGCGATTTTGCTTAAAGGAAATAAAGTATAAATTTACTTCATTAATGCTATCTTCTATTATCCTTGTATATTTGAATGAATATTAAATCTATTTACCGTTTAACTGATTTATTTGTTATTTAAACACAATCAATCAACCTCTGTTATCATATCATTAAGGTTGACACGTTTTATTAACCCTTGATCCTTCATAGAGGCATGCCATCCTTTCTCTCCCACTTATCTCAAAGAAAACAGTCTGGACAGACGCGAATCTTTACCGAAATGAGGCCGATACTAGTATTAATTCTGTGTTCATTTACTTCTTCTGAATGTGGACTTTTGAAGAACCTCACAACAAATTTTACCACAAAACTTCATGGGCTCAGTGAAGATATACATAATGTTGACTTTCACAAAAATAATTCAGTAAACGAAGAAAATGGAACCCATATTTTGACAAAAATATTTGACGATTTGGGTGAGACAGTTCAGAAAATGGCTACCAAAATAGATGACGTTATAAAGTTTAATGTAAGTAAAAATTATTCAAAATTAACTCTTAGCCTTAAACCTGACATTCATGATGAACATAAAACAAAAGAAAAAAGTACGGAATCAAATAAAGAAAACAATTCGAACTATCCAAATGAAATAGAAGATTTAGACAAAAATGGTCACAAGAATCAAACGAATAAAGTTGCAAAAGGCAAAGCAAATAATGAACAGATACAGTACCCAAGCCCTGACCCTTCTCCAGTTCCTAATGAAGTGAATAACTGTAAAGAAGGTGATGACTGCTTAACTTCTGACATGATAAGGATAGCTAAAGAAGAAGTCGAAAGACATACTCAAGTGTTGTTTGAAGTTGGATGTATTTCTGGATATATGAGGGCTTTAGATAATACTTGTCAACCAGTTGAAGAATAGCTGTTACTTTTTTATATGATTTCTGTTGGGCTTAAATTGAATTTAAATTACTTAATTCCATCTCAAGTTAAAACAGCT
Organism: Musotima nitidalis; assembly: GCA_949126915.1. Lineage (NCBI taxonomy): Eukaryota > Metazoa > Arthropoda > Insecta > Lepidoptera > Crambidae > Musotima > Musotima nitidalis. The sequence continues at coordinate 11,833,346 of OX421435.1, read as the reverse complement.
ATATAAAGCAGAGCAGATAGATGAAACCACTAAGTGAATTCCACATGGTTGCATAAGCTAAGACAGAACAGGAATAAGACTTCATGATTTTGTTTGAATTGTTCTGCGGAATTATATGAATATATTCGTATTAGGCGAAGTCAAGACAACAAAAAACCATTGCCTAAAGGCATAATTTTTTATTCTGTTATTTTATTGCAATTGTAGTGTTGTATTTTATACAAAAAGCTAGATGAAATATTTTTATATTGAGATAGAGGTGAACTGGCGCATTGTATATGAGGGACAACTTTGTGTTTTTTATACGTAAGCTATAATTAGTACAAATCAAAGACATTTTAGCGTGATTATTCAAAAGAGATATTTTTCTCGTGACTTTATTGCATAACATATTATTTTGAAGGTTATATATTAGGGATCTGTCGCTATTCTTTAAGTTATAGTATAGCAAATTTTATGTTTTAGTATGACATTTAATTGCAAAACTCATGTACATAATGTACATTCAAATAAGTTAGAAAATAGTACCAAATGGTGTATTTAATTCAGTAGTTTGATCTGTTTAAAATAAAAATAAAATTATGATATGTCTCTATTATTTCAACTCGCTAACCCGTAACTTTATTTTTTATTATGTGTTATAAAGGTGTAGGTGATATCAATGTAATTTCATACTTTTTTCTTTTAAATAACGGCTTCGTGCGTTAAGCACATTTAGCCAGTGTTAAGTAAGAGATAATAATATAATTAATAACATATAAATCATAGTTAATGAGAATGAGTGGTGATGAAGAAGATAAATGGTAAATGAGATGCCCTCCCCCTAAACCCCATGAGTCCTTAGTAAAAATATGGGACTATACTTCTCAGTACTCAAATTCTTTCAAGAAGTCTATGTGAGATCTCTCTCACATAGACTTCTTGAAAGAATTTGAAAGTGATGTTGCACTGTTTTGTTTTATTTACCTAAACACATGAACGGTCACCATCATTTTACAGTTAATAATCCACCGTTATTACACATTAATATTCGAAATAGCACAAATTTTAGAAAATGAAACAAAACTGCAGACATTGCACTTCACTTTCCCGCCAAGAAGTCTCAAAGTAAGAATTAGCGTGGTAAACCAAATGATTTTTTAAATTATTTTTTCCGAAAAAGAAGGTTCTCACTAATAAGGTAAACCTTCTATAGAAAAAACGGGGCTCCCCGTTGAATTAGGCGGGAGTTTAACTCAGAAATAATTGCACAAAGCCTCTTTGCTCAAAGGGTAATTTTATTTTAAGCTTTTGTGTTGTGCCATTACAATAATCAACATTTAAACTTATTTACGAAATCACTAGTGGTTCGTCCGCGACTTTGTCTGCGTGAAATTCGATTATATCGCGCATCTTGTTTAAGTGACATTACATATCATTTATATATCAGTTTAAAAAATGAATGCTTCCATACTAAAAAAATTGCATTTAAAAGTAGCCTATATCCTTACACAGGCTTCTAGACTATCTATGTACTTTAAATTAATCTAAATTGCTTTCGTAAATTTGTCGTGAAAATGAGGTAGATAAGTCAAACCAAGAAGTCTTTTTACTTTAAAGACGTCAAATCTATGGAATACTTTTTTTACTTAAAAGAATTTTAAAGTCATCCAAATTATTTAATTCTTAATTTTCACTTATGACCGCTTTGAAGATATCAAAACTGTTGAATATTTTATTTATTATGAAAACTGTAAAGGCTTCGAAACTACAGATAAAATAAAATGAATACCTTTTTTTCACTCATAGGTACATAGAGACATCAAAACGATTGAAAAAAAATTTTTTTTTATTATGATAAGATAACAACTAAATTTTGCAAAAGTAACTTTAATTGGGACTTCTTGACGGAAAAGTGAAGCGCATTGTCTGCAGATTTGTTTTATTCTCTTAAATTTGTGATATTTCGAATGTGAAATAACGGTGGATTATTAACCGTTAAGTGTTTATTTATTTATTTTTTTTGGCCAACCAACAATTGTTTACACTTATACATACATGATAGAATAATATTTTTTTAAATCTAGGGTTAGTGTAACAATTTCTTACAGGTTAGCACCGCATGCCCCATAATAGTAAGAACTTACAAACTAAAAGTGACAATTAAAATTTAGTGAAAAGACAAAAAGAAATGATTTAAAAGGAAAAAAAAAAATACTAAAAATTAACATTAAAATTGGTATGAAGAGGAAATAAAACTTAAATATTACAAGACATTACAGAGTTACATTATTTGAATTATAATTATAATTTAAATTTAAATTAAACATTATTACTGGTTATTCTGTGGAACTTGCCAAATGAGTCAAAATGCACGTCAACAAGGTCACTGTAGCTATTTAACAGTGTTTGTGAACATACATGAGTGTTGGTAACTGAAACAAGACAGTGCAACATCACTTTTCAAATTTGAGATCTCAGTATAGTCTCACGTCTTTACTAAGGACTCAAGGGGTTTACGGGGAGGGCATCTCATTTATCATCTTTATCACCACTCATTCTCATTTACTATAATGTATATGTTATTATAGTCCATTTCACCTATGATGAGTTCTGTGACAGATCGGTTTTTGACACTTGTAGAGATGTCCTTGAATGAAATCGTATCTAATATTTCCGATAATCGATAGTAATTTATAAGGAAATAAAATCGATTTAAATAAACCAAAACTTGTTAGTAATAAACAATTATTGTTGGTGTATATGTATTATATTGAAAGTTTATTGTGCATAAATACATAAACGGTATATTTTGCACAGTTTTATTAAGGTAAAATACAACAGAATTTTAAAAGACTTCATTCTTTGGTCACTTTCTGAAAAATCACTGTCAGAATCTCTTGAAGAGTCGCTATCACTCAAAAGTATTATCAGTTCGTCTTTCCACCTATCTATTCTGACGTACCGCTCCCTGTCCTCTAGTATAATCTCTGCAGTTTCGAGCGATGGTCGAGCGATCACAAGATGACCGCCGATTATGTGATTTCACAGCCCTATGCTCTTTCTACGTTCCGTTCCACGGCCAAGAATTGCATAGGTATTTTATTTATGTGCTTTTTTATTTTAAAATTCATTAAATTAAACTAAGCGAGACTGTTTCTGTTGTATAAGTTTAAGGTATTTAATTTTTACATTTTTCTTAATAACGTCACCATAAAATAAAAATATTATACAGTAAAATTGTTTTTGTTTTTCAAACAAAAAACGCATAGTTCGGAACACGATGAAGTGTCACAGAAATCATCCAAGGTGAAATGGACTATAATATATCTCTTACTTGACACTAGCTAAATGTGCTACTCGCACAAAGCCATTATTTAAACGAAAAAAAAGAACTTTAGTTGGATATAATTATTTTTGCTTTCTTTTAGAGTATAAAAAAGAGAAAACTGTTTCTGAGTTTTTTTTTGAATCTAGAATAGTTTATTATAAGAAGTCATCTACAGTGTGAATGTATAGCTCAAAGAACAGAAGCGCTATGTGCAACTAAGATATTTGTTGAGAAGTTGCAGTACAGCTGCACTATAAGTTATTCTCAATGCTGGGGATTATTGCGTTTGGTGTATTTTATGAGAGTTTGGAGGTATGGAAAGTTGGACTATTGAAATTACTGTTCCGATCAATTGACAAAGTTAGTAGGTAGTCCTGTTCTTTTAGCATCAGTTTAATACGACAACGACCATTCGTATTTGGTAGTTATTATATTACACAGTTCAAATGGCCATGACCCTATATTATTTGGAAGTTAGTATTATAACAAAGCGCTCGTGGCTCCGCGGTGCTCGGTGGTCACTGAAGTAAAGCAGAGTTTGCAGAGGTCAGTCCTTGGATGGGTGACCGTTGGTGTGGCATTTGATATCGAGCGCTTCCGTGCTTCAGAAGGCACGTTAAGCCGTTGGTCCCGGTTATCACTAAATGTGGTAGTCGTTTAGCCATGTAAGAGGCCTTAATGGGCGGCTTGAAAAATTCTAACAGCAGGACGCCATACACCTGCCTCCGCCAATCCGCACTGGGTCAGCATGGTGGAATATGACCCAATACCCTCGCACCTTGGTATGTGAGAGGAGGCTCGTGCTCAGTAGTGGGACGTGAATGGGCTGAATTGATGATAATAACAACACATACATTCCCTTAAAGGGGTAGGCAGAGGTGTATTATACGCCCACACTTCGCCAATTATATAATCCCACGTAATAGGTGGCGAGCCTATTGCCGCTTACCGAGCACTGTCATATTGGCCAGAGCCTCGTCCGTTGGTCGGCAGGTGCACCACTTGCAGGCGAGGTTGGCTTAGGCTCCTTAGGTCTTGGCTTCCTTCTGCGAAGTGGTGATGTCGCAGAAGGAGGCCGCGGAGGATTCGCTCTCTCTCCGGCTACGCCGTTGGCGCAGCGGGCGGGCCAGAAGGGCCCGTCAGACAGCGCCCGGGGGGTCTTAGGCGGCGGGGGCAGGGGGCCCCTTCCGTCTCGCCATAGACCCCCCCCCCCCCGAAGTCGGCCAGTTACGCCATGGCCGCAAATAGAGGTAGGGGGGGCGCTGCACATTGCGCCTCCCTGAGGAGGTCTCCCCGGTTCTGATCCGGGGGACGTTGGCCGCGGGCGGGGTACCAGAAGCTACAAACCCAGGCACTGGTGCCTCGCCCCTTTTCAACAGCGGTGGGCGTCGTCTGAAGTTTTTTAGTGGGTAGGACTGCGGTGGTCGCGTCTGCCGCAGTGAGCCCCACACCCCCTCCCGGTCTTCCCCTTTTGGCCGGGAGACAGTGCGTAAGCAGCATTTTTTTACAGACGATAATAAAAAAAAAAGGCTCCTTAGGTCTTGGTATATACCCTATATTATTTTGATATGTCACATTAAAAATTACTGAGTCAAATCCTCAGGTTGTATAATATTATTTTACTCTTTTTCCGAATGGATAATCATCAAATAACAATTTCTCGCTGGTCTGTTAGACTTTTTACAGACTAAAAGCCATGCTATTCTTTCTTAAGTCTTCTTAAACGTGGTAACCTTTGCGAACATTCCCACAAAACATAATTTTCCCCGAAGCTGCTCTGTTTGAGGGCGAAGCACGTAACGTGATTACATTATCAGGGTATAGTTGAGTGGTATTTAAGAAAACCCTAACTTTTTCAATGATAATCAATCGATGCAGTCCAGAAAGGTAAGAGCGGTTCATACTGCGAAAAATGCACTGTAATAAGACTCATGACTGCCTGCAATAATGCCAAACCACGCTCGGCTTCAAAAACTCCCTCTTTCCTGAAGTCTGTTAAAATGCATACATCTTGGACCACACTCCACTAGGGATGATGGTTGAAGAACAACACTTAGTAATTAGTGAAAACATTAATTATAATTACTGACAAGCGGGACGACTGGCGTGGGTAAGTACCATCTAGGGGCAGGGGGAGGTTGAGGACCTTACAGACTTTGTTTGCAGAGCATATCATAACGTAACTCTACAGGTATTACTGTGCACAGGTGTACTTTGAGGATACCTAGGTAACGAACCTAGAAAATTAAAATACTTCGCTCGTAACTCAACGTTTGGTGGTTGGTTCGTTTGCAGAAAGAAAGCACAGTTTACAGAAGTTAGTCCTTCGGATGTTGAACTGTATCAGGTAGGTAGTCGCTATAGTTTCGCACTACCCCCCGCTCCCGCCGTACTTCGATTGAGACCCGACAATGTGCTACTGCGGTCGGATTAAATAATCATTGATGTCATATATGTTTAGGTACTTAGTGTCTAGTTTTACAAATAAAAAGATAAATTATAAGAAGATTTTTGTTTATTTTTTATTTATCTTTGTATTTATTTATGTATATAAGTAGGTTTATATATCTGATATGTATCTTATATCATATTTTTGTATATGTATATGTGTAATATTATCATATTGTAATGTGTTATTAATGCCCGCTAACTATCTCTCCCACTTCAGTTAAGGTTGACTGGAAGAGATTTCTTTTAGAAATAAGTCCACCTTTGTACATCGTCTTTTTCACATAAGGCTTATTTTATTATTGTTTTTTTTGTGCAATAAAGAATATATATAAATAAGATAAAAGAGGAAGAAGGAGCCACCACGTAAACATAGTTGACCAACTCCCAGATCCTGTTGCGTCGAAACTGTGATTCTATTAAACTAGTTGGTATTCGAAGAGTGCTCATCCGAGGGAAACTTGTTATAAGGAACCGGCAGTAACTTCGGGGGAAGTGGTTAAGATCAGAACCTTGGGTTTACATTTGACAAACTATAGATAGAGAAATTATTATACACGACAATAACAGTCACACAAAAAAACGTTTGCAAAAGAAACGTAATGAAATTGGCGACCTTATCGCTTAACGAGATTTCTTCCAGGCTATCTTAGGATGTAGAGTGATCAAATTATAAGACGACCGATGGTAGCGAGTATACACGCACACTGCTCCTAAGGTCGTGGGTTCGATTACCAAACAACACAAATATTTGAGTGCAGAAACATTAATATTTGTTTTGTTCTGGGTGTTTTCGTATGTATATTAAGTATGTATTTACAAAAAAAAAATGGTTGCCTGTAAAGTCGTTTTTACGGGCGAAGATTTTACGTGACAACGTCTTTTTCTCGGTAGAATATTTATTGATATGAATATAATTAAATTGCACAATAGGAACAAGGAATTGAATGAAAATAAGAATTGCACAAATTTTAACTATAGAAATATATTTTGTTTACTAAAACATTGTACACTAGTGCTGCGCGCGCGGCAGACCGATCATAGTTGAGTGGGAGAGAGACGCAAGGCATTCGCCGGGCCTCTCTCTCGTTCGGTGACTCATCGTAACGTTACCGAGCGTTACACTTTTTCATAAGTGACTCCCAGCCGCAACCTAATTTAAGACGTTGTCACGTCAAAAGTATTTATATAAATAAGAACTTGTACATAAATACTTTTTTCTTTTGTAAATATATACTTAATATAGATAGGAAACACCCAGACCAGAACAAATATTCATGTTTATATACACAAACATTTGTCCTGTATGGGAATCGAGCCCACGACCTCAGGAGTGAAGTGCGGGTATACTGAACTATACTGGCCACCACGCCATATCGGTCGTCGTAATAATAATAATTATTATTTTCTAACAATTATACCATATATATTGATACAAGATAAGTAACATTAGGAACTTGTGTTATGATATTTAATAATTGATTTTTTATTTGTGCTGGTGCAACGAAAGACTCACACTGTATATATGTAGGTATGTATACATATATACAGTGTGAGTCTTTCGTTGCACCAGCACAAATAAAAAAATCTTATAAAGAACTTATTCTAGCTACAGAAAATATGAAAAAAAAATCTTTAGGTAAATTTAAATTTTTTATTGGTGATTTTTTTATGTTCAACGCGACCATACTTACGATAGAAGTCTATATATACTTTTGAAGTTTGTGATAAATTTCAATGAAACTTACGTCAAATCAAAGGTAATTAATTAGTCTATCCATCATTTTGTTGAACTGCTGAATAGTTTTAATATAAATTAATTCAGCATTTCATATTTTCATATTTTCATTTCACCGGTTTCGGCCGAGACGGCCAGTCACCGGTCGCTTGCCTGTTCAGTACACTAACTATAGGTGCGTACCTCGGTGATTTGCACATCGGCTGACTGGAGGAGTTGGCTAGTTGTGCCCCGTGGCTTTTACTTTGTCTTTTAATGCATTTTGATATTTTTAATTTATTACTTTTTATTGTTAGTTTTTTACGAAACCTGCAACTACAAAATTGCAACAACTCATCGGCTAGTATTGATATTGTAATTAAGTCGACAACACTGATGCCCGGTAAAACTTGAAAGAGTTTATGTTGGCATCTTACTGCATAAAATTATAAATACTTTTTATATGAAATAAATAAATAAATAAATATAAAAAAATTAAATTTACTCGAAGATTATTTATTTAATTTAATTATTTATTATTTTTTTCTGTAACTAGAATAAGTTCTTTTTCAAGAAAATTTTTTTTGTGCACCAACGAAAGACTTACACTGAATTTTTTTTTTTCTAATATTGCGGGGGAACCACACACGCCAAGATATCTGTCAAAGTGTCTCTAATCCAGATTTTTCCTACCCCAACGGCCGTCAGTTCGACGTGATATGTGCCCTGTCCATTGCCACTTCAGTCGGTTTACCTAATGTTTGCTATGTAACATAAATACACTTGGCCATCTCGCAGAGCGCTTTTAGCTCTAAACTAAGCAGAACTTATACTTTGAGTGGTAACTGATCATCATCAGCATTACGAAGTCAAAGCCAAAATTATTTATTTAAGTTTGACGCTATTGATACCGCTCTTATGAAAGTCAAATTTAAGAACTAAAAAACTAGCGCGCCCATTCGCTGCGGGCGGAAGTTTGATCGTAAAAGAAAGGGCAGAAAATCTTCAAGGTAATTTTTTTCTCCCACAAGTAACAAGAAAAAGTACATAATATTAAAACAATAATTTTTTCACAAAAACTTGTGTTTTGCAGTAGCACTAGATTTAAAAGAAAGTTATAAATACTATGAATCATCATTATGACGAATATGTCATGACTGAGTTTCAAATCTGGTTAGACCAGTGAGCAGACCCTGCACCCTAAGCGTAAGTCTAAGACACGACCGGAATCATGCTAGGATGATGGTGATCACCATCAGCAATACTAAGTGTGATAACAGTGTTTTCTTTTAGAAAAGGGTTTTTATGACATGAATGAATCTATTGATAATGGCAATGTGAGTTAAATGTTTAATATATTGTTTTTATTTCTATTGTATGTGACATTTAATTGTGAATTATTGTTAATTAATTAGAATAATCTTCCTTTTTTTTGTGCCACTTTAATAATTTGACATTTGTATTCGCATGTAATTTGTATAATAAAATTGTTCCACACAATGTATATTGTTCAGAATAAATTATTGAAATTGAAATTGAACAGACATAAAGAACATACAATTCTGATAGTAGTAAAAAAATACCAAATAATTACCTAAATTAAGTATACTTACTCATAAAATTAAGTTACCAATAATGGTTATATTTTGATTAAGGACATTGATGTTGTGAACTATTTAATCTTTATGTAAAATTGTAAAAAAAGGACCGTGCCCAACAGGGTCCATAATTGTAACTTGTGTTGATGTTCTTACATCTTACTTATGTAAAACATTATGGAGTGCAATAAACATTGAATTGAATTGAACTTAATTAAATAGGAGGCTCGGAATTGATCAACGGTGAAGACAATCGGGGAGGCCTATCTACAGCTGCAGACTTCTTATGTCTGAGATATTAATGCTTGATTGCATTATACAGAGCAGGCTTTCTGTGCCTTCCTATTTGCTAGCTTCGGGCTACCGAGATAAAGTTAAGTAGAAATGACTTTGTTTTTCTTTATAAAGCTGATAATACTGTCGTTAAACCTATTTTATTATAATAGCATTCTTACTATTTGAAAGATAATTTTATGCACATTTATTTAATAAAAAATATGTAAGCTGTTGTTGAAAAAAAAAATTTTTAGGCAGGCCGTTTAGGCGTTCTTAGCTCGATAGGTGGGTGGAGAGGACAAAGTATTATATATTAAATTAAAAAAAAAACATGTGAGACCGTCTCTTGCCTTCATTCATTCATATAAATTATATTATATTTAAATAATATTGTAGATTAATAATTAAAAAGATAGAATATTGTATTTATTATAAACATTGCTATGCTATCGCATTAGGTTAAGACACCTGTAATGGTAGCATAAGATTATAAATAAATAAATAAATATATAAATAAATAAAGCCTTCGAAAGACAGGCATTGTTTTCCGAAGGCAGAGGCATTTACAAAGGGGCGCTACAGGAACACCAGCGCTGCTGTATCAGCAGATGCAGCAGCATTACGCTGATGTATCGCCCTTTTGACAGGTTGCACACATATTTCATATTTTAGTATTTGTTTAATGTTATTTGTGTTGTTATATTGTATTTTGTTACCATTGTATGATATTGTGTGTGTTGCTTAGTCAATAAAAAATATTCTATTCTATTCTATTCTATTCTATTTCATAAGCCCACATTTCGCCAATTTTATTCCACTATCCCCTCTCCACTACCACTATTTACTCCCTTTTTAATATATACCATATTAACACATAAAAAAGCGTCTTTACACCAGTTTTTCAAAAAGACCACCGCGACAAGAATTAGGGCTCTCATCTAGTCTTTTCTACAAAATATAAATACAAAATATTTTATTTTTTCAAACGGTTTCTGTTTACAATTTATTTATAGTATGTGAAGACTCCTTTTCAGCATAAAATGCCCGTAGAAGGAGCCTTCGCTCTTCCATAGCCAGCAATATATATCTTATCTTAAGCTTTTCAATATTAATAAATTTTATTATAAAAATTATTTAATATTTATAGCAATTTATTTAATTCAATTCTAATGAATAAAAATTTTTTTTTTCCGCTATAGGGACAAAACTTTTTAAATAACATTGAAATAGGAATCACATATACTTGAAACATCAAACTAAAACACACCACTAAAATAAAAGACTCCAATGTACAATGTGAAAGAAGTGATATGTAAATATTCACCATTTTTACACGAGTTTTAGAAAATAAAACAAATTGATGTGCTATTTTTGCGATGGTGCCAAATTCAGGATACAGTGATTACAATTCTTCTTCTTCCATTTAAATAATGGCTTCGTGCGTCTAGCACATTTAGCCAGTGTCAAGTAAGTGATATATTAATTATAAATAATTTATAGTAAATGAGAATGAGTGGTGATAAAGATGATAATTCGAAGATGATATACCCTCCCCTAAACCCCTTGAGTCCTCAGTAAAGATGTGGGACTATACTGAGATCTCACATGGACTCCTTGAGAGAAAATTTGAAAAGTGATGTTGCACTGTTTTTTTTGATTTACCATTTATTATCTTTATCACCACTCATTCTCATTTACTATGAATTATATATTATTAATATATCACTTACTTGACACTGGCTAAATGTGCTAGACGCACGAAGGCATTATTTAAATGGAAGAAGAAGAAGAAACCACTTGAGTCCTCAGTAAAGATGTGGGACTATACTGAGATCTCACATGGACTCCTTGAGAGAATTTGAAAAGTGATGTTGCATTGTTTTGTTCAATTATCGGTTAACAATCCACAGTTATTACTCAATAATGTTAAAAAAATCACACATTTTACAAAATTAAAAAAACTGCACATTTCCCTTCACTTTCCCGCCAAGAAGTCCGGCTATACTTGACGTAAGTTCAAAATAAGAATCACAAAAGCTTGAGACTAAAAATTTTACAACGTATAAAATTTAAACATAACAACTCAAAAGAGTTAATTAATAACAGAAAAAGAAATAATTAAGAACACCAAAGAGCCTATAGTTCATTTTTGGCGGTCACCACAAAAATGGCGAAGGAAGGACGTAATACGTTACATAAAATTCCATCTGCCCAGTTTTATTATTAAAAGACTTCTGGAATATTCTTAAAAGAATGTACTTGGAAGCACCTCGCCCAAAACAAAGACAACGCTTTTAATTAAAATTACAAAAATGTTGACAAGGGCGGGTATTTTTTTATAATATTGATGGTTCCGTAGTTTACTTAATATTAGGTCCTTGCATATGAATTTGAGTTTTATCGAACTGGCCACTGTGATCTATAAAATTCGGCGTTTTGCTAGAAATTCCAATTTCAAATTTACTTTAATTTACAGCTGGTAGTTCTGATTGTGATACTTTATTTGTTTTCGCGCCATTTGATTATGTTTTGACATCGTTCTGTGCTCAATATGGAAAATTTTAAATACCGCATTATTTTTGCATTTGAGTTCCATCGTGTCACGAGCGCTGCAGAAACAGCTCAAAGAGTTCATGATGGGTCTTTAGAAGCCACCTGGACACTTTTTACCTCTAGAACAAAGTGGACCCAAAAAAGGTACAGCTTACTAAGATCTGGTCAGACGATTACGGCAGACCCGTGTTGTCAACAACTAGAAACCATGATGGAAAAGCTAGCCGTTAAACAACCAATTGATCAACTGCTCTAGCCCACTGCTGCTTCAGGACAACGCACCCTGCACAAAAGAAAGGTGGCGAAATTAGAGGAGCTAGGATTTCACCCCGGGCTTTACTCCAACTTTTTTGAAGTTTGGATAATTTCTTCGTTAGAATAAAACTTTTCTCAAATGAACAATTTGGACTGCCTGTCCAAAACCCCTTAAAAGATTTTGTTAATTCACGCTCCCGCAATTATTGACAAAAGAATTAATGACCTTTCTATTAAATACCCTAGTAATCAAAGTATGTCACAACGGTACATACTTTGGTTGATTAAATAAAAAACAGTTTTCCTTAACCTAATACTTCATTATGTACATAATGTCATTACAAGTTTCTTATGGAGAAACCCAAGAAGATTTGAAGAAGATATTATCCTATCTGGAATCATCTATCCTAGAGCTGGTCTGAAACGTTTACCAAGTAAGGAAGAGATCACAGAGCTTTCAGAGGTCAGCCAATGAACAGGTGTCCTTTTGTGTGGCGTTTACTATCGATCCGTTCCTAGATTTCATTGTCTCCTCATGATCATTTCAGCCTTAGAAAGTCCACTGTTGAACATTAGTTTTCTCAATAGATTACATTCTATGGGAGTTTGCCCATAACCACCACACTGGTCAGACATGCAGTCAGTGGTGATTGCAGTTCAAGCCAGTATGCAGGATGACGCTGCTGCCCATCATCTGGTAGAATTTCGCTTCAACGGCTGATATGATAGCGGTTGGCACTATTCTCTTCTGCAATTGTACACACTTAGTAAGCAAACGTTTGATAGCCGGAAATTTGGTGCTGGTTGATAAAGGTAATTAGTTTTCTTATATTTACTGTTGAAATATTATATATTTTTCTAGGCAGTGGTCTCCATCAATCCCAAGGAACTCTAAATACAAAAGCGGCTGCGGTGCGATAAATCAGAAGACTCATAGCTCTTAATCTCCTACTAATTAATTTCTTGAGACGAATTTTACATGGGACTTAGCTACGATTACCAAGGGGTCTAAAATATATTTGCTTGGGGATATCTCATTTCCAAGGTTAACTATGTTTGGACCACGACTTTCTTAGAAAAAATACAAGTAAAAGTTTTAAAGGTACCTGAAAGTGGTTACAACCACATCGCATAGAAGAAAATCTTGACGAAAGTTTGCTTAAAGTTTATAAGTCATCAAGTGACCATGGTATCAACTTGATGACTCAGGGTAATCTTTAGAGAAATTCTTTATGGGACTGTCCGACTTATAACCTTCTTGGTGAACTAATGAACTGTTTGGAGGCCTAATTGTTGAACTGATGAACATATTGGTTGACCTTACTCACTCACTAGACACTTTAGGTATATACATAGGTGCCTCGAATAGCACGTTAAGCCGTTGGTCCCGGCTGTCTTTAACACTTATGGCAGTCGTTGTTAAGAAGTCAGTGCCTTCTAATATACTGATAGCTGGTTTAGCTATAACATATGTAATTGTGTTTACTTGATTCATAATTATCTTATCCCATTGACAGTACTCATGACCATCTATGGCAGTCGTTATTAAGAAATCAGTGCTTTCTAATTTTCTGACAACTGGTTTAACCATAGAATGTTTCCCACTGGGTTGCGAAGATCAGACGGCAGTCGTTTCATGTAATAAACTGAAGCCAAAATCTGGTTTAACCAGTAAGCAGACCCTGGGCCCTAAGCTTAAGTTTAGGGAAACTGGAATAATGCTGGGATATGATGTGGCTTTGGTCACTATGACGAGTCACAATAAAAAGACCATACCACAGTAAAATACATATGACATAGAAACCAACTCAGAAATCCGATAAGATGACATCGTTTCCCTCGTGGAGCTCGGAAGGTCGTTCTAAACAGTCTGCGGAGTGAGAGGTAACTACGTTGGGGCTGACTAGCCAAATGTTCGCGACACCTTTGCTGAGCCTGTATATGGTGTGGTCCAAGTCATAAGTTTCAGTAGTGATAGTTCTCTGCTATGAAGTTTGATTAGAATATACGAGTACTTGACTGTTAAAATAACAGTTTTGTCAGGATTATCTGACGAGTAAACGCTAATGGGAACGTACTTGGACATTGTGGCATAACTATAAGCAACGTGGAACGAATTAATCATGGAAACAAAGAATTAACAGAGGTCACTTACTTCAGTGTGTCTACAAGCAAATATGTAGACTTAAATGCAGAGTCTACATACTTGCTTGTAATGTTACAGCAATAAAAAGCGTAACTAAGTCCTATGATTCGCACTAATTGCAGGATTGATTCTGTCTTCTATTTATTGTCTTCAACTCACGTAAAATTCGGTTCGGCGCACTAATTGTATTTTGTGTTAATCTCGGTCCATGCATAAACTATCAAAATCCAGATTAAAATACATCTGAAATTGAAATATACTTAGAAATCCGATTAGATGTCGTCGTTCCCCTCGTGGAGCTCGGAAGGTCGTTCTGAACAGTCTGCGGAGTGAGACGTAACTACGTTGGGGCTGACTAGCCAAATGTTCGCGACACCTTTGCTGAGCCTGTATTGGGTTTGGTCCAAGTCATAGACTTTGGTAGGTATAGATAGTTTTCTTTTTATTTGTATTAATTTGCCATAGTAAGCAACGTAGTAGTGTTGTGAAGACAATAAGAGGCTGCATCAACATCAAAGCAGCTAATAATCTCAGCTGGATATCCTACTACTCGGCTACTAACAGACCAAGATGAGAGGGATTCCTTAAGCCTTAGAATCTATTTATATCTACTATGCTATTTTAATAGTTTTATAAGAACACTGTTCCAATAAAAGCACAAGAAACTTTTTATATACTCCCCGCTGCAAAAACAGTATGAACACTCTTTATGAACACTCTGTCTTGCAATAATTTAAAAAAAAATGTTTAAAATGTTGTATTTTGACAATTACACCAACTCTTTAGATTCAAGATAAGTATCATTATGAACTTGTGTTATGGATACTAAAGAACAGATAAACATACATAAATACTTTTTTTTTGTAAATACATACAAACTTAATATACAAAGGGAAACGCCCAGACCAGAATCAATTTTTATGTTTATGCACACAATGATTTGTTCTGTGTGGGAATCGAACCCACGATCTCTATAAATTATTAAGCCCTCTGTTGCGACCAAAAGCAAAAAATCTTTTTATAAACCTACTATTGCAACTATTGTATAAAGATCCTTAAAATCCCGAGCCAAACTCAACTGCAAGTTAAGCTTAGGAAAATATTAGTTCCCGGTAAACGCCAATAGGGTCGCCACCTGTGCGCGTTATAGCACGCCTCTGCCGTGCCGGCGCGATTTTAGTAAATACATACTATTGCAACAACATTATAGGAATATATTTACAAAACCCACGATCTCTTCTGACTTGCACCACAACATTAACCTAAAATTTCAGAGGCGAAAGTGCAGCAAAACTTAGAGTCTCTCCCCAATTTTAAAGTCCTGTAAAGTTTTATTCAATGTCCACCACTGTTCTCGGAATAATGGACCCTTTATTGCAAAGGGTAAGGTGTTGAATGGCTTGCGAAAGCTTTTCGTTAGAAGTGAATATGCGAAATAACCATTGAAAAATTGAGCCGTAAAGGAAATATCTATGTTAATGTTTTGTCTCGAGAGTTGATGTTTTGAATGTGCTGGATTTTCTAACGGCAATAGCGAAATAAAAGTTTGGATATTACAATAATACTGAGAAAGAGAAAACTTTTCGAAACCCAAAGTACTTTTTATTTTATTTGGACTTGTCTTCATGACTAAATCCTCTTTTTATGTGGTCTCATTATAATGACTATATCCTGCCTGGTTGTCAGCAGTGGATGCAGTCCAGAAAAATATTAGAGCAGTGGCTAGTAAGTTAGTAATGGTTGGGATGCACAGTTGCAAAGGCACTTTCTTATACCGGCCTGTATAAACACGGAAGGTTATATTCATGCAGACTTTTAAGTCAAGTAAAGTCTCTAAACTCTAAAGGGGAAACAGGTGTGATATTATGTTATAAAATTTAATCACATACAGACATGTCCGCTTTAAGTCTTTTGACGCATATGGAAAAGAATTTCTAAAGAAAATTGCATGGTGATAAATAAAACTGTTATATAGCTGTCTCATTCTTTTTCACATACATTCGAGAGAGACATCAATAATTTGCAGTGACAGATAGTTCATAGCACACTCCTTGGCAACGAAACCATTTTGAATTGCTTTTCAAATGGCTAGACGCTGAGAAATCGTAAATAACGTAAAATGATGTGAATTTATTACGAAAATATCTTCGTGAACATATTGGATGTGTAGATGCAGAAGGTTGGCTACAACTTTATTCATTCATTTTTATTTATTAGTTGCACGGCTGTGGCCCATTTACAATAACTAACTCAGTGAGTAATTTTACAAGCATATAAAGTTAAAAATATAATTATATAACATATTTTTTCTGGACGTACCTAAAATAACTGTCGATAAAATTATAACTAAGCTGAACAGTTATAGTGACATCCTAATATATAAATTAAAGTACATTTTAATGAATCTTCATCTGGTGCAAGCGTTTACTTTGTAACCAGATTTGAAACCTGTAATACGATTGGTAGTATGACTTTCTCTGTACGATTGACAAGCCTCGACCCTCATACTTAAAGTATGTCTTCATTTTTGCTTGGGTGGCCTCGACCCTCAAGTATATCTTTATTTTTGTTTGGGTATATAGGGCTTTTACCAACATCTGAGGAGCCCAAGCCAACCTCACCTGCAAGTGATGCACCTGCCGACCAACGGACAAGGCTCTGGCGAACATAACAGTGCCCGGGAAGCGGCAAAGGGCTCGGTACCTATTACGTGGGACCAACTATATAATTGGCAAAGTGTGGGCGTATAATATGCCACTGCCTACCCCTTCGGGTAACAGGCTTGATATTATGTATGTATGTATTTAGTCATGTTTGCTTGCTCTGTTTCAGCAATACTAAACAATAATAAACTGCTATGATTCGTACAAACCACACACTTTGTTTCCTGTCCATCCTAAGGTTGCCTGGAAGAAATTGCTGTTAGCAATAAGGCCGCCCATTGTACCATATATTTGTTTATGTGATTTTATAACTTTTTTTATATTTAGTGTACAATAAAGTGTTCATTCATTCATTCATTCATTCATTCATTCATTCATTCATTCACATGTTATTGACATCCATCAGCCTGGAATTAGACACTGTGTATATTGTGAATCTCCAAAAAGTATCAATCTATTAGCCAATGACCTTGGTAAAGTCTGAACGAATACCTACATTCTTAAACATATAATTGAATAGTTAAATACATTAAATGTAATTAGTAAAAACATAATGTATGTATAGTTAATTGATTTTTATGGTTGTTTAATTTCTAATGTATTTAATTTCTATATATGTGTAATATAAGGGAGAAATGTGTTCCTATTTAAAATTTTGATACCCTTGCAGGGTTCATTTGAGGACAAAATATAATTTTTAAGACCTAATTGCACACCAAATGAAACAATAAAGAATAATGATTAAACAAAGTCCTCCCCTAAACGAGTTTCTTGCCTATTTCTTCTGCGTTTCAGCTCCCGTCCGCAGTGATGGTCGCGTTAGTCTTTAAGTTGACATTCATAAGAGCTATAATAAAAAAAACATGTGTTAAAGATTTTGACTCTAAACAGCACCAACTAACCGCATATATACGGTTCCAGCTTCCTTTTTCGAGTCATGTGTCCATTTTGTTGCAAATCGTCCTACCCTACGTTTGCCCAAAAGCGATCTTCTTGCCAACATGTGTGTCGGCACCATGGGAAAAAAATATATTAAGTGTTAGTTAGTCTTTGTTCTGTATATCGTCCAAATCTAATCGACCCGCTGTTTTAGCGTGAAGGATGTGTCATTTATAATATTTGTAGAAAATATATACAATACAAATATTTTTTATTGGAACAGAAATTGGGTTTACAATAAATTGTGTTTGTTAACACTTTCCGGGACACTTGACTATTAGCAAAAATCCTAATATGACACTTAAAAATCCCATACATTTCATCATACCGCTGATAGCCGTGGTAGTATAATACACACATTTTTAATGTTTTGATACGACTAATACGGTCACAGACGTTGACGCCTATTGGCGGGACGTCACACCAGGAGTACCAGAAAACAATGAAATGAGACAGTACGGCTACAGACGGTACCGCCTTGAGGCGATCTGTCATATTACATATATTAGGTCGGGGAAAAAGTCTTTTCGCATAACGTAGGTATAAACTTATTATAAATTTTTTTTGACTGTACTATTTGTGTCTGGCTGGTTTTGGTAACATTAAAAAGGTTCCATTATAAAGAAAAGAAAAAAATAAAAAAAAGTTGTTTCCCGCTATTTTTCATTTGTTTTTCTCTCCGTTAAAATGAGTGAATCTAATGAAGAAATTCGATACATTTTAAAATTTTATTATAAAAAAGGCAAAAATGCAACTCAAGCAGTGAAAAAAATTTGTGATGTTTATGGACCTGATGCAGTGTCAGTAAGAGTAGCACAAATTTGGTTCAAACGTTTTCAGTCCGGAAATTTTGATGTTAAAGATGCACCTCGCTCTGGTCGCCCTGTTACGAATAAAATGGACGCCATTTTTGAAAGAGTGGAGCAAGATCGGCATATTAGTAGTTACGATGTAGCTGAAGAACTGGGAATTGACCACAAAACAGTTTTGACCCATTTGAAGAAAGCTGGTTATACAAAAAAGCTCGATATTTGGGTGCCACACGAGCTCACTCAAAGAAACTTAATGAACCGTGTACTCATTTGCGATTCATTATTGAGACGTAATGAAACCGAGCCGTTTTTGAAGAGATTGATAACTGGCGATGAAAAGTGGATCACGTACGACAAGAACGTGCGAAAAAGGTCGTGGTCGAAAGTTGGCCAGGCTTCACAGACTGTGGCCAAACCTGGCCTAACACGAAATAAGGTGATGCTGTGTGTATGGTGGGATTGGAAGGGCAATGTTTATTATGAGCTTTTACCGCCCGGCAAAACCATCGATTCTGATCTTTACTGCCAGCAACTGATGAGATTAAAGGAAGCAGTCGAGAGAAAACGGCCGGAATTGATCAACAGGAAGGGTGTGGTCTTTCATCACGATAACGCTAGACCACACACATCTTTAGCCACTCAGCAAAAATTAAGAGAGTTCGACTGGGAGGTCCTAGTGCATCCACCATATAGCCCTGACCTTGCGCCTTCAGATTTTCACCTGTTTAGGTCTCTGCAGAATTCTTTAGGTTCTGTAAGGTTGACCTCAAGAGAGGACTGCCAAAACTATTTGTCCCGTTTTTTTGATCAGAAGTCCCAAAGTTTCTACAGTAACGGGATAATGTCTCTGCCCACAAAATGGCAGAAAGTTATTCAACAAAACGGTACATATATATTGTAAATAAATGTAAATAAACTTTGAAAAAAATGTCTTGACTTTTCATACAAAAATACGAAAAGACTTTTTCCCCAACCTATTATGTAAAAAGGTTCATTTTGACGGACCGTTCTTAGGCGCTAGCGCCTAAGGGCGGTCTGTCATAATATGGATATCCTAAATATATTGTAAGGCAATTACGACACTGGGCGGTCCCGATTATAAGCGTTTTGTCATCCCGTGTAGACCAATTTAAAATGTTATATGATAGCTGCGGCCCCTGACGCTATAGCCCTTCAATCTACTAAGGTTCGGGAACAAGGTAAATAATATATAGTTTATAATCAAACTTGTACTTTAATTGTCTCTTACAGTAATCAGTCTTTAACATTTCTTTAATTGAGATCCTTAATTAAAATAACAAAACAAAATCACAGTTTCTTCCATTAAAAAATAATATAAAAAGAAATAACAAATTCAATAATTATTGCTCATCAGGTTTAGACAAACTGCTGTGCCAGGCTTCAAAGCATTCTGGACACAGTGGAGGAGATTTGGGGCACCCACTGCATCTGTAACTTGTCTCCCTACGTCTTTTTGGCTCCTGACTTAAGCAAACTCTGCAGTTTAGAAAGGAATACTTCTTTTTAGAATTTTCACGCGCTGCAATGCGAATCGGCCAATGACCAATGTTTACTAGCGGCACCGAAACGCTTGGTTCAGGAGCTTTTGGGGGATATCTCTTCCATGCGTCAACTGAGGCAAGGTCTTTCCCAACCACATCGTCACCAATTTTAGTCAGATTTCTTATTAACTTTTCTCGGTATTCAACATTCATTCGGTATCCGTATTTCTTGTCTTTGTCTTTGATAATATACTTTTTGAAAAGGAAGAATGCATTCCAGGTAGCGACATCCAACATGTGAAATATAATTTTTTTGTACCATCTTATCGTTTTCCGAGGACAAGAATGATGTTTCTTCCGTTTAGAAGCCATCTGTGAAACAATATACATAAACAAAATAAATACCTACAGTAAAAACCGTTAGTAAGGAGCTAAAACAGTAGGCACATAGCATTTCAATAATTCGTTTAATGTTTTGTATTTTCTTACGATTTTTATCCCTACTTGTAAAAAAACAGCATTACTGTATAATATAGCATTCATAATAATCAAACTAATTTTGTTTATACGTAAAAATAAGCTATATTTACCTTGTTTTTGCTAGCCAGCGTGCAGCGACGCGACGATACACCAACGGCGCGCACGCCGTGACACTAAACATCAACACGATAGAACTTGTATGGCGAAGTTTACGCCCGTCGGCGGTGCGTTAGTGTTGGTTTGGTGCAAAGCACTGCGTATGTGTGCGTCGAAAAATGGCTCAACAAGAGTTTACTGCGACAGCTACGAACGAATAATGTCGCGTGATATGACACAAAATCACGTGCTTCCTAATAATGTTATAGGCAAGCAACGGCTATCGCCGGTTTGCCAAATTATATGAAACAAAGTTCACCGGCCTTAGCCGTACTGTCACGTAAAGATATATCAAAGTAACGGCGAGAGGCGGTTTGTCCCGGAAAGTGTTAATAACTACATTAGTCAAGGACCGTGTCGTAGTTACTAGCGCCCACCTCCAGAAGAGGACACAGCGTTCCATATTATAGCATTAGTTACAATACTCTAATTATATAATAAGAAACATATAACACAAGCACTAAATTTGCAACAAATCTTACAGATATTTATGTGTGAGTTTGTGTTTTGATGGTATGATAATGAGTGTGTGTGTTTGTGTGTGGGTGCGTGGGTGTGTGTGTGTGTGTTTGTGTGTGTGTGGGTATGTGTAAATAAGGTTTGGTAGTTACTTAGTTTTTTTATTATCTGTTTTACTATCCATTTAATTTCAAAACTGTTTTTTTATGATTTGAGATTCTATACATACAATCACGCCTGTTTCCCCGAAGGGGTAGGCAAAGGCATATTACACGACTAAACTTCGTCAATAATGTTGTTGGTCCCACGTAATAGGTAGCGAGCCTATTACCGCTTACCAGAACTTCTATGTTGGCCAGAGCCTCGTCCGTTAATCGGCAGGTGAGTTTAGCTTGGGCTCCAAAGATGATGGTGGGGGACTTAAGATTTTATGATGATGATTTTGATGTCATATTTTAGTAAGAATCGAGATCACGATCTTTGGATATACGGTCCACTACGGGTAATGTTTTCTTATGAGGTTTGTGTATGTATATATTTGTATATATTATTTGCTATTGTATACTCTTACGAAATTTGTTGTTTTAATTTATTTTGTTTTACTTTTTTTGCATATTTATTTTACCTATCCTTGTTTTATCTTTCTGACTCCTCATGAGGTTGGCTGGAAGAGATCTCTTATAGAGATAAGTTCGCCTTTGTACATGTCCTTTTTAGGGTTCCGTAGTAAACAAGGAACCCTTATAGTTTCGCCATGTCCGTCCGTCCGTCCGTCCGCGGGTTAGCGCAGAGACTATTAACATTAGACAGCTGAAAATTGGTGTGGGTATACATATTAATCACGTCGACAAACCTGTAGAATAAAATTTTTAAAAATATTGTTTTGTAACGTACCTCCCCTACACGTAAAGAAGGAATGATTTTTTTTTCTCGAGTCTATCTTATCATGTTGGGTATCGTTAGAAAGGTCTTTCAAAAGTAATACGAGTTTCTTAAAACCATTTTTCGATTTAGGGATCCGTTTTCGAAACATTAAGCTTTAAAGTGGAAAAAATTGATAGAGTTCAGTATCCGCCCCCCCCACCAGGTAAACGGTACTTTCAGAGTGGCTGAAAAAATTCACAATAGTAGTATATATAATGAAGTTAAAAGGAAAACTATCACGGCTAAGTAGGCTTTACTGGTTTTCGAGTAATGGACGACAATCAAATAAATTTTTGTATTAAATGTATTAAAATTTCATTCATACCGTAGTAGTGATATCTATCGGGGAATAGCTGAACCTGTTCATATAGCTACATTATGGCAAAGGGTGACTACGGAACCCTATATTGCGCGTGGCCCGACACGCACTTGGCCGATTTTTTTTTATTTGTAATGTTTTGTTTTTTTTAGTTATTATGTGCAATAAAGAGTTAAAATAATAATAATAATGACACGGACTTTCTCTAAATCGTCATACTTTACGGCAGACGGCCGGCATACGATTTGTTTACCTGAACATTGTGTAAAGCTCAAACGAACCGAGAATTCAAGAATTTAGTCCAATATTAGTGGTCTAGACTGCTTGGGAGCTGGGTATTGTTGAAACGATTCGATTTATAGCTTTGTTTTGTCTGGGTTTTTATTTAAATCTATGCAATCACAGCCAGCCCCAGAAGGGGCAGGCAGAGACACACAACACGCCCACACTTCGCCCATTGTGTTGTTGGTCCCACGTAATTGATGGCGAGCCTAATTCCGCTTACCGGGAACTTCTATGTTAGCCAGAGCCTCTTCCGGTAATCGGTTGGTGTACTACTTTCAGGTGAGGTTGGATTGTGCTCCAAAGATGATGGTAGGATCCTTGTTCACCTACTGCAAGCTGGAAAACGATTATCTTAGTTAAGCAGAGTGTAGGAATAGGCCATGGGCTGATAAGAGATTGTCCTGCCTTTTTGTCAACTAGTGACGGGCGTTGTCAGTTTTTTAGAGGGTAGGCTGAAAAGTTCCTGCAGGAGCCCCACATAACAGCTGTCATGACCGGGTTTGCATAAATGCATATTTCTGACGTTACAAAAAGAAGGGTTTAGGAAGCTCATCGATGTGTGACCGTTTGATTTACATTTTATATCCCGTTCATAATTTGTCGCTGAAACTATATATATCATATTGTATATGTCTATGTTATGTTTTGAAATTAGTTTAAAATAAATAATAATAATTATTTTTAAAAGTTAATAACAATAATCCTTTAGTGCACAAATATAATTTTAAGTATAACATGAGGTATATAAAATAACATATACAAAGGTGGACTTATCTCTAGAAGAGATCTCTACAAGCCAACCCTAGCAGTTGTAAACTTAGAATAATAACACCAAGAACGATAGTTCCCTCCAAAGCAGTCTTTCAAAAGCGAGGCAAGAGAAAAATCAATGTGTGCGTAAGATACTTGGTTTTACGCTCGACGAAACGCACACAGTGAAAAAAATCATGTTGTCATTTCATTAAATTTTCCCTAAAAGTAGGGAAGTTGAAACTTCTACACTTTAGCTTAGCTATTTATTGCATTTAGTTTATGCAAAAACCTCTTACTTTATAATTTCATTTAAATGTATATATATATCCTGCCTGGGGTGAATAATTTTTCACAAATTATTTATTTAAGATATTTGGAGCTATGAAACTCTTAAATTGTTTTAGTTAGTCAACTGTTTTATGTAGATAGACCAGAATCAAATAAAACTATTACACCTTTTTAAGATGTGATTTTAGCCATATCAATTGAAATCAATCAATCAATGAAAAAATAAATATTTTGGTGTTATCGTATATTAAAGAAATTATTCCACGCGAACAAAGTCGCGGGCGGAAGGTATTAGCAGATAATTGTCAAATAACTTTTTGTGCAATTTAATTATTGCCTAATTGAGACGTGTTGCACTTACAACAAAATGTAGGAGATTTTTTCCCCTTAATGGCAACATTTTCATTAACTGTCACGTAACAAATATTGAAATTATTTTTTTCATTTTAATGAATGTTTTACTTAAAAATTTAAATTCAAACGCATAATTTACCCGTGTAATGTTATGTTAATATGTTTCTTGTGCTTTTCCGACGTATTGTGATATCTGTTCATAGCGCAAACCGTCATTTTTAATAAAAATATCAGGAGTAGTTTTCAATACGACACGACCTTGAGCACTGACGGGTCGCGTAACGAACTTAGCCAATGTGGCTAGGTTTGAGTTGCCTCACTTTGACGACGCGTACTGTGCTTCTAGGTGTAATTATTCTAAGGTTGTAAACTGAATACTTTTACGGGATAAATGTTGTCCAACAAAAGTGTGACTAATACAAATAAAAAAGTTAGTAAGACCCTATTGAGCGGCTTAATAAACAATATTAATGAAATTTAACTATAGTAATGTACGTACCGACTACAGATGGAACGTCACGGTTCTTTAATGGCGACCACTGTTATGTATACAAATAAAAATAAATGTGTAGTGTAGAGACAAGGAGTGCCTTCTATAGTTGACAGATATGTCTATGGGCTGTCAGCCGGTGAGCGCGCGTACTCTTGAGCTGTGTATCTACTTACTGGAATTGGTTGTTTTCATAGTATATTTAAGAGAAATAAACATGACATAACAACCACGAACCGGCAAACCTGATGGCCCTATGATCTGGCCAAGGCTGAGGGAGTAGTGAAAGCAGTTGGCTCGAGATCGATCGATGTGAAAACCTATTACAGAGCGTTGCAGTGGACTTTATATAACTGAAATGATTATAAACCGAACACAGCAACTAAAAACTTCTTACTCCAAGTCATATGAAAAAACAAAACAACAACAAAAAAAGAAAATATATACCGGAGCCTCTTTACAAAGACCTCTCGCTCGACTGGCTGAAAAATTACATTGCCTTAAAAAATAAGTGTCACTAGGGCTGCATCAATACATTAGCGCTTTGTCACCATCACAGATACATTTGTCTGGTAACCCTTGTCGCGTGACCCTACTAGGATGACCACTTTAACAGTAAATACTAGACTTTTACTTAAATAATAAATTTAACTCGAACCTTTTTAGAGCTGTACTATTTTTATGATACAATAAACGTAGTGAGTGTGTGGTGACGATACTTTTAACTGTTTTTCTTATAAAGAAAATGTTTGTGTGTTCATAGCAAAATTCATGCGAAGTTTAATAGTTACATACATACATTCACGTCTATTTCCCCGTCTTCTGCCTACACGCAGAGGCATATTATACGCCCACACTTTGCCAATTATATAGTTGGGCCCACGTAATAGGGCTCGCTATTGCCGCTTACCGGGCACGGTCATGTTCGCCAGAGCCTCGTCCGTTGGTCGGCAGGTGCACCACTTGCAGGTGTGGTTGGCTTGGGCTCTCTGGTCTTAGTAGGATCCCTATATATATTATTATACAATCACGCTTCTTTCCCAGAAACGTATTATACGCCCACACTTCGTTAATGTTGTTATATGATTAGGTTCGATTACTGTCCGTGTTCATATTTCCTAAAAAATAAGATCTTATAAAAAAAAAATTCTATTTCCTATTATCATTTTCTATTATCAAAATCATTTTATTTCCTAAAAATTAAGATCTTATAAATAAAAAATTTTTCAACGGCAGCTCTGCATCAATTGCCACTTAAATGGTCAAACGTCTAAAGGTTGAGCTCTGTGAACGCTGATTAAAAGCGTTTTTTCTTACAAAATAGATCTGCTGTAAATAATTAGAAGTAAAATGAATCATACTTAGGCGTTAATTTTTTTACGGTTCTTTGATGGACATCGCGAACCAGCAATCTTAGTAAAGGACGGCTGGATGAAATCTAATGAACTGATTATTTGCGGAACGGAAGTCAAAGCGGCTGGAGAATGGATCCAGGTCTTTTAAGATCAGTCGACGTGGAGAACTATTAGGAGACCGAAGATAAGTTTAGACTATTATTTTAAGGCTGTAATGTTGATTAATAAGGTCAAAACCATTTATTCAAGCATGGCTCAATAGAGTTCTTATAAAAGTAAAACTTAATATCAAACGCGCACATTCACTGCAGGCGGGAGCTTGATCGTAAAAGAACGGGCAAGAAAATCGTCAAAGTTGGTATTTTCTCCCGCCATTTACAAGATGAATTTAAAGCTTAAACAATCACAACAAAAATAAGTCTATAAAAACTTGTGTTCTGATGGTACAAGATTGAAAGGAAAATACGACAATAACTTAAAATTTTAGTTTTGGCCTTAAAACGTTGAAACATATTAAAATAGGAAAGTCTAGTGTTTTTTCCATTAATATAATTTAATTTTTTTCTTTCAAAGAGTGTAATTATTAGTTCTATATTTATTTGTTTATACTTTGACATTAATAAGAGCTTCGACACAAATTTTAATTAAAAAAATTACTATATCCAATTTTGATCTCAAGTTCAAATAAATCGTTGTTTATATAAAAACCTATTGATTTTTACTCTACCAAGAGCTCAAACCAACAGTACAATATATCTTATATCCTATTCAAATTGTCAAGCTAACTCATAAATAAATGTAACATGATTTATTTTATAACGTCAAACGTGTGGTTACTGCACAGTCACGTTTTGCTTCATTACTCGGCCTACGTCAGTACATCCTGTATAAATGTCCGGTGTAGCAATGAAATTGGAGACACAATTACCATCCGTTTGTCTTGTTATTGAGCCTTTGTGACCTGTGAGTTAGTTAGTGGCGTCTGTGGGCCGAAATAAATAATTTAACTTCTAACCCATTACTCTTCTTCTTCCTTTTAAATAATGGCTTCGTGCGTCTAGCACATTTAGCCAGTGTCAAGTAAGTGATATATTATTAATATATAATTCATAGTAAATGAGAATGAGTGGTGATAAAGATGATAAATGGTAAATGAGATACCCTCCCCCAAGCCCCTTGAGTCCTCAGTAAAGATGTGGGACTATACTGAGATCTGACATGGACTCCTTGAGAGAAAATATGAAAAGTGATGTTGCACTGTTGTGTTTGATTTACCCATTACTCTTTAATATTTAATTTAGTGTCCGTAGATCTAACACAACTAATGTTTTTGTTTTGGGTATCCAAAAAAATAACATATCTTATTTCAACCCACTGGTACGAACGGCTCGAACTTATAACAAAATGTCACTAATACATCAAGAGTTTGATATATTTTGACCAAAACTGAATCAATTCAAAAAAACTGTCAAAGATATCTGCCATGGGGACAATTATGTGTTCATGGTGTATCTTTTTTTTAATAAATAAATAATCCTACGCCCAGGTAGGTACTTGAATTCCTCCGAAGTTAGTTTTATTCTATCAGTATGTCATCTTTTTTTTTACATACTTTATTTTTTATTTGATTTTTCTAAAAATCAATTGTTAATCTACCCGTCAGAAATATGGCTTTTGTACGAACACATTAGTCTAAGGTGTAACTTGGTTGATAAATTTATTTAATTTGTTTTTTACTTTGTAAGCATACGGTGCAACTTGTTTTGTGTTTGAATAAATAAATAAATTACGATATTCAACTCAGCACGGCCCTCATAAACCAAGGTTAGAGAGATTTTGGTCATACTCCACCACGCGGACCCAGTACGGGTTTCCGGAAGAAGGCGTCTTTCTGTTGGAGTATCAAGCCATTAACAATACTACAAAACTTAACGTTATGGGTAACTTAAGTGAAACCAGAATCAAAACTATTGCTGTCACTTTTATTCGATAAGATGAAGACCGTGACAACACTAGTTTTAAACCTGATCCAACTTTAGATATTGTTTTGTAATAAGCCCAACCTTGTCTCAATGGATTTTATTTTTACTACATATTAATGAATTTTCTGGATTTTTTTTAAAAGTTATAAAATATCTTCGACGACTGATATGGAGTCGTGGCGAGAATACCCGCTCTTCGCTCCTAAGGTCGTGGGTTCGATTCCCACGCAGGACAAATCTTTTTGTGCATGTACATGAATATTTATTCTGGTCTGGGTGTTTTTCTATATATTAGGTCGGGGAAAAAGTCTTTTCGCATAACGTAGGTATAAACTTATTATAAAATTTTTTTGACTGTACTATTTGTGTCTGGCTGGTTTTGATAACATTAAAAAGGTTCCATTATAAAGAAAAGAAAAAAATAAAAAAAAGTTGTTTCCCGCTATTTTTCATTTGTTTTTCTCTCCGTAAAAATGAGTGAATCTAATGAAGAAATTCGATACATTTTAAAATTTTATTATAAAAAAGGCAAAAATGCAACTCAAGCAGTGAAAAAAATTTGTGATGTTTATGGACCTGATGCAGTGTCAGTAAGAGTAGCACAAATTTGGTTCAAACGTTTTCAGTCCGGAAATTTTGATGTGAAAGATGCACCTCGCTCTGGTCGCCCTGTTACGAATTTTTGAAAGAGTGGAGCAAGATCGGCATATTAGTAGTTACGATGTAGCTGAAGAACTGGGAATTGACCACAAAACAGTTTTGACCCATTTGAAGAAAGCTGGTTATACAAAAAAGCTCGATATTTGGGTGCCACACGAGCTCACTCAAAGAAACTTAATGAACCGTGTACTCATTTGCGATTCATTATTGAGACGTAATGAAACCGAGCCGTTTTTGAAGAGATTGATAACTGGCGATGAAAAGTGGATCACGTACGACAGGAACGTGCGAAAAAGGTCGTGGTCGAAAGTTGGCCAGGCTTCACAGACTGTGGCCAAACCTGGCCTAACACGAAATAAGGTGATGCTGTGTGTATGGTGGGATTGGAAGGGCATTGTTTATTATGAGCTTTTATCGCCCGGCAAAACCATCGATTCTGATCTTTACTGCCAGCAACTGATGAGATTAAAGGAAGCAGTCGAGAGAAAACGGCCGGAAATGATCAACAGGAAGGGTGTGGTCTTTCATCACGATAACGCTAGACCACACACATCTTTAGCCACTCAGCAAAAATTAAGAGAGTTCGACTGGGAGGTCCTAGTGCATCCACCATATAGCCCTGACCTTGCGCCTTCAGATTTTCACCTGTTTCGGTCTCTGCAGAATTCTTTAGGTTCTGTAAGGTTGACCTCAAGAGAGGACTGCCAAAACTATTTGTCCCGTTTTTTTGATCAGAAGTCCCAAAGTTTCTACAGTAACGGGATAATGTCTCTGCCCACAAAATGGCAGAAAGTTATTCAACAAAACGGTACATATATATTGTAAATAAATGTAAATAAACTTTGAAAAAAATGTCTTGACTTTTCATACAAAAATACGAAAAGACTTTTTCCCCAACCTATTAATTAAGTATGTATTAACAAAAAAAAAAAAAAAAGTATTTGTGTATGTTTATCCGTTATTTAGTATCCATAACACAAGTTTTTAATGATATTTACCTTGGAATTAAATAATTGGTGTAGTCGTCAGAAAATAAATATTATATTTTTATTTTCTTTCACTGAACTTTTTAGTAATTATAACAGAACATATGTAGCCATATGTTTTGTTGTCGACGAGTACGTATACCTGGGACAAAAAGTCCAATTAGGTAAGTCCAACTTCGAGAAAGAGGTCAATCGTCGAATCCAGCTCGGTTGGGCTGCGTTCGGGAAACTACGCAAAATCTTCTCGTCCAAAGTACCTCAGTGTCTCAAGACGAAAGTCTTCGACCAGTGTGTGTTGCCAGCGATGACGTATGGGACTGAGACGTGGTGCCTGACTATGGGCCTCATAAGGAAGCTCAAAGTCGCTCAGCGTGCAATGGAGAGAGCTATGCTCGGAGTGTCCCTACGTGATAGAATCAGAAATGAGGAAATCCGTAGGAGAACCAGAGTGACCGACATAGCGAAGCGCATTTGCAGGCTGAAGTGGCAATGGGCGGGGCACATAGCTCGAAGAACCGACGACCGTTGGGGTGTTAAGGTTCTTGAATGGCGACCACGAATCAGCAAACGTAGTAGAGGGCGGCCCCCAACGCGATGGACCGATGATCTGGTCAGGGCGGCGGGGAGCCGGTGGATGCAGGCGGCAAAGAATCGATCTACGTGGAAAGCAATTGGGGAGGCCTATGTTCAGCAGTGGACGTCGAATGGCTGAAATGATGATGATGATGATGATGATGATATGTAGCCAATTATGAATTTTGTCATCATATCCTAGCATTCGACGCTCGTAGCTCTGCGGTGCTCGGGGGTCGGAAACAATCACCGAAGTACAGCAAAGTTTACATAGGTCAGTGTTTTGATGGGTGACCGTTTGTGTGGCATTTGATATCGAGCGCTTCCGTGCTTCGGAAGGCACGTTACACACACGTAACACGTTCACGTTAAGACTAAATGTGGTAGTCGTTAAGCCATGTTAGAGGCCTCATGGGCGGCTTGATAAATTCTAACAGCAGGACGCCATACACTTGCCTCCGCCAATCCGCACTGGGTCAGCGTGGTGGAGTATGACCCAATACCCTCACACATTAATATGTGAGAGGAGGCTCGTGCTCAGTAGTGGGACGTTAATGGGCTGAAATGATGATCCTAGCATTATCCAGGTTGCCACAGACTTAAACCTAGGGCCTACGGTCTGTTCACTGGTCTAACCATTAAAATAAAAAAAGATACTTATCAGTAATATTATAAATACTACTAGATCTAACAATATCCCTTCATAATCCTGCCACTAAAACAGTTTATAGGTTTTTGTCATTATATTTTATCCTTTTTTGTTATTTTTTAATACAATTTTGTGTTCTCTGTAATGCGACTGGGTTGCATGCAAGGCATCTATAATGTATTTTATTAAAATGTAAACATGTAATATGTAAAAGTAACATATAATTAAACAAAAATCAATAAAATAAGGTTAAAATCAGTAAGTATAAAAAATGGTATTTTGGTACAGGGCGCCTACCGCCGAATTCGATGAATTACCGGTAATCCATCTAGATCAAACTTTGTTTACGTTTATTAATCCGTACCGGGGAATCTGCCGACAGCCACCTCTCATTCATGACCTGCAGTCCGTGACAGACCAATAGGTAAATGGAGAACGCCATTTTGTTTCGATTTCCATGAGTTCGGCGGTACGACAGTATCAATTCGAAATCCATTTTGCCTTATAATCGATTGCCATCGAACTCGGCGGTATGCCCCCTGGTATGGTAATGGTAGTAAAATCGCAGTACAGTTTTTCGATGTAACGACAAAGCGTAGTAACAAGATGTTGAAGGATCAAGTTGCGGTTAATTCGTTCGATGTAACGAAACATCGCAGTAACATGACATAGATTGAACAAGGCATCGCAGTATAGTGATGTCGTTGAAAGGTTTTCGAAGTAACAAAATTCGATGATACGGCTTTCGCACTGAAGTAGCAAAACCCCAAAAAAATATACCCTTTACCCACAAATAAACAGTATAAATGAATGTCCCAGCTACCCAAAGATACCCCGTAACATTGCCGTTTCAATAACGCATAGAACCGAGGGCATTATGCCCGCAATAATCCTGCAATGGTCAATTCTATGCCCCCATAACAATAAAACAGGGAGACGGAATTAATTAAGACTTGCCGACCTGCCGTTCGGCTAGTGATGGGGTATGGGAGGTGTAAGCTGAGAGTAAATTACTCTAGCGTTGTATTTACACATTGCGATCGGGTTTTGAACGGTGTTTTATTTTTCATGTTATTTTATATTTATCATGTATAAACTCAAATTCATCTAAAATCTGGTTAGAGCAGTGTGCAGACCCTGGGGCTTAAGCAACCGGAATAATACAAGGATATGAAATCGATTTTATATTCATCAGAAAAAATCATTAAAGTCAAACAAAATTGCGAAATATCAATTCAAATTATTTTAAAGGTACATAAAGTAGGCAATAGCCCTATAAAGTAGGTAAAAATTCAAAAGTATGGAATAAAGTGAAAAAAAAAACGAAAACTTACACTTACACTTTCGTGGCGAGACCCATAGACTTAAAATTTAAAGGATCTCGGATTCAGACCCTTGTCTATGAGTAATTATCGCTTGCTCCGTGCTTCATGAAAAGGCGACGGCCCCGGTGGTCATGAACATCTGTGGCAGCCGTTATGAGGAAGTACGTGCCTTCTAGTATCCTGATAGGTGGTTTTACCAGATACCACTAACACCGCTTTCTGGTAAAATTCAATTCATTGCGCTATCCGATGTACTTGTGACTGTCATTTAAATATATAATGCCATTTAATGAGCGCTTCCATAGAGCGGAAGCTTGCCACGAAAAGGAGTTGGCATTAACTCGGCATGGTTCTTCCTTCCAAGCTAATAAAAATAACGGTATAACATAATAAATATTCTTGAATATCTCACATTCTACATATATATAATCACGAATGTTTCTCCGAAGGAGTAGACAGAGGCATATTATACGCCCACACTTCGCCAATTATATAGTTGGTCCCACGTAATAGGTGGCGAGCCTATTTTCATTTATAAAAATTTGTAATAAAATATATAATAGACATGGAAATTATATTGTGTGCGAATAAAACGAAATCGATAAAATGATTCGTTTCCCATCACTAATCGAGAACCGGGACACATTCCTCGTTTGTTTAGCATTTTTGGTTTGCCATCTGTATCAAACATGTTAGTAGCTAACTGTATTGATATTGTTAGATAGATAGAAATTTCTTTATGTACATCAAATTAAAAATTAACAAAGAAAACAATTGCAAAAGAAAAGCGAGAGTCAGACCATCAGAGTAAAAGTAAAAATAAAATGTCCTTTATTACATAAACATAGCACTTGTCAAAATGAAATAAATACTTAAAAAAAACGAAATATTACTCTTACACTAAAATCACGAAACTTAGATTCACTCAGGGGAAGGGTACCCAAAACGAGTAAGGTAAGGTAGGTTACATAATAAAAAAAGAAATAACAGCATAATCACCTTTAATATTTACTTTCACAATTCGTTATATAATATAATAGGTTGGGGAAAAAGTCTTTTCGTATTTTTGTATGAAAAGTCAAGACATTTTTTTCAAAGTTTATTTACATTTATTTACAATATATATGTACCGTTTTGTTGAATAACTTTCTGCCATTTTGTGGGCAGAGACATTATCCCGTTACTGTAGAAACTTTGGGACTTCTGATCAAAAAAACGGGAAAAATAGTTTTGGCAGTCCTCTCTTGAGGTCAACCTTACAAAACCAAAAAGAATTCTGCAGATACCGAAACAGGTGAAAATCTGAAGGCGCAAGGTCAGGGCTATAATGGTGGATGCACTAGGACCTCCCAGTCGAACTCTCTTAATTTTTGCTGAGTGGCTAAAGATGTGTGTGGTCTAGCGTTATCGTGATGAAAGACCACACCCTTCCTGTTGATCAATTCCGGCCGTTTTCTCTCGACTGCTTCCTTTAATCTCATCAGTTGCTGGCAGTAAAGATCAGAATCGATGGTTTTGCCGGGCGGTAAAAGCTCATAATAAACAATGCCCTTCCAATCCCACCATACACACAGCATCACCTTATTTCGTGTTAGGCCAGGTTTGGCCACAGTCTGTGAAGCCTGGCCAACTTTCGACCACGACCTTTTTCGCACGTTCTTGTCGTACGTGATCCACTTTTCATCGCCAGTTATCAATCTCTTCAAAAACGGCTCGGTTTCATTACGTCTCAATAATGAATCGCAAATGAGTACACGGTTCATTAAGTTTCTTTGAGTGAGCTCGTGTGGCACCCAAATATCGAGCTTTTTTGTATAACCAGCTTTCTTCAAATGGGTCAAAACTGTTTTGTGGTCAATTCCCAGTTCTTCAGCTACATCGTAACTACTAATATGCCGATCTTGCTCCACTCTTTCAAAAATGGCGTCCATTTTATTCGTAACAGGGCGACCAGAGCGAGGTGCATCTTTAACATCAAAATTTCCGGACTGAAAACGTTTGAACCAAATTTGTGCTACTCTTACTGACACTGCATCAGGTCCATAAACATCACAAATTTTTTTCACTGCTTGAGGTGTATTTTTGCCTTTTTTATAATAAAATTTTAAAATGTATCGAATTTCTTCATTAGATTCACTAATTTTTACGGAGAGAAAAACAAATGAAAAATAGCGGGAAACAACTTTTTTTTATTTTTTTCTTTTCTTTATAATGGAACCTTTTTAATGTTACCAAAACCAGCCAGACACAAATAGTACAGTCAAAAAAATTTTATAATAAGTTTATACCTACGTTATGCGAAAAGACTTTTTCCCCGACCTAATAATAGACAAATGATATGTACCTTAAATTTAAACATTTTCTTCGACCAATAATTAACAATAAAAAATTTAAGGAAACCCTTCAAATTACCCATTTTGCCCGTATGCCTATGGAGCTATTTCATCTAGATCTGAATTTTTTGAGGTTCATCAATCCGTAGGTACCGGGGAATCTGCCGAAAGCCATAGATTATTCATGACCTTGGCAGACTACTGAATCGACTAATTAATTAAATGATTATTATTTGCGTTTCGATAGCACATACTTACCTAAACATTAATAATTTGTAATATAATTTAAAAAAACACAGATAGAGACTGTCAAATATTACGTCAATCCTTCAAAATGTGTGTCTAAATGGAGAACGCCATCTTGTATCGAGTACCATATGTTGGGCGGTACGACAGAATCAATTCGAAATCGATTTTGCCTAATAATCGATTACCAGCAAGTTCGGCGGTAAGCCCCCTGAAATTTAAGTAAATAATAACTATGAATTTTTATGTGTGTACTAATTAACCTTTATTTCTAGTAACCGAACTGTTATATCCCTACCTACCCGTTTTGCCCAAAAGCATGTTTTTTATTCGAATATCATACGCCTTTAAAGGAAAACAAAAAAAGGCTCAAGTAATTGTCATCTAATACAGCACTTATACTGTAATATTACATTGTGAAACGAATAGAAACGTAATGTGTTTCATTTTCGAGTATCCTGTCACAAACTAAAGTAAGCAAGTGATGGATTAAAAATATCTTTGTAACAATTCCCGCGCTACTATTATTTCCCGAAAAATCGAGAAACTATTCAACACGACACGTGTTTCGCCCTTATACAGCATCTTCAGGTAAGATAGGAGCCTCAGAACAACGATGTCTTCGCGACCAACGCTGAAACGAGAGTTTCACACACACACACACACAAATGCCTTGTGTAAGGGCGAAACACGTGTCGTATTGAACAGTTTATCGATTTTTCGGGAAATTACAGTAGCGCGGGAATTGTTACAAAGATATTTTTAATCCATCACTTGCTTACAATGGATTTCCGCAAAGTAACGCCTGAATCAATAAATTACAAACTAAAGTTTTTTTTTTAAGTAAACATAGCAAAAAACTTTAATTTTGTCTTACCTTGAAACTATGTGCGCTGCAGAATCGAGCCGACCGTCGTTGATTGGTCGGCTAACAGTCATTCCGGCTGCATTGACACATTCACACTAACGCTTTATTTGCACTTAAACAGAGCCCTACCCGCTTTAGGCACGCTTCCTACATACTAAAATAATTATAAACTAAGTGTAAGTGAATCTTAGTCCTGTTCCGAACCGACCACTCTGTTAGAAAAACTGATAAGAAACTCAAGCTATGCTCTTTCAAATTATTTATAACATATAATAACATAGAACACACACAGTGAATATTTGAAGATATTGAAAGGTTCCTCAGAAGCCGTAACCAATAAAGTAGCACTAAGATTGATTTGCAAGACGTTTAATTTTATTATTTTAACTTCAATTAATTAATTTATTAATAAGTTTAAGTTGAAACTAATGGAACTAAGAACGGCAAAGGTAAGGCGACGTCAAATGAATATTCCGATCAGATGCATAAGTCGAATATTAATCGCAATATAATGCAATACTGTCGCACTGAACGTCATAGGACGTCTATTGATCTCCTCAGTCAGTCGCCGAGAAATCGACTCGAACAGAACGATGAGATAACTCTATTTGCTTACTTCAATGCTCAGCTCAGGGCTGTCTGGGTTTAGAAACTTGCTGGAAGCCATTTATACTGATGTGGGTGTATAATTATTTTTTCGGATAGTTAATGATCTAATGACGACCGATATGGCTTGAAGGTCAGTATACCTGCTCATCACCTCACTCGAGAGGTCGTGGGTTCGATTCCCACACAGGACAAATCTTTGTGTGCATGAACATGAATATTTGTTCTGGTCTGGGTGTTCTCCTATGTATCTGAAGTATGTATTTACAAAAAAAAAAGTATTTATGTATATTTATCCGTTATTTAGTATCCATAACACAAGTTCCTAATGATACTTATCTTGGAACTAAATAATTGGTTTGATTGTAAGAGAATATTAAATTGAATATTAAAAAAGAATATTATTAAAAAAATGACCTTCTCCTGCTGTGGTTGGAGCGGGAGGATATGTCAGACTTTTCTTGATTAAAAACCATCCATGTTCCTTCTTGAGTCTGCTATGTCCCAAAACCGCAGTTACCCTTTCGAACAGTCCCGCCCAGAGCAGTGGGTGTCTTACCTACGTTCGTGTTCTCGTATATTTAGGCTTTGACGAACACAGAAGTTTACGGTAGGCGGCAATAGGCTCGCCGCCTATCACGTGGGATCAACAATAGAGTTGGCGAAGTGTGTTCTTATAGTATCCCTCTGCCGACCCCTTTAGGGATTGTATACATATGTAAGATTGTTTGAAAGAAGAAAAGGCTTTTTAAATAACATTAAAATAGTGAACTTTAAAAAAAATTATAAACTATAATCAGTGTGAGTGTGTTGTGTTCATGTGTGTGTGTGTGAGAAAGACTGTGGGTACAGGTATATCAAGTTTGATCCCAAATACACAAGTTTTCCCATATTCATGTCTTTATTAAACAACCCAATGCATTAACTTAAAGTGTATAGAAATTTGGACACTGTCGTATATTTTAAACGGGGTTGAAAATTAATACTGTAATTAGTATGTAATTATGAACCCTACCGCTTAACAGACCGAATTCTAACAAATAACCGTGGCATAGTTAAGCCCGAATCATTTCTTGTTTAACCAGAGATGATGGATGACGGTAATTAGTGGGTCCGGTTATAATGAACTGTTTTAACTATGGTAAATGATGTGAAAGAAGCTTGTACCATATGTGGTACTGGGTTTAGTTTTGTATATACTAGCTTTAGCCGGCGGCTTCGCTTGTGGTAGTCATGTCTGCTCCGGTCTCTTCTTCCAGCACGACTGCTATTAGATATGATATTGGTTTAAGTTTAGTATGTTTGTAGTTTGACGACCGATGTGGTGTGGTAGCGATTATACTCACACTCCGCTCCAGAGGTCGTGGGTTCGATTCACACACAGGACAAATATTTGTGTCCATAAATATGAATATTTCCCTCTCATGCACAGAAGACCTGTGCTCAGTCATCATTATAATTGTAGCCAAATAAAGTCAAGTGGTGTACGTTGGCCTCCCCAATAGTTCGTTGTATTGGGGACATTTGCCAAGCCTTGCTAGGTAGGCGGATGGTGATTGCAGTTCAAGCTAGTACCCAAAATGACGTTGCTGCCCATCATCTGTTAGAATTCCTTTTCGTCGACTCGTATGACTCCTCATGATATTAAAGAGCTAACACTTATTTAGAATGTATTTATATTATTTGTTAATATATGTTATTTGTATATGTTTACATTATAATTGTATGTATATGTTTTTTTTCTTAATTTAGTTGGTATTTTTATTTTCCCCCCGATATTATTATATTAATTTATTATTTTTTATTATGATCCCACACACTAATCTTCGACACTTCTTCTAGGGTTGGCTGGAAGAGATTTCTTATAGAAATAAGCTCATCTTTGTACATGTTTTTTGTTACTGTGTTTTTTTTATGAATGTTTATGTGCAATAAAGGATATATATATAAAGGGGGTGGCACTATTCTGGGCCGGTAACGGAGGGATGTTATTACAGCGGCATAACTAAATAAGTTCAGTTAGCATAATAACAAATAATAACTACTCGTAGTCAAAAATGAGCAAATATCTATGAATTATTTAATAAACAAATAGATTTAACTAACAGGTAATTAAACAGCGTCCTTCCTCCTCTCTCCTACACTATGCTGTGCCCGACAGGGTCCACAATTGATACTTTTGTACCTAATCTACCATCCTGTAACACATTGTTGGAACGCAATAAAGTATTGAGTATTGAGTAACTACAGAAATTTATAACTTCACTTACGATACGTAAGGTAATTTTTTCAACAACAGTGATTAACTACACTATAACAACATAAATAAGGTGACATGGAAAGGCGGTATTTTGCTCCCGAGCAGCGCTGTTTGTTGTACAAGACTCAGGTGCTATCGAGTGTGAAGTATTGCTCCCATCTTTGGGATGTGTCCGCTAAATGCTCGACGCACTTGATACTACAAAGGTTAGACGGCATGCGTCATTTGAGATGCTGAGGTTACAGCGTTTCTTGAGAAACTTCAGCTGCGTAGGGACACTACAACCTTTACCTTAACCAGCCCTCTAACTTATACATACATACATACATAATGTCACGCCTCTTTCCAGTAGGGGTAGGCAGATTCCTCTTGCTACGATCTTGGCACACAGTTTTAGCTTCATTCACACTCATTAACCTCCTCATATACGCCCGTCGGTTTAGGGTACTTTTGACCTGCCCTTTCTCTAAAACTTTTTGTATTTGGTCATGGATGGTCTTACGTGGTATTCCCCTCCCAACACTTCCATCCACGTGTCCATCATAAATCACTTTCGTTAATCTACTTTCATTCATCCTCTCAACATGACCAAACCATCTTAGCATACCTTTCTCAATTCTTGTCACTATATCTTCTTTTACACCAGCTATCACTTCATTCTTTATCCTATCACTCAATAAATGTAGTATATATGTATAAGTTAAATGATAAATATTAGGAATATTCTAGATCTTTTCCTAAAATAGATCCTTCGAGAGACTTAGCAACCCTAGTTGGTTTGAGAAATAGTTTTCAAGTCCTCATTGAGTTGAGAGCATATCTCCGCTCTTCAATACAGAAGTATTGTAGCGGAAATTTCATTTAATAATGATTGTTTACTCAAGTAGTAGTTGTAGTATAAGCTTATTAATACTTTGAGATGTACTTGAGTCTCGGCTTAAAGCTTAATGAAACATCGCTTCAGCGGCTTGGAAATGACTTAACACTTTCCAGGACCGATCGCCCATTGACGTTGTAATCGCGACTTGTTCACTGACAAAACGCGAAGCGACTAATCAAATCAAACTCCATTTGAGAATTTTTTTATAAACACGTGTGAAACGGCATTTTAGCAGGCCATCATGAGTGGATGCGCTTTATACCGTGCTTATTTCACGTTATAAAGCGACTGCGACTGCTTACCATTAGGCAGGGTGTAGTCATTATGACGTGTCACATAAAAAAAAAACCGTGTGCGTATACACGCTCACACTCTTAGTACTTATACCCACACAACGTCAATAGGCGTAAATTTAATTCTTTTTAAATGACCACTCCCTGCTTGATGGTAAGCATTTGATGTAGAACGAAATAAAAAGAGCGCTTTATATCGTGGATTAAGCACGGTGACAAGCGTATACACTCATGCCTGCAAAAATTCCACGTTTCACTTGTAATACTGGTTTATAGGAGCTGGAAAACACATGTGCCGGTAGAAAAATTCAAAGTCACAATTCGGTATTTTTTTTTGGTTTGAGTGCTTATAGACTGCTTAGTACGAGGATTTATATTTTCAAATTTCAAAAGTCATTTATTCTAGTTTGGCTTAATAGAGCTCTTATGAATGTTATACTTATAAACTAACGCGCTCATTCACTGCGGGCGGGTGCTTGATCGTAAAAGAACGGGCAAAAGAGTCGTTCAGTTTGGTTTTTTCTCCCGCCAGTTACAATAAAAATACCTAATTTTAAAACAATTGTGTTCTGCAGTGACAAGATACAAAAGAACAGAAGACAAAACTCTCTAGCAATATTAACGTAATTACGGACAAACACAGCAGACATGAGAAGACGCGTTTAGCTCAACCATATTTTAGGGAAAGACCAGCCTAAGACCAGCGCGTGTAGATAACTAATTTAATATTCAGAAAACTTTTAACGGCATAATGTAAATTATATAAAAGGAAGCAATATATGATTTTTTATTTATTTATTTAGTTAAGGAGAGTAAAGGAGAGGGTGGGATTACGTCAAAATGATGTTCAGAACATTGTCCGTAATAATTCCAGTAGAATATTCATATCCTTTAATCCTCTCAAATTTTTAACATAAATGGTATAATGTATACAAAATGTTTGAGTTCAGACAAGTTTTCACATGTTATAAAGGTATTGTGAAATTTAAACAAAACGTTGAACATTATAATTTATCTTCTAAATATTTTTTGATGTTATAGAAAGATTTTGTTATTAAAATATTATTGAGTGCTGTTTCAAATGAACTGTTTTGAATACACCATTAAAGGCAACGTCCCAGTGTAGTTTGAGGTCCTTAAGAGAGGGTGTATCCTCTGCATCTCCAGTTATACGTACTGCCTTTGTAGTATATCAAGTAGTGTAGTGCGCCGGGGAAGTACTTTTTTGGGAATCAAACCCACGACCTCTGGAGCGGAGTATGAGTATACTTGCCACCACACCACATCGGTCGTCAAACTACAAACATACTAAACTAAAACCAGTATCATATGTAATAAAAGTCATGCTAAAAGAAAAGAGATCGAAGTAGACGCGATTAGCTATGACTACCACGAGCGAAGCCGCCGGCGAAAGCTAGTATATACAAAACTAATACCAGTACTACATATGGTACAAGCTTTTTCACATCTTCCCGAAGCACCCGTGCCCGGAAAGCACCTGCGTGAGCCGGAAGGACATCGACCCCCACCGACGACCGACCCATCGTTCGATGATGGGCCCGGGGCACTTTTTACCTATATCAACAGTTGAAAACCAGCTTAAAACACTGACACATGCTGAACTAGATCCCTTTTGGCGCATCTGGGGACACCTTAGTATTTAATAATTGCTTTTTTATTTATAGTGATAAGGTTCTTTTGTTTTGTGTCCCAATTGTACCATATAAATATATTTTTGTTTGTTTGGTAACAAATAAAAAGTCTAAAAAGAAAACGGCATGTGGTATAAAAAGCGTATAAAATTATATATACAGGATAGTTGAAATATACCATCAGCTCGGGTCCGCAGCAGTATAGTAGTTAGTGAAGTTAGCATCTAAACCAACCAGCTCAAGATCTTAAGTCTTGTTTCTTCTTAAGACTCCTTATAAATTATTCGTGCATAGTGAGACGGTAGTATTTTTATTTGTGTACATGCATTCATAATCTCTCGCCCTATTTAGACTAGATAGAAACCTTCTGGGCTACAACTATTGAAAATAAATCTATATAGTCAAAGCCCAAGTAGACCTCACTTGCAAGTGGTGCACCTGCTGATCAACGGACGAGGCTCTGACATACATAAAAATTCCTGGTAAGCGGATTGCCGCCTATTGAGGCGCGCACGCCACCTGTTACGTGGGACAAAAAATATAAAAGACGAAATGTGCACATCACATGGGCTTAAAAATATAATTGGCGCACAACATGCCTCAGTCTACCCCTTCTGAAAGAAAACACGCATAATAGTACAATAAATAAATATTTTCTGACAATTAAAAAAACTAAACTTGACTATTTTCTTGCCCGTTCTGTTACGATCAAGCTCCCGCTCGCAGTGAATTGGCGCGCTCGTTTTTTTAAGTTTTACCTTCATAAGAGCTCTTTTGAGCCAAACTTGCATTAATGATTT
Source organism: Musotima nitidalis (assembly GCA_949126915.1). Taxonomy (NCBI): domain Eukaryota; kingdom Metazoa; phylum Arthropoda; class Insecta; order Lepidoptera; family Crambidae; genus Musotima; species Musotima nitidalis. Next base: position 11,791,151 of record OX421435.1, on the reverse strand, counting down.
TGAATTTGAATTACCCCAATTGTTTAGTTTGAAGATCATTAAGAACTTGTGTTATGGATACTAAATAACGGAAAAACATACATAAATACTTTTTTTTTATAATAAAATTTTAACAATAACAAAATTTAATATATAGGAAAACACCCAGACCAGAACAAATATTCATGTTTATGCACACAAAGATTTGTTCTGCGTGGGAATCGAACCCATGTCAAATGTATGTTTGTATATATTGTTGAAGCAAACTATTCTTTTAGCCCTCAAATCTCGAGATGAAACGTGTTCAAATGGTGAGGAGAGCTTTTGACATTAGACGAGGCCCTATCCCTTGGACATGGGTCCATATTGACTCACCTAAAGTTCTTTATCCGAAATTGTTCTTCCTAACGATTTGTAATCCGAATGATTACTCCTCCTAAAATTTTTAATCCTAAAGTTTTATTCATACTATTTGTAGTGCTACCGTCGATGTTCATAACACTCATGTTTCCGAAAATTGTTATCAATAAAATCGTTAACATACAATATTAAAGCTCCTACTGTTTTTTATCCTAACGTTTTTATCCCTAAACATAATTACCATAATATTTTCACTCATACTTAGAAAGAAACATTTATCTACCAAATGTAATAAAAATATATGATATTTTCATTAGAATGATTAAAGGTTGTTTCACTGATTTTTTGGCTTAAATGAATGAAAATCATAAAATACGACTGATTTACGGTTATGTTTATGACTTTTTTCGTTTTCGATTCGTTTCTGGTACTTCGCCGGCCGCTACCGCGGCACGCTCGCTTCGCTCGCTCGGCTCGTACGTTGTGTGGTCACAGTTGTAACCTAACCTAAACCAAGAACTATAAATATGACCGATTTTTTTATTAGCTATAGCCGCTAATATTAAACTACTTTAGTTGAAATGTGTAAATGAAAACATGTATTTATCTACTTGTACCAGGGTACTGGTATTCTTATTTGTTATCATGTTATGTGTAAATAACTAAAACTGTAAAAGTTACGCAAAATTAATGTAAATAATACTGATTATTATGAATAAAAATAAATCTAAACAAAAAAGGTATGACTTTCAATAATAGTGTAAAAGATGGTTATGTTGACAAAATATAGAAAAAGAAATAATAGTATAATAGATGTTTATTGCTACCGACATTATGAAGTTGAATGATTCGGAATTAAAACATTAGAGACAGAGTAGTTAGTAATTGTGATTGTTAGGATGAAAAATGTTAGGAAGAACATTTTCGGAGTTCCAATTTTCGGAGTTGAAAATTTAGGTGAACTTTGGCGCACCCCTTGGACATACATATTTGGCATTGTATTAGGAGACAACTAGCTTCTCGGATGTCCTATGTGGTTTCAAATGCCACTAAACACAAACATAGTGTAGCGAATAATCCTCTCACAGCAACATACTGTTAGCTGAGATTCTGGATTTCATGACAATTCATTGACATGACATTTCAAGGTGCGAATTAACCTTTCATACTGTAGGGGCTCAATTCGAAATATCTTGATTTTTGGGAAAACGCACTTAAAGATTTTTGAGCTTGGGGCTCACAAAATCGATCAAAAAAAAATTTTTTTTTTGATTGTACCCCTATTATAGGAAAACTGCGACATGCACATTACAATTACAAAATTTTAAAAGACAAGGCGTCTCAGAGGAGAGTTGAGCTGATGGTCGCTCGTTACCGAGGTGGCGTTGTAGGGGAAAAGCAAAGGCAGAGTATGGTAAGCTGCTACACCAATCAGTTAGTTTCTATAATTTACTATAATTTAACAATACGTTCGAAGTCCGAACGATTAGTTGCGAACAACGCAGTAGCGAAAAACGTTGTCACGGCAATAACAGTTCTGTGTACTATTTATATTTAAAATAAAAATAAAATGTGTTTGTTGACCGGTAAACCAGATGCTATCGGTTTTAACACCATTTTGCATAAATCGAGATAAGCCTGGCTAGCCGATAGCATTAATCCGTTCATTACATATTTCGCGAATTATACGATAAGGAGCGTAATGTTTTGAATTTTGAGCCGCGTCAACTATGGCGTGGCAACTATGGCATTTGACGACCGATATGGCGTGGTGGCGAGTATACCCGCATTCCACTCCTGAGGTCGTGGGTTCGATTCCCGCAAAGGACAAATATTTGTGAGTATAAATATGAATATTTGTTCTAATCTGGGTGTTTTCATATGTATATAAAGTATGTATTTACAAAAAAAAAGGTATTTATGTATGTTTATCTGTTATTTAGTATCCATATTACAAGTTCTTAATGATAATTATCTTGGAACTAAAATTTTAGTGTCAGAAATATTTATTTATATTTATTTAACTGAGACGCGAAAACGTTCACAAAATGCTGGAAAAGCGCCCGAAATTACTAACCTATCCGCAATCTTAAATAGAAGCCTATCTTGAAGGATTGGTAACTGAGCCTTTTTACATAAGGATTGATTCGTCTAGCTAAATTAAGATCGATCACCGAAGTAAAAACGTACATTCACTTCATCATCATGTCCTAGCATTATTCCGGTTGTCTCAGTGTCTTCTACTGGAACTACTATGGCAAATGTGTTCTGATGTTCTGAAGATGATTCTCTCCCAGACAACACGTCATACTGTGCAGATTATCAGCACTCGAACCAAGAAATTTGGGAAGTCGTTTCTGAGCAAGACCACTAAGCTCTGGAATTCGCTGCTGGCTCATGTGTTTCCTATTTCCTATGATTCCGGATCTTTTAAGCGGGGCGTGAAACGGCATTTTAGCAGGCCATCATGAGTGGATGCGCTTTGTACTGTGCGTGAAATAATCACGATATGAAGCGCTTTAATTTTTTTTTGGACTGCATCGACTGCTTATCATCAGGCAGGATGTAGTCAATATGACGTGTATAACTTATTGATTCAGGCGTTACTTTGCGGAAATCCATTGTAAGCAAGTGATGGATTAAAAATATCTTTGTAACAATTCCCGCGCTACTATAATTTGCTAATATAAACGAGATCTCTCGTTTCAGCGTTGGTCGTGAAGACATCGTTGTTCTGAGGCTCCTATCTTACCTGAAGATGCTGTATAAGGGCGAAACACGTGTCGTGTTGAATAGTTTCTCGATTATTCGGGATATTATAGTAGCGCGGGAATTGTTACAAAGATATTTTTAATCCATCACTTGCTTAATATGACGTGTCAAAAAAAAGATAGAATACCCTCTAAATTCGAAGTCTATGAGTCGCCACTGGGCTTTCCTTGCGCTGAGAATTACATTTAATTCCTTTACCGCTTTAACAATTACGTTCGCGTCTATATGGAATTCTCTTAGGAAAGTAAGCCCTATGATCAATCTTGCAGCACGTCTGATCCGAATTCATTACACACGTTGTAAAGTACTCCATTAGATCTTTTTGTATGGTAGTGTACGCACTAATTCCGATTTCCGTCATCCGTTTTCCCGTACAATCTGTAATTTATGATTTTTGGGTCTGTATTTTTACGGAGTCAGCATGAATGCAAAGTTGAAATGCTCTTAACCAAATTTCATATTCATAAAATGCGTTTTGATTTATGAATGATGTTAGCTTGCCAACTGTAATAAATTTGAAATAATATCGATAATATCAAATTTCAAACTTCAAAATGATTCATTGATACAGATTTAACAAATTGTTTTACTATTAAGTACATATTCTTGTAACTGGCAGGAGAGAAAACTAATCTTGACGATTTTCTTGCCCCTTCTTTTACGATCAAGCTCCCGCTCGCAGTGAACGGGCGCGCTAGTTTATAAGTTGACCTTCATAAGAGCTCTATTGAGCCAAACTTGAATAAATGACATACATACATACATAGTGTCACGCCTCTTTCCCGTAGGGGTAGGCAGAGATCACATCCTTCCACTTGCTACGATCTTGGCACACACTTTTAGCTTCATTCACACTCATTAACCTCCTCATATACGCCCGTCGGTTTAGGGTACTTTTGACCTGCCCTGAATAAATGAACATATAGTCTATTCTAATATGAATGACTTAGAACATAATATTGTTAGTGTTATATTAAATTGAATTGTATAGCTTTACAAACAAATGAAGATTGTAACTAACCAATTAATAATTTAAAAGAGCATAGTCTCTGAGTTTCTTGCTAGTTCTTCTTACAGAGCGGTGGCTCGGAACTGGCACTTAGATTTACTTACGCTTATATATTTTTTGTTTTTAAATTGTTTTGTTGCATGTTAGTGAATCTAAGCTTCGTGATTTCAGTGTAATCATATTTCGATTGTTTTTTATATTTATATTAATTTTTGACGTTTTTAAGTACTATGTAATAGTTTGTGGAATAAAATGATTTAAATTGAATTAAATTATCCAGTATTATCAGTCATCATATTCTCTGTTGCATTATCTCTGTTGCCCCAGACTTGAACCCAGGGCCCTGGGTCTGCTCACTGCACTATAACCATATTTGGCTGAACTTCAGTTATTACATGGAGCTCCTGCCATCTGACCTCCATAATTCAAAGGGAAATATTATTCTATAGTTAAACCAGTTGTCAGAAAATTAGAAGGCACTGACTTCCTAATAACGACTTCCATAGATGTTCAAAACAATCAATCAATCAAAATCGTTTATTGGGAACACAGGTTACAGGATAGGTGTTTACAGTACAGGTTTAGATCTAGCTGTGGTCTGCCTCATGGGCGTACAATAGTTGCGATTTTATTTAACACGGAATCAGATTTGGTGTATTTTCAAAGTAATAATAACAAGTCGGACTTTGTCAAAAGTTTATAGTGATAAGTCGTTTAAATATTCTTTGACATGATAATAGCATTTTTCTATCAATAGTTCACGTAATTTCAACTTTAAGAGATTTTGGGAACGCAGCAGATGTATTTTCTTAGGAATTTTGTTATAGATATTAGTAGCACTTCCAATGAGAGATTTTTTTAAAAAGGCAGTTTTGTGTGGAATCGCACTTAATTTATCTTTATGACGATCAAGGGTTTTGAATTTAAATGAGTCTACATTAGATTTAGTAAAAACTGCACATTCAAAAAGGTATAAGCATGGTAATGCCATTAATGCAAATTAAAAAAATAGGGTTTACAGGAATCAGTTTTGTCAAGCTCAAACATAGCACGTATGCACCTTTTCTGGGCTTTGAATGCGAATTCTTTATCAGTAGAGTTACCCCAAAATATTATTGCGTACCTTAAAGATGAGGCTACAAAACCGTGATATGCTGTCAGTAAAGTCTCCTGACTTACCGTCTGCCGCAACGAGAATAATACATAAGGGTATTGATTAAGTTTCTTACGAATATGGTCAATGTGCCATTTCCAATTTAACTCTTTGTCAATAATTAAGCCTAATAATTTCGTGGAGTCATTTGGTGACTATTTGTCCAAGGTAATTTATGTTCAAACTGATAATGTCGATTTTAAATATAGTTTTGTCTAGATTGTTTGTTCATAAATATTGTCAATGGGCTGAGATAATTATGAATCAATGCAACACACTTACATATGTTTTAGCTCTCCAATACACTTATACTTATTATTGATTGACATCTGACATTGACATTGACACTGACATCTACAACCAAACCGAGTAATAACTAGATATAATGTCAGATAAGTACAGAAGGTGTTTATGAAGATGTTTTCCTCGTTTCAATATGTCTGCCAGTGGTGTCGCGTGAGTTTGACAACCCCTCGCGGTTAACCGAACACGTAATAAAATATGTTATTTACTTCCGAAGGATGAGTAATATTTATAAATGGATGTTGAAGTATTTTTCTACTTATTTGGTTTATTTATTAATCTTTTCAGCATGTTCAGATGGTTTAGTCATGTTGAGAAGATGAATGAAAGTAGACTAACGAAAGTGACTTATGATGGACTAGTGAATTTTTTTTTTATTTACTTATACAAAATACTTTCCTTTTTGAAAGGAGGTATCTTATATACACTACAATCTAGCCTATCTAAAGACTAATTAGTAACTTTCTTTTATCATAAAATACTACATATTTCAAAAGTAAGAATTTGTCCAATAACACTATTCTTATTGTTTCTATTAAAGCGAATACACTTTAGTAATGTGTTCTTAGTCATAGTATTACACTTCACTGACACTACACTAAACTAACTCAAAAGGTTTTGTCCTTCTCAGCCTTCTCACTAGGTCTGTGTTGTCGAGCAGCTGGATAGCCTCAACATTTACATGATGATGAAGTCTTCTTTCATGAGCTTCTGCACATTTTATAATTATGCTAACAACCAGATCCACTTTAAGGTCCCGATGTAGATCGTCGGTTCTGATGTACCAAGGTGCGTTAACAATGCTTCGGACTAGTGAATGAAAGTGTATGGAGAGGAAGACCACATAAGACCTTCCATGACCAAATCCAGAATACGAATACTTCAGTGACGAATTTAAAACTTATGAACAAAATAAATATAACACTAAAAGCGTAAGAGATGGCAAATTTGCTAAACAACGTGTAAATAACTACTACGGTGAAAGGACAAACCGGTATTTGACCCCAACAATATTTAATAAATATGACTGGCTGAGGGAATTAGACAAGAAAATTAGTGAAGTAAGATTAAAAAAGACATTTAAAAGCACAGTATTATGTACCTATACAACCCAAGCTTTGCAATAAGAAGTTCTACAGTTTATACCCATATTTACTTTGTTTTATTATTATTATTGTTTTTAAGTTTAAGTAATTATTTGCTAAGGATAAGAAAAGTTCCTGATTACTGTTATGTTATTATAAATTGTTAACATTATATACCTTTTTAATAAAGAGTGCTAATCCCGCCGACAAACTGTAAAGCAGTTTGGTGGGTTTAAAATGTATATATAAGGTTTTAAGTTTCAATAAAGCATATTATTATTATTATTATTATTATTAGAAGATTTTGGAGAGAAAGGGCAGGTCAAAAGTACCCTAGACCGATGGGCGTATATGAGAAGGTTAATGGGTGTGTGTGAAGCTAAAAGTGTATGCCAAGATCGTAGCAAGTGGGAGGATGTGATCTTTGTCTACGGGAAAGAGGCGTGACATTATGTATATTTATTAATGTTCTACTATTGAGTTCAGGCCTCTGCTTCTAAGAAGAAAGTTTCTACAACAAGGTGAGAGTTCTCAGTCTCTTAATGGTATTGTGTTAGTTAAAAATGTCGCGACAAGGTATGTAGTTGATGAAATAACATTCGAGCCAGGTTAACGTCTTAACTCACCAGCAAAATGGAACAATAATATAAAAAAAATTCACCATTAAAATATGTTAAATATTTCCGAAGATTGAGGAGGAATTACGGTCTTTGAAATAATTTATATACTACACTGGACAGCAAATAAACCGGGCCACCCGCTACCTTAGAACTCTGATTCGATTTTTTTAAAAAGTATTAACCTCACAACTATCAAACTTACACCTGAAAAAAGTGCGATTCATGTTTCTTGAGAAATGACCACAAATTTATCCAAAGTCCCCTTAATTCACATTGTAATCAAGCAACAAACACAATATCAACGATTTGCTCTGTTTTGACTAGAATTTGCGATTAGCATTATTTTTTTCTAAATGAGGATAGTCGGATTTTTTTTTATGATTTCTTTAGTTGCCATCCATTATTTGCTCCAGATGCGTGTATTTTTGCTATTTTCTTCGGTCAATAAAGGATACGACACTCCAAAAAGCAGCTCAAGCTGTAGCACTACTTCAAGCAGGCGTTTCGCAACGTGAAGTCGCTCGGAGGCTTCGAATCAGCAGATCTTCGGTACAACGGGTGTACAGTTGATACTTAGAGACTGGAGCATTCGATCGCTGACCAGGTACAGGCAGACTTAGGGCTACATCAGCAGCAGATGATCGTAATATCCAACTTACAGTTTTGCGAAATCGTCGCCTCAACGCAGTTCAAGTCCAACAACGTCTGCGTGACGAACGCCAAGTGGTCATAAGTTCAGATACCGTTAGAAGGAGAGTTGCTGAACGAAATGTGACTCCAAAGAGAGCTGCTACAGGCCCAAAATTAACGGTAGCCCACCGTAGACCACGACTTGAATTTGCTCGAGAGCATAGGGATTGGACGTTAAAGCAGTGGGGCAATGTACTCTTTACTGATGTAACCAGGGTGAGTCTACAAGGAAGTGATCATTTTAACCATCATGAAAAGCCTTTTTTGTAGGCATAACTTTGATAGTTGTAAGTTTTATACTTTTTGAGAAAATTTAATCAGAGTTCCAAGGTAGCGGGTGGCCCGGTTTATTTGCTGTCCAGTGTATATATTGCATAAAAAAGTATTATTATGTTTGTCTCTGGTATATGACACCACCGGCGATTATCCTTGTGTGCATTGTAGAATTATGTACATTTAAGGATAATATCTGGTTGGCGTAAAATAGCTAAAGGACTTCTTCTTCATGGTCTAATCTATAAGAAGAATAGAGACACCCATCGTACGTTCCCCCTGACTGGTCTCCACTTTGACGTGGTGGGGGGAATACCTCCCGGTAGGGTGGAGGCCCGGAAAAGTAAATATCTAGAGGTTAGCGACTCTGAGTTGAGTGCCCTTAGTATTAGTACTAAGTTAGTTTCCCTCCCGGTAGTTAGCTACCGGGAGGGAAACCATGAGAGACCTGTTGAGGGCCCGCCAGGAGGGTCTAAGGCGGCGGGGTCACCTGCAGTCTAACCATGGACCCTCCGAGAAGTCGGCCTCACACGCTATGGTCGCACAAGAAGATAGAATCTCATAGAAGCGCTGTGGGCGTCCACAGCGGTTCTATGAGAGGTCTTCTCGGTTTGACGCTGAAAACCAGGTACTGGCCTCCCGCCTCTTTCTCAATAAGCGGCGGGCGTCATCGGTCAGATATTCAGTGGGTATTACTGCTGGTGGTCGCGTATGCCGGTGGTGCGTTCCACACTCACCTTTTGGTCTCTCTATGGCCGGAAAGAAATGCGCAAATGTATTTTGTTACAGACGCAAAAAAAAAGACAATCTTACCTTTTGCCAGAGGCGAGGGTAATGCCTCTTGAAGTCCTCTCCGGTGAAAGGGAGACGGAGAGCTGTCGTCGCCTTTACGCATTTTGTTACCGACGTAAATCATATTAAAATGATAGCATTCCTTTCCACACGAAAACATGCGCCGATATTAATTAATATGAAAATTTTAAGTTCGGCTACATTTCTAAGCACATATCAGCGTCTTAAATCTTCTAGCGTCACTTCACTAGAGAAGCTTAGAGAAGATGTTATGAAGCAACTCGTCACGGTCCGCTCCCTGCCAAGACATTGAGACCCAGTATTAATAAATTACACTCAATGACTGTCTCCAGAGGGACCTTGGCTTATACTCTCTCAATATCGAAAACTTAAGTTAGTTGCTTAATTAAATTGATTGAAACGTTCTCTTAGAAACTGTAACCGGAAAATTAGCAGCAAGGGAACCTTATAATTGAATGGCACTAATTAATTTGTTTTTCTATGGGCACTAATGGAAGCTTAATTGATCCACCTTGAACGGTACATGTCTATTGTTGGTTATTTGAATCATTTATTGTTGATTTGGGAGTATTGACTTTTAATTTTACATATACACTATTTTCACGTAATATCTAGGGGAGGCCTGGAGACCAGAAAATATCAAATCTAAATATACGCTTAGTTTCAGGGTCCAGTCTCCCACAAAACTACATTATAATTAATAATTTATCACTTTTGTAAACGTAGCCCTTAAGTCAAGTTATGTGGATGAAAATAAATTTGTTATTATTGTTAGTGTATTTTATATAATTATAGATTATTGTATTGTTAAATTATTGAGAACTAACCTAGTATCTACATAAACCTTGCATAGGATTAGAGATAACATTAACCAAATTGCATTATTTTTGGAAAAAAATAAAAAATCCGTCAATTAATGCTAGTGACCCATACTTACTTACTGATTAACAGTTAATCAAAAACAAAGTTGGTTGAAACTAACAAGCAAATGAAATAGTCACAAGTCGAGCAGGTCACGTTCACGTGTTCCACTGCAAAACCTCAGCCTCCCCTATAATTCATTACATTGGCGGTATTTGCCCATTATCACCATCCTGGGTAAATGAGTTGGTAATCGCAGTACGCAGAATGACGCAACTGCCTATCATTCGGTAGGATTTGTCGACTCTTATGTCTACCCGTGAGAAGAGAGCGGGTGGCGCTATTCTAAGCTGTTCTCACGTTGCACGGAACTGGTTGCAACTACATACATGCAAAAAAAAACTCGTACGCGGAGTGAACCAGTGCGGAGTGGACCGGTGTGGAGTTGACCGGTTTCGTAGTTGACCGGTGCGGAGTTGACCGATGCGGAGTTGACCGATGCGGAGTTGACCGATGCGGAGTTAACCGATGCGGAGTTGACCGATGCGGAGTTGACCGGTGCGGAGTTAACCGGTGCGGAGTGGACCGATCGACTGCATTGGACCGGTAATCTAAAGGTCGATTCCTGCTCGCATTACCGCGAACGAGTTGATTTTTCTAGTGCAAAAATCGCTAGTAAGATTATTGATTGTTAAACAGTAAAGAGAAATCAAAGTCGATTGAATCTCACAGGCAAATGAAGTGGTAGTACGAAGCCGAGCAGGTCACGTGTAAAAATAAGAGTCATCCAATTATATCGGCGGCGTGGCTAAATGCATTGCAAATTGAATTTCGAGCTGATTCGATGAATTCCACACAAAAACATATAGATGGATATTTTGAACGGTAACACTGACGGCAGTTCGTTTTAATTTACATACATATAATTATACATTCACGCCTGATTTCCCGATAATATATGTATATGATATTATAATTATATTGTTAATTTCACGTAATAGGTGGCGAGCCTATTGCGGCTTACCGTGAACTTAATGTTGGACGACCGACATAGTGTGGTGGCGAGTATACCCGCATTCCACTCCTGAGGTCGTGGGTTCGATTCCTACACAGGACAAATATTTGTGTGTATAAATATGAATATTTGTTCTGGTCTGGGTGTTTTTCTAAGTATATTAAGTATGTATTTACAAAAAAAAGGTATTTATGTATGTTTATCCGTTATTTAGTATCCATAACACAAGTTCTTAATGATACTTATCTTGGAACTAAATAATTGGTGTAAGTGTCTGAAATATTTATTATTATTTATTTATTTATTGAGGCATACTATACGCTCAAACTACTACACTATTGGCTCAGTGTTAATTTAAAGTTTAAAAATAGTTATTATCAAATCTTAATTGAGACAGTGCTGTAAAAGTGGTTTATATATCACAAATGTATAGTGGAAGTATTTGTGAAAATAAAAGTGCAGTATTATAAACAAAAAGCGTAATATATACTAAATCGAAATTGTACCTTAAAATCAGTTGTAAAAGTCGCTTCAGTGATCTAAAGTCGTTTCACAAGGAAGTGCAAACTACGTTAAGCAACTAGTTTGTGAAATATAAGTGCCAAACATCTCAACATAATTAATCGTTTTTAAACTAGTATAACGAACCTAGTTTTCGTCATAATATAAGAGGTTTGGACTTTGCACCCTCCCGCCCAGAAGTTCTTACTTAATTTACATGCAGCGCCATCTAGTGGCGAGTGGCTGCCCTAGTACGTTTAATAAGCACGTGCGCTGTACTTGCTTAATTCAGCGCCATCTGGGCTGCTATTGATTGAATACTTATCAATTCGATTTATTCTTTTCTCTACCCACCGCAAGATGGAAAACCTATGTGCAGGCTGCCGATCAAATATTCCTGATAAAAGGTATTTGAAATGTTCAATTTGTCATCAAAGTTTTGACCTTGAATGTGCTAATGTTTCTGATAAGCGATTTTACAATACCATGACAAGGGAGCATAAGAATTTGTGGAAATGCCAAATGTGTCGATCGAAGGAACCAAAAACTGATAACTCAAATACTCCAGCTCGATCGATTTACTATCAGTCAGAAAGTTATGATAAGCAAGAAAACTTACTTTCCTCACCGGTTGATCGAAATGTCTCTAGAAGAAAAAAACCAAATCGCCTTACAGGGGAAACACCAAAAGTTTGTGACAGTGATTGTTCTTCCTCCCACTCCTCCCCCCTTGGAAACACATTAACCCTGGAGGCGCCTCAACCCTCATCTGACAACCTGGTTGGTAGCCTAAACGAAGACAATGAACCGATCACAGTACAAAAAATATTACACTTTTTACAGTTGAACAATGACAAGATTGTATCAGGCATAAAAATATCAATCCGTAGCGCCTTAGAAAACGCCATATCTGAAATCAAAGCTGAATTCATAAATAATTTTGAAACAATTACAACTGAGCAAATGATTATTAAGAAAAATATCTCCACCCTAAATTCAAAAATCTTGGAATTAAATGAAAAATGCCGCTCTCTTGAAACCGATTATCAAAATCTGCAGTGGAAAATCCAACATTTACAAAAATCTCCCCGTGTACCTGTAGAATCAGCTGGCCCATCCTATGATAAAGTACTTGTTATGCATGGTCTTGCTGAATATTATTGGGAATCAGAGGCTGAAGTCATAGAGAGAATCACAAATATATTTTATAATGTACTTAATTTGGATTTGTCGGGGTTCATTGAAGAAGTTTCATTCATTGGGAAACGAAGCAATATAAGACCGATAAAAATTGAATTAATTAGTAAAAGAATGAAAAAGTTCATTCTTGAAAATTTTATATATTTAAAAGAAGCTGGCTTCAGTGTCACCGAATACTTAAGTCCCCAAGATTTGCAAGAAAAAAGAAAATTAACTCGCGCCTTACAAATAGCTCGAAAAAGTGGGCAATATGCTATTATAAGGAATAATAAGTTAATTGTCAATGGAAAGGAAGACACGTATTTAACACAAACACAAATTACTGCTGAGTTGGTGACCTCTGGCGAGCTGAAGAACGTGGGTTGCGATGGTAAGGTGCCTAACGAACATTCATTGGACAATGGTCGAATGTCAGGTTATTTGAACCAGAAAAGCGGTCCCAGTAACATCGCAGCAAGCCAGAAATTTCCACCAAAAAGGAAAGCTCTAACGAGTCACTCTACTTTTCGTAACTAACATTAATATTATGTTCCAAAATGCTCAAAGCATATGTAATAAAACCCATCTACTTGAGGTATTCATAAATGACACACCTAATTTACACATAATATGTATAACTGAGACGTGGTTAAATAAGTATAAAAGAGGTTTATTAAGCATGGATGGTTATATTTTATGTTCGTCTTTTTGCCGGGATCTCCATGATGGCGGTGGTGTATGTATATTTCTTAGGAACACCATTGACTATTGTGAAAGGTTGGATGTATCTTCCCTATCTATTGAGATGGTTTTTGAGGTGTGTGCAGTTGAGATCAAAAAATTTAATCTGTTAATTATTAATCTATATTGGCCCAACAGTAAAAGAGAAATCGAAACATTTTACAACCAGTTAGAAATACTCTTAAAGCTCCTTTCAAAAAAAGATGTGTGTAAGAATATAGTCATAGGCGGGGATTTAAATGTAGACTTTTTGAAAGCAAACACTAACAGGAATAGACTCTCCAACATAATGCTATCCTATAATTTTCATCAAAAAGTGAAAGAACCCACTAGAATTACTCCTGCTAGTTCTACATGCTTAGACGTGTTATTTATTAATTTCAAAATAAAAGATACACAGGTTAGTGTTCATGAGTTTGGGTTCTCAGATCACTGTGGCTTGTTACTCTCAATACCTTCCAGTAATGTATTTAACATAGAACAGTTCCAAGTTTGTAAACGGACGTTTAACGACTTAAATATAACGAAATTTAAAAACGAGCTATCCACCATAAATTGGGAAAATGTAATAGATACAAAAAGCAATGTAAATCAGAATTATAATTCATTTCTTAACACATTGGAAAATATACTTAATAAATGTATACCTAAAAAGATTTTAAAAATTAAAACAAAACAAAAAAACCCGTACCTAACTACAGGAGTAAAAATATCGTGCCGTTATAAAAGATTCTTAAAGCCACTGGTTTCTAAAACAAAGCAAATAAGTTTAAAGTCTTATTATAAACAATATTGTAAAACACTAAAAAAAGTAGTAAGTGCATCTAAAAAAATATGTAATAAACGAAAGTTTGAAATGTGCCAAAATAAAACTAAATGTATGTGGCAAATAATAAATAATGAGTTAAACAAAAAAGCGACTTATAAAAACAGAAATTTGCAAATTAATGATGAACACAGCCGTACAATAAGTGATCCAAAAATAGTTGCAAATACCTTTAACTCTTACTTTACGTCAATTGGAAATTCAAATCCACAACAGAGAAATTCGGCACAAGCACCGTTATGTAACACATTTGAAAAGTCATTCTTTCTTTGGCCCGTAGATGGTAAAGAAATTAATAAAATCATTAAAAGTTTAAAAAATAAATGTTCTTATGGTATAGACGAAATTCCACCCACTTTAGTGAAAAAATGCGCTGATCTTTTAACAAAACCATACACTTTATTAATTAACCAATCTTTTTCCAATGGTATATTCCCTGACGCGCTAAAAATTGCACTTGTTAAGCCCGTTCACAAAAAAGGTAACACAGCCGATATCAACAATTACAGACCTATTGCGATGTTAACCACATCATCAAAAATATTTGAGAGCGCTATGATAAACCGACTCTATGCTTTCTATGAAAAATTTAAAATTTTAAATAATAGTCAATTTGGCTTCAGAAAAAATCATTCTACCTCGCTAGCTGTTTATAAATTTATAAAAGGCGTATCAGAAATTATAGATAACAAAAAAATTGCAGTAGGGCTTCTCCTCGATCTAAGTAAAGCATATGATAGAGTGCTTTATAAAACTCTACTATCAAAATTATACCAGACAGGAGTAAGAGGTTTGGCGTACAGCTGGTTTAAGTCTTATCTCACAAATCGCTATCAAATAGTTGAAATCGAGCATACAAACTATGAAACGGGCCAAATAACTCTAACTCGTTCAGATAGAGTCGCAGTGACTGGCTCTATCCCACAGGGTAGCGTTTTGGGTTGTATTTTGTTCCTTGTTTACATAAATAGCTTACCAGATGTATTAGAGGACCCTTGCATACTCTTTGCCGATGACATCTCTACTTTCTTTCCTTGCTCCACTGTTTCAGAACTAAAATCTAAACTAAATTCAACTCTCGATAATATAGGTGACTGGCTTGAATCTCACAACTTAAACCTAAATCTAAAAAAAACAAAAGTCATCCAATTTAGACCCTATCAAAAATCCGGCTTAGAACTATCTTACATTTATAAAGAAACAGAACTGGAAACTGTAAACTCAGCTACCCTTTTAGGAATAAAGCTAGACTCACACTTAAACTGGAAACAGCATATACAAAAACTGTTACATAAACTATCGTCTTTTGTTTATGCACTTCACCATTTAAAGCGCGCCACAGACTTCAAAACATCTCTTACTGCTTATTACGCATATGCGTTTTCAGCGCTTTCATACGGAATTGTTTTGTGGGGAAACTCTTGTGACATAGACAAAGTGTTTATATTGCAGAAGAAATGTCTACGGATACTCGCTAACATTGACCAGATGGAGTCTTGCAGGCCGTACTTTATTAAGTTTAACATCTTAACCGTAGTGTCAATTTACATATTAGAATCATGTAAATTCGTGATTAAGCATCCTGAATTCTATTCCCCGTTAAAAAACGACAAAAGAAATGATCGCAACCTAAATAAATATCGCATTCCTTGCTCAAAAATGAAATTAGTTGCATCTAGCCCTCACACTATGTCAATAAAATTTTACAACCACATTCCCAACATTATTAAAAATTTTGAGGATCCTTGCAAAGTTGTAAAAAAACTAAAAGAATGTCTAATTGCAAAATGTTATTATAATCTAAATGATTTTTTTATTGACAAATTTGATAACGCGTCTTGACATCCATTATTATTATTTTATTGTTATTGAATTTTTGTGTTTTCCTATGTTTATTGCTTGCAAATTGTTATTAATTATGAATTGTTTTCTTTTTTATATACATGTAATTCTAAATTTATAATTCTCAAAAATTGCTATGCCCTTGCAGGGTGTCACATTGTACTTTATTTTCTATGTACCACCTTTATATGAACTGTGATATGCAATAAATGATTTGATTTGATTTGATTTAATGTTAGCCAGACCCTCGTCCGTTTATCGACAGGTGCACCACTTGCAGATGAGATTGGTTTTGGCGGCTAAGATATTGGGTGTATCCCTTGATATTCATAGTAATTTATACAAATATATCCTGTTTTGAAGCGCTCGTAGCTTTGCGGAACTGAGTTGTCATAAATGATAATCTTAGTAAAGCAGAGCAGAGATACTTTTCCAACTAATTGTAGCCAACTCCAGACCTGGAGAACGCGACGTTCACAAGTCTATTCCCGTGTGTCGCCTACCTCCTTGCGCAGGACTCAAATTGACGATGAGGTATTCAGGAATGAGTGAAATTTTCCCTCCCGTCGCCGCGCGAGGCTGCGGCGGCCCATTTACTCTCAACTTTTCCATTTAAAACAGTTAAATTGAACAATAATTAAATACATCACTTTGTATTGGACTCGTTGTTGTTGCGAAGTTACGTTTGTGGTCGTTTTATAACTGTTTGATTGCAAATGATTTTAGTGCGGTAAATGTATTTTGCCTGGCAATTTTTTGTGACATACTATAATGACCTCCTCCTGCCTGATCATTAATAATAATTATATGGTTATACATACATACAGCGCTCGTAGCTCCGCGGTGCTCGGTGGTCGGAAACGATCGCCGAAGTACAGCAGAGTTTACAGAGGTCAGTCCTTGGATGGGTGACCGTTTGTGTGGCATTTGATATCGAGCGCTTCCGTGCTTCGTTAAGCCGTTGGTCCCGGTTATCACTAAATGTGGTAGTCGTTAAGCCATGTTAGAGGCCTAATGGGCGGCTTGATAAATTCTAACAGCAGGACGCCATACACCTGCCTCCGCCAATCCGCACTGGGTCAGCGTGGTGGAGTATGACCCAATACCCTCTCACCTTGGTATGTGAGAGGAGGCTCGTGCTCAGTAGTAGGACGTTTATGGGCTGAGATGATGACATACATACATAAAATCCCCCGGGGTATATTATTGTGATGTATGTAAATAGTAGGTAGTTATGCCACATAAGATTATTTTATTATAAGTATGTAAGTTAGTCTGAAAATATACGCCATAGAACACAGTCGTGGTTTTATTGTGCATTCCCAGTTCTGGATTGTTCTAGATAACTTCAATTATATGCATATTCTTAGCCAATTGTTTCGTTGGCTATGTGTGAGCGACCCTATTGCCGCTCACCGGGAACTTTTATGTTCGCCAGAGCCTCGCTCGTTAGTCGGCAGGTGCACTACTTGCTGGTGAGGTTGGCTTGCTTTCCTAAGATGATGGTACACCCAAATAACATGAATAATCTACGAAATAATCACGGAAGGACGCTAAAGAAATATGTATAGGTCCTAGGAATCTAATTAGGAATCAAAATCTTAATTAACCAATTTTTAAAAATACATCAGTTCTTGAAGCAATCTGGTCAGAATTGCAAAGAGCAGAGCTGAAACTAAGACTGTATAGGTCTAAAACACTGCAAAACTAATTCGAAGATCTTCTAGATGTCATGAATTGCACGAACGTTAATTCTCAAATAGAGCAGGATTTTAAATCGCTTGAAGACTTCGAATCCGAGTATTATTAAATTTAAAGATCAGTTATGAATTATTGATTTCTTAATTTGTATGTGTTGCATCATCCCCATCATCATTAGCCTTATAAGATCCACTGCTGAGCATTGGCCTCCCCAATAGATTACATCATATTGGGGGGTATCCATAAACACCACGCTTTTCGTAGTGGAGGGGCTGATAACCTTCAGGTAGGGCGCAGAGGGCGCTAGGGAAAAAGTAACACCCAGAGATTGGCGACGTTAGGTGCTCTTAGTACTGACTACCGAGGGGAAACTAAGAGGGACCTGTGGAGGCCGCAGCGGGCCCCAGAAGGGCCCGTCAAGAAGCGCCAGGAGGGTATTCGGCAGCAGGGGCGAGGGGCCCCTGGCCGGTGGTGAGTCCCACATTTCTATTCGGTTCCCCTTTTGGCCGGAAGGCAGTGCGTAAATGCATTTTGTTACAAAAATTAAACAAAAAAGACGGCTTGGTGATCGTAGTTTTTTAGTTTTTCATATTGGCCTAAGAACCACCAGCCTGATAAAAAAAAAATTATAGTCATTACTCAAAAAGACCTTTCGGTTTTAGAATTCTCTGCCGGTTCATGTTTCCCAGCTCATATAGTTCTAGCTCTTTTAAACGGGGCGTGAACCGACCTTAATGAAGCAGTCTTCATAAAGGTCGGTTCATGAGTGGCTGCGTTTGCTACCGTGCTTTATACCACGGTATAAAGCCATCTCATTTATTTTACAGCATTGACTGTTTACCATCAGGACAATGTGACGAATCACGTTAAAAAATGCTTCTTGGACGCCTAATAATGAATAGTCAATTATAAATATTGCGTATTAAAATTTATTCCATTCTACAGAAAAACAAAGTTAACAAATACCTAAAGTGGATTATCAAAGTTAAATGAATCGACAACAAACTTTTTGAATGTTGAAAATGTAAATTATTGCCAAAACGAGGATCGGGGACGTAAAGGTCGAAAGAAAATTTTGAATATTAATTTTATTGATGAAGTCAAAGTTAAAAATAGTTTATTTGAGTTTGGTTCCACAAAAGTATTTCTTCCTTTTGATCTAGGGCCCTAACGCCTAATTCGATGAATTTCAGCTATTTCATCTAGATCAAAATTTTCTGATTTTCATCAATCCGTACTGGGGAATCTGCCGAAAGCCATAGATTATTCATGACCTTAATTCAGTGCCACACCACTAGGCAGACTAGTGAAGCGACTAATTGAATAAATGATTATGTATTGCTTTTTGGTGACACATTTTAACATTTATTTATATATTATTAATAAATCTCTTACTTGACCCTGGCTAAATGTGCTAGACGCACGAAGCCAATATTTAAAAGAAAAAAAACACTGTCAAATATCACGTCAATGCTTCATAATTTGTGTCTAAATGGAGTTAATGGAGTACGCCATCTTGTGTTGAGTTCCATTGTGTTCGGCGGTACGACAGAATCAATTCGCAATCCATTTTGCCTAGTAAACGATTACAAGCAAGACTCTTTCGATTAGAGTATTTTCCAGTGTCAAGTAATTTGATGAATCAACAGCAGCATTCATTCATTAAACAGCTGATTCTTTATTTAATCATTTCAGTCAATATAATCTTTGTCGACCGATATGGCGTGGAGGTCAGTATACCTGCACTCTGCTCCTGAAGTCGTGGGTTCGATTCCCACACAGGACAAATATTTTGTGTATAAATATGAATATTTGTTCTGGTCTGGGTGTTTTTCTATGTTTATTAAGTATCTTAAGTATCGTGAGACCTTAGGAGTGGAATGCAGGTATACTCGCCACCACGCTATATCGGTCGTCAAATAATTGCTTTGATTGTAAAAGAGTTATTTATTAAAAGTCCACTGCTGAACATAGCCTTCCCTAATTGTGTTTCATGTCGAGCGATCTCAAGCCACTGATTGCTTTCGTCATTTAATTAAAATTTGTAATGGTCAAATCAAAACAATTATAATAAAGTAAAAAAAGACCCGCGGTGTTTTCAACTGAACTCAAAAAAACATTAAAAATTAAATTATTATTATATCGAGCCCTTACCGCCAGTTTGTCGTAAGCGACAATTGCTAACTTTTTCTTTAATTTTTATTTTATTATTAATCCTTTATTGCGCATAAAAATATAATCAAATTACAAAAATCGTATGTAAAAACAAAAGTACTAAGATCCAAAAGCGCAATAAAGGATTAATAATAATAAAAAAAATTAAAGAAAAATCTTCTGTAAAAGTTAGCAATTGTCGCTTACGACAAACTGGCGGTAAGGGCTCGATATGTTTCTGTAGGATTGGCTTTTTCTATCAGAAGTATTGTTTATTTTTTTTTCTAAACATGCTTACAGTTTGACTCCTAATTAATTAGGATTAAAAATGTTAAATTATTAAAATATATGAAAAAGTCAGAGGCACCTTATACCGATTTAAAAATCCTATATCCGATTTATTTGGTTTTTAACTCCGAGTGTGGAATTTATAAAAAAAATAAGGTAGGGAAAATTATATATGGTGTTCAAAAATAAATTGTAATTTATTTAGATCTTTATGTTATCGAGCGCTTCTGTGTTTCAGAAGGAAATTATCTGTTGCCGTTATGAGCTGTTGGTCCCGGTTGTTAAGTCTCATTCATTCATTTATATCACCTTTATAAAGTCCACTGCTGAACTCTCCCAATAGATTACATTCTATTGGGGGTATTTGCCCATAATCACCACGCTGGGCAGGCAGGTTGGGATCGTTGTTCCAGCCAGTAGGATGACGGTGCTGCCCATCATCTGGTAGAATTTCGCTTCGTCGACTTTTACGACTACTCGTGAGATGAGAGGGGGATGGCATGCTACACGGCCCACGCCACCTATATATACGAAAAAATAAATAATTTATTTATTAATTAACAATTTATGTACACACAAAACACATAAAGGAAAAAAAATATATACAACAATGTACAATGGAGCTGCTTATTCCAAAAGGAATCTCTTCCAGCAGTCCGAAATAAGGAAAAAACATTCAACAGTAGATGACATGTGTAAAAAACACAATTGAAGTAAAAGGAACAAATTTAAACAATATGTATGCTACCACTTAAATTAACCTACCACGTAATTTTTATTTTAAGGCGCTTCAAACGTGCTTGTTACAAAATCGGTTGCAATTCCTGCTTTATACTCCGACATACAGTATTTACCCAGTGAATGCACCTGTGCCGTTAGACCTATTGACGTAATGAATAGCTTTAATCTCTCCACATTGCTGGCGAGAGCTTAAACCACAGTGAATGTGGAGTAGTGTGATGTTTTAGACTTGTCAAGACATATTGTATGCCTACATCTCGCAATTATATTGTTGTTTCCACGTAATAGGTGGCGAAGCTATTGCCGCTTATCGGGAAATATTCTGTTGGCCAGAGCCTCGTCCGTTGTTCGGCAGGGGCACCATTTCCAGGTGAGAGTAGCTTGGGCTGCTCAGATCTTGGTAGGATCCCTATAAACCAAAAGTTTTGCAGTATTTTGAAATACGTAAATAATAGTAAATATCTCACCCTAAGCCTTTAAAATTTACGGCGCTTAAATTATCTTAAATATTGGCAAAAGGTTTAAGGTTTAAAGGGAAGTCGGCCATAATATTAATCATGGTAACGTTACTTTTCGTTATCAACCGCTGAAATTTATACTAATTGCATTAGGTCAAAAATAAGAGTATTGTTTGTAACTAGCGGGAGAAAAAACTATCCATGACGATTTTCTTGCCCATTTTTTTACGATAACACAGGTCTGCAAAAACCTGTCACAAGCCAATAATCATAATCATAAACCAATAAGTATTTTATAAACGAATGAGTATTTTTTAATCTTTATTGGGTATTTTAAACACAGAATTGTCAGGAGTTAAATGTACTGTATAGTGTATTGGGATCCTACCAACATCGAAAGAGCCCAAGCCAACCACACCTGGAAGTGGTGCACCTGCTGATCAAGAGACGAGGCTTTGGCGAACATAACAGATCCTGGCAAGCGGCAATAGGCTCGCTACCTATTACGTAGACCATCAGTGTAATTGGCGAAGTGTCGTCGTATATTACTACCTACAGGCGTGACTGTATATATATATATATATATGTATATATATGTATGTTAGGGGTCGTCGTTTTTCTGCGACTTCTGAGTCACAAGCCGCTTTGTCTGAAATTAAGTATATTGTTTAGAAATGTACCTACAATGTAACCATTATTATGTTCAATAATTTTGACTGTCATAAAGCTGATGGTAACAATATTTGGAGATTTGGAGTGAAAGGCAAGGGGATGCACAAAAGATCCGACATAAGGGTCAAAATGCGCCACGGTTAGTCTGTGGCCCCCGCTATAAGATAAGATAAGATGTTGAATAATTGAAGACAAATAAGTTTATTGTATTATTATTATTATGTATTGCGATAAGATAATGTACTGACTCTCATATTTCAACTATGTTTAAAGGATACGATCTATAAATTACTCGTTTGTAAGGTTCGGGAAAGTGCGGATGGAGGTAGAGTAAACTAAATATATATACGAGTACTGTTGCAGGTAAACATCAGTTTCCAGTAGTTTTCTTAGTGTAGTCCGTTAACTTTCAAATGGTTACTTAATTGTACATACATACAGAAAACCACCGCTTCCCCGAAGGGGTAGGCATAGGTATATTTAACGCCCACACTTCCCGAATTATAAAGTTGGTCCCACGTAATAGGTGGCTTAACAGGATTTTTTATGTTTGCCAGAGCCTCGTTCGTTATTCGGCAGGTGCAGCACTTGCAGGTAAAGTTGGCTTGGGCTCCAAAGACGTTCCCCCCCAGACAGGTTCCACCTTGGCGTGGTGGGGGGGCTGAGTATCTCCCGGTGGAGCGGAGGCCGGGAAAGGTTACACTCAGAGTTGCGGGGGCAGGAGGTCCTAGCTGTCTATACATAGACCCTTCAATAAGTCCGCAACACATGCTATGGTCGCACAAGGAGATAGGAGGGGCGCGTCCACTACGCCTCTCTGAGGAGGTCCTCTCGGTTTTGGTCTGGGAGACGTAAGCCGCAGGCGGGGTGTCAGACGCTGCAACCCAGGTACTGGCCCCCGCCTTTTTCTCAACAAGCGGCGGGCGTCGTCGAAGATTATTGGGTGTTACTACTGGCAGTCGAGTCTGCCGGTGGTGAGTCCTACACACCCTTTCATCCCCTTTTGGCCCTAAACACCTATTTTATTTGTTATTTTATTGTATCCGTGTAAAACATTTGGCCGACCTGGAATAAATAGTGCGACCCTCTTTTATCTCACGGGGAGTCTTCAGAGTCGACGGCAAGTAATTTAAACGGACGATGGGCAGGTACTGGCTGGAACTGCGATCATCAACCCACCTTCCCAGCGTAGGGATTATGGGAAAATACCCTCAATGGAATGTAGTCTATTGGGGAGGCTAATGTTCAGCAGTGGACTTTATAAGGCTGATATGATGATGTTATGACGCAGCTGAACATAAGCCGACTGTAACTTTCAAATGGTTATTTAATTGTATCCCTGTTAACTTTCAAATGGTTATTTAATTGTATCCGTGTAAAACAGTTCAGCTACGAGAAAGCCCGAACTCTAATGACTAAACTATTACACTTATGGTTTTCAAGTTACTTACATACATACATTCACGCCTGTTTTCCCGATGGGGTAGGCAGAGGCATATTATACGCTCACATTTCGGCAATTATATAGTTGGTCCCACGTAATAGGGGGCCAGCCTAATGCCGCTTACCGGGCACTGTTATTTTTGCTAGAGCCTCGTCCGTTGATCGGCAGGTGCACTACTTACTTGCAGGTGAAGTTGGCTTTGGCTCCTTAGGTCTTGGTAGCTAAGCTAGTAAAGAACAGAATAAAGAAAATCTTTATTCGACGGACTAAAATACGATACAAAAATGAAGCTTTTTACAGAATGAAAATATTAGGTCGGGGAAAAAGTCTTTTCGCATAACGTAGGTATAAACTTATTATACATTTTTTTTGACTGTACTATTTGTGTCTGGCTCGTTTTGGTAACATTAAAAAGGTTCCATTATAAAGAAAAGAAAAAAATAAAAAATAGTTGTTTCCCGCTATTTTTCATTTGTTTTTCTCACCGTAAAAATGAGTGAATCTAATGAAGAAATTCGATACATTTTAAAATTTTATTATAAAAAAGGCAAAAATGCAACTCAAGCAGTGAAAAAAATTTGTGATGTTTATGGACCTGATGCAGTGTCAGTAAGAGTAGCACAAATTTGGTTCAAACGTTTTCAGTCCGGAAATTTTGATGTTAAAGATACACCTCGCTCTGGTCGCCCTGTTACGAATAAAATGGACGCCATTTTTGAAAGAGTGGAGCAAGATCGGCATATTAGTAGTTACGATGTAGCTGAAGAACTGGGAATTGACCACAAAACAGTTTTGACCCATTTGAAGAAAGCTGGTTATACAAAAAAGCTCGATATTTGGGTGCCACACGAGCTCACTCAAAGAAACTTAATGAACCGTGTACTCATTTGCGATTCATTATTGAGACGTAATGAAACCGAGCCGTTTTTGAAGAGATTGATAACTGGCGATGAAAAGTGGATCACGTACGACAAGAACGTGCGAAAAAGGTCGTGGTCGAAAGTTGGCCAGGCTTCACAGACTGTGGCCAAACCTGGCCTAACACGAAATAAGGTGATGCTGTGTGTATGGTGGGATTGGAAGGGCATTGTTTATTATGAGCTTTTACCGCCCGGCAAAACCATCGATTCTGATCTTTACTGCCAGCAACTGATGAGATTAAAGGAAGCAGTCGAGAGAAAACGGCCGGAATTGATCAACAGGAAGGGTGTGGTCTTTCATCACGATAACGCTAGACCACACACATCTTTAGCCACTCAGCAAAAATTAAGAGAGTTCGACTGGGAGGTCCTAGTGCATCCACCATATAGCCCTGACCTTGCGCCTTCAGATTTTCACCTGTTTCGGTCTCTGCAGAATTCTTTAGGTTCTGTAAGGTTGACCTCAAGAGAGGACTGCCAAAACTATTTGTCCCGTTTTTTTGATCAGAAGTCCCAAAGTTTCTACAGTAACGGGATAATGTCTCTGCCCACAAAATGGCAGAAAGTTATTCAACAAAACGGTACATATATATTGTAAATAAATGTAAATAAACTTTGAAAAAAATGTCTTGACTTTTCATACAAAAATACGAAAAGACTTTTTCCCCAACCTATTATAATATGACATATGAATATTTCTATTATATAAATTTGTTTTGTTTTTTGTGTAGATATGTTTTTTTGTAACTGTTTGATCTAATTGTTTATGTAATTTTATTTTGGCAATCAAAATGTTCTTGTTCTTATTCTTATGCTATAGCGAATTTATTAATGATTTCTATAGTTCAATCAAAAAATTTTTTTTTTTTTAGGTTTATTAAAAGTTTTTGATATTTCATGCTTCGTATCTGATTCAAGTGAATTTGCAAAGCGGAGTTCAGATAAGCAAGTGACGACGACGACCAACGCTGAAACGAGAGTCGTGAAGACATCTTTGTTCTGAGGCTCCTATCTTACCTGAATATGCCCTGTGTAAGGGCGAAACACGTGTCGTGTTGAATAGTTTCTCGATTTTTCGGGAATTTATAGTAGTGCGGGAATTGTTACAAAGATATTTTTAATCCATCACTTGCTTACAATGGATTTCCGCAAAGTAACGCCTGAATCAATAAATTATTGGAGTTCAGATATTTTTTTAGTTTTTAAAAACACTTAATTAATTTACTCGATAATGTATATAGCGTTAATAGAGCGGCGATAGCCCAGGGGCGAGACCCCTTGCCTTTAAATTTAGAGGGTATCGGGTTCAAACCCTGGTGGGCGCAACTATGACTTTTCGTTGCTCTGCGCCTCGGAAAGCACGTGAAGCCGTTGGTCCCGGCTGTCATGAACATCTATGGCAGTCGTTATTAGGAAGTCAGTGCCTTTTAACAAACTGACAGCTGGTTTAACGATAGAATGATGTTTCCCTCTTGGTTGCGGAGGTGAGACTGCAGTCGCTTCATGTAATAACTGAAATTCTGCCAAATGTGGTTAGGCCAGTAAGCAGACCCTCCCCCCCGACTGGTCTCCACCTTGTCGTGGTGGGGGGGCTGAGTACCTCCCGGTAGGGCGCAGGAGGCGCTAGGGAAAAGGCAACACCCAGAGACCGACGACTCTGGGTGCCCTTAGTACTGACTACCGGGGGAGAAACTAAGAGGGACCTGTGGAGGGCTCAGCGGGCAGGCCAGGAGGGCCCGTCAAGCAGCGCCAGGAGGGTCCTAGGCAGTGGGGGCAGGGGGCCCCTGCTGTCTAGCCATAGACCCTCCGAGAAGTCGGCCACACTCGCTATGGTCGCACAAGGAGGTAGGAGGGGCGCGTCCACTGCGCCTCTCTGAGGAGGTCCTCCCGGTTTTGGTCCGGGGGACGTTGGCCGCAGGCGGGGTGTCAGACGCTGCAACCCAGGTACTGGCCCCCGCCTTTTTCTCAACAAGCGGCGGGCGTCGTCGGAAGATTTTTAGTGGGTATTACTGCTGGCAGTCGCGTCTGCCGGTGGTGCGTCCCACACCCCCTTTCGGTTCCCCTTTAGCCGGAAGGTAGTGCGTAAACGCATTTTGTTACCGAAGTAAAACAAAAAAAAAAAAAGTAAGCAGACCCTGGGTCCAAAGCTTAAGTCTGGGGCAGCCGGGATAGTGCTAGGAAATGATGATGTATATGGCATTGAGGTCAGTATACCTGCACTTCACTCCTGACGTCGTGAGCTCGATTCCCACACAGGACAAATGTTTGTGTGAATAACCATGATTTTTTTTTCTGGTCTAGTTGTTTTTCTATGTATATTAAGTACTAGCTGTTACCCGCGACTTCGTCCGCGTGGAATAGTATCTTTGGGTAGCATTTTTATTATTTAATAAGAATCATTAGTAGGTATAGTAGATATCAGCGGCGGCGATGCAGAGAATTCGTTAAAAGGAACTATAACTTCAAATGACAAAATATTTTTTAAACTTGATACACCCAAAATTTTTAAATATCATGTTCCTAGAATAGTTTGGCGTCGTAGTTTCCGTGCCGAATCCGTTCCGTTCCGCTCGAATTTCGAGAATTCCGTTTGTAGAAAATCTCTGCACATCCTAAGAGACCTACGTACCAAGTTTCATGGTTTTATCTTCAAAAATGAAGGACACCCATAAAAACATTCAACCCCTATTTCACCCCCATATTGGTAAAAATTTCAAAATGCTAGAACAAACGATTTTTTGTTTATTATTTAGTGCCTACATACAAAATGTTATATTTTTATTTTAAAAAAATTCGAACTTCATACAAACTTTCAACCCCTATTTCATCTCTCACAGGACGAAATTTCAAAAACGCTAGAACAAATGTTTATTTATTTCCTATCAAGTGCTTAAATATTAAGTTTCATGGTTTTATCTTTTAAAATTAAGAAATCCCATACAACTTTTCACTCCCACCCCTTTTTAACCCTTTACAACCCCCTTTTCGAAATAAAAAGTAGCCTATGTTCTTTCTCAGGGTCTAGACCATCTGTATGCCAAATTTCATTCAAATCCGTTCAGTAGTTTTGGCGTGAAAGAGTAACAGACAGACAGACAGACAGACAGACAGACAGACAGACAGACAGAGTTACTTTCGCATTTATAATATTAGTAAGGATGTATTTAAAAATAAAAGGCATTTATATATGTTTATCCGTTATTTAGGCTTTGGCTGTAAAGATAATGCTAAGATCCCTGCACAAATTTTCATCGTGCCCGTATTAATATTTGTAAGCCGATTCTGTAAGTTACATAATTGTGATTATTATCGACGATGCCTCCAATACTTCGCTACTTCATTTCAAAAGTACGTATCCCTTGCTCAAACGGAAAGGAACCAAGTCAAATTATCGAGGAAACTTTCTCTTTAACTTTGTAATGGAAGTTTGGAACAAAATTAATGTTTGATATACGATAAGTCATTGTTAACGTCTCAGACCAATACAGGGTTAGGTTTTTGATGGCTTGAGAGCTTTTCTTTGTACGTTTGTTTTTATTTCTGACCTTCTTTCGGAGATACATGCGTCAATATACCTTTCATAAGTGATGTTTGATTTACCAACACTCATGTATATTCACAAACACTTAACGCTGAATAATCCACCGTTATTACACATTAATGTTAGAAATATCACAAATTTTAGAAAATAAAACAAAACTGCAGACATGACGATTCACTTTCCCGCCAAGAAGTCCAAAAAATAATTATCGTGGGAAACCAAATATTCTATATGTTACTTTTTTTCTAAAAAGAAGGTTTTCACTAATAAGGTAAACCTTCTATGGAAAAAACGAGGCTCCCCGTTGAGTTTGGCGGGAGTTTAACTCAGAAATAATTGCACAAAGCCTCTTTGCTCAAAGGGTAATTTTATTTTAAGCTCCCATGTTGTGCCATTACAATAATCAAAATCAAAACTTATATACGAAATCACTAGTGATTCGTCCGCGACTTTGTCTGCGTGAAATTCGATTATACCTCGCATCTTGTTTAAGTATAATTAAATATCATTTAATTAATGATAACTATGGGGCGTTAAGGATCTTCAATGGCGACCGCGAACCGGCAAACGTAGTAGAGGACGCCCTCCTACGCGATGGACCGATGATCTGGTCAAGGCGGCGGGAAGCCGATGGATGCAGGCGACTCAAGATCGCTTGATACTGATGATGAAATATCATTTTTATATCACCTATTAAAACCTAAAAAAATTGTATCACGCTTTTAACTTTAAAAATGAAGACTTTTCGTACAAACTTACAACCGCTTATTCTACCCCTACAACGTGTTTTTCGTGGCGTGGTAGCGAGATTACCCGCTCTCCGCTCCTAAGGTCGTGGGTTCGATTCCCACACAGGACAAATCTTTGTGTGCATAAACATAAGTATTTGTTCTGGTTTGGGTGTTTTCCTATGTATGTGAAGTATGTATTTACAAAAAAGAGAAGTGTATATGTATGTTTATTCTTTATTTAGTATCCATAACACAAGTTCTTAATGAACTAAATTATTGGTGTAATTGTCAGAAAAATATTTATTATATCTAGATATTCTACTAACATCTTAGGAGCCCAAGACAATCTAACCTGCAAGTGGTGCACTTGCCGGTTAACGGACGAGGCTCTGACGAATGTTGAAGTACCTGGCAAGCGAAAAAAGGCTCACCACCTATTACGTGGGACCAACAATATAATTGGCGAAAGGAGGGCGTGTAGATGCCTCTGCCTACCCTTTGGAATAGCTTGACCTATTTCTATTTGCAAGATTCTATATATGCTAGCTATTCCAAAGACCGAAATCCACATGTAAAATTGATAAAAAATTATTATTATAAATCACACCACTTATGAAGTTCCATGGCCATTCAAAAGTTGTGCTATGGATACTTCATAAGAATTTCATATACATATATCTTGAAATATTTACATTCCTAAGTGCTTCATTGAATATAACATTTAATAGAGTATGAATTTTATTTGGCACATATTTTTTTTTTTTTTTTTTTTTTTATTTCATTCATCATCATTTACATAAATAAGAAACACCTAGCCCCTAACAAGACTTATTACGTATTTATTGTGGATACCTAAGACACAAGTAATTAAGTTTACTTAGTTTAGGTAGATAACACTTTAATTAATTGCATTACTAACCCAATTTATGTTCGCAAAATATTGTAATTAGGCTAGTTATCATACAGAATTAAATTATTATATTATATTATTTATTATTATCTTGGAACTAAATAATTGGTGTGATTGTAAGAGAATGTTATTATTATATTACATTATTATTATTATTATACCTATGCACAGCAAAGAGTTGTCTTGAGTGGGAATTGTAAACTCACAATAATTTGTTCAAGCTCCGCTCAACAGATCTCTTATGAAAATCAAACTTGAAACTATTGATCGCAAAAGAGAGTTAAGAAAATCGTCACGGTTAGTTAGTTATTTCTCCCGCCAAGTGTAACCCACGGCACCAGGAAACTGAACACTTCCACGATATATCGAGCGTCATTTCATGATGAAGATTGAAATTTACATGATGGTATATTGTATTGGCATATGTATCTTATAAGTAAGGTAAGAAAAAGAAGTTCTTAAGCGATCAAAAAGTTTTACGTTCATGACCAATGCTTTATCCTGTAGGCAAATGGAACCCAAGATCCCAAGGTCTTAGGCGGCGGGGGCAAGGGGCCCCTTCTTTCTAGCTATAGACCCTCCCAGAAGTCGGCCAGTTACGCCATGGCCGCACAAGGAGGTAGGGAGGGCACTTCACATTGCGCCAATCTGAGGAGGTCCTCCCGGTTCTAATCCGGGGGACGTTGGCCGCGGGCGGGGTTCCAGTACCTACAAACCCAGGCACTGGCCCCTCGCCATATAGAACATAGAATACATACATAGAAGTAACATATAGAATATTTGGTTTCCCACGATAATTATTTTTTGGACTTCTTGGCGGGAAAGTGAAGCGTCATGTCTGCAGTTTTGTTTTATTTTCTAAAATTTGTGATATTTCTAACATTAATGTGTAATAACGGTGGATTATTCAGCGTTAAGTGTTTGTGAATATACATGAGTGTTGGTAAATCAAACATCACTTATGAAATTCTCTCATGAAGTACATGTGAGATCTCAGTATAGTCCCATATCTTTATAAGCGTTAGTTTATAAGTATGACATTCATAAGAGCTCTATTGAGCCAAACTTGAATAAATGAATTTTTTATTTTAATTTAATTTTCTAAGGACTCAAGGGGGTTTAGGAAAGGACATCTCATTTACCATTTATTATCTTTATTGCCACTCACAAGTCTAATATTCGGTAGCTCACAATTTGTTAGTTACTTCTCTTATCACATACAAGATAACCGTCACAGCTTTCGGAAATGCGGACTCAAAAACCGGATTGGCGAAAGCAGGTCTGTCCAAGCCTCTAAATTAGGCCTCTAACATAGCTTAATAAATAAATATTTCCTGACAATTACACCAATTATTTAGTTCCAAGATAAGTATCATTAAGAACTTCTGTTATGGATACTGTTACCGGTTACTGTTAATATACATAGGAAAACACCCAGACCAAATGTCAACTACATTTTACACACATAAAAGGTCACCCAATGAATGACCTCTGTAAACTATGTACAGTAAACTATAATGACTTAGAACATGAATATTGTTAATGTTATAGCATTAACAATACTGCATTGTATAGTTTCACAGATAAATAAAGATTGCGATTTAAATTCCAAACCAATATAAAAATTTAAAAGAGCATAGCCTGTGATTTTCTTGCCAGTTCTTCTTACAGAGCGGTGGCTCGGAACTTAAATATTTTTGGTTTTTAAATTGTTTTGTTGCATATAAGTGAATCTATGCTTCAGTGAAATCACAATTTCAGTGTAATAATATTTCGATTGTTTTTTATATTTATATTCAATTTTGACGTTTTCAAGTACTATGAAATGATACGTGATTTTTAGATTTTTTGTTATGCATTACTTTGGTGATCGCAGTACCGCGAAACGCTTTTCACTTTATTTTCTCAGTATGCAAACTAAATATAGTTTTAAAGAATTACTGTTATTTCCGCAGACATACTCGAGACTCATTGAATGCTATCTGCAACCTATAGATGACTGCATTCAACATTCTCCTGTAACTGTGCGAGAAAGAAACATGTATGCTACTGCATAAGCCTGTCTCACTCATAGCTAAAAGCAAGCGTACACCTTTTCATACATTTTCAGTGTACTCTCAGCCGACGCAGGGGAAGGTCGCGCGCGCGTTTTCTAACCGACACCACGTGCATTCGAAAAGACGTTCTCAAAAGTTTAATTCTTAACCGAAAAACAATTAAAATACTTTTCTCTTTTAACTAGTGAGTTCAGTGTAGAGTTTAAAGAAAATATTACTGAATGTAAACGAAATTGTGACAGTGTGGTAACTTGCCAGATTATTAAGATGAAAATAAACCATAGTATATTTTAGACAAGGACGGTGAAGTATATCGTTAGCCCAGTTACGAATTCAACATGTGTTGTTAATTGGAAAACCGAGGAATTAATGGTAAATTTATTATTTTTTTATTCTAATTTATAATATTTTATGTGACGCGTCTATGACTGTGTTATTTTATTCCTTATAACTATATCTTATACGGAATAGTTTAATTTTCTTTCGAATTTTCTCAAGCTACGTGTCGAGTTATTTCTTTTGAAATAATTTTCATTTATCATACGTATAAGTGTCTTCATCAGATATATTTTTAATGACATTTCTTTGAAACTGTCACATGAAAGAAATGGATTTGTGGACTAATACCTAAATTTAATTACCTGCGCTTTTTCGCGTCATTAAAGCTAATACCTTATATTAAATCAGAAAATTGTAATATTAATTTCTTAATCACTAAATATAACTACAAACTGAGTTTGAGACGTGAATTGATGCATAAGGTTCTTTGAAAGCGGGAATGAGTGAATGCAAAAACACTTTATGGCAAACCAAAAAAGAGAATCTACAGCAATAGAAAACATTTTATTTAAATCTGTTGTTAAATGGGAATAAAAAAACCATTGTTTTCATTTACTTTACACATCAATGAATTGTACTATGGAATTTATCAGATTTTCATGATTCAAACAAATATATATATTTTTTAAAATTTTATAAACCATTACATCGTACTTGAAAACGTCAAAATTTAATTGAAAAGACAATCGAAATATGATTACACTAAAATCACGAAGCTTAGATTCACTTACATGCAACAAGAATAAATTAAGTGTAAGTAGGTGAATCTAAGTGTCAGTTCCGAGCCACCGCTCTGTAATAAAAACAGGCAAGAAACTTACAGGCTATGCTCTTTTAAATTATCAATTGGTTAGTTACAATCTTCATTTGTCTGTAAAGCTATACAATGCAATTTAATATAACATTAACAATATCATGTTCTAAGTCATTCATATTAAAATAGACTATATGATCATTTATTCAAGTTTGGCTCAATAGAGCTCTTATGAAACTCACAGGCTATTTTCAGTTATCAATTGGTATTTCGATGAAAGCGTTTGAAATCATCATGTGTGGGCGTATAATATGCCTCTGCCTACCCCTTTGGGGATAAAGACGTGAATGTATGTATGTATGAAATCATAAACTTAGCCATTTACATCCACTGCTGAACATAGGTCTCCCCAAGAGATTTCCACATGGAGCGATCCTGAGTTACCTGCATCCATCGGCTTCCCGCCGCCTTGACCAAATCGTCGGTCCATCATTGAGAGGCCGGGTGGTGGGTAGGATAAGTTATTTACATTTTGTATATAGTACTCTGTAACTTATAAATCTTTTTGTCATTTAAAAGAGTGAATTAATGAATAAACATTTAGTTGTACACTTAATATAAAAAAAAACACTACTAATGATTATTATTATTTTATATATAATTTCTGAATTTTTGTTTTAATTTTTTATGTTGTAATTTGGCTCCTAGATTTTTGAATTATTTTATATATTTTGTACACAATTAATTCCTAATATGACTTGACTAATATTTCCACGTCGAAAAGCGACAGAATATGTTGGAATAAGAAACCTGAACATGTATACGATAACCATATTCTATGAAATAAATGATTTATTATTATTATTATTCTATATTTTATTAGAAATTATTATTAAATCGTAACATACTTTTTAATACGGCCATGATTGTTTAAGCTCTTTTTTCTAATTCTAGAGAAAAATAATTACAGAAATACATACATACAATCACGCCTGTTTCCCCAATGGGGTAGGCAGAGGCATATCATACACTTCGCCAATTGTGTCGTGAGTTCCACGTAATAGGTGGCGAGCCTATTGCCGCATATCGTACGCCCACACTTCGCCAATTGTGCCGTTGGTCCGACGTAATAGGTGGCGAGCCTATTGCCGCTTATTACTTGTAACATGAATACCTATCACTTTTATCACATCATAACTTTTACTATATACATAAAGTCTACATAAGGCAGACGTTATTAGGAAGTCAGTGCCATCTTATATGCTGACAGCTGGCTTAACCATAGATAGAACCGTTCTAGTTTAACATAACAAACGTCAAAGTCAAAACCATTCGAGTTTGGCTCAATAGAGCTCAATTAAATCATCATCATAAATAAATAAATAATTTCTAACAATTACACCAATAATTTAGTTCCAAAATAAGTGTCATTAAGAACTTGTGTTCTGGATACTAAATAACGGATAAACATACTTAAATACTTTTTTTTTGAAAATATATACTTAATATTTATTTATTTATTATATTTAGAAACAAACAGTCATATACAATAAGAGATTAGTACTAAAATTAAACTTAGTTTTAGACCTTTTCTTAATATACATAGAAAACACCCAGACCAGAACAAATATTCACATTCATGCACACAAAGATTTGTCCTGTGTGGGAATCGAACCTACGACCTCATGGGCGTAGTGCAGGTATACTAACCTCCACGCCATATCGGTCGTCATATCATAGCATTATCCCGGTTGCCCCAGACTCAAGCCCAGGGCCCAGGGTCTGGTGACTGGTTCAACCAGCTCTGGCTGAATTGCAGTTATTACATGCAACGGCTGCCGAACCTCCGCTACCAAGAGGTAAACATCATTCTATGGAAAAATAGAGGTCAATTGAATGTGAACCTGAAAACTAACACGATTGAGAAGTTAATTGCTTTCTGTAATTTCTTTGATGTTTTCACATTCTTCGTAATTTATTAAATCAGGCGTTACTTTGCGGAAATACATTGTAAGCAAGTGATGGATTAAAATTATCTTTTTAACAATTCCCGCGCTACTATTATTTCCCGAAAAATCGAGAAACTATTCAACACGACACGTGTTTCGCCCCAAAGGGCATCTTCAGGTAAGATAGGAGGATCAGAACAACGATGTTTTCACGACCAACGCTGAAACGAGAGTCTCGTTACTTGCTTACATTCTTTGTAATAAATTGCAATAATAATAATTTCTTTATTCCACATATAGTTCACAATTTTCTTACAAAAACCCTGGCTCCCAAACTAGTTATATAACTGTATTTCAGCAGCCATTTTCTTCCCAAAATAAAATTTTACAACATTTCAATGCTATACATGGTAAAAGAGTGCATGTTTGTGTGTGTGTAGTGTGTGTTGTGTGTGTTTGTGTGTGTGCGTTGTGTTTCATGCGTGCATGCGTGATAGAGAGAAACATTTTATCTGAGGTTCATAAGAATGGCCGTAGCAATTTCTCAATTTTTATCATAATTCAGTGGTAAAAGGTATTGATAAATTTCAATTTTCAATAAAAAATAGGTAATGACATAAAAATATTTGAAGTTAACATTAAAGTTACTATTGTCTTTAAGATCAACAGGATCGTTTAGATGCGTCAAATTTGTATAAACAGAATGAAAATACGATATATTTTATTAACAACAAAGAAAAAGATATGAGCGGCTTCTCAATCAAGAAATAAAAGCAAAATGGATTCTTTGCCATAATTTGTAAAGGTTTGTTAGTTAATCTGTCTGTTGTGTTTTCTTTTCTCAATATTTGTCAGTTTGTCAGTGGAGAAATTTGTCAGTCAGCTGGCCGTGATGATGGGGGGATGTGATTGTCCATCAGTCAGCCAGTCTGTCGGTGAATCTAAGGAGGCTTCCAAAAGGCAACGAGATTGAGAACAATGCCTCAAAAAACTCATTGTGGCTTTTTCAAATCTAGATTATTATACATTTATTAAAGCTCAGTATATGTATATTATCTTACTGACGTCGAATATTAGTCTCTGACTAATCCATTCTATGATTTCTAAGCGTATCCCTGGAGAAATTCTCACAAATGCGGCTTTAGTACTCTTGAGACTGAATATATTTCGTAGATCTGTTTGTCGTCAGACATATTAAATACTTGTATCAAAGTCTAGTGGAGCGCCCATTACGCGCACGTTACGACTCGGTAAATAGTTATATATATATATATATAGTGGGTGTATATTGAAGCGTGTCGACTTTTCAGAAGCTCTCGTAGCTCTGCGGTGCTCGGTGGTCGGAAACGATCACCGAAGTACAGCAGAGTGTACAGAGGTCAGTCCTTAGATGGGTGACCGTTTGTGTGGCATTTGATATCGAGCGCTTCCGTGCTTCGAAAGGCACGTTAAGCCGTTGGTCCCGGTTATCACTAAATGTGGTAGTCGTTAAGCCATGTTAGAGGCCTAATGGGCTGCTTGATAAATTCTAACAGCAGGACGCCATACCTGCCTCCGCCAATCCGCACTGGGTCCGCGTGGTGGAGTATGACCCAATACCCTCGCACCTTGGTATGTGACAGGAGGCTCGTGCTTAGTAGTGGGACGTTAATGGGCTGAGATGATGTGACGACTTTTCAAAATCTAATGTGACGTCACTGCCGGTATTTAGTGACAAGAATTCCAAACTGATTCATCGACACTGATGATAAATGTTTCATAATGTAAAATCGCTCATGTTAGTGTTTAAAAAACAACAACAGACGCGCGCGGACTGTAAGTAGCGGCGGACAACCCCGACGATTAGTCAGGGTTCGTACAAGCGAATCACATGCATTTGCGTTATCTATGGTATATAGTTACATATATATAGGTATATAGATAGGTATATATTTTGACGACCGATATGGCGTTGAGGTCAGTATACCTGCACTTCACTCCAGAGGTCGTGGGTTGGATTCCCACACAGGACAAATCTTTGTGTGCATGAACATGAATATTTGTTTTGGTCTGGGTGTTTTCCTATATATATTAAGTATGTATTTACAAAAAAAAGAAAGTATTTAAGTATGTTTATCCGTTGTTTAGTATCCATAACACAAGTTCTTAATGATACTTATCCTGGAACTAAATAATTGGTGTAATTGTCTGAAAATATTTATTTTTATTTTTTTATATCTGTGGTTATAACTAAAGCAAAACTGAAGTTAAGGTAATTTGTATCAAAAAGAGCGTAGAGATACAAGTAGGTATCCAAATAAACTGACTCTGCCAATCATGTCTACTGCATCTTATGCGAAGAACAGCTATGTCATGTCTATTAAAGTCTACAATAACCTTAAGCTGATGCCATTGAATAAATTCAAAGTACATTTAAAAAAATGGCTTGTTGATAAATGTTTTTATTCACTGAGTGAATATTTTGGTCAATAAATTTATGTTTGTTTTATTAGAATCCTCTAATTATATTTTTGCGTACCAGTTACTGGTGAAATATGCGGACTGTATTAAATTTTAAGACCACTTATGTACCATATTTTATGTGAAATAAAAAGTCTTTGTCTTTGTCTTTGAAGGAGAGTTCAGTCCTTGAATAGGTGACCGTTTGTGTGGCATTTAATATCGAGTGCTTCCGTGCTTTGGAAAGCACGTTAAGTTGGTCCCTATTATTAATATATGTGGTAGTAATTAAGCCTCGTTTATTCATTCATATCAGCTATATACAGTAATAATAATTATATATTTGTAGTTTCCTTTCTTTGACTTGGATCTGTAACTAAATTTACTTCCGTACTTAACCTAATTTACAACTGCTAGGGTTGGCTGGTAGAGATCTCTCCTAGAGATAAGTCCACCTTTGTAATTTTAAAATAAATAAATAAATATTCTCTTACAATCACACCAATTATTTAGTTCCAAGATAAGTATCATTAAGAACTTGTGTTATGAATACTAAATAATCCTTTTTTTTTGTAAATACATACTTATGATACATAGGAAAAAACTCAGACCAGAACAAATATTCATGTTCATGCACACAAAGATTTGTCCTGTATGGGAATCGAACCCACGACCTGTCGAGTGAAGTGCAGGTATACTGACCTCCACGCCATATCGGTCGCCAAACTTTTGTTTTAAACTACTATTTTTGTAATGTGATTATGTTTTTATGTGCAATAAAAGATTGGTAATAAGGATTAATAATAATAAAGTCTACTGCTTTACAGAAGACTCCCCAATAGATAACATTCTATTTGCTTATAATCAACACGCTGGGCAGGCGGGTAGGTGATCGCTGTTTCAGCTAGTACGCATGATTATTGTTAAAAAATATTTATTTTTCGAAAGGTCTAACTTAAAATTCTATTTAGGCCTCTTGATAGTAACGGCAAAACATACATTATTAGCCATATATTCATATTTTATATGTAAAAGGTCTAACTGTAGTTTAATATCCATAATACAAGTTCTTAATGATACTTATTTTGGAACTAAATGATTGGTGTAAGTGTCAGAAATATTTATTTATAACTGCATAGCACTTCTCTGGTGGACAGACACCCTTACTCTTCCCATGAGATGAGATGAGGGTGCACTGGTTTTGGCCCATACGACACGGCACCACATCACAGCACATCAGTAACAGTTAAATGCCACACAGACTAACCCACCCAAGTCTTGACCTCTGTTAACCCCTCCAAACTTTTCTGTTTCTGGTCAACTAGTACGGCGGAGTTGCGAGCGTTTCAGACCAGACTAAATGATCTGAAATTTATTCAAAGCTTCGAAGTTTCTAAGGTGTTTGTGGAATTTCTCGACATTCCATTCCTTTAACAAATGTAAAAACTATCTAACCTTAAACAAATATAAAATAGTTAGTCATAATAAATAAATAAACATTTCTGACAATTACACCAATTATTTAGTCCCAAGATAAGTATCATTAAGAACTTGGAAAGTAAAAGTAGGAAGTTCTCTTTTTTATAAACTACTACTGTTACCCGCGACTTCGTCCGCGTGGTATAGTATCTTTGGGTAGCATTTTTATATTTTAAAATTAAGAAATCCCATTCAACTTTTCATCCCCCTTTTTAACCCCTTACAACCCCCTTTTCTATGGGTCTAGACCATCTGTATACCAAATTTCATTAAAATCTGTTCAGTAGTTTTGGCGTGAAAGAGTAACAGACAGACAGACAGAGTTACTTTCGCATTTATAATATTATTAGTAAGGATTAGTAAGGATTACATAGCACTTGTAAACGTCAAAACAAAATATAAATAAAAAAAACGAAATATGACTACACTGATATCCCGAAGCTTAGATTCACTTTACATGCAAATAAATAACAATTAAATGTAAGTGAATCCAAGTGCCAGTTCTGAGCCCCCGCTCTATGAGAATTCACAATCACTAACTTGTGTTATGAATACTAAGTAACAGATAAACATACTTACATTTTTTGTTAATACATACTTAATTTAAATAGAAAACCCTTCAGACCAGAACAAATATTAATGTTCATGCACACAAAGATTTGTACTGCGTGGGAGTCGATCCCAGATTGCTGGAATATTGACTTCCACACCATATCCTCCACACCATATTTTGACGACCGATATGGCGTGGAGGTCAGTATACCTGCACTTCACTCGAGAGGTCGTGGGTTCGATTCCCACACAGGACAAATCTTTGTGTGCTTGAACATGAATATTTGTTCTGGTCTGGGTGTTCTCCTATGTATCTTAAATATGTATTTACAAAAAAAAGTATTTAAGTATGTTTATCCGTTATTTAGTATCCATAACATAATTTCTTAATGATACTTGTCTTGGAGCTAAGTGATTGGTGTGATTGTAAGAGAATATTTATTTATATCGGTCGTTGATATCCTAATACTAATCCTAATACATAGTACTAATGACGATACTAGTAAAATCAACAATTATATATATTAAAACAAATTTCATGAATTACCTTAGAATCGAATGATGTACCTCATATGACCTCGTATCCTGGGTTCGAGTTCCACACAGGACAAAACTAGTCTGGTTGTTTTCTTTGTTTGTTAAAAATGTATTTACAAAATGAATATATGTTTCGTTCGTTATACGTTATTTTGTATCTATCCTTAACAAACACAAATAGATTTTCTTTTAAAAAAATATTTAATACATATAGAATGTCGCGCCTCTTTCCCGTAAGGGTAGGCAGAGATCACATGCTTCGACTTGCTACGATCTTGGCACACACTTTTAGCTTTATTCACACTCATTAACCTTCTCATACACGCTCGTCGGTATAGAGTACCCTGACCTGCCCTTTCTCCAAAATCATTGGTTTAATATAAATAGAGAACAGTAAATGGCATCGTATCCGAGACTCCCGCGCGCACAAACTATTTGAGCCCAAGTTTTGCAGGACCAGGGCGGGTGAGCATGCTCCACTGCGACGTATTATAAAATAATTAAAAAATAAATAAATAAATATTTTCTGACAATTACACCAATTATTTAGTTCCAAGATAAGTATCATTAAGAACTTGTGTTATGGATTCTAAATAACGGATAAACCTACATAAATACTTTTTTTTTGTAAATACATACTTAATATACATAGAAAAACACCCAGACCAAAACAAATATTCATGTTCATGCACAAAGATTTGTCCTGCGTGGGAATCGAACCCACGACCTTAGGAGCGGAGAGCGGGATTATGCATTTTTACAATACACATTGCTCCAATATTGATCTCTTCAGAATGTCCCTTAACCAATTTAGAAACAGTGTACTATCGCAACTTAAAGATAATGATATGGACAATTTATAATTCATTTTTAAGTAACTCAAAATGTATATAATTTTTTTTTTCTTCATATTTGTATACGTACTTAGACTAATCGTTAAATATTACTCTGTGAATAACGTTGTTGGTTACACAATAAGTAAGTGTATACTTTAAGCAAATATTATGTAATTGTTTGTTGTTCCAAATAAATAAAAAAAAAACACTCAAACCAGAAAACAAATGAATTCCAAAACTTAATTTCATATCAAAATGAATATAATCGACACAGTTTCACTGTCACTAATAATCACATTAACTTGTCACAAATATTAAAGAAAATCTCACCTCGCAACTTGGATCTAAACCGCTCGGGGTTAGGAAGGCCTCCAACAAAATTGAGGCCCCTCCGGAGACTCCGGGACTCGTTCTAATTTATGTTTTACAACTTTCCATCTATTGGAAAAATAAATTACTAATTCCACTCGCCGGAACGAGCTCAGAGCTCACAGCGAGTCGGTCACTAATAATATATTCAAAGTTTTCCAGATTTTCGGAAATGTTATTAGGGAGTGTGATTTTTTTTCTGATGAGATTTTTACAGGCCGCAGTATATATATATTTTTTCATATTTATATGTAATTTTTTCTAAGTTATTTATATGTAAACAGCCGCCCGCGACTTTACTTATAAGTAATATAATATTCATTTACAAAAAAAAAGGATTTATGTATGTTTTTCCGTTATTTAGTATCCATAACACAAGTTCTTACGATACTTATCTTAAACTGAACAAGAGGAGTAATTGTCAGAAAATATAATAATATTTATAATATTTATACATATTTTTTGAACATACGTAACTACTTGATCCCCAGACCATAATAAATATTCATTCGTACGCATACAAAGATTTGTCCTGTGTGCGAATCAAACCCACGACCTCAGGAGCGGAGTGCGGTTCTACTCGCCACCACGCCATATCGGTCGTAGTATTTGGTGTAACGCGCTAATATGCAAGTTAAGCAGACATCATCATTTCAGCCATTTGAAGTCCACTGCTGAATATAAGCCTCCTCAAAATTCGACGTCGAAGGATTCTGTGCCACCTGCATCCCTCGGCTCCCCACCACCTTGACCACATCGATCCATCTGGTGGGAGGCCGCCCTCGACAAATATATCATCATCACAGCCCATTAACGTTCCACTACTGAGCACGAGGCTCCTCTCACATACCGAGGGTATTGGGTCACACTCCACCACGCTTACCCAGTGTGTATTGGCGGAGGCGGCACCTGTGTACGGCGTCCTGCTGTTAGAATTTTGCAAGCCGCCCATTAGGCCTCTAACATGGCTTAACGACTATCACTTTTAGTGATAGCTGGGATCTACGGCTTAACGTGCCTTCCGAAGCACGAAAGCGCTCGATATCAAATGCCACACAAACGGTCACCCATCCAAGGACTGACCTCTGTAAGCCCTGCTGTACTTTGGTGATCGTTTCCGACCACCGAGCATCGCAGAGCTACGAGCGCTTCATCGACATATATATATGTCGGCGCAAGACAATATTAATAAGATAATTCAGTCTACTTTTAGTTAGTAATTGTTACAATTCATTATGTGCTTTTATTTACATTGAGATATTCTCATTACTTAAAGTTTTAAAATATATTCTCAATTTATAAATCAAGAATAGATTTTAAAACTTTAAGTTAACAGAATATCTCAATGTAAATAAATGCACATAATGAATTGTAACAATTACTAATTAAAAGTAGTACTGAATTATCTTATTAATATTGTCTTGCGCCGACATGTACAACAATAAAATTTGCTGTAAAGACACACTCGAGTAGATACCAACATTGATTTCCTGGAAACTCCATCTGACCTAATCTCGCCAACTTTCCGAGTTGCAAAGTATCTGAGTAGTTAGACACGAGTTACTGACATATCTATGTCGAACAAGTGGTAGATGTACTTGTATATCAATAAGGCTGTTTATGAACTTACTTGCGATGACCTATTTATTTATTTAATCAGAACGGAATACCCCAATTACACTAATTATCAAAAACAGTAAAAGTTAAATATAATATTAAAATCTCACACATAAAAACTTCTTTTATCCCATTCTCTCACAATACCTCAGACACACTGACAAAATCTCAGGCATCCATCCGCAAACAAATCACAGTCGGGTGCTGCATCCAGGATGGCATTAAGTGCGTTGAGTGTCCGCGGAATGGGTGATTTTGAGCGTGTAACGGTTCGGCAGGTTGGCACAGCAACATATATCGTGGAGGTGATGCGCGAACTCTGTTTTTTAGGTCAGGGGAAAAGGCATCAGTCGCAGTAACAGTACCATGGTTTATTTATGGTTAAAACATACATACATACACGCCTGTGTCTCCGAAGGGGTAGGCAGAGGCATATTATACGCCCACACTTTGCCAATTACATAGTTGGTCCCACGTAATAGGTGGCCAGCCTGTTGCCGCTTATCGGGCACTTGTGTCGTGTGTCTTATAGTGGGAAAATATAACGGCATAAAGAAGGCTGTACAAAAACTTACTGCGATGACCTATGTGCCGTACATGGCTAGCCTGCACTCTGGTTTATGGTCAGAGAAAAAAACTTTAGCCACAGCAATAGTAGTATGGTTCATATATGATTAAAAATTAGCGGGAAATAAACTTGTAGGTAAAATAGGTTGTCAATAAATTTAGTTCGATGACCTACATGCTATGAAAGTCAGTGTACCTTCACTCTGCTCTTAAGGTAATGGTTTTATCCCTTTTTTGGATAAATTCTAGACCACGGAATCTTGTGGCTGATTTTATATATTTATTTTTACTTGGAAAGCTTACAGCTGTATTTACAAAATAACAAACTTATAAAATAATTATAGGCTAATTACAAGCTTCCACATATAAGCTTTTAACAAATTTGGCAACCTAGCTTTGTTAATTAATTTTTAATAACGCTTTTAACATTGTCTGGAGATCAAAAAAGAGATCCAAGTCAATTATTGATTGATCAGACAATTATTCTAAGTAAGTTTTTTTTCTTTTAAATAATGGCTTCGTGCGTCTAGCACATCTAGCCAGTGTCAAGTAAGTGATATATAGTAAGTAAGTAAGGGAGCTTACATACATTATATATCATTATATGTATATTTCCTAGTAATACTATTTATTAGGAAACGTTAATATGACGCCCTTAAGGTAAACCTTTATATAATGGTATCGAATCCTTCATTTTCCCCACAAAATTAATTGTGACAACCCCTGTCAACTACATTAATCATCCCCTATTAGGGGAGCAAGTTGCCGATTTTCGGGAGAGGGCAATTCAAAAAGTAATTTCAGTTTAAGTAATTTATGTCGAAAAATTTCTGATAACGAGCTTACTTTTTACTTGAATGGGTAAAGTGTTACTTTTTGTTAATATTGGTTTATTTTAAACTTATTTGTCAGTTCGTTTTGGTATTTTGTTATTAATTAACCTATTAAATGCTTAGGGGCTTAATACAAATCAAGATCTAAACTTAAGCCAGGCTTAAAACTAGTGCCACCCAGACGAGTCTCCACCTTGGCGTGGTGGGGGGGCTGAGTACCTCC
Organism: Musotima nitidalis; assembly: GCA_949126915.1. NCBI lineage: Eukaryota > Metazoa > Arthropoda > Insecta > Lepidoptera > Crambidae > Musotima > Musotima nitidalis. The sequence continues at coordinate 11,747,018 of OX421435.1, read as the reverse complement.
CGGAGGTCGGGAAAAGGTAACACCCAGAGATTGGCGACTCTGGGTGCCCTTAGTACTGACTACCGGGGGGGAAACTAAGAGGGACCTATGGAAAGCGCAACGGGCGTGCAAGAAGGGCCCATTAAGCAGCGCCAGAAGGGTCTTAGGCAGCGGGGGCAGGGGCCCTGCTGTCTAATCTCGGCAAATCTAAAGTCTAAAGTCGGCAACACACTCTATGGTCGCATAAGGAGGCAGGAGGGGAGTGTTCACTGCGCCTCTCTGAGGAGGATCTCCCGGTTTTGATCCGGAGGACGTTGGCCGCAGGCGGGGTGTCAGACGCGGCAACCCAGGTACTGACCCCCGCCTTTTTCTCAACAAGCGGCGAGCGTCGTTGGAAGATTATTAGTGGGTATTACTGCCGGCAGTCTCGTCTGCCGGTGGTGAGTCCCACACCCCCTTTCGGTTCCCCCTTTGGCTGGAAGTTGCTTAAATGCATTTTTGTAACCGATGTAAAAAAAAGGCTTAAAACTAGTACTTAATTTTATTACATAAAACACTTTTTCTCATTAAGTTTTTATACATTTATTATTGAGAGTACATGGGCGTACTGTTAATTTAGAGGAATTTCATGTCTCTATCACGACAGGACGTTATTCGGACCACACCTGCGATAACGCCAGCATATTGGTACTCAATTAAAATTTTAGACGGTAGTTTTATTGATATTATTATTCCTTAAACGTGTATAGTGTATAGGGATCCTATCATCATCTTTGGAGCCCAAGATGTTTGTAAACCTATTAATAGGATTGTCTGCGAGTAAAATATCACACTACACATACACATTATACTATATTACATAACACAACGGAGGCTCTAATCCCAAACCGATAGATACACATACATACGAGCGTATACATATATTATATTATTATACTCATGCTCTTGCTATTTATTCTTGTTTCTTTGTTTCTTTATAAAAGTGCCATTTCTTTTGATTTTAAATAATATTACTAAAAAAGCAAAAACACATGTAATATATATGTAAATGTAATATATGTGTATGTATGTAACTGAGCGAAATCTCCAAAATTTTCAACCCAGTTGCTTATTAACACAGCCAATCAGTTCATTCACTGTCGGATTCCGGGTTAATTTAATTGTTACGTTCGTCTGTTGTTTTACTGATAATTTAATTAACAAAATGGACGTCGGAATGTTATTAATAAAGTTTTCGAATATTCTCGCCGCTGGTTCAGTGATCATCGATCAAATTTAAGTGGTAGTAAAAGAAATTGTGGACATTGTCGCGCTGCTGATTTTCATTTATTACACGAAGCAGCTGCCGTCTGACCTCCGGAATTCAGAGGGAAATATTACTCTTACCTTCATATCAGTCCTATAATAAATAAAAACAGTCTACAAGAGTTCTACCAAGAGCTTTGAATCCTTTTTTTTTGTTTTACGTCGGTAACAAAATGGGGACCGAAAGGGGAGTGTGGGGCTCATTGCAGCAGACGCGACCGCCAGCAATTCTACTCAGGAAAAATCTTCAGAAAACGCCCGCCGCTAGTTGAGAAAGAGGCGGGGGCCAGTACCTGAGTTGCAGCGTCTGACACCCCGCCTGCGGCCAACGTCCCCCGGACCAAAACCGGGAGAACCTCTTCAGAGAGGTGCAGTGGACGCGCCCTTCCTACCTCCATGTGCGACCATAGCGTGTGTGGCCGACTTCTCGGAAGGCCTATGGTTAGACAGCAGGAGCCCCCTGCCCCCGCTGCCTAAGACCCTCCTGGTGCTGCTTTACGGGCCCTCCTGGCCCGCCCGCTGCGCCAACGGCGTAGCCGGAGAGAGAGCGGACCCCGTTCTGTCTCCTTCTGCGACATCAACACTTCGCAGAAGAGCTAACCTCACCTGCAAAACTGCCGATTATCGGACGAGGCACTGGCGAACATACAAGTTCCCTATAAGCGGCAATAGGTTCGCCACCTATAACGTGGGACCAGCAATATAATTGGCGAAATATTAGATATTTCATTTAAATTATTAGTTGAAATGAAATATCTAACGCCAAATAACGGAAATATAATTTAGACAGGGTAATAGTATAAAATTATCTGTACCGTCTTCTATATATAATGCTGTGATATTTGATTGATATTAATTTATTTCGTTTCCTGGGCTCGGGAAAGGCAATATTACGCAATAAGCTCACTTTTATTTGACAGTAACTTGTTTTTTTCTTAGATATGGAGTTGACTCACTCTTTTAGAATATTTGTCATTGCCAAGTAATTAAATAAATTAAATGATTAGTGTAAATGCAGCGTTTTCATTCTGTCAGTCATTAAGTTACAATCAAAATTAATTCCGTCATAGTTGAGTCGAGGCGTCTTTTGAATTTTGGAGTCATATGGAAAAATCAGAAGTCACTGTAAATGCCGCTTTTCTACAAATGTCTACGTTGCCGTACGTACCGACAGACTGACTGACGGACAATCCCCTCCAACCCCTTTAGAATCACGACAAACAGATAAACTGAAAAATTTTTACTAATTCTGAAAAAGAATCTCTTTGCTAATTGATTGATTCAGGCGTTACTTTGCGGTAATCCATTGTAAGCAAGTGATGATTGCTTAATTTGCTCTTGATTGCTTAATCTATTTGCTTTTATTTCTTGATTGCGGTAACGCTCATATCTTTTTCATTGTGGTTAAGAAATTCTTGAATTTCCATTTTGTGTGTAAAAATTTTACGAACCTAAATGATCATGTTGATCTTAAAGACAATAAAGTATATTTCATTTTGTTTCCAATTTGTGTGTAAAAATTAGACGAACCTAAATGATCCTGTTGAAGACAATAAAGTATATTTTATGTTATTATATTTTTCCAAAGAAGTTATGTCTAAAAATTCACTTTTGTTTTTGTGTGTAAATAAACACAAAAACTCGAGTGTACACTAGTTTTGGAAAATAAAATACTGCCGCTACGTGTCTTGTTACAGAACAGTAAATATAATATACAGCAATGATTATAAATTTAAATTCAGAATTCAAAATCATTTATTGCATGTCAAATGGAAGTAGGTTGTTACAAATATGGATAGATACAATGTGACGCCCTGTAAGGGCATAGCAACATAACAAGGGACCTACTAAGTGCCTGCGTCCTAGGTCAATTATTAAAATTTAAGACATTAATAATAACAATATATTTATTTATAATGGATTAATTGATTTTATAATCGAAAAATTTCCGTATATTAATGTAGCATTTTTTAATTAAGAATGTCTTTAAAGATTTAGTAGACTTCTTGGCGGGAAAGTGAAGCGTCATGTCAGCAGTTTTGTTTAATTTTCTAAAATTTGTGATATTTCTTACATTAATGTGTAATAACGGTGGATTATTAGCCGTTCAAATTTTCTCTCAAATTCATTCTCATTTACTATGAATTATATATTATTAATATATCACTTACTTGACACTGGCTAAATGTACTAGACGCACGAAGCCATTATTTAAAATAAAGAAAAAAAAGATTTAGTAAAAAGCGGACGATTATTTATATTTTTTATGTCATTTGGTATATGATTGTGTATTATAATTGACATGCTATGAGGGCTTGTCAAGATTAGTTTTAGTGTTGAAAAAGGGATTTTTAGTTTATTCTGATATCTATTGGTTCTTCTTATTCTTTTCTCGGGTGAATATAGGGTTTGGTTTTATTTAATAAACTTGGTAGACTCCATAAACATAATTATTAATTACTATTTAAAGCTTATATTGTCCTCTCTTCTACTTGCCGTGCTCGAAAGGGTCCACAACGAACTGTAATATTTATATTAACATCCTATTGTAACTGTTTATGGAGAGTAGAAGAGATATTGAGAATTAAGTATACTTTCTTGACAGCTGCAAGTGTATGGACAAGGCGTACTTTAGGTTTATGTAGTTATTATTAGGGTTTTATCTGATATTATTACGGAAAGTGTTTTGAAGAACTTTTTGATTTTCTCCTCTCATTCCCCGTATCAGACGAGCTGGTAGTAGGAACTACCCATATTATGTGCAGATAACCAAAGAACGGCTATGGAATTCTAGCCCTGCGCTTCTGTTTTCCTATTTCTTTAGTTTAAATAATGGCATAAATATTAAATTGAATATAGTTTATTGTCTTTACGGTACCATAACAAATAAATAGATGGAAATAAAAGCAAAATGGATTATTTGTCAGTTTTTGGCAAAGTTTGTCAGTTAATCTGTCTGATGTGGGTTTTTCTTAAGATTTGACAGTCAGTCGGTGACTCTAACGAGGCTTCCAAAAGACAATGAGATTGAGAAGAACGCCTATAGAAACTCATCTCGGCTTTTTTCAAATTATGTTTTAAAAGCTAAATCATAAAATAATTTAAAAAAATAGGGCTTGAGATAACATTTCTGGAGGTCGTCATGAGTAGGTGCTTATTCCACGTTATGTAGCGCAAATGCGGACTGCAACGACTTCTCCAGCCAGGATGAATACCGTACCAAAAAAGATTTAGAAAAAAAGTACAAGATATTTACTGTTAGAAGCAACGATTGAAATTTCAAACATTTCTATGTCCCGGTAGTCGTCCGCAATCTCAATGATACAAACAAAATTAGCTACCACAACTAAAAAACAACGGTGTACAAGGTGTAAAAAACGGTATACAAGGACCAACATCTTATGAGTCCAAACTAACCCCACCTGCAAGTGGTTCATCTACCGATCAACGGACTAGGCTCTGGTAAAAATAAAAGTTTTCGGTAAGCGGCAATAGGCTCGCCACCTATAACGTGAGGACAGCAATGTCATTGGCGAAATGTAGGCACATCATAAATATGTTATATACCTCTTCGGAGAAACTGGCGTGATTGTATGTATGTATACAATAAAATTATATAAGTAGTATGTAAACAATATAATTATAACAAATATACCAGCATTGTTCGTTACTAAGTGTAACAATAAATCCGATGTCAACGCCCGGAGGTCGGTAAAGCAGCTCGATTGCACCAAATCTGTTTTACCGACGCCATTTTCTTTTTATTTCACACACTCGCTCGTCTAAGATTCGCGCGCATTATGCCAGGCAGTTCCGCATCTTGACGGTCGGTCAGAAATATCCGACCTAATTGTCGGAGTGTCAGGCGTCACTGACATTGACATGTGCCTTCATTTGCGGCGCTCTGTAAGTGCCCTTTGTGGAAAAACTTTATTATTGTGCGGTCTCTAGAAAATGTCTGCTTCCCGTAATGAGGGCGTCCATCTTTCATTAGAACAAAAACTTTCACACGCTGACCGCAATTAAGATTTTGCGTAATGATTTAGGGTAGATTATATTATTAATTCTGAAGACTTCTTTTTTTATTAGACAGATACTATTGCCAATGTTGTGAAAAAAATTAAATATCAAGTAACTGATCGATCGGATTTCTTGGCGGGAAAGTGAAGCGTCATGTCTGCAGCTTCATTTTTTTTCTTAAATTTGTGATATTTCGAACATTATTGTGCAATCAGTGGATTATTAACCGTTAAGTATTGTGAACGTACACGAGTGTTGATAAATGAAACTAATCAGTGCAACATTTCTTTTAGATTCTATTAACAAGTCCATGTGAGATCACAGTATAGTCCCACATTTTTACTCTCCATATTATTTACCATTTATCATCTTGATCACCACGCATTCTCATTTAATAGGAATTACATATTATTATATATCTTTTACTTGACACTGGCTAAATGTAATAACAGCACAAAACCATAATTAAAAGAAAAAAACATTCTGACGTCCATTTTAGTAATCAAACTATCAGTAGAACAACTTTCGAACTTAACAATTAAATTAACCGGGAATTCGACTGTGGATGAAATGTTTGGCGGTAAAGTTAAAACTTTTGGAGGTTACGCTCCATACTGAATCTTAAGTACAGAGTGTAGCGACACCGTTGAATCGCGCAAACGAAATTCCTCAAGCTTGTATCTATATATACTGTGATGTTGTGTTGGAGATGTAAATGAAACGACGTTTGAGAATACACACTGAATGATTTATTATAATCTAAACATATTTATATATAGGATTACAAGTACATGTTTAGGTGCCACATCACACCTCCCCTTTTAATAATAAAAAAAAAAGAGTATACATTTTTTTTTTCTTAACAATAATACATGATTAAAGAGATACACAAATCTTAACTCTGCTTAGTTACATTGGTTTTATAGTCTTTAATAGAAAAAATACATTATGAGGATACAATTTATATAGGTTATGTAGGTAAATAAGTAGATTATATAGGTACTCTTGCTAGTCTAAATTGGTATATGAAAAATTAACATATGCGAAATGTATATTAAAATGAGTCTGAAGTAAAGTGGTTTTATTTTATATTCAACAATAATAAAAAATATATCTTGACAATTTCAACGTATCTATGTAATTTTGAATGGCTTAGTTCTATTCTTATGTGTTATATATTCTTTACCATGTTTTAATATTTTTACATTAAAATCTAAGTCATCGATGACAACATAAGGTCCTTTATAGATAGGATCCATTTTATTATCTGATGTATTTCTTAATAACAATAAATCACCCTTTTGATAACTTATTGGGTTTACATGAGTGTCATACATATGTTTTCTCACTATCTTACTCTCAACTAAGTTACTATGTGCATCTTTTTGTGCTACCTGAAGCCTATATTTTAATTCACAGGCATAATTGTCGTGAGCATATAAAGGATCAACAGTATTTCCGCCTAAATTGGATGGTAATACACAACGCTTTCCAAATACTAGTTCATGCGGTGTATACTTGGTTCCCGTATGTACTGTATTATTATAAGAAAAGCACCAGTACGGCAACCAAGCACTCCATGCACTCGTTTGATTCTCACAATTAATTCTAAGATACGCACCCATTGATTTGTGGTTGTTTTCCAGCGCTCCAATGCTCTCGTGATGATACGCTGTGGAAAATATTTGATTGACTTTTAAGAGTTGGCATATCTCTTTCATAGTACTAGATATAAATTCTGACCCACGATCTGTCGCTATTTCTCTGGGTATGCCAAATCTTAAAATGAAGTTTTCAACAAAAGCTCGAGCCACACTTACCGTTTCTTTACTGTATAAAGGGTACGCCTCTGTGAATTTCGATAACTCACATTGTAAAGTCAAAATATATTTGAAGTTATGTACATCCGTCGGTAATGGTCCTACTATATCTAAAAAGACCTTTTCGAAGGCAGAGTTTGCCGTAGTCGTGACTTGCATTGGCTGTCTAATGTGTACAGAATACTTCTGTTTCTTACACTGTTCACACTTAGAAACATAATCAATCACATCTTTTTCTAAACTCGGCCAAAAATAATATTTCCTTATATTATTAGTCATCCGTCTAATGCCCGCGTGGCCACTTGTGGGCAAAAGATGGAAGTCGTTTAGAATGACGCGCCTATTATCTAAGTTGTCTATTTTCTTCGCCTTACTGACTATACAAATGCGTGGTCCGGACCACTTATCGTAACTTCTTATTTCATTTATAATCCCAGCGATAAAATCTTTATTATAATCATTTCTTAATATGCATATTTCGTTTATCGATAACTGCTTACATAAACATAACAATTCTCTCACCAACTCGACTCGCGATATCGGAGATAGAGATTTTGTTTCTAAATATATTATCGACTTACTGGGCACATATGTAAAACATTTATATCTCTCTAGCAATATTCCTTTTCTTAACAATATACTTAATTGCCTAGAATTGATTAATGAAAGCTCAGTGATATTCTTCGGTTTTTTAATAATTTCCACCACTCTTGGTTGATCAGGCCTCGAGTGAGTGTCAATATTATCCGCCGTTAGATTATCACTACTCTTATCACTATTAGATTGTAATTGTCGCCATTGTGCTCTAGTCATTACGCTAACTATATGCTCATTCATCGACTTTAAATCATCCGAGGTAATAATTATTCGTGATAGCGCGTCTGCTACCGAGTTTAACTGACCTTTCAAATATTCTATAGTGAAATTAAATTCTTCTAATTGTAATCTAAATTTTAAAAGTCTACTAGAGGGGTCTCGCATGGAAAATAAATAAACTAATGGTCTGTGGTCGGTCTGTATCTTGAACCGTCTGCCGAATAAATAAGGTCGGAAATATTTAACACTCCATACTACTGCTAAGAGTTCCTTTTCAATAGTAGGATAATTCATTTCGGCCTTATTTAGACCACGACTAGCATAAGCTATAGGCCGCCCGTCTCCATTACATAATACAGATCCGATCGCTTTGCCTGACGCGTCGGTTTGTAGTATAAACTCATTGTTAGGGGAAAAATTGGGATATTGTAGAACTGGCGGGTTTATTAAAGCAGATTTTAACTTATGATAAGACTGTTCACATTCGTTAGTCCATACGAACTTGACATTTTTGCAGCATAATTTATTCAAAGGGAATGCTAATTCACCGAAGTTTTTAATAAATTTTCTATAATAATTAACAAAGGCCACAAATCGCTTTAATTGGTCGGCATTTTGTGGTTTCGGATAATTTTCTACCACCTTAATTTTTTCTGAGTCTGGCAAAATTCCTGTTCCAGATACTATATGTCCTAAATAAAGAATCTCTTTTTGCAAGAATGTACATTTTGAAGGGTTCAATCTTAATTTTACTTTACGCAATCTGAAAAATACGTCTAATAGATTTTGATTATGAATAGCCAAGTTTCTACCCATAACTACTAAATCGTCTTGGTAAATGAGACATTTATCATAATTTAAGCCCGACATCGCTATGGTCATCATTCTACTGAAACTACTAGGACTAGTTTTTAGCCCCATCGGCATCCGAGTCATCTGATATTGATTTTTCCCCGTAGTAAACGCTGTACACGGTCGGCAACTTTTTTTTAATGACGTCTGGAAAAATCCTTGGTATAAATCCAAATGAGTAAAGTACATCGCTCCCGATAATGAATCTAAGACCTCGGTGATATTAGGCAAAGGGAATTTATCGTCTATTATGACATCATTTAATTTACGATAATCAATTACGACGCGCCACCTTTTAAAACCTTTTTCGTCCATTTTCTTTGGGACTAGTAACAAAGGACTAGACCATGGACTCCGAGACGGCTCTATTATTCCGTCACTTAACATACTTTCAATTTGTTTATCTATTTCCGGTTTCTGAGCATACGGTAATCTATAAGATTTAGTGTAAATAGGAACAGTATGTGGTTTCAACTCAATTGTATGTTCATATACAGACGTAGTGGATAATTTATCTCCTGGCAAGTGAAAAATGTCAGGGAATTTGGCGCATATATTTTCTATAGATTTTTGCTCCTCGATATTCAAACCCTTTAAATTTAATGACGACAATAACGTCTTCACTCGGTCCGAATCAATTGTCGGTCTATCAAACTGACAAATAAAATATTCGTTTAATTTACTAGTATTTACTTGAAAATAATTTAATCTAACATCTGTATCCCGAGTGTTCAAAATACGTATGGGTATTTTCCCGTTTATAGGTTTATTAATACTACTAGCCAAGAAAACACCTTCACATAAGTGTTGGCTTGCCACCACACACTCATCTTTCAATTCCGTTTCCACGTAATGTACAGACTCGCTACGCGCCGGTAACGTTATATAATAACCTGAATGATCTGCTAATCTACATTCGAAACGTAAGGTAATGAATCCAAAGTCATTTGCCCATAACTTCAAGGTGTTCAATTCAAAATTCAAAATAGCTCTATAGTAATACAAAAAATCTTGTCCTATTATACCATCGGTCATACAGGGTAAATCTTTAAATACAATAAATTTGTGCGGAAAGCTATAACTATCATAATTAAGAGTTAAATACACGTAGCCAACAGAAATCATATATCCACCTATACCTTTTACACTAACTCTCTCTTTATGGTAAGGAATTTGTAAACGTTCCAAACATGCGAGCTTTACTCCCGATATGGAAGCGCCCGTGTCGATTAGCCAGCAATGACTTTTATTACAAAGTGTTAATGATACTTTGTTTAAACTGTTACATGATAGTATGATATCATTCACGAAAAAAATGATTTAATGATTCCTCGTTAGAACTGCTTGTTGCTACCTGGGTATCATTTGTTATGACATTCATATTCCTTGGTAAAACAAAACCTCGACCCCGATTATTAAATTGTCTACCCCTTGTTCGGAAATTATTATTGTAATTTCCACGGTATTTATTATTGCAATATCCACGGTTGTTATTGTTATTAAAGGAATACGGTGCCAGAAAGCGTTGACCTCGCTGCCGAAACGTATTTTGTGTCCAACTTCTTGGACCTAAATTATGTTTGTTTCGATGTCCCCGCTGACCTCGTCCTGCTAAATAATTTGATCCTCGGTACATACCCATAATCTCTGATGAACCTGCGGGCACCTCTTCATCTTGAGCTGCCTGGATTGCCTCTGTCAGTGAGGAAAAATTACGCGCAGCAATAATCGTACTCAAACGACGGTCCCGTAAGCCGTCAGCAAACTGCTTAATTGCCAATTTTTCGTTCACAGGCTTTAAAACACTATAATTATCTGAATTGCCTTCAGCTTGCGAGACAGTTAAATCTACGAATAATTCTGATAACTCTTTTCCATAATCAATAATTGACTTACTATTTTGTTTACTATGCAACAACTTTCCGTGTATAGCGGTATAGCTTTTCTGAGGTAATAAAATTTTTCGCATATCCTTTATAAGCTCATCGACAGATTCATATTTTGTTGATAATAACAATTTTGCCTTTTGAGATAGTCTACTTTTTATTACAAACTGAACTAATTTATTCTTACACGACGGATTATCTAACACGGAATCATAATACTCGATATTCTCAATAAGCTGCTTGGTATTATCAACACTATCATTCATAACAGGCAAAAGATGCAACGCCGTTTTTAATTCAAAGGTATCCATGTTGACGTTATCTAATCTTGGGTTCTCTTCTCTAGTTACAGTACACAAAGACAAAATTTCGGAAAACAATCTTTCGAACTCCTCCGAAAACTTAGTAATTAATGAAATTTCCTTATCAGAATACTTTTTTAAGTTTACTTTATATATTTCTAAAAATTCATGATACTTTATTAAAATATTATTGGCCTCCTCTTTTTTAGCTTCTAGAATCTTACCTTGTCTACGGCTAGGACCGATTTTTATTAAATAAGTTCTAATAATTGTCAGCTCCTTTAATAATATATTTAATTCTTCGGCCATAACAATTACATTTAGTCTAAAGACAAATATTGCTTGTCATTTTAAAAAGGATGCACATAATAATTGAGAATGATTTAAAAAATATATATAAAGTATATGTATGTATAAACTAATATAACTACATAGCTAATACCATTTTTATCCTAGGGACAAGATATAAGATAAGTACGCTCACCTCACTACCGATTTAATTTTTCGCACTTTAACCGTAAACACTGCTTAAACCATGATGCTCACACGCGCGCGAAACATATTATTAATATACATGGTTTTACACGTTGATTACCTCGGATTTGCCAACCTGATGTATGGGATCTCTGGTCATCTGATGCCGTCGCAAAATGCTGGAGTATCGTCTCAAGGTCACCTCATTTATTTGATGATTTATCTGTTTCTTATGACATCGTCTGTACAGCTTATATCCGCCGATAAGCATAGAAGTCGCCAAAAGAGTACAAATCACCACAAGTATCGTATTTGTAGTTTCATGTTGTTGATGAGCATTGCCCGAATTAGTACCGGCACCGGCAGCCTGAGCAAGTATCACTTCGTCCTTTGAACATTTACAACCCATATTTTACGGAAAAAATAGAAAAATACTTTGTGATTGTGGTATCGCTAAGACGTGCGTCGCGCAAAAAGATTTCTGTACTTAGTTCCATATCGAATCACTTCTTTAAACTTTGCACTGAACACGATTGTTTAACATAGTTTGTCCGTATATGGGAAGCACGCGCACGGGCCCGTGTCGACTCCTGTTACTGGCAGGGTCGCCATGTGATGTTGTGTTGGAGATGTAAATGAAACGACGTTTGAGAATACACACTGAATGATTTATTATAATCTAAACATATTTATATATAGGATTACAAGTACATGTTTAGGTGCCACATCACAATACAAAACTTAACCATCATCGGTTGGACTGCGGCCCCCGGGCAGATCCATGCGCCCCGTGGAAGATCTTCCCTTTGGTAGGGATCCGCTGCCTACAACAGTAATTTAATGATTAATATGACCTCTGGAATTTTGGAGCCAACGCGAAAAATCATAATATCACGCCTGTTTCCCCGAGGGGGTAGGCAAAAGCACATTATACGCTCACATTCCGCCAGTTATATTGTTGGTCCCACAATAGGGGCGAGTCTATGGCCGCTTACCGGAAACTTTTATGTTCGCCAGAGTCTCGTCCGTTGATCGGCAGGTGCACCACTTGCAAGTGAGGTTGGCATGGGCTCCTCAGATCTTGATAGGAGCCCTAACCTACTTTGTTACTAGAAAAAAAACAACTGCAACTCGAGCTTAGGATACCCAATTTACAGCTCAAACCACTGAGCTGTCGGGACTCCGATGGACACGCCGAATTTATCGAGCACCGTAAAAAAAAGCTTAAAAATGATACTCATTTAAGCTCTTAAGAGTTACGTCGGCAGGTTTGTTTTATTTTCTAAAATTTGTGACATTTCGAACGTTAATGTGTAATAACGGTGGATTATTAACTGGTAAGTGTTTGTGAACGTACATAAGTGTTGGTAAATGAAACAAGACAGTGCAATATAACTTTTCAAATTCTCTCAAGTAGTCCATGTGAGATCTCAGTATAGTCCCACATCTTTACTGAGGATTCAATGGGCTTAGGGGGTGGGAATCTCATTTATCATATAATTATCATCTTTATCACCACTCATTCTCATTAACTATGATTTATTTATCTTATACTTCACACTGGCTAAATGTGCTAAACACGAAGCCATTATTTAAAAGAAAAAAAGCTTTCTTATGTCGCGGCCATCTTGGCCTTAACGCAATAGGGTATCGGAATGTTTTATTTCGCATATTATCTAAGTGCGTTCCAATCATAGGAACATTCGTAGTAGAATTATTTCTTCAGCTTGCTTGACGACCTATATGGCGTGGAGGTCAGTATATCTACACTTCCCTCGAGAGGTCGTGGGTTCCATTCCCACACAGGACAAATCTTTGTGTGCATGAACATGAATATTTGTTCTGGTCTGGGTGTTCTCCTGTGTATCTTAAGTATGTATTTACAAAAAAAAGAAAGTATTTATATATGTTTATCCGTTATTTAGTATCCATAACACAAGTTCTCAATGATACTTATCTTGGAACAAAATAATTGGTGTGATTGTAAGAGAATATTTATTTATTTATTTAGCTTGATAACTCCTCTTGATATGACTAATTTTATATCACATTTTTAGACTTTCCCAGAAACGCTTAATTCAAACGGCTTCCACATTGTGACGTCACAATTAGTCATGTTGCTAGTTTGTATGTGTCGCGTGGAAATTTTATTTTATTGCTATACTAGCTGACCCGGCAAACCTTGTTTTGCAATATAAATAACTTTCAAGTAATTTCATAAAAAAAATGGAGTGGACTACCCCTAGCATTTAGAGGGATGAAAAATAGATGTTGGCCGATTCTCAGACCTACTCAATACGCTCACAAAATTTCATGAGAATCGGTCAAGACGTTTCGGAGGAGAATGGGAACGAAAACTGTTACACGAGAATTTTATATATAAGATTAAATTAAATAAAGTTTCCACGCGGTGTAGCTATATTTGTTGCGTTTAATAAAGTGTTTACCTTATTTTTCTTTCTGTATTCCATACCTTTGCAATCAACTTGCCCATCCAACTTTAAAGGCCTATTGAAGTATTATTTTTCAATCAATTTCAATTATGATTTCACAAATGTGTATGTGTTTAATGATTCTTTCTGATGGATATAAAATGAAATGCAAAGTGAAACACAGGGGAATACCCCATTTAATGTTATTAGCATAAGTAAAATAATTGTATTATATCATGTCTAATGCATGTATAATTCTTCTCTAAGTCTAGTATTTGGCTTGACTTGAAACTATGACGGGAAATCCCTCACGAAATCCGATACAAAATGGCTTCCACACAAGAAACAATTTTGAATTTAGAATTTAGAATCTAAAACGTGTAATTTATCTTACTAGCGGAGCTGGCGTAGATTGAAACAAAGTGTGTGTTTTTGAGTTATATTTTATAGTTCACCTTTTCCTGCAGGGAAAAAATTGTGGCTTTCTGTAACAATCAGACCAAAGGGGTTTCGGGAGCTGTCTAAACGCATTTCGTGTTTTAACCACCAATAAAAATTGATTTGCAGAATTTTCAATCAACACATATTATCACTGCAAGATTATAAAATTTACTATTTCAGTTTTAAAATGGTGTGTATTCATTTATTTATATCTATATAGTAAATAGAAGTCCTAATAATGTTTAGGGAAAAAACTACAAAATATTTATTAATTTTTAATGTACTCGTTTAATCATAGTTTATACTGATTGATCATTCGCATAAACTTTTTTTTTTATATACTTTTTTTTTTAAATTCTTCATGTCTCTTTAAAAACTATTCAATGTTAATGGGCGCGTTTTCAAGTTAACGTTTATAAGAGCTATATTGAGCCATATTTAAATAAATATTTTTTGACATTGACTTTGACTTAATTCATCTTATCATATCTTAAACCCTTCCTTGCCAACTCAGGCGTAGCCAAATTGGCGGAGGTAGATAGCGTCATTAATTAACGGTTAAATCGTAAAGTGATGATAGGAGAGGGTAACGTCTAAGCGTCCTACCGACGCACGGAAGCTCTTCACATCAAATGATTCTTCATTATCTGATTTCTGTAAGCGATTCCTAATTTCGGTGATAATTTCCGACCACTTATTTAAAAGCAGTTATATTACTGTAATATACTCAGCAATTTGGTGTGTAATGTTAAAGCAAATATATGGCTATCCCGAAATAAGTTTAATGTTATATAGATTTCTGTTATATAGGTTTAATGTTATATAGGTTAAATATGATTATCGTTATATGAAGGTCATATAACGATAATCTTTTTGAGATTCTGATGCTTACTTTCAGGCTATATATAACGACTCACATTAAAACAAAACAGTTTTATTATTACTATTAAACACATTAGTTAATTACATTTATACATATAGAAAACCAAGTAATCATATAAACACATAACATTTTTGGCATATAACTTTATATAACTTAAAGTTACATACTGTGTTTTAAAATACGTTAGCCGCATGTATTGGAGACGAAACTCACGTTGCGGTTACTCTAGACATAAGACTTACTGCGAAACGTCTAACTTTTTAATTAATTAATTGTTTTCTGTCAAGTCTTAGCGACAACGTGACACCGTCTGTTGTCAACAACTAATTTGTTTTACAATAATAACAGAAGATGCCGCCACGGGAACATGATGGAGTTCCTTTGCTTTGAAGTTCTTAAATACATTAACTTGAAATATTGTTTTTGGCGATAACTTAGAATGGTTAAATTATTATTTATTTAACGACTAGCTGTTGCCTATATTTATTTATGCATACTAGAATTCATTTGTTAGTTTCTTAAAAGTAGTGGCGACGATGAAAGAGCTTAGTTTATCCATATTTAAAAAAAAACTATATTTATGGCTAAAAATTAAGAGGCTTATTATAAAACGATGTCTAAAGTTAGACCAGGTTTAAAACTAGTGCTGTCACTGTCTTCATCTCATCAAATGAAAGTGTCCTCCGGAGGTGTGAGGAGAAGAGTAGTAGATATATTGAAATACTGACCCTCACAGAAGCTTAGAACAGAGTTACACAGAGGCTAAGAATTATGGCTTGTGGAGAATATTTTTAAAATACTTAAAAGACAAATAAAAACGTGGGCATATTCTATTTCATTTATCACTTCGCCAACTTCAGATGAATAAAAAAAATACTGGACAAGTGTGAGTCGAACTCGCGCAGTTAGGGTTCCGTATGATAAATATTATTATGTGTTTAAAGATTTTTTAATTGTTTTCCTTTCCTATTCCTTTTCTGTAAAAATATATATATATATATATATATATTAGTGGCCTAAAAGACGATGCTGATCCCAGAATTTCCATGAAGAGCTCATAAAAAAAGACAAAAGCATTTATTCAAGTTTGACACAATAGAACTTTTATGAAAGTTAAAATTTAAAACGGACGCGCCCATTCGAGCGGGAGTTTAATCGTAAAAAAACAGGCAAGAGAAGTCAAGTTTAGCATTTTCTTTCGCCAGTTACAAGAAACTGTACTTTATAGTAAAACAGTTTGGTAAGTCTGTCTTCTGCAGTCACAAAATTTAAAATAAAGAAAAAATATAACTCCTTTTTCAGCTGGACGAACATAAAGTTAAATATTTATCTACAAACTTTAGGTACAGTAGACAATTAAGTGTGTTGAACAGACAGAGAAACAAATGGGAAAAAGGATCTCTTAGCGTTCGGTCCTTTATTCAAATCTCGAAAGGAACCCTAAAAAAGTCTAGTAATAAAATCAATGCGTCATATTGGCAGTCGTAACATATAGCGTTGAGTCAGCGTCGTAAAAAATGAAGTGTGCGCGCAGAACGAGCCCTTTTACGATATTACGTTGACCCTACATATTTTTTCATGACGTCTAAATCCTGAGTTTGAACATTGTTTTACTGTGATATAGTGGAGGTAAGCCTTTTTACTAAATTGTTTTTACTACGGTAATAAGTGAGGGAATCAATATCGAATGGCTTTTTGGGATTTTTGATAGGTGCGTAAGTTTTACGCCACAAATTGACGTTTTATAAAAGGAATATAATAAACTGAACCTCTAAAAAATACTTTTTTGATCATCAAAATTACTGAGTGAGCATCTAATGAGGTGATTAGGTGCTCAATCAGTATTTTTGATGCACAAAAAGGTTAGGTTAGGTTGGCAATTTATTAATTTTGAAGACACGTTAAATAACACCCTTTATAAAATCTATAAAATAATCAGATTACTAGTACAGACGCTATGACTGCAAATAAATTTGAATGTTGAATGACTGATGAATCAATGTCATTTATTTCTCAAATTAAGATGTCATAATATGATATTATATTGTTCATTTAAGTTCATCGCAATTTACCAGATAGTAGCTTAGAAATATTAGTTTAAATTACTAATATAATTAACATAAATCTTATAAAACACACACACACACACAAGTCATTTTAATTTATCAATTTAAAAAATATTTATTACTAATTATTACACAATGTCAATATGAATTACCGATAGGAATCTATGACAAGGTTTAAACAATAACTGTAAGTTGAAAACAGTCAGATAAGCAAGTGATGGATAAAAATATCTTTGTAACAATTCCCGCGCTACTATAATTTTCCGAAAAATCGAGAAACTATTTAACACGTAATAGGTGGCGAGCCTATTGCCGCTTACCGAGGACTTTTATGTACGCCAAAGCTTCGTCTGTTGATCTGGAGGTGCACCACTTGCAGGTGAGGTCTTCTTGGCTTTCTAAGATCTCGATAGGATCCCTACACCAACAATATTATATAATAGCTTATACACAGGCTATAATTTATTAAAATTGTGTAAAGAAATAATCCTGCGCAGACAAAGTCACAGGCACCAGCTAGTATAACTTAATTTATCTTGAACAAATATCTTTCTATTTCGTCTTTGTAGTTGGTACTCATACTACCCTAGTAACGAGATCCAGACTACCCTTGGGACTTTGTCACAATATTTACTGCTGATTCAAAAAGGACAGCATAGTCCTTCGGGCCTAGCTTGATTGGATTCGTCAGTAGGCGGGTTGGGTTTCCTTTAGAACAAAGAATAAGCATTTTTGGTCAAAGAATATCAAAAATGTAAGAGTATTAGGTAACTAGTAATTTAACTGGCTTATAATTCTTTATGTAATTTAATCTTTTTTGCACAATTGAAAAGGCGAATTAAATGCTGTGAGGCATTAATAAAGTTAATAACAATTAAATTTACTTTTTTTGATAACTGCAAGTATAGATAGTCAGTAATATCAGTTTAATTAAATTTCAATTGCTTAACATGTGGTACAAGATATCGTAAAAATTAACTACATTTGCTACATTAACAGACATACTTAAATATAATCACGTCTATTTCTCCGCAGGGATACGCCCACATTTCGTCAATTATATTTTTAGTCGCCGCTTCCATCATATCCTAGCTTTATCCCGGTTACCCTAGACTAAAGCTTAGGGCTCAGGGTCTGCTCACTGGTTCAACAAGATTTGACTGAATTTCAGTTATTAGGTGGAGCGACTGCCGTCTGACCACCGCAACGCAGAGGGAAACATCATTCTATGGTTAAACCAGCTGTCAGTCTATTAGAAGGCACTGACTTCCTAATAACGACTGCCATAGATGTTCATGGCAGCCCGGACCAACGGCTTAACGTGCTTTCCGAGGCACGGAGCAAGCTATAATTACGCACATAACTTCGAAAAGTCATAGGTGCGCCACCAGGTTTTGAACCCGGGACCCTCTGAATTTAAAGGGGTCTCGCCACTGGGCTATCGCCGCTCTTAGTCTATTGCCGCTTACCGGGGACTTTTAGTATGCCAGAGCCTCGTCCGTTGATCGGCAGGTGCACCACTTGCAGGTGAGGTTGGCTTGGGCTTCTCAGTTCATGGTAGGATTCCTATGCACCTAACTAGATAATGAGAAGCCTATATATAAATAAATTGCAACAAAATTGTAGTAATATAAATCGATAAAAAATGTATTGCCTCATTGTAGCATCTGGAGAATTTAAGAAACATTTAAATAATTATAATATGTTTAGTTCGTTTCTTTGTATAAAATAACTGAAAAACCTCGTCTAGAATAATTGTGAAAATACTGTCATGCTTAACACTTCACCACTTTTCATCAGTGTAAGCCACGTTCTCAAATGACTCTGTGGTATAAAAAAACATTTCCACAGATGAAATAATACTTGTTTTAAAGATTAGGAAAATCTCCAATTGTCGAATTCCATTTAATATTCACTGCAACCGTTCACTGTACAAACTAAAACATGCGACATAAATTAATGTTCTGCTTGCATTTGCATAACACTCGTGTTCTCGAAATGGCAGTTTTGTTTTTAATTAAAGCGACCGCCCGTCGCCCGAGTCTTTTTATTGCTATTTAACATTATATACAATCAAGCCCCGAAGGGGTAGGCAGACGCCTCAACTGCCTCGCAACCTGTCGCCCTATGATTCCTCCTATTCGTATTAGGACAACTTTTGCTACAAAACAATTTTATAGGCGCTCTACCTTTATACAATGAATTAAACACAATTAAAAAAAGTCATCATATGAACTCAGTCTCAAAAATACTATTACCAATTACTTATTGCCTTTCGACTATGATAAAACGAAGATGTTACTCAAGCGCATAAAATTAATTATATTATCCACTCACACGCACACACGCGAACACGCACACACAAACACACACACACACACGCGAACACGCGATCACGCACACACAAACACACACACACGCACTCACTGAAACTCAAACGCGCGCACACACACACACATATACATACATTAACATATGTTTGCTATTTTTGTAGATTCCTATAATTGTGAGTATTATAAACAAAATATATCTGTAGTAGTTATGGAAGAATGAAGTCACCTGCTACAGGCATTTTTTGCTTAAAAGGTCACTTCAGTCACTGTTCATAGAATGTAAAAGAAAGTTTTTGAAAAAAATTATTATTATAATATGATAAATTATTATTTTATGATAAAATCCCGGTCAGCGGTAGTTAATCCTAATCCGCTTACCGGGATTTTTAATGTTGTCAGAGCCTCTTCGGACCTTGACAGGATCGATTAGCTCAGTTTCCGAAAGATATGTTCAACGTATATCGATGCAGAAAGAAAATTATAAGCACCTCATCTAATTTATTTTATAGGAACAATAATTACACTTATTGAATTGTTCACGAATTCAGAAATAAATTATGAAACATAGGAAAATCTGCAAATTTCGAATTCCACTCATTCACCGCGACCATTCACAAAAGCAAACTAAAACATGCGACATGAATTAATTTTCTGTGTACATTTGCATAGTCCTCGTGTTTTCGAAATGTTCTAGAAATTAGAGTTTGTTCTTAATTCAAACTAGCAACCGCGTTCTTTTGATTTGAAATTGATCGTATATTTCGTTGCAATGCACGATCACCAACCCGCCTGTCTAGCGTGATGATTATGGGTAAATACCCCCAATAGAATCTCATTTGCGGTTTTTTCTTCTGCGGTCTAATTGTATAAAGTCATTAATATGCAAAAAGAAAATATTAAAAGAAAATATATAAAAAGGTTTTGTATGTAGCGAAGCGCTCGTAGCGCTGCGGTGCCAGGTGGTCGGAAACGATCACCGAAGTACAGCAGAGTTTACAGAGGTCAGTCCTTGGATGGGTGACCGTTTGTGTGGCATTTGAGCCGTTGGTCCCGGTTATCACTAAATGTGGTAGTCGTTAAGCTATGTTAGAGGCCTAATGGGCGGCTTGATAAACTCTATCAGCAGGACGCCATACACCTGCTTCCACCAATCCGCACTGGGTCAGCGTATTACCAAATACCCTCCCACCTTAATATGTGAGAGGAGGCTCTTGCTCAGTAGTGGGACGTTAATGGGCTGAGATGATGCCTGTATGTGAGTAAGAGAGTGAGTGTGTGTGTTTTTTGGATACTATGTTTACCACCCCATATCTTGTCCAGGTAGTTGTAGAAGGCAACTAACGAAACTGGATCCTGTCTAGTGTCGATGTGGTGTATAGGCTAGCCACCTCTCACCATTTTACACGTTTCACCTGGAGATCTCTGTGCCAGAAGTGAATGAATGAATGAATGAATGAATGAATGAATGACATGAATGAATGAATGACATGAATGGCGCACACATTTACACACGAACACACATTATATTTAATAATTTAAGCATGTATCATAGTAGATAAAATGTTGCAAACATATGACCAGGAAGAGCGGGTTCCCCTAACACAGGTATATGTTTACTTAAAAGGGGTCCCCAAACACTGTTAACCTAAATGTTATATTGTTACTAAATAAATATTTTTGATTTTGATTTTTGAATGAATAAATGAATGAATGAATGAATGAACACTTTATTGTACACAAAATAATAAAAAAGTAATCAAACCACATAAACAAATATATGGTACAATGGGCGGCCTTATTGCTAACAGCAATTTCTTCCAGGCAACCTTAGGATGGACAGGAAACAATGTATAAAAAATAATGAGATAGAGTAGGCACAATAGAGTGCTCTTGCTTACTTAAAAGTAAATGATAAATTCACACATACATATTATTACATGAAAAATATAATTTAAAGTTACATACATAATATAACATATTTAAAATTAAAAAGACAAATAATGCTCCGAGACTGGTTTCTTAAATAAATCTAATTTGTGTGAAGTGAATTTAGATATAACTTTTTTTTCGTATGGAAAATCATCAAATGACCTTCTCCCGTTGTGGGTGGAGCAGAAGGGTGTGTCAGACTTTTTCTGACTAAAAACCATCCATGTTCCTTCTTGAGCCTGCTATGTCCCGCGGCCAAGGTAACGCTTTCGAACAATCCCGCAACAACTTCGCTATAACTTGGAAAATTATTTTTAAAAAGTTTTTGCAAGCTTTTAGTACACCCCAATGGGGTTATATAAGCGTGAGATTATATACGTATATATGATTACACAATATTTATGTGTAGATAGATAAAACGTTAATTTCCTTCAAATAATGCAAGTTACATAAAAACATATTCTACAAAACCGTGTGACTGGTTTGTCTGTGGGTCACAGTCTCTTTTATACTAATCCTTACTATATATTAATATTATAAATGCGAAAGTAACTCTGTCTGTCTGTCTGTTACTCTTTCACGCCAAAACTACTGAACGGATTTAAATGAAATTTGGTATACATATAGTCTAGACCCTGAGAAAGGATATAGGCTACTTTTTATTGCGAAAAGGGGGTTGTAAATGCTACCCAAAGATACTATTCCACGCGGACGAAGTCGCGGGTAACAGCTAGTTATAAATATTTTATATCTTTCGACCGAAATTGCGTGGAGATATACTCCGCTCCACTCCTAAGGTAATGGAGTCTTTTTCCACACAGCACAAATATACGTGTGCATAAATAATGAATATAGGGTGTATAGGGATCCTACCAAGATCTGAGGAACTCAAGCCAACCTCACCTGCAAGTGGTGCACCTGCCGACTTACGGACAAGGCTCTGGCGAACATAACAGACTATATATCGTACATGATTGGCGAAGTGTGGGTGGAATGTATGTATAAATAATTAGCATGAATATGAGTACTAATCTGAGTGTTTCATATGTATAAAAAGTTTGTATATATAATAAAAATATATACAAACTTTTTATACATTAAAAAAAAAATTAAAATTAAAAATTAAAAAAATAAGAAATTTTTATCCGATATATAGTGTACACAAGTTCATCTTGATACTTTTCTTAGAAATAATTATTTTATTATTTTTATTTATTCAAAATCCACAGGTCTTAAAGATAAATTACAGAGTTTAGTTATTAATTTAGTTATGTTTATTTTTCTCAGAAGGGAATAGTTTTTAACATAGAACACTTTTTCACTTTACTTTGATATTTTATTTTCATGTAAGATAAAATTTCACTACTCTTAATAATCACAATTCTTTGGCAATTCTACTTCGTAATGTTGGATGACATGAATGTACATACGAGTATTTTACAAACAATAAGACAAGTCTTCTATAAGAATGAAGATTTTGTCCGTGACCTTTACAAAACAATATCAAGGTATGAAGGTACTGTATTAAATATCAACGTGGGTCGTTACCCTTCGGTCATCCCTTCTCCCCTTCAAACAATTATAAATGCATTAAAATATAATTACTGACCTCATCTTGCCCAAGCGCTTTAAGGGCTGTTAGTGTATTAAGGGTTCATTTATGTTTAAATTTAATAATATAACATACCTACATGTAAATAAAGTTCATCGCTCTTTATTAAATAACTGTATTTATGAGGTGACGGTAAAATAGTAGTATTGAACGGTGAAATAATAAGTGACATGACAATCTGTATCAAAGATTAAAATACACCGTCGAATATAAAAGTATATTATGTAAAATTAATTATTACGAATTAGTAGCTTTAAATGTTGTTTCTCTATTTTCAGGTAAGTTTATGTTTATGTAATTAAAGAAACCTGATAATGTAATGATTGAATTGTATACAACATTTATAAAAAATAATAAATCTCTATTTTCAGAGCAACGCAGTTGAGTTTGATTTCGCAATTGAACCAAGGGTTATAAAACATACATAATATCACGCCTGTTTCCCTGAAGGGGTAGGCAGAGGCAAATAATACGCCCACATTTCGCCTGTAATTATTAATTGGTGGCGAGCCTATTGCCGCTTACCGGGAACTTTTATGTTCACCAGAGCCTCGTCCGTTGATCAGCAGGTAGGTGCACCACTTGCAGGTGAGGTTGAATTGGGCTCTTCAGATCTTGATAGGGGCCATATACCATATTATATAATATGACTTTGTTGTAGCGGAGTCATAAAGTATAAAATTCAAAATTTAAATTCTTTTATTCAAGCTTTTCTTCAAATTCAAATTTAAAATACGATTTGAATTTTGAATTTCAATTTATTATTGCGTTATATGTGGTTTAGGTATACAATGGTATAAAATATTTAATTTAGTACAGCACATGTACCCTACAAGGGCATAGCAATATATGCTTATATAGTAAAGTAATTTTTTTTTTAAATTAACAAAATAACGTATTATGCTAAAAATTATCAGTATATAATGTAATGAAATCAAAATAAGAATTTAATTTAATGAAAAACAAACTTATTATTAATATAACTACCTTATAAAATAATTATATAAATTCATCATTACATCAACTTCATTCCGAAGCAGTTGTGAACGTCACTTAAATTTAGGAGAGCCACTTTACTAAAGCGGAAGACTGCTCGGGGAAGAAGGTGACAAGAAACGCGGGAAGATTCTATCTATCCATCTTCATCATCAGCCTGTCTTCGTCCACTGCTGGACATAGGCTCCAATGGCACACCATTGAGCTCCATCTTCAGCTCTTCGTCTCCAACCACTGCCAGCTGTTTTGCTGTATCGAACGCTTGCCATTAGACAGGATGCGCTCATTTTTTCTTTTTCTTTTAAATAAAGGCTTCGTGCGTTTAGCACATTTAGCCAGTGTCAAGTACGAGATATTATATTAATAATATATAAATCAAATTAAATGAGAAAAAGTGGTGATAAAGATGATAAATGGTAAATGAGATCCCCTAAACCCCTTGAGCCCTCAGTAAAGATGTGGGACTATACTGAGATCTCACATGGACTTCTTGAGAGAATTCAAAAAGTGATGTTGCACTGTTTTGTTTCATTTACCAACACTCATGTACGTTCACAAACACTTAACAGTTAATAATCCACCGTTATTACACATTAATGTTCGGAATATAACAAATTTTAGAAAATAAATCTAATCTGCAGACATGACGCTTTTAGTTTACTATATTGAGATTAAATAATTTATTGATTCAGGCGTTATTTTGCGGAAATCCATTGTAAGCAAGTGATGGATTAAAAATATCTTTCTAACAATTCCCGCACTACTATAATTTTCCGAAAAATCGAGAAATTATTCAACACGACACGTGTTTCGCCCTTACACAGGGCATCTTCAGGTAAGATAGGAGCCTCAGAACAACGATGTCTGTTTCAGCGTTGGTCGTGAAGACATCAGACACAGGATATTTTGAATCCATCAGTTGCTTATATTGAGATTATACAATAAAGACATTCAGAAATATAAATCAGTCCTTTTTTTAATATGATGTATGATTAATATTGCCGTGTGGTACCGGCCTAGAATAGTGCCACCCCCTCTCATCTCACGGGGAGTCGTAAAGTCGACGAAGGGAAATGCTACCGGATGATGGGCAGCAGCGTCATCCTGCGTACTGGCTTAAACTGCGATCACCAATCCGCTTGCACAGCGTGGTGATTATGGGCAAATCATCATCATCTCAGCCCATTAAGGTCCCACTACTGAGCACGAGCCTCTTCTAACATACCAAGGTGCAAGAGTATTAAGTAAGAGGGTCTTACTCCACCACGCAGACCCAGTGCGGATTGGCGGAGGCAGGTGTATGGCGTCCTGCTGTTAGAATTTTCAAGCCGCCCAATGAGGCCTCTAGCATGGCTTAACGACTACCACATTTAGTGATAACCGTGTCCAGCGGCTTCACGTGCTTTCTGAAGCACGGAAGCGCTCGATATCGGAAGCGATAGATATTGTTATGTTTTATTAATTGTTGCTATCATTGTAATCCATTGGCTGTTGATCGTCTCTATTTGCGATAGCTCGCGCATCGGATTGCCCCTGTCTGTCAAAATTATTTATTTATTTATCTAAATAAATCAATGACTTTATATATATTTTTATTTTATTTATTTATTATTAAAAAAAGCAAAAAAAAAAGGGAATTTTTATATGTCTGATAATTACACCAATTATTTAGTTCCAAGATAAGCATCATTAAGAACTTGTGTTATGGATACTAAATAACTGATAAACATACATTAATACTTTTTTTATTGTAAATACATACTTTATATACATAGGAAAACACCCAGACGAGAACAAATATTCATGTTCATGCACTCAAAGATTTGTCCTGCGTGGGAACCGAACCCACGACATTACGAGCGGAGAGCGGGTATTTTCGCCACCACGCCATATCGGTCGGTCTTAACAACGAATACCAGGGCTAGGTACGTGTCTCTTTATCAGTGTCTTCGGAAACTGTAGTTACTAAGAATAACGAAATTTATAACACAGTTCCAATCATACATATGTATATTAAGTATTTACAAAAAAAAAGGTATGTAAATATGTTTATCCGTTCTTTAGTATCCATAACACAAGTTCTTAGAGATACTTATCTTGGAACTAAATAATTAGTGTGATTGTAAAAAAAACCTTTATTAAGCTATTGCATAGCTTCTATTGCGGGCCTTGAGCGTGGAGACCGAATCTAAAAATTCTGTAACGAAAAAAACCTAACACTAACACCCCCACACCGAGCGGCACAGCGATGATAATTTTTATTTTTTTTTATCTATCGATAAATAGCAAAACTTTTAATGACTTTTTGAATTATCACGCTTGTCTCTTTAGTTCAGCAACCCGCCTTTAGGTGACATTGGTTGTATCGGCGTTACTGCGCATGCGTAATCCCTTTCTTTGCCCCGCAATCTGGTGACTCATGCCTGCTTAGAGCTTCAAGTTTTGCTTATAAAAAATACTGCATAAATAAAATAAATAATTATAATTGCATGATGATGATGATGAAGTTGATAAAAAATGCTATGCGATAGCTTTACCGCGGCAGTCTCCGAGTAACTGGTTAACGAGACTGTTCCACGATATGGAACGTTTTTATTTTAAATTCAAATTCATATTCATTTATTCAAGTTTGGCTCAAAAAAACTCTTATGAACGTCAAAACTTTAAAAAAAAATTATTAACTACATTAACTGCTTACCAGGCAGGGTGTGGTAATTATTACGAGTGACTTAAAAAAATCCCTAAGAATTGCATGTTTGAGTAAATGCGTTTCTCTATAACAAAATGGTTCTAATGGTTAAATACTCGATGACTAAGGCCATTGCAAAGATTGATTGAAGCAGCCTTTCTGCACTCAAGAATTTGCCCCTGACGGACCCCAAGGGACCTTGTGGACCTTTCTCGATCCAATCGCTTTGCTTAAAAGGCTGTGTAGCATCACACCTTCAGAAAGTCCCTTCTGCAGATTGATGTACAATGGCTCGGACCGAGGTGTTGACATTTCTCACCCGTGTTAACTTGGCAGAGATTTGTGTTACGTCATGTTTTGGGTTGCTATTAAAAAGAAATAACTTGAAGCTGATAGAAATAAATACAAGATATATAATAAATTAAACATAATTGCAATAAACTTACAAGTATATATGAATGAGAAATATCACTCACTTGCTTACTTATCAAGACATATTAGAAACTACAAGGGCCAGGAATCTCAAATTTTGCGACTGTACTGTTCAAATGGGTTGCAGTAACCCTGCACATTTCTCGTGTCATAAAAGTCACACCCTCCCGCTCCATCCACAGCGGGAGAAGGTCTTTAGATGATTTTCTATCCAAAAAAAAAGAAGACCAGTCTGCCAATCCACACTGGATCCGCGTCGTGGAGTATGACCCAATACCCTCTCACTGTGATTCGTGAAAGGAGGTCCGTGCTCAGTAGCGGGACGTTAATATCCTGGAATGGTAATGACTACACCCTAAATTGCAATGGAGGTCTCAGATTAGAAAGTTTACAGCAGACCAAGTTCTGCAACCTATGCCGTGAAGATCCGACAACTAGCAGACATGAAAACAGCTCGATCTCAAATACAGTAAAGCATAATAATCATATCGTATCATTATCCCGATTGCCCCAGGCTTAAGCTTAGGCCCCCCCGACTGGTCTCCACCTTGTCGTGGTGGGGGGGCTGAGTACCTCCCGGAGGCCGAGAAAAGGTAACACCCAGAGACCGACGACTCTGGGTGCCCTTAGTACTGACTACCGGGGGAGAAACTAAGAGGGACCTGTGGAGGGCGCAGCGGGCGGGCCAGGAGTGCCCGCTCAGCAGCGCCAGGAGGGTCTAGGCAGTGGGGGCAGAGGGCCCCTGCCGTCTCACCATGGATCCTCCGGGAAGTCGGCCACACACGCTATGGTCGCACGCTTCCACTGCGCCTCTCTGAGGAGGTCCTCCCGGTTTTGGTCCGGGGGACGTTGGCCGTAGGCGGGGTGTCAGACGCTGCAACACAGGTACTGGCCCCCGCCTTTTTCTCAACTAGCGGCGGGCGTCGTCGGAAGACTTTTAGTGGGTATTACTGCTGGCAGTCGCATCTGCCGTTGGTGAGTCCCACACCCCCTTTCGGTCCCCCTTTGGCCGGAAGGTAGTGCGTAAACGCATTTTGTTACCGACGTAAAGCAAAAAAGTAAAAGGTTTTAGCTCAGGGCTCAGAGTCTGCCCAATGGTCTAATGAGATTTGACTGAACTTCAGTAATTTCATGGAGCTACTGCCATCTGACCTCCACAAGAAATGGAAATATAATGCTATGGTTTAACTAGTTGTCAGAATATTAACGACTCCTATGGATGTTTATGACCACCGGGACAAACGGCTTAATGTGTGTTATGAAGTCTATGGATCTCTCCACTGGGCGTTTGTCGCTCCCCACTGTGCCATCGTCGCTTCCCACTGGGCTATTGTCGCTTCTAAGAGACAATAAAGCATATTAATATTTTATATTTAAAGATGAGACATTGCTGTCATTACTGGACTTCTACTAAACCACTTACAACAACTTCGGGATAAATGGGGGAAATACTACTGACATAAAATTACTCTACCGTCTTTAAATAGTGTAAGGTTAAGGGAAAAGCGAGATTTTTTAATTTAAATCAGGGTTCTGCAGCCAGTGGACCAGAGTAATTAAATCACGTCTCCGTTTTGTGAATTTTATCTCTGCCTTGCGATACTTAATTGGTGCCACTTGAACTTTACAGCTTTTTGATTAAATACGACAGATGCCTTTAGTATTTGACTCTATTTTTTTTTAAGTGGAATTGATAGCAATGGGAAATTTAAATTTGCAACAACAATGGCAAAGACAAAAATAAATAAAACACATTTTAATTAATTAATTTTATTAGGCTGGTCACTGCAAATTAATTATTTACTGACATAATTTATTGGTTCGGACGTTACTTTGCGGAAATCCATTGTCATGACTCTAGTTACAGCGTTGGTCGTGAAGATATCGTTGTTCTGAGGCTCCTATCTTACCTGAAGATGCTCTGTGTAAGGGCGAAACACGTGTCGTGTTGAAAAATTTCTCGATTTTTCGGGAACTATAGTAGCGCGGGAATTGTTACAAAGATTGACACTTAATAATAATCATCCTGGCTCTATCACGGTGGCTCTAGACTTAAACTTAGAGCCCAGGTCTCGCTTACTGGTCAACCAAATTTGGCTGAATTAGAGCTATTACATGGAGCGACTGCCGGCTGACCTTCGCAAACCAGAGGGAAACATTATTCTTTAGTAAAGCCAGATGTCACATTGATAGATATTAACTTCTTTGGCTTGACTGAATTTCAGTTTTTTTTTAATTTTAGTTTATATTATTATTTTAGGAGTACAAGCCAACCTCACCTGCAAGTGGTGCTCCTGCCGATTAACGGACGAGGCTTTGGCGAACATAAAAGTTCCCGGTAAGCGGCAATAGGCTCGCCACCTACTACGTGGGAGCACCAATATAATTGGCGGCGAAATATGCCCGGCGCATTATATACCTCTGCCTACCCCTTTTGGGAAACAGGCGTAATTGTGCATATGTATGTACTTACACATTTCCATGTGTCCACATGTAATTAATGAACGTTCTTTAGTTTAGTATTTGGATCAAGATTATAAAGGTATTATTTATATTATATTTTGATTTTATACAATTTCTTAAACAAAATTCAGCTTCATCCAACCATCAAAGAAGTAAGTCGACGCATAAATCCATCTCATATAAAAGCAACAAGAAGTAACTTTGCTCTCGTCGCCAGATCGCGAACTTTTAACATGTTTAACGGAAGTTACTCATATTTTTGAGCACGACTGTGATACACGAAGAGCGACAATTGAAAACAACAAAAAAGTTTGAAAAGTATACGTTTTAAAGTAAAATTTTTGACAAATGAGTTTTGTAATTGTATAATTATAAAAATTATTATGATAATCTGATAAAAAATAATTATAAAGAAAGAAAGAAAAGAAAGAAAAATATTTATTCCATACAAGTTGCAAGAAAAAAAAATAACATAAAATAAGTACAAAATATAGTTAAACACAAATCAATAACAATAAGAACTCAAGTGAAAGAAGTACTCAATTTGTATTGAAATGGAGCTCACTCAGCAAATTGTCGAACATCACAGAGATGTCGCGACGCTGATCTTCCGTGGGCACCTTTTCAGAAGGTAATATTAACGCACAATATTTCTATATTTTTAATTTTGACATAAAGCAGTAACGTATTTGGAAACAGGTGTGTGTTTATTAATAAAGTGAAGTAAAAGTATCAGTGTTTGTGATTTGTAAGCCCCGATCTTAGTGAAAACATACAATGGGCCTCTGCCTACTCCTTCGGGGATACATACGTGATTGTATACATGTATGTATGTATAAATGTTACCGGCCAAACCCGATTTTAGGACAAACTAGTATGGCCTAGTTCAAACTAATTTAGGTGGGCTGCATACAATTTTAATGGTAAAAAAACATTTTAGTACAATAGTTGCAGCCCATCTAAATTAGTTTGGACTAGGCCATACTAGTTTGTCCTAAAATCGGGTTTGGCCGGTAACATATACATCAAGTAACATGTTTTTTATATAAAAACTAAAGAATCTTACCGCCAGCAACACTTCGCAGTAAAAGTTAAAGTTGCCACTAAAACTACTAGAAACTTTAGGGGCGGTTAAGTTTGAGTAGTAAAGTTGAAGGGATCGCGGGATTTTAGGTCAAGTTACAACCACTTAATCCCTCCTTGCTTAATACTTTCGTTTGAGATCTTTCCTCATCATTGACGGCTTAAGTGTAACTTATATGGCTCAATGGAGATAGTTATCATCTGGATTTAAGCTTGTCATTCCTTCATTTCTTCAAGAGTACTATTAAATCCAGCTGAGCTATTAAGGTTATTAGGCACATCTTTATTAACTGCTGGATCTTTTAAATTGAATTATAAAAAGTATATTTTAGATATGCAAAAAAGTATGAAACTGTTGTTATGTCGTAATCTTATGACTATCAAGCACAAAACCTGACCTTTTTCCATTTAATATTATTGTTTTTTTTAAATTATGTAACTATACATGACAAATATCTTTATAAAAAGTGTTCCAGCTTTATGTATATTTATATTTGTTTGTTTTTTTATGTATCTTTATTTATTAGTCTGTCTATACATAAATTAAATGTCTTTTTATTGAATTTATTTATTGTATCAAGCTATAACTATCGTATAGCAATGATAGATAAAACTTAGATTTACAATTGACCGCTAGTCATTCAGTTTTTTTTCATACACACAGATTTACATAAAAAAGTATGAAAGAAAGTCGGAATAAGAGATTTTGTAAGTACATTGGAAAGTGAACTTTCTTATCTGGCATTAAAGTTTTAGTTACTCGGTTTCTTTACTGTATTCTTTTCACCCCATTTTATGAGATCGTAAATTTGCGCGCGCGAGTCGCGCGTAGATAGGGTTGTCAAATTACTAAGCATAAAATATTTTTATTTTTATTTTATTTAGGGTAGATTTTTCAATTTTTAAAAATACCTCATTGCCAGTTATGACGTACGGTACTGAGACTGGATGCCTGACTATTGGCCTCATCAGAACGCTCGAAGTCGCTTAGCGTGCAATGGGAAGAGCTATTCTTGGAGTGTCAATACATAATCGAATCTGAAATGAGGAAATCCATGAACTGGAGTGACCGACATAGCGAGGCGAGTTTGCAAGCTTAAGTGGCAGTGGGCGGGGCACATAGTTTGAAGGACCGACAACTGTAAGGCGTTTAGGTTCTTCAATGGCGGCCGCGAACCGTCAAAAGTAGTAGAGGACGGCCTTCGATGCGATGCGATGGACCGATGATCTATCTGGTCAAGGCGGCGGGAAGCCGACTTAGGATCGCTCAATGTGGAAATCTATTAGGGTGGCCTATGTTCATGATGAATTGTCAGGTAATCTATCTGCTGTGTTTTTTTTCTCAACATTGGTCTATCTGTCGGGGTCTCTTATTGGGGG
Organism: Musotima nitidalis; assembly: GCA_949126915.1. Taxonomy (NCBI): domain Eukaryota; kingdom Metazoa; phylum Arthropoda; class Insecta; order Lepidoptera; family Crambidae; genus Musotima; species Musotima nitidalis. Next base: position 11,714,825 of record OX421435.1, on the reverse strand, counting down.
GATTTGTCATTAAGCATATCGTGATTCTAAAGGGGGAGGGGATCGTCCGGTAGTCAGTCATTCTGAACAATAGCATTATACACACCAAATAACGTTTAAAAAAATACCTATTTTCTGTAATCGCAGCTGTAAGGTTTTAAATTAGACATTGGGAACCTTACCTTGCTGCCTGCTACCTTTTTATCTAATTGTTTAACTTTAGTATGTTATTGTTTGATTTTAGTCTTTTTATATTATTTTATTTTAGCTTGTTTTGTAACGTATTTTGTGCACTACTTTGTATATGTTTGTTCCTTCTTTGGTCTTCTGGAAGAAATACCTTTTAGGGATAAGCAGTACCGTTGTACATGGCTTTCATAACTTCTGTCTTTGTATATGTTCCTTATGTGCATAAATTGTTGAATAAATAAATAAAATAGACATTTTCTTTTAAAATACCAAACACACACTTTGATAGTTTTGTTGTACCGAACTTGATATAAAGAACCTTCTTAGAAGAAAAGTTCGGTAAAATAACTGACAACCCTATTCGAGAGACGGTGTATTAGGGGTTGCCGTGTTTTGTTTGGATATAAACTAATAATTCAATGTTTTATAGCCACAAAAATACCTCCATTGATATTTTATACAATACTAGCGTACTCTTGCGACTTTCCAGGACTGACTTAAAGCTTACGGCGTCTCATACAAACATCTTAGGATAAAAAGTATCCTAAGATATTATCATACAAAATGTCATGCCTGTTTCCCCGATGGGGTAGGCAGAGGCATATTATAAGCCCACATTGCGCCAGTTATATTGTAAAAAAGTAAAAGTAAAAAAATATTCATTTCATTAACTATTATTAGTACTTGAAAACGTCATGATTACAAATGAAAAAAAAACAATCGAAATAATATTACACTAAATCACGAAGCTTAGATTCACTTACATGCAACAAAACAATTAAAAACAAAAAATAATTAAGTGTAAGTGAATCTAAGTGCCAGTTCCGAGCCACCGCTCTGTAGGAAAACTGGCAAGCAACTCACAGGCTATGCTCTTTTAAACATATTATTTATTTATTGAAAATATGGGTCTCCAACAAATACAATAATATGTGACATACCCGTAACATTATGTGTACTCCCTCAATTATAGGAGACCACAGCATGCAAATAAAATATTTCACAAGGCAAACACAGGTTCAAACATTAGAATTAAATTACAATAGGAGAATATAGAAGAAATAATTAGGATAAGAAGTATCCTAAGATATTATCATACAAAATGTCATGCCTGTTTCCCCGAACGGGTAGGCAGAGTTTTGAAAGTAAGAAGTAGACTAGAGTGTCGGAAACGATAACCGAAGTAGAGTTAATTTTCAGAAAGGTCAGTTCTTAAATGGGTGACCCGTTATGTTGAATTTAATATTAAATCCTACTATAATTTTACGACATATTCAATAACATGAAGCCCAGCCCTAAACTAAGTAAAGCTTGTATCATGTGTCCTAAAGATAGAAAACGAATAAACTCATATGTACATATTTTTGTAGATTCTTATGAAAACATTCACGGGAAGAATCCATAGTACAGATAATTATTTGTACTTACCTCTGCATTCAAAATTACTGGTATATAACTACGAAACTAGCTGCCTGTTTTTATTTTAAACATTCAGACGCTTTAATCTCTCTAATAGTTAATTAATTTTAAGCATAAAACACTTAACTCGATTAATCCTTTAAGAATTTAAAGTACTCCACGTCGCGTCGTTAATTATACCTGCATTTACCGTATCCGGCGCGAAGGACCAAGTAAAGTATGCACCATATTGTCCACTAAACCATCTGCAATTTATGCGGCATCGTGGGGAAGTGAGGAGAAGTTATTCTGTCTACAAACTTGAAGTTACACTTGAGCGAAACACTTAGAACTTAGTATAGTGTGGGGCCGCGGAAACGGTTCATATTGTATAACTTGAGTTGGATGTTGTGGTGTTATTAAACATACTGCCTACTAGTGAAGTAGTTCTAGGGCTCGATCTTAAGCTAGAAGGATGCGTTTTAAAATCACCGCTTAATAAAAATGGGATTAATCGTAAGACATTTCACATAACGCCATTTAGACTCAAACAAAGCAGAACTTATTCTATAGTTAGTGAGCAATGAATAAATAAACTATTAGAACAGATATCTCTAGATAAAATGTGTAAAACGGTTATAGGTGGAACCCTCTCTGATTCTTGAGAGTTTATCACTTCAGTCGTTCAGAAGTAAACTGAAAGGTCACTACTTATCAAATATGGCACATAATTAGAACTTTTTTAACCGACTTCTTAAAAAAGAGGAAGTTCTCAATTCAGCCGGCTTTTTTTTTGATGTTTCATTCGGTCTCTTATAATAATGTTAGCATAAGTTGTATGTATGTATATATGTAGATACTTTTAATATATTATTAGCACGTAAGAGATATACTTTCTATTTTATTCTTATTTTTTATTATTATAAGTAACAATTTTCTTTGACAACATTTATCTCGTACAACTTTTTAGTTTGTAGTTTGGGTTGGCTGGTAGAGATCTCTTCTAGAGATAAGCCCACCTTTGTACATGTTATTTTATATACCTCATACATGAGTACTACAGTACTTAAAATTATTTTGTCCACGTAGAGGTAGGCAGAGGCATATCATACGCTCATATTTCACCATTTATATTTCTGGTCCACGTTACAGGCACGCCTTTTGCTGCTGACCAAATAAATGTATGTTTGCCAGAGCCTTCTCCGTTGATCGGCAGGAGTACCACTCGCAGGTGAGGTTGGCTCAGGATCCTAAAGTCATCCCCCCCGCCTGGTCTCCACCTTGTCGTGGTGGGGGGGCTGAGTACCTCCCGGTAGGGCGCAGGAGGCGCCAGGGAAAAGGTAACACCCAGAGATTGGCGACTCTGGGTGTCCTTAGTACTGACTACCGGGGGGGAAACTAAGAGGGACCTGTGGAGGGCGCAGCGGGCAGGCAAGGAGGGCCCGTCAAGCAGCGCCAGGAGGGTCTTAGGCAGCGGGGGCAGGGGGGCCCTGCTGTCTAACCATGGACCCTTCGAGAAGTCGGCCACACACGCTATGGTCGCACAAGGAGGTAGGAGGGGCGCGTCCACTGCGTCTCTCTGAGGAGGTCCTCCCGGTTTTGGTCCGGGGGACGTTGGCCGCGGGCGGAGTGTCAGAGCTGCAACCCAGGTACTGCAGCGATTTTTAGTGGGTATTACTGCTGGCGGTCGTGTCTGCCGGTGGTGAGCCCCACACACCTCTCTCGGTTCCGTTTTGGCCGGGAGACAGTGCGTAAATGCATTTTGTTACCGACGTAAATAAAAAAAAAAAAAAAAGGATTCTAAAGTCATCATCATGCAAAAGATGGTTGACAGCGAGACGGCGTGGGAGGCAATGGCCTCCTTCTGCGAAGTGGTGATGTCGCAGAAAGAGGCCGCGGAGCGGAAGAGGGAGCGTGATCCACTCTTTCTCCGGCTACGCCATTGGCGCAGTAGTAGTAGTATTGGCCCTCCCAGTAGTCGGCCAGTTACGCCATGGCCGCACAAGAAAGTAGGGGGGGGCGGGACACACTGCGCCTCTCTGAGGAGGTACTCCCGGTTCTGATTCGGGGGCCGTTGGCCGCGGGCGGGGTGCCAGAAGCAACAAACACAGGCAATGGCCCCCGCCCTCAAAAAATGCTGTTTACGCACTGTCTCCCGGCCAATGGGGGGGACCGAGAGGGGAGTGTGGGCCCACTGCGGCAGACGCGACCACCGCAGTCCTACCTACTTAAAAACTTCCGACGACGCCCACCGCTGTTGAAAAAGGGGCAGGGGGCCAGTGCCTGGGTTTGTAGCTTCTGGCACCCCGCCCGCGGCCAACGTCCCCCGGATCAGCACCGGGAGGACCTCCTCAGAGAAGCGCAGTGTGTCGCGCCCCTCCTACCTCCTTGTGCGGCCATGGCGTAACTGGCCGACTTCTGGGAGGGTCTATAGCTAGACGGAAGGGGCCCCCCTGCCCCAGCCACCTAAGACGCACCAGGCGCGGCTGGACGGGCCCTCCTTGCCCGCCCGCTGCTCCAACGGCGTAGCCGGAGAGAGAGCGGATCCCTCTCCCGCTTCCGCTCCGCGATGGCCTCCTTCTGCGAAGTGGTGATGTCGCAGAAGGAGGCCATCGCCTCCCACGCCGTCTCGCTGTCCACGAGAGCGACTCCACCCAGGGCCGTGGTGAGCGTCGCCCGCGGCCCCGCCCACGCTGGGCACTCCACCAACGTGTGCTGCGCAGTGTCGACTGCGCAGTCACAGTGGTGGCAGCACCGGGTCGATTCCCCCCCGGCGACGTCACACAAATACTTCCCGAAACAACCGTGCCCGGAAAGCACCTGCGTGAGCCGGAAGAACATCGACCCCCAACCTCAAATATACCTGTACTATATATACATACACTCTATACCTTTACTATAAACCTATAATATAAATTTACACTACATACAAAGCTACATAATATTTAGTGGGAATATAGATAAGCGGCGACTGAAACTTAACAAATAAACCAAAACACGGTATCCGTTGAGGTTTTTATGAGTGTACCCTTCTGTTATATTTTTTATATCTACCCACACAAAAAGATCTATAATATCTTCTACCCACCCCAAAAACAATACTTAATTACGCAACCAGAATATTCGCAGTATCCTAACAATATCTGTACAAAACAAATAAAGCCTCCATTTTGGTATAAACTTAATATACCGGTCTTTCTCCGAGACGTAACTTAGTTTACTTGTGCGGGACAGACAAACAGACGCGCAGTAAGTTAGTAAGTGAGGTTGCTTGATATGATTGGCGAGGCCAACTTACTTTACTTAAAGACATTAGTTACGATGAACCTTGCTTTTCTTAGAAATTGTGTTTGTGTTTTGACTATTTCTCATAGTATCTATGTTTTCCTAGCATTTCTGGGGACAAGTGTACTCAGAAACAACCTCCGTGGTCTCCACTGTCATATCCTAGCATTATCCCGGTTGCCCCAGACTTAAGCTTAGGACCCAGGGTTTACAGCCCGGGGTTAAGGGTAACCAGCTTACTGGTCTAATCAGATTTGGCTGAATTTCATTGATCAATAAATAATAAATAAATATTTTCTGACAATTACACCAATTATTTAGTTCCAATATAAGTATCAATAAGAACTCGTGTTATGGATAAATAACGGATAAGAATACATTAATACATTTTTTTTTGTAAATACATAGGAAAACACCCAGACCAGAACAAATATTCATGTTCATGCACACAAAGATTTATCCTGCGTGGGAATCGAACCCACGACCTTAGGAGCGGAGAGCGGGTATTCTCGCCACCACGCCATATCGGTTGTAGTCATTGTTCAGTCTTCATGTTAAGCCATGAAGACTGAACAATAATTACATGAAGCAACTGCCGTCTGATCTCCGCAATCTAGAGGAAGAGATTACTCTATGAATAAACCAGCTGTCAGAATATTAGAAAGCAGTGACTTTGTGATAATAATAAGTAATTATAATTATAAGTTATAGGTGCGCCACCACGATTTGAACCCGAGACCGTCTGAATTTAAAGTCTTGGGATATCACCACTATACGATAGGTACGATAAGATAAGATAGAATAAGATAGGATAGGATAGGATAGGATAAGATAGTATAAAATGGGATAAGATAAGATAGGATCATTTCTAAGCGTAGTGTTGGAACCCCTCGCGCTAGGTGGAGGGACAAAATAAACGGCTGGCAGTGGAGCTGAAGAGCTGAAGATCTTCAATCTTCAAGCCCAGATCGGTGTGCCACGGGAAATACCTTTATCCAACAGTGGACGAATGTGGGCTGATACTAAAAATGATGTCGTTTCCAGATCGTATAATTGGGCAGATTGTAATATTCTCTCATAAAAGCTTTCATAAAATTACGCTTTTTATAATAGGTACATACATTTTCTAAAAAATCATTTCGAGTTAACCCTATGGTAAAGTTCTTCTTTCTTAATATTCTTCTTTAATATTCTAAAGAATGAAACAACATTTATATTTAGCATGAATGTTACATCAAACATTGACAAAGAAACGGAATAAAAAGTCGTCTCCTGGATCTAATGTACCTCCCCACCAATTTTAAGCTAAATCGCTTCAGTTATTAATGATTTATAAATATTATAACTGCCCCGACTTTCTTTTGTACAAATGGGCAAAAATATTTTCCTTACATTCACGTGTCCAGTTGTTTTGTAAAAGACGCATGCAACAAAATGCCTACGATAAGCATATTACATTAATACTATGCCGTCGTCCCATATAAAATTCTAATAGGGGTCCTAACACAGGTATAATCATACTCAAAAGGATAAATCCACCAACTAATCTATGTCAAAGCTGTACAACATAACGCCAAAAACGTTTTTAGATTTTTAAGCTTTTTGCCTACCCTTGCAGGGAAACAGGCGCGATTGTTTGTATGTATTAAGTAATTACTTATAAACAGAAGCTATATTGCCTCTATTCTAATAGGGAACTAGATATTTTACGTTTTTCAGCAATAAAATTCAAATAGAGTACCTATAAAGAGATGCCTTTGAGTGCGGCGTCTTTTATTGGAAACTTCAAGACTGACTCTACTTAGCTCTTGTAACAAGAGTCGTGCAAACACAAGACACTGTTCAGAACAGCTAGTTCATTTAACTGTGGGATAGAAAATTGTGTTCGTCGATAGTAAGAAAAGTCTTGCTGTAATAAAATACATATAAATAAATATTTTCTTATTTAGTTCCAAGATAAGTATCACTAAGAACTTGTGTTATGGATACTAAAGACGAATAAACATATTTTTTTTTGTAAATACATACTTAATATACATAGGAATACACCCAAACCAAAACAAATACTCATGTTCATGCACACAAATATTTGTCGTGTGTGGGAATCGAACCCACGTACTCTGGAGTGAAGTGCGGGTATACTGACCTCCACGTTATATCGGTCGTCAAATGATGTAAAGGACTTATGGTATCTATATTAATTTTTCTATTTGTTTGGTGACGGTAGTTTTAAATTTATAACTGTGTCCATGGAGGCACCTTTTATCTCAGTCTCCCCATGACCTCGACTGAACCCCCTTCCTGTGGGAGTCGGTTAAATATCATATCAATTAAATTTGTGAATTGTGCCTTAGTAGAGTTTATATTTGACGTGTGGTTGACTTTGGGTGCACAGGGATCCAACCATCATCTTTGGAGCCCAAGCCAACCTCACCTGCAAGTGGTGCACCTGCCGACTAACAGTCGCTTTGGCGAACATTGAAATGCCCGGTAAGCGGCAATAGGCGTGCCACCTATTACTTAGGACCAACAACATAATTGGCGAAGTGTGGGCGCATATAATGGTAGTCCCTTCGGGGAAACAGGCGTGATTGTATGCATGTATGTATGTTATATTTGACTATCGATTCTACGTGGAGGCGAGTATATCCGCACTCCGCTCCTGAGATCCGATTCCCACACAGGACAAATCTTTGTGTGAATATTTGTTCTGTCGTGGGGTTTTATCTATGTATATAAAGTATATATATACAAAAAAAGGTATTTATGTTTGCTTATCTGTTATTTAGTATCCATAAAAGTTCTTAGTGATACTTATCTTGGAACTAAATTATTGGTGCATTACCTAGTCAGAAAATATTATTTCATATTTTTTTATAAAATTATAAAAAAATCGATATGTAAAGCTTAAATATTATGCTATAAAACTATATAATATATTACAAGTCTGGCACGATCAATCATTCTTAAAATTGATTGTGTCGTTTGTGTACTAATACTAGCGTACATAACAAACTTTATGTAGTTAATTTTTGTAACTAATTTACCTGTTCTTGTTTAGCTATGTAAATACTTAATGCAAAGATCGGCTCTACGATCGAGAGGATTTAAAAAGGTCGCTTTTTACTTTTTCTATCTTTTCCTTTTGGAATACACAATCCATTCAAAACTATAGTAGTGAAGATGCTTCATATTAAACTATGACATTTGTAATATTGAAGGTCTAAAAATGATATATGCGGGTGCCCTTTGGTTCGCCTAAAATTGTTTGTCCTAATATGGTTTGGCCAAACCGTTTTGGCCTAAACTTAAAACGTACAATTATTGTTTCGCCTAAAAATTGTTTTGCCACCGTTATAGTTTGGCCTAAGAATTGAAAGGCCTAATTTTAGAATGTTTAATGTAAAAAAGCCTAAACTATATTGGCATAACTTTATTTTGGCATAACGATTATTTCGCTCTAGTTTAAGCATATCTAAAATGAAATGTGCCAATAATGTATTGGAATAAAAGCATAGAATTTTATTGAGAAAATAAATCGACAGAAGCGAATCGCTGCAAACCCGACTCCAAGTAGTCTTGTCTGCCCTACCCTAGAGAGCAATATAAGCTGGGACCGCGTTGGACCGCCGGAGCCCCGCAGCGCCGAAGTCGTGACGGAAACTATGCATGCTGCATGCCTGCATGCATGCTGCATGCCTGCTTGCATGTTGCATGCCTGCTTGCACGCTTACATGCTGCATGACTGCACGCATGCTGCATGTCTGCATGCATGATGCATGCCTGCTTGCATGCTGCACTTTACCTGTTTTGTACTTTATGATTTTTAATTTTGTGCGAATTAATATTTAGGAATTGTAAACTTTAGGGATTACGAATTGTTTTGCCAAATGACGCATTTGGTAAATGACAATGTGGCGATAAAAAGTTAGGCGAAGTGAAATTAGGGCAAACACGATTCTGAAGAGTGAAGGCAAAAAAATTTTAGGCTTTTCGTTTGGGTGCCATTACAAATTAGGCGTACAAAAAATTTGGCGATCCGATAGGGTCCCGATATATGCAATATGCAATTCCTAACTTTCACCTATTTACTTGAAGTAAATATTTTTTAATGTGACAGACATATCGCTGGTTAAATGCCAAAAGGCCACATGACGAAATAACAAAATTTAACAGGAGGGCCCATCAAAGTTTTGACCCTGATATTTTCTCTATTTTTACGAATCTACAGGTGCATCTACATCTATGTTTTATATATCATTCGATGCGTATTTTAAAGCTTTATTAATTTATTACTAACGAATTTCAGCAGCTTCTATCTAAATAAGTATAATATCACATAAGACTCGCTCTGAAATTGGTCACCAAATCACGGAATGCGAAAGAGGCGGTCGTCTGATTGGTCCATTTTTGGCGCTAGAATCATGGGTCTTTTTGGAATATAAAAGTTTCAATGATTGAGATACCATTTTTGGAATAAAAAGAGTTTTATTGTTTTTTGGCAGAAAAATGCTATTATAATGTCAAAGAATATTTAAACGACTTATCACTATAACCTTTTGACAAAGTCCGACTTGTTAGTATTACTTTTAAAATCCATAAAAACTGATTTCGTGGTATATGAAATTGCAAATATTGTACGCCCATGAGAGAGACCACAGCTAGATCTAAACCTGTGCTGTAACACCTATCCTGTAACCTGTAACCTGTGTTTGCAATTGAGCACCAGGTAACTGTCAAAACATGATATCAAAAATGAAGTTGTTTTATATATATTTATATATAATTATGGATGAAATGTTCAATGTTTGATAAAAAAATCATTTAACTGGTATTAGAACATAGAGCCTTCATACAGGTCAGATTTAAGTCAATCACTGTTAATCAAACGTTTAAACAAGGATGTAGGAAATGCGCGTCCAGTGCGCCTCTCGGAGGAGGTCTAACAGTGCATAATTTGTCACATACGTAATAAAACAGACGGAAAGTGAAGTTGAAACAGAAAACAAGATTCATCAAAGTGACTTTTTTACGCCAGCATATCGAAAGGCCACTTTGAAATGCAAATTGCTTTCGTCAAACAAAAGCAAGAAAAAAATATTTCGTTTTGCATCAAATTAAATGAACCGTCGATAGAACTCTTTTTCTTGTTCAATTATTTCGTTTTGTATGGCTTCTGCTTTTTTAAGAAAATGTTTAAATGGTATCTTTATTCAAAACAAACGTTTTGTGTTGGAAGGTTGGTCAAGGGTATTGTATCTATTAGAACAAAATACCTTAAAAAGAGTAGACTTTTTGGCGGGAAAGTAAAGGGTCATATCTGCAGTTTTGTTATATTTTTGATATTTCTAAAATTAATTTGTAATAATGGTGGATTTTATAACGGTTAAGTGTTTGTGAACATACATGAGTGTTGATAAATGTTCCAAAATAGTGCAACGTAACTTTCCAAATTCTCTCAAGAGGTCCATGCGAGATTTTAGTATAGTCCCACATCTTTACTGAGGACTCAACGGGCTTAAGGGGAGGGCATCTCATTTACCATTTGTCATCTTTATCACCACTTATTATCATTAACTATGATTTCTATATCAGTGATATATCTCTCACTTGACACTGGCTAAATGCTAAATGCTAAACGAAAGAAGACATTATTTATAGAGTAATATGAAATAGATTTACACAAAACGTGTTTTTAAGGCTTTCTACATCGTGGTCAGAAACGATCACCGAAAGGAGATTTTATAGAGGTCAGTTCTTGGATTAATGACCGTTAAGCCGTTGGTACCGGCAATCACTAATAGTGGTATAAAACATGCTCGAAGCGTTCGTAGCTCCGCGGTGCTCGGTGTCGAAAACGATCACCGAAGTAAAGCAGAGTTTACAGAGGTCAGACCTTGGGTAGGTGACTGTTTGTGTGGCATTTGATATCGAGCGCTTCCGTGCTTCGGAAGGCACTTTAAGCCATTGGTTCTGGTTATCACTAAATGTGATAGTCGTTAAGCCATGTTAGAGGCCTAATTGGGCGGTTTAAAAAATTCTAACAGCAAGACGCCATACACCTGCCTGCGCCAATCCGAACTGGGTCAGCGTGGTGGAGTATGACCCAATACCCTCGCACCTTAGTATGTGAGAAGATGCTCCTGCTTAGTAGTGGGACGTTAATGGGCTGAGATGACATGACCACTGGCAACCCATCCAACGACTGAACTCTTCAAATCTTCTTTTTTTCAATGATATCGACAAATATCTAGTAATAGTGTCGTATAGCAAGCGCTTCATCATATCAGCCATGTAAAGTCCACTGCTGAACATTAGCCTCTCCAATAGATTACATTATATTGAGAATATTTGCCAAGTCACTTACCATTTATTAATTAACATCGGACGCGATAGGCTTGAGGCATTGATTATCATAGTGCGGGATAGACGATAGTGCGGGTAACTGCGGGAAGGCTGCGGGAAGGCAATCAGGATAAGCTCTCGTCTTCAAAACACAAGCTGCGGGACAATATTGATCACAATTTACTTCCCGTAAGTTATTACCTGTATCGTACCCGCGGCCATTTTGTCTTAAGTGTATTGTGTGTTATAACAGCTAGTTCACTTTTATCAAGTCTATAATTACTCATATTACACATTTAGTGGTAATAAACATTATGCGTCAAAGAAAAAAATAATTATACATCGGCATTAAAAATTTATGAGAAAGAATTAAGAAGGTCTAATAGATTTAAAATATAAACAAACTGAATAAAAATAAAAAGTCCACGATTATGTCTATGTATTAAATGTTACAAATACTTTTTATGGATGTATAATCTGACATAAATATTATTATGTCTATGAAAAGAAAGGAAATTAAAAATTTGATCAAAATAATATGTCACACAATAATAATACACATTTGTGTGTGTAAACCGCACGAAGCCATTATTTAAAGAAAAAAATAATACATTTGTGTCACATGTCATAAAACGTCAAGGTAATCAAGTTCTTAGCGGGAAAGTGAAGCGTTATGTCTGCAGATTTGTTTAATTTTCTAAAATTTGTGATGTTTTGAACATTAATGTATAATAACAGTGGATTAACCGTTATGTGTTTGTGAACGTACATAAGTGTTGGTAAATGAAACAAAACTTAACCCTAATCACTAATGGTTGTAACATCACTATTTGGAAGCAGACTTAAATGACACTGCTAAAGACAACACAATTAAATGACTACTAACCAGACAAAGAACGCGAAGCGCTCGTAGCTCTACGGTGCTCGGTGGTCGGAAACGATCACCGAAGTACAGCACAGTTTACAGTGGTCAATCTTGAATGGTTGACCGTTGGTGTGGCATTTAATATCGAGCGCTTTCGTGCTTCGGAAGGCACGCTAAGCCTTTGGTCCCGGTTATCACTAATTGTGGTAGTCGTTAAGTCATGTTAGAGGCCTAAGGGGCGTCTTGAAAAATTCTAACAGCAGGACGCCATACATCTGCCTCCGCCAATCCGCACTGGGTCGGCGTGGTGTAGTAAGACCCATTACCCACGCACCTTGGTATGTGAGAAGAGGCTCGTGCGTTAATGGGCTGTGATGGTAATGATGAGACAAGGAACGCAAATTGTAATCACAACATTCGTAGCAAGAACTGTTATATCTACACTACGAAGCGATAAAAAATGCTTTGTGCAACATGATCTTTCATCTGTACTCTCGGGTTGTAGAATGGGATCCCTGGCAGGGCTTTTACAACTTGGGACGGTACGAAAAAGGCGTGACATGGCAATAATTCGGCAACGTCATTGGCTTATAATAAATAAATATTTTCTGACAATTACATCAATTATTTAGTTCCATGATAAGTATCAGTAAGAACTTGTGTTATGGATACTAAACAACGGATAAACAAACTTAAATACTTTTTTTTATGTAAATACATACTTAAAATACATAGGAAAACACTCAGACCAGATCAAATACTCATGTTCATGCACACAAAGATTTTTCCTGAGTGGGAATCGAACCTACGACCTCTAGAGTGAAGTGTGGATATACTGACCTCCACGCCATATCGGTCGTCAAATCAAAATCAAGTCAAATTATGGCGACTCGTTTATTATATGAAGTCAATTAAAAATAAGCGCCTATGGCTGTTTTTGCAGTCAGGGGGCCTACCGCTGAATTCGATGGATTACCGGTAATCCATCTAGATTAAACTTTGTTTTGCGTTCATTAATCCGTACCGGGGAATCTGCCGACAGCCACCTCTCATTCATGACCTTCAGTCCGTGACAGACCAATAGGTAAATAGAATAGAATAGAATAGAATATTTTTTATTGACTAAGCAACACACACAATATCATACAATGGTAACAAAATACAATATAACAACACAAATAACATTAAACAAATAGTAAAATATGAAATATGTGTGCAACCTGTCAAAAGGGCGATACATCAGCTTAATGCTGCTGCATCTGCTGATACAGCAGCGCTGGTGTTCCTGTAGCGCCCCTTTGAGGTACAGTGGCTTTAATTAAAAAAAAAAGTAAAATAACCAAAAAATAGAAAACAAAAAAAATAAATAAAAAGGAATTTATAGTACTTAATTAGAAAACATTACATACAAAGAAAAAATTATAGGCTGAACAAACAATAACAAACAAAAACCAACTCCTTTGAGGTACAGTGGCTTGAATTCATAAAAAGAAAAATAATCAAAAAATAGAAAACAAAAAAAAAAAAAAAATTATAAAGTACTTAATTTTCTAATTAAGTACTTTATATTCCATAAAGTACTTAATTAGAAAACATTACATACAAAGAAAAAACTATAGGCTGTACAAGCAAAAACCAACTCGTTTAAGGTACAGTGGCCTTAATTCATAAAAAAAAAAGAAATATCAAAAAGTATAAAACAAAAAAATTAAAAGGAATCTAAAGTACTTAATTAGAAAACAAACATTACAAACAAAGAAAAAACTATAGGCTGAACAAGCAATAACAAACAAAAACCAAAATCAAAAAAGAAAAACCAACATAGATATATTAAAATGCCAAACAACAAAACAACAATGTGCATTACAGAAACTCACGATACATATGTGTTTATAATTTTAATAAACTGCAAATTATTATAACAACATGCCTAACCACACAAAAACCGAACAACTAGACCAATCACAGTCACAATTTAAAAACTATTTAAGTGGCAGTTATACCGACTAGAGTGAAAAGTGAGGGAAATTCAGGGCGCGTTGGTGATATTTGTTGCGAAAGCCATGGTAAGAAATTATTTAAATAATACTTTCGTTGAAGCCCTCTGTTGCTGCATCAGATTTCTTTTGAGATTGGCCCTAAACGAACTGATGGTTTGTAGATCGCGTATCGGCGGCGGCAGGTCATTCCAACATCGTGAAGCCGCGAACCTAAAAGACCCCCTGAAAGCCACCGTGCGATGGCTGGGCACAGAAAATGCTTTTGCGCATGAGCGTCTCTGATATCTGCTATCATCCTTGGACCACACCAGATGCTCATATAAATATCGAGGTCTCTGTGAAATTACCACTCCAAACATCAGAACAGCCAGGTGAAGCCTCCTACGAGCCTCCATTTTCATAATGTTCGCACCATCAAGAAATGGAGTAACATGAGATCTAGGTGGGATATGGAAACAGAAGCGCGCACAAGCATTTTGAACCTTTTGCGTCAATCTGGCAGTCCTTGCCAGAAGACAAGGCCCATACACTGTGTCACAGTAGTTCAAGCGGGACAGTACAAGTGACTCACACAACTGTATTCTCAAACGCTCAGATATATAAGGCCTTATATTATATAAAAGTTTTAATCTGTAGAAACAGCTTCGCACACATTCCCCCACATGTTCCTCAAAATTTAGCTGGTTGCCCAATGTCAGTCCCAAGCTTTTAACAGACTCCACACACTCAACCAATTCACCATTAATATTGACACCCAATGTTATGCCCTCTAATTGTTTCAACCTTTTTTTAGTGCCAACCAACATAACCTTTGATTTTTTAGGATTAAGAGCCAGACAGTTTGACTTGCACCACTGTGAAATGTGAACAAGGTCCTGGTTCATTTTTAATACAGCACTGTCATGATCATGTGGAGCAAAAGAGAGATACAACTGCAGATCGTCGGCATAGAGATGGTAATGGCAGTTACTAATGACCCTTGTGATGTCGGCACTGTACAGTATGTAGAGGATTGGTCCTAAAATTGATCCCTGAGGGACACCACGGGTAACTTGCTGGGGGGCTGAAAATGACTTTGAGCCATCAACACCAGTGACCTCGACATATTGCAGCCGTTGACTCAGGTAACTACAAAACCACTTAATGGCATTACTGTCAACTCCATAGTAAGCCAATTTGGATAAGAGAAGTGAAATATTTATTGTTTCAAAAGCACGTGAAAAGTCCAAGAGAAGCAAGGCACTGACTCTTCCCTGATCCTGCTCATACAACAGACCATCCACTATATCAGCCAGAGCCGTGGCTGCTCCAAGGCCCTTGCGAAATCCTGACTGTCTCAAGGGAAGTATGTTATTAGATTCAAGATAGCATGTGAACTGATTACAGACAACCTTCTCCAAAATCTTAGAAGCACAAGGCAGAACACTAATGGGCCTGAGATCCTGCATTGATGAAGGCTGATTATTTTTGGGCAGCGGCTTAATTACAGCAGTCTTCCAGCTGCAGGGGAATATATTTTCTCTAATGGAGCTATTTATTATAGCCATAATAGCTGGCAGGGACTGTGGCAGTGTAAGTTGCAGCATCTCTAATGATATTCCATCATGACCTTGAGCATTTGATTTCAGATTCTTTATTATTTTCAGTACTGTGTCTTCACTGACTGGCTCCAAAGAAAAAGTGGCTGTTCCATACCTATGGAACTCGAAGTATGTCAACTGTGAAATTGATACATCATTATCCCCTGGCACATTGAGAAAGTGGGTGTTAATGGAATTGGGGTCATTTATATGCGGTGGTAGACTAACCAAATTTTTGCCTTCAGGTAATACAAAGCTTTTTAAATTTTGCCATAAAATTTTGGAGTTCTTTATGTTGGAGTTTATGCTTTTTCTAAAATAACATCTTTTCTCACATTCAATGGCTTCCTTCACAATAAGCTTTAACTGCTTGTAACTATTCCTGTCAGTTATTGAGCCCTGCAACTTATATTTCCTGTGGTAATTGTCCCTCATATGCATCATTGATTTTACAGTCTGTGTGATCCATGGATGAGGTGGGTGTTTAAATCGCCTTGTTACTATTGGCGCATGTAGGTCAAACAATGATACTATGCAAGAAGACAAAGCTGTAACCAAACTGTCCACACAGTGTGTTTCGAAAAAGTAACTCCAATTCACAGCGTCTAGATCTTGTTCTAGGTGTTCTGGAACTATGTTTTTGATTGTCCTGTATGTAACCCATCGAGGCGGTAGTGGAACTTTCCTAATTACAAATTCTCCCAGTACCATGGCGTGCCCGCCCAGGTCTGGTGTATGCCTTACTGTGACCTGAACAGCCTTAACATCTGTGCATATCACGTCAATCAGACTTTGGCTGTGGCTTGTGAAGTGAGTTGGCTTATCAACCAATTGGGTTAGCGAAAAAGATTTCAAAAATTCTATAAATATTTTTGCTTTTGAAGACTGTCTGTTTGATAGGTCAATATTAAAATCGCCAACCAAGATAATACCGTCGAGCTTGGAAAACGAGGTTATTGACACTGTGAGTGCATCAAAAAAAACATTAACATCCAGCCAGGGTGGCCTGTATGCTGTTCCTAAAATTATTTTTTGATTGCTAGAATGAACACATAGCCACATTTGCTCAACGGATGCGGAGAAAGGGTATGGGCACGTACGTACAAACACACCTCTTCGAACATAAAAACCCACTCCCCCACCGCGACCTCCACGTATGTTGTCAGGTCTAGGCGTATGTCTAAAGCTGTAGCCTGAAAGTCTAGGAGCCCTACCATCTTCCCCGGTTCTCAACCAAGTCTCATTAATCGCCATTATGTCAGGATTTAATCTCTCCATTGAAACAAACAGTTCCTCCTGTTTTGTACTAAGTGAGCCTGCATTAAAAATTCCAACCTTGAGATTGTTTATTCTAATCATTGTTAGATAGTGACATTATTGCTATGTGTTGATAATATTCAATTAATATGTGATCTGTTTTATGCAGGCACTGTATAATTATTGTTAAATTGGTTTGACTAAAACTAGCTAAATTTTGGTTATGGCACACACTTGAAAATATAAACAAATAAAATTGGCTTACTAAATAAATTAAATTCAATAGAAAATAACATTCGTGTAGAGAACACACAAGACATGCACAAATTAAATTTAGAATTAGAGTTATGATTATATATGTCAGTCATGCCGACTGGGGACCGAAAGCACGTTCAAGGTCTTCGGTGGAGTGGAACTGGAAGACAGGTTTTCCGTCACCCTGTCGAGCAAAAATGCGACCCCGCTTTGTCCACGCATACCTCCACTGGTGAACCCTGCACTCCTCCCGGACGCTGTAGAACAGCTGGCGGTTTAGTCGCGTCAGCCGCTCGTTGAGGAAGACGCGCGGTCCGCCCTCCGCCGCCGTGACGGTGCGCCGCACGCGCGCAGCCTGCAGCAGCTGGTCGCGCAGATGGCGGCGCGCCAGGCGCACCACCACGCGGCGCGCGCGGCCCGCCCCCGCGCCCACCCCCGCCGCCTGGTCGGGGGCGAGCGGGGCGCCCACCCGTTCCGCGAACACCACGTCGCGCTCCTCCAGCTGCACGCCTAGGCGCGCCGCCAACACCAGCACCTGGTGCACGGTGTTCTCCCCCTTGGCCTCCGGCAGATGCCCCATCTCGACGTCAGACAGCAGCGCGTCCTGGTCGCGGTGATTGAGCTCCAGTTTGAGGCCCGCTATGTACCGTTCCAGCTCAGGGATTCTGTCGTCGGCCCGGCTCTGCTCGAGGGCGTCCATGCGCCGCTCCACGCCACTCACCCGTTCCGAAATGGACGAGATTGACTCCCGCAGTTGCGCCATCTCTGTGCGGAATTCGCGCATTTCTGCCATGCACTCCGTGAACATCCGACGAAATTCAGCCATTTCCGCACGACTCGGCTTGGGCGTGGAAGATTCTGCCGCGACAGGATCACTATTTAAGGGCGATCCCTTTTTACAACTGGGGCAGACCCAGTCTTTGACCTGCGCCTTGTCGGAGATGGCCATACACGGCCTGTGGTATTTGACGCGGCAAGCGCTGCATACGACAGCTCCAGAAGCTGGTAAAAATTTTCCACATGTCCCACAATTGTTCATTTTCAAATTATTTATTTGTTAAAATAAAAAAAATAAAAAAAAAAAAAATGTTTAAAAAATATAGAATTGTAAAAAAAAAAGTATTTTTCTTCAAAAACTTTTTCTTCCCTCAGGTGACTCGAACTCGGTGACTCTTGAGTTGATAAGAGGTGACCCGCCTCTGGTCCGTAACAACGCTTACGATTTTGGTTGAAACTAATCAATCGCTTTATGAACTCGTAAAAGTTATGTCCGAGTTTTAATGTTAGCGGAGACAACGGGTTACCGAGAAATTAATAAAATATTTTGCTCTATACCCACACTCAGCACTTCTCACAAGTCACCAAATATTTCTTAATTCACAATTGCGATTGTTTCGATTGAACACATATATTCGTAAGTATGCAAATTGTATGTAGACACGACACTTATTCCTTCACTATAAAAGCTCTCGCTCGCACCATAAAGACGCAGGGTTAATAAATTGCACCGACTTGAAAGCAATATTTTCCAGGTAACAAAGTAGGTGTAAATTCTTGATTTTACTTCCAGATAACACTAACACTATAAATTTGTGGTATAAACTTTAATTTTAAGTAGACAATAGGTCGTAAAATTCGAAAATATTACATGAATTTAATTAATATGCGGAGCTCAATGTTAACGTGACTACTAGCGCCACCGTACTCTAACGTAAATGGAGAACGCCATTTTGTTTCGATTTCCATGAGTTCGGCGGTACGGTATCAAGAGGGTCGTATCTCGTGTCACATTGTAGCAGATATAAGCCCATAACTCAAGCAAACTGAAAATCTACTGATTATTTTTTTTTATGTGACACGTCATAGTGTTTTTTTTTTGGGATGGAAAATCATCTAATGACCTTCTCCCGCTGTTGGGTGGAGCGGGAGGGTGTGTCAGACTTTTACTGACTAAAAACCATCCATGTTCCTTCTTGTGCCTTCTACGTCCTGGGGCCGCGGTAACTCTTTCGGACAGTTCCGCAGCACGTCATAATGATGATGGTAAGCAGTCGATGCAGTCCAAAAAAAATGAAATAAGCACGATACAAAGCGCACCCACTCATGATGGCCTGCTCATATGCCGTTTCACGCTCGCTTTAAAGACCAGTGATCATAGCCGATATGAGCAGGCAGCGAGTTCCAGAGCTTGGTGGTCTTGCTCAGAAACGACTTCCCAAATTTCTTGTATTTCCCTTTTTTAACGTCACTGGTAAATATATATTTATTTACGTTATGTAAAGAGTAAATCAATTGTTATTTATTGTATTGTTATGTATTGTGAAATATTTTTATAGTAATTATTTTTTTTTGTAATTTGCAAGTGTGTGTTGTAACAAAAAATAAATGAATTGAACTCCGGAAATGTGAATATTGAATCTACATTATAATATAATTAATATAAATAAAAAACTACTGGTACTATAACTTACACACACATACACATGGGTGTACAGGGATCCTTCCAAGACCTAAGGAGCCCAAGCCAACCTCACCTGCAAGTGGTGCACCTGCCGATCAACGGACGAGGCTCTGGCGAACATAACAGTACCCGGTAAGCGGCAATAGGCTCGCTATTTATTACGTGGGACCAACAATACTAGTAGAAGTACGAGCGTGTATTATGCAGAGTAGGGGTAGGCAGAGGCCTTCGGGAAACAGGCGTGATAGATAGTATAGACAGATAGATAAAAATTTCTTTATTGTACAACAAATTAAAAATAAAACAAGAAAACAATTGCAAAAGAAAAGCGATACAATTGGCGGCCTTATCGCTTACAGCGATTTTATGTATGTATGTTTGTGTGTATGAATGATATATAAATCACCAAAAGTGATCTGCAACTCTGGAAATCAATGTAAACCCACCGATAGAACCCATCTACGCCCGAGGATACTGAAGCAACCGATAGCGTTATTAATACCGTCCCTAAATGGGTACAATTCAATTAAACGCCCTCAAAGGGCCAGTCACAAATTACAGCCCGCTGGTTCGATTACATTTGTAGGTGTTGAATGTTCACTGAGTGAGGGGTCTGGGAGACCCTTTTGGGGTGAATACCGGGACATATGGAGATATGAGCCGAAACATGAAAGCAATGCTGTGTTGACCGTTGTTAGTAATGAGCCGGTTTAAAGGATTGGTTTATATTTGCCAAGCTCACGCCTGTGTGTCCCTCTCCGAAACAGTTTGATCTATTTAAATAAAACAAGTTAATGTGTAGTTGATATGAGAATATGTCGTTACTGGAGCCCTCAAAAGGTGTATAGGGATCCTACCAAAACCTAAGGAGCCAAAGCCAACACAACAAACAGATAAACTGACAAACCTTGACAAATTCTGACAAAGAACCAAGAAGAATTTGCTTTTATTTCTTTATTATGGTACCGCTCATATCTCTTTCATTGTTGTTAAAAAAATATATCGAATTTCCATTTTGTGTGTAAATGTTTGACGAATCTTAATGATCATGTTGATCTTAAAGACAATAACGTATATTTAATTTTATTCTAGTGGCTCCTTCGCCCTACTCAACCCCCCCCCCACCCCCCACCACGTCAAGGTGGAGACCAGTCGGGGGGGAGGGTCTGCTAACAAGTTTAACCAGATTTGTCTGAACGATTCAGTTATAACATAGAGCGACTGCTCTCTGACCTCCGTAACCCAGAATGTTACTGAAGAAGGCACTGACTTCCTAATAACGACTGCCATACATGTTCATGACAGCTTGGATCAGCGGCTTAGCGTGCTTTCCAAGGCAATAACTTCGAAAATTCATAGGTCGCCATCAGGGTTTGAACTCGAGACCCTCTGAATTTGAAAGCTAGGGTCTGGCCACTGGGCTATCTCCAACTCACCAAAGTGCCTACAGCCTAATTAATTTTGTGCTTTTAAATCGAGTTTCAGTGTCTAGTAGAGCGTGCAGCAACGTAGAAAATTGGCTATTAAATATTCACGGAGCGCCCGTATTTCTTTGTGTTCATTTAGTTCAATGTATGGAATATTTCCCCAGTTTTTTTAATATGGAGGGAATGATATTCTCAATTGAACTGTTAAGCATTATGTACCTTCTTCTATCGTGGCAGGATCGTTGAATGAGCCAGAGCGTATAATATGCCTAAAAAATTGTGACATCACTGTTGTTATGTACAGGTTATTTTTAACCTATAAATACCTCAGTAATTTATTGATTCAGGCGTTACCTTTCGGAAATAAGTGATGGCTAAAGATCTAACGAGCCCAAACCAACCCCACCTGCAAGTGGTTCACTTCCAACCAACAATATAACTGGCGAAATGTGGGTGTATAATACGCCTCTGCCTACCCCTTCGGGGAAACAGGCGTGATATTGTGTATGTATGTTAAGGCACTAATTGATAGGTATTAGTCTAATGCGTTCGTAACTAATTACATATCAATTTATGAGACTTAGAATAGAATAGATATTTATTTCTAAGACTGTACATTTTGCTGGTGTTCATGCATTACATTAGTAACAACAGTTTACCCGTTGCAGGCGTGCAATTTATATAACATACAAATAGTTAAGAGACTTGAGAGATCCCAATCGATACATAAATTTTACACTAGATGGCATTTAAGTCTTTTTTTTTGTTGTTAGTTTTCCGCAGTATGAAAATTAACTGACGAAATCTTTTTTATTTAAATTAATATTTGTCAATTTATTTGTTCACAGGTAATTATCTACACTTCACTGAAATGTCGTTTTCAAATAATTAGTGTATGCAATTCAATTTATAAACGTGAGTATTTTGTGCTTTATTTATTTATATATAGGTATGCTAACAGCTAAACATATAAACATATATAAAATCATTACAAAACCACAAAAATACATATTATTATAAATATGTTGGCCTTTAGAAGCGCACACTGCATTCTCCTAAATTTAATCTAATATTAAAGTTTTTTTAAAATTTTATTTATTGCACATTATGCAAAGAGTTTAATTTTAACATTAATTTCGTACATGGGCTCGAGTAGCTTCAGCAGAGTGTTGCTTATTATTGTCTGTGAGACACTACAAACATACAAATAAAATAAAATGGCCAGGAAGGATTTAGCCAATATTGAATCGATACAACTGGCGGACCTATATGGGTCCGGAAAACAATCAACGCTTGCGTGATCTAATAATGTACACTGCCATCTTTTGGGCAAACATAAGCACTACTATTTACACTTAGAACATATACAGTTTTGAACATTGTGTTTATGCTATTATAAGTGTTACAAATTCTGGTTATGGGATAATGGAGATTGTGATTGGTTCTATAAATATTGATTTATATAATCATCATCATCACTATCATCACCATCATGGGCCTCGTCTTACAAACCACGGTATATATCAAAAAGATATAGGACCTAGTCCAACTTTTTGACGCCTAGCAGCCTACGATGACTACACTGTATATTGCTAGGTAGACAGGTAGTAGGTGTATAGGGAGTCCAAGCCAACCTCACCTGCAAGTGGTGTTCCTGCCGATCAACGGGCAAGGCTCTTGCTTTATAATGTGTTTTTTTTTTTTTTAATTTTCTTTCTAAAGTTCTTAATAAATTAGTGAGAAAGAGAAAAGATATGGTTGGCGAGGATCTTAATTATAAGAACAAAATGTATTTTTGTAATTGTCCTTTTTGTAAATAAATAAATAAACATAAAAGTTCACGATAAGCGGCAATTGGCTCGCCACCCTTTTACGTGGGACCAGAAACTAATTGGCGATCTATTACGTGGCGAAACTATATAATTGGCGAAATGTGGGCATATGAAACGCCTCTGCCTATCCCTCTGTATGTATATTATTTGTGTATATATATTGTATATAACTGTACGAATTAACGTGCCTTTGGAAGTGTGGAAACTATCACCCTACAATGGTCGGAACTCTTTGAACTCTATTGAACTATAGTATTTTGACGACCGGTATGGCGTGGGGGTCAGTATACCTAAGTTTTACTCCAGAGGTCGTGGGTTCGATTCCCACACAGGACAAATCTTTGTGTGCATGAACATGAATATTTGTTCTGGTCTGGGTGTTTTCCTATGTATATTAAGTATGTATTTACAAAAAAAAAAAGTATTTAAGTATGTTTATCCGTTATTTAGTATCCATAACACAAGTTCTTAATGATACTTATCTTGGAACTAAATAGTTGGTGTAATTGTCAGAAAATATTTATTTATTTATTTATTTATTACGGCAGAAGAAACATGTAAGTAAGCCGACAAACTGCTACGCCGTTTGGCAGATGTATTGTATTTTATTACAAATGTACGTTTTTTTAAACCAATAAAAAAAAAGGTTAATGCAACAGAGATGAGACCACTCAGAAGTATTCTAGGTATGAAATTGAGTAATAGGATTAGGAATGAAGTGATAAAAGCCGAAGCTGGTGTGAAAGAAGATATAGTGACAAGAATTGAGAAAGGTATGCTTAGATGGTTTGGTCATGTTGAGAGGATGAATGAAAGTGATTTATGATGGACAAGTGAATGAAAGTGAAGGAAGAGGAAGACCACGTAAGACCATCCATCATCAAATCCAGGAGATTTTGGAGAAAGGGCAGGTCAAAAGTACCCAAGACGGGCTTGTAAAAGAAGATTAATGAGTGTGAATGATGCTAAGGGTGTGTGCCAAGATCGTAGCAAGTGAAAAGATGTGAGCTCTGCTTACCCATAAGGACGAAGAAGAAGAAGACGTGACATTATGTATGTATGTATCATTTACAAACATCTAGTTCAGTATCGGTGTAAGGGGATCCTATCAAGACCTAAGGACTTTCCGGTAAGCGGCAATAGACTGGCAACTATACTGTGGTACCAAAAAATGAATATTTTTATGGTAAGACATATGTGATAGTATATACTATCTACCCCTTAGGGGAAATATAATTGATTATAAGTATGCGAATGAATGTAGTTTGGCGGAGTAACAAGTGCCCATCCACTAAACTTTTTGAGAAACATTTCTATATTTTTAATAAAATCAATTGTACTTATTACAAAACGATACCTAAAGTTGAACCAAGCTTAAAACTAGTGCTGTCACTGTCTTTATCTTATCAAATGAAAGTGACAGCACTAGTTTCAAACCTGGTCTAACTGTAGATCTCGTTTTGTAATAAGCCCCAATATGTCTACGTAAATACTTACATTGCTTCTTAAAGATCAGACGTAATTCTTAAATACGCAAAATTATTTCTCAAAGTTCATCGTCTTCTCTGAAATCCGTCTTGCCATTTCCTGTCGCAAATTGCGATCAGATGACGTCATTTCCGAATCCTCTACACTGGCTTTTTATCTTGGTACAGAGGACTTTTACATGTATATTGTTTATCTGTAGGTAGCTCTGTGGTTTAAGGGGGTCGCAAAAGATTAGCTAAGTAAAGAGTTTAAAGAGGTCAGTCTATGGATGTGTTGCTGTTTCATCTCATATCCTAGCATTATCCCGGTTGGTCCAGACTTAAGCCCAGGGTCTGCTCACTGTTCCAAAAAGAACTGTCTGAACTTCCGTTATTACATGGAGCGACTGCCATCTGATCTCCACAACCCATAGGGAAACATCATTTGATGGGTAAACCAGTTGTCAGAAAATTAGAAGACGCTGACTTCCTTATAACGACCGCCATAGATGTTCATGGCAACGGCTTAACGTGCTTTCCAAGGCACAGAGCAAGCGATAATTACGCACATAACTTCAAAAAATCATAGTTTTGAACCCTAGACCCTCTGAATTAGAAGTCTGTGGGTATCGCCACTGGGCTATCTTCGCTCTCAATGAAGGTTGCTGTTGCGAAGTTACTGTTTGAGTGGCCTTCTATATAATAATAAATAATTATTTATTTAAGACTTTGGGCTCAATTTTTGTGTCCAATGCAGGATGTAAAAGAATCCTGATCAAACACGAAAGCTACGTATCCTGCCCATCATCAAGATCAGATTTCAAACTCCAAAATCATTTATTTCATAAACTATTACACAGTAGTTGAATACCTCAAAAATAAATATAAATATACAAAACAATCGAAATATGATTACACTGTCAAAAAACTCACAGGCTCTGCTCTTTTTTAATTATCCATTGGTTTGGTACTTTAATTACAATCTTCATTTGTTTGTGAAGCTATACAATGCAATACTAAATAGTAAATATTTTCTTACAATTACACTACTTTACTTATCTGAGGAGCCCAAGCCAACCTCACTTGCAAGAGGTGCACCTGCCGATCAACGGACGAGGCTCTGGCGAACATAACAGTGCCCGGTAAGCGGCAATAGGCTCGCCACCTATTACGTGAGACCAACTATATAATTGGCGAAGTGTGGGCGTATAATATGCCTCTGCCAACCCCTTCGGGGTAACAGGCGTAAATTTATTTATGTTTGTATGTATTTTTTAAATATATTTTTCAAACTTGATGTTTCAAACACATGCAATATACATGACATGTACTTCGAATTATTATACTTTATTTTACAGTTTTTATTTCATCAGTTCAAATTAAATATCATAAGTTAGTATCAATAATCTCAGCAGACTGCGGACGGACACACAGACCGACGGAAATAGCGAAAACTTGCATACTATAGAAACCTAAGAAAACTATATAAAATACTAATATCAATTTTGTATATAATTTAATGCGCTAGTGTTACAAGTGCATTTTCATCTGTTATACATCGGCAAGGTTCGGACTTCGTGCCAACAAGCTGTTAACAGAACTCTCAGCCGATATGTTATGATATGACCGTTTCAAAGTATTATTTTACTGAAGTGTCACGTGACACGCACTCACACGCACATAGGACATACGTACGCTCCTTTGCAGTATATAGTAATTTTTTTCATTTAAGGGCAGAAAAGTTTACTTTTAGCAAAAAAATCTCTATGTCTATAAAAGTATATAACAGGATCCCTTTATATATTAGGCAGTTACCAATTCGTTTATCAATGCATTGCGACAGTGGCTGATTGAGAACTGTTTTTACAATTTATCAGAATATTTTCATAACTGACATACAATTTTAAATTTCTTTAATTTATTTATTTTCTATCTTGACATAATAATGACTTGATTATTCATTTGATAAATTTATTCTAATGTAATGTAAACATTATTTAATTGTTTTATTTATTGACATGTTGAATTTTATTGTTTTTAATATTGTGACTTAAAACCGCTTGAAGCAAAGAGTTATTTAGAATAGAATAGAATAGATTTATTTATTTGCAAGGAATGTAGGTACAATACATTAGGTGTTACAAACATTTAAGGAATAATTGAATAGTTTATAACATTGCATTTTATCATCATTATTTTAAACTTTTGAATGCCACTGTGATGGCGAAACATGCGCGCGCACGCGCATTCTTCTAAATCAAATGTATCATCTGTGTACAGTACCATGTTTGTGCAAATAAAAAGTTATTATTATTATATGGCAGTATCGCCACATGCGACAATCGATTATTGCTACAGACTTGTAAATTACCGTTTAATATTCCACATTATATATTGCTAATAATATAATATGCATTAAGAAACGGAACTAAAAAGAATTTTCGAACGTAACAACCAAGTACTGCCAACTTTATCTCCTCGCCATTTCGCGTCTCTGTCCGCCATTACGTGGCTCAGTCAGCCATTACGCGGCACTCACCCGGCTCATTAGAAGACGGCCGGCTCGTCCGGCCCGGATATTGCACGACGGCCGGTCCGGCTCACACACCCGGATGGTAGTGACAGATTGGGAAGGAAAAATCTTACTATAAAGATCGTGTGATAGTAAATGTCGTTTAAAACAATGTGAGAGTGTTTGAGATAAGAGAAAGTAGTACTGTAGATATTTTCAGTAGTGGGAGTCAGTATAGCTAGGTACTCATGTTTAATGGGTTGGCAACGCGCTTGTGATACTCCTTGGTTTGCAACCGTCCGTAGGCTGCGACTGAGCCGCATGTTTGAGTTCCTTCTTGGAATATAAAAAAATAAGTCTTTAAATTTAATCTGATGCAGGACAACTACGTATTTAATTAGCACAAAAAACGTGTTCTTTAATGAATGAATGAATAAACACTTTATTGTACACTAATCAAAAAAACGAATCAAATCACATAAAGAAATGTATGGTACAAATGGCTTTCTTAGGTCTAAAATTCCCCGGTTTTCTTGTACATTAAATCACATTCCCCCCAAAAGTTGCCTGAAAGAAATCGCTGTAAGCGAAAAGGCCTTCGATTGTATTCCTTTATTTTAGCAATTGTTTTGCGTTCGTTATTTTGATAATGGTGCAGAATAAAAAATAATAGATAGATAAGATAGATAAACTTTTTATTAAAACGAAAGACACACATACATTTAAAACAATAAAAACAAAATTACAATAATTAAACAAATATATAACAACAAAAAAACTAAAAGTAAAGCATTCACATAGTGTGCATGTGTGTCGCAGCGCTGCAGAATGGCTACGGCTCAGTGGGTTTTTTGCTCTGAGAGAGCAAAACACTGATTTTCAGCTTTTGCCGAAACAGTAACACGAGACGCGCCCAAAATACCGTGTATAATTTATAATATAACGTACAAGTTTATAAATAGGTTTAGAGTTATATAAAAGTAAAAACATTTAAAAGGAAACACTATCATGACAGTTAATTAAACCATTGATCCTACGTATATAATAAACAAAGTCAATATTACCAACACTACCAAAGTCAATATATATATATATCTTCTCTTAACAGAAAGAGATTATGTTTTTACTTGAATGATTTGACCTATTCATTTACCAGAGAAAAACACAAACAACGAATTTATTTTGAAAATGTTCCATTCAATCATCAGAATTAATAGTTTTACGAACGCAGAATTTAAATGGCCGCAATTGGACGGCGCTGTCGAGAGCGGACGTGACGTCATCGCCCGTCGCAGTGCCCATTGGTAGGTATTTCGTATTTTTGCCAGAATTGATTCCTAACGGTCGAAAATATGTCAATGGCACAGTCGCATTCTCAAAACTCTTCTTTTAAATTTCTTTTGAAAGACATTAGACAGTTAAAATGTTGATATCAGCGGCGGCGATGCAGAAACTCGTTAAAAGGAACTATAACTTCAAATGCCAAAATATTTTTTAAACTTGATACACCCAAAATTTTTAAATATCACGTTCCTAGAATAGTTTGGCGTCGTAGTTCCCGTGCCGAATCCGTTCCGTTCCGTTCGAATTTCGAGAATTCCATTTGTAGAAAAACTGTGCACATCCTAAGAGGCCTACGTACCAAGTTTCATGGTTTTATCTTCAAAAATGAAGGATACCCATAAAAACATTCAACCCCTATTTCACCCCCATACTGGTAAAAATTTCAAAATGCTAGAACAAACGATTTTTTGTTTATTATTTAGTGCCTAAATACAAAATGATATATTTTTATTTTCAAAAATGACGAACTTCATACAAACTTTCAACCCCTATTTTATCTCTCACAGGACGAAATTTCAAAAACGCTAGAACAAATGTTTAATTATTTCCTATCAAGTGCTTAAATTTTAAGTTTCATGGTTTTATCTTTTAAAATTAAGAAATCCCATACAACTTTTCACTCCCTCCCCTTTTTAACCCTTTACAACCGCCTTTTATTTTTTTTATTTTTTCGAAATAAAAAGTAGCCTATGTTCTTTCTCAGGGTCTAGACCATCTGTATGCCAAATTTCATTCAAATCCGTTCCGTAGTTTTGGCGTGAAAGAGTAACAGACAGACAGACAGACAGACAGACAGAGTTACTTTCGCATTTATAATATTAAGTAAGGAATAGTAAGGAATAGTAAGGATAAGGATTTCCTATCAAGTGCTTAAATATTAAGTTTCATAGTTTTATCTTTTAAAATTAAGAAATCCCATACAACTTTTCACTCCCTCCCCATTTTTAACCCTTTACAACCCCCTTTTCGAAATAAAAAGTAGCCTATGTTCTTTCTCAGGGTCTAGACCATCTGTATGCCAAATTTCATTCAAATCCGTTCAGTAGTTTTGGCGTGAAAGAGTAACAGACAGACAGACAGACAGACAAACAGACAGACAGACATACAGAGTTACTTTCGCATTTATAATATTAAGTAAGGAATAGTAAGGAATAGTAAGGATAAGGATTTCCTATCAAGTGCTTAAATATTAAGTTTCATAGTTTTATCTTTTAAAATTAAGAAATCCCATACAACTTTTCACTCCCTCCCCTTTTTTAACCCTTTACAACCCCCTTTTCGAAATAAAAAGTAGCCTATGTTCTTTCTCAGGGTCTAGACCATCTGCATGCCAAATTTCATTCAAATCCGTTCAGTAGTTTTGGCGTGAAAGAGTAACAGACAGACAGACAGACAGAGTTACTTTCGCATTTATAATATTAACTAGTAAGGATAGTAAGGATTTTGACGAAAAAGATTTGAAAATTTGAACTTTGTTTGCATGAACATTAATTTATATTGAGTTCTGTATTATAATATAGTTTATCACAAAGTAAAGTAAAGTAAAGTAAAAAGTTGGTAAAGTCCACAATCCGCGTATTTTAGAGACGTTTCAGCTTTGCGTACCGAATGAGTATGTAGGACGCCGCCGGCGGCCGACCCTGCTGGCGGTACCCAGCGCGCGCACAAACCTGCTGCAGCGCGCCCCGCTCGTGCGGGCGCTGCGGGTACTCAATGCACTGTCACTGTCCGACCAGATAGATTTATTTGCATGTTCACTGAACGAATTCGCAAAAGCAGCATATTGCTTTTGCAGTAGATGTTAATGTAGTAGTTTAGTAATTAGTAGATAAGAATTATGTGAAAGTCTTTAGTCATATATTTAGGTATTGTAAGCTCAGCTACTCTATCGTATTAGGTTTGGTGCCTGTAAAGATAGTTGTAAGTTTTATGAATGAATAAATAAATAAATAAATCACACAAGAAACATTTATGTTGGTTTTTTATTTCTTTAGTACACATGACGCAAGTTCTTAATGGTACTTATCTTGGAACTAAATAATTGGCGCTATTGTAAGTAAATTCTTTATTATAGTTTATTTTTAAATTTTACATAAAATTCTTTTCTCGAAGGGGTAGGCAGAGGCAGTGTTGTTGGTCCCACGTAATAGGTGGCGAGCCTATTGCCGCTTGCGGGGTACTTTTATGTTCGCAGGAGCCTCGTCCGTTAATCGTAGTGTAACTCGTAGTGAGTCCCACAACCCCTTTCGGTCCCCCTTTGGCCGGAAGGCAGTGCGTAAATGCATTTTGTTACCGACGTGAAACAAAAAAAAGGAAAAAAACGAACTCCAAAGATAATGGTACGATCCTTGTACACGTTTTAAATATTCATGTTCATGCACACAGATATTTGTCCTGTGTGGAAATCGAACCTACGACTGTGAAGTCCGCTCCACAGTCGTAGGTTCGATTCGATAGGGGGAATACCCTAATAGCCACCACGCCATATCGGTCGTTATATGAAGATTATAAATGCGAAAGTATAGGATTATTAGTTACTCTTTCACGCAATAACTAAATCAAATCAAATCAAATAATTTATTTGTGATAACATAGGTACATTAGTATATAGGTAGATAACATTATGTTTAGTAGTTTCACTAATAACTCAGAAAAATATAAAATGAAATTAATATTATTACTAGATACATTATTCAAACAAAAAAAAGAATAAATATTTTAATTAAAATTATACTTATAATTAAAACTACAGATACAAATTTAGATAAAGGTAGAGTTATTAGTTTATAAACTGAATTAATCCATAGGATACTTTTTATCCCGCTATCACCAGGGAAAAGGGGACCCGCGAGTGACACCGCGGGGCGCTACTAGTTATAATATATATTTTTCACAGATTCAGTGATTACCTTTGACACAAGTTTTCTTTGTAGTTTTAAGTGACCATTATTGTACAAAGTTCTCCCAATCTATCACTACGATCTGGGTGTATGAGCTGGTCATTTAATATCCGGCCTAGGCGTATAGACAGCCTTCTAATGAGCCGGGTGTGTGCCGCGTAATGGCCGACCAAGACGCGTAATGGCGTGATGTTTGTGATTTGTATTTCAATTGTTAGATACATAATGTCAAGCCTCTTTCCCGGTAAAGTCAGTTATAATGTCAAGGCAGAGATCCTTCCTTGTTAGATATTGATTTGAAATGAAATAAATGAAATAAAATAAAATTTATTTAGAAATAAAAACATATAAACAAAGAACAGAATTCAAAACAGTAAACAATTTTTACACATAAGTTTACATATAGTATGCCTAAAAAGGACTCCACTCAGCATGTGCTGCAGTGGAGGACCACAACAGCGCTGGTCTTCCGTGGATTATTGTCATACCAGAAAACTTCATGTTAAGTAAGTTCGCTTATTATGAGATGGAAACTGATTAAATTTAGAAAAACATTTAAGTAAAAGCTATCCTTAAGTTTAAAAAATTACTAATGTTTAGAAATTAGTTATAGCTGTAATATGATACTTTTATTTGGTTATTGAATACAAAGACAGCCTCTACTGAACACATTTACATTGATTTTTGATACTTAAGTAAAAATCAATATTTAAACGAATAATTCTATTTTCCTTAAAAGTATGCTTACATATAATAATAATAACAAATAATAAATATTTTCTGACACTTACACCAATTATTTAGTTCCAAGATCATTAAGAACTTGTGTTATGGATACTAAACAACGGATAAACATACTTAAATACTTTTTTTTTGTAAATACATACTTAATATACATAGGAAAACACCCAGACCAGAACATGAACAACAATGTTCATGCACACAAAGATTTGTCCTGTGTGGGAATCGAACCCACGACCTCTGGAGTGAAGTGTAGGAATACTGACCTCCACGCCATATCGGTCGTCAAATATATATCACGCCTGGTTCCCCGAAACGGTAGGCAGAGACGAATTAAGAAAGTATTATTTGTTTAAATAATTTTTGTGGTGCATAGGGATCCTACAAAGATCTGAGGAGCCCAAGTCAACCTCACCAGCAAATGGTGCACCTGCTAAACAATGGACGCGGCTCTGGCGTTCATAAAAATTTCCGATAAGCGGCAATAGGCTCGCCACCTATTACGTAGGCCAGCAATAAAATTGGCGTACAATATGTAGGTCAACTTAGAAATCGTCATTATACCTTCGTACTCAACACACTACACATACATTCATTTTTAATAAAGCATAATTACTATTAACCCCAATACAAACATACTAAAATAAACAATATAAATTATAAAAGGGTATTCCTATACAGAAAATTAACCCATAAAATATAGAAGCAACCTTTACAGACCACAAATTTCGGAGAGGCCATTATTAAATTCGTAAACAATTTATAGTGTGTAATGGACTGACCCTTATGGGTTACGCTTATGTCTATAAATTCTACACATTGACGTAGTGTCTATGTCGCAGGCATATTCAAAGTCTGTCGTTTCGGAAAAAGATTGGAATTTCTAGTGGTCTTCAGCGGAGATTGCTCTCCGTGGTATTGGGCTTCGAATGTAAGCTCCTTGCCTTGAATATAAAGTTTACTACTATTTATTGATTTAGGCGTTAGTTTGCGTAAATACATAGTAAACAAGGATTAAAAGTTTCTTTGTGACAATTCCCGCGCAACTATAATTTCCCGAAAAATCGAGAAACAATTAAACACGACACGTGTTTCGCCCTTACACAGGGCATCTTCAGGTAAGATAGGAGCCTCAGAACAACGATGTCTTCACGACTAACGCTAAAACGAGAGTCTCTCATTAAGGTGAGTATAGACTACAACATTTACTTGTAACAGAACAACGAGCCGCTCTATGATATTTTCTAGTGTATCATCCTTTTACGAACTAAACGTCGAGCACGCTCGCCTCTTTGTTATAAACCTACGAGCATATTGGTGTAACATTTCGTCGAGCCACAAGTGCGGGCGATGCGCGGTTGCAGGGTGACGCGAAGGGAGAGAGACGAAGGCCGCACGCGTTCCGCATTTACCCGTTACATAACGCCGAGCATTTATAAGAACGTTACATTACATGGAAATGCTTTAGAAACTGAGCTTTTGCCAGTATTGTACCATTTGTAAGAACGTTACATTACACAGGAATGCTCCAGAAAATGTTGTAGTCTATACCCACCTTTATAATTTATATATTATAGTCACTACGAGTATTACCTGAACTCACTACTCTTCTATATTAATGTTTGAATAGGTCTTTTCACAAAAGTATAGTTAGATTATCAAATATCGTTTTTTTATTTTAACAATAAATGTGTATAGGGATCCTACCAAGACATAAGAAGCCCAAGCCAACCTCACCTGCAAGTGGTGCACCTGTCGATCAACGGACGAGGCTCTGGCGAACATAACAGTGCCTGGAAAGCGGCAGTGGTCTCGCTACCTATTACGTGGGACCAACAATATAATTGGCGAATCGCGCCTCTGCCTTACCCTTCGAGGAAATAGGTGTGAATGTATGTATGTATATTTTAACAATATGCTCATTTGTTTTGTACAACGCAGCATTCTACAATCTGCCTGCGACGTATGAACGAACCCTTGATCATAAAAATAGAATAATTTTTTTTTTGCATTGAAATTCTAAAATGGTGACCACGAACCGGTAAACGTAGTAGAGGACGGCCTCCCACTCGATGGACCGGTGATTTGGTCAAGGCAGCGAGAAGCCGATGGATGCAGGCGACTCAGGATCGCTCAATGTGGAAATCTATTGGGGAGGCCTATGTTCAGCAGTGGACGTCAGATGGCTGAGATGATGATGATGATGAAATTCTAAAAGTAATCTTTATTTAAGCTCAGTATGAATTTCAAGGTAAACCCCTAAAACTATCCACTGGAGCATTCATGCACCATTCCCTGTACAAATGGAAGCCGTTATTAAAACAAAGTTGGCAATAAAAAGTTTCTCGAATTCGGCATGGTCATGCGAATTTTAGATTTCCCGGTTTCGTAAGGATAGTTCGCCGCAATACGGAATGCCGGTTTTTATTTGTAATTAAAACTTTATGAGAGTTTTAATTAAGTCTTGTTGGAAGTTAAGTTTTCAATTAAGAACTTTTCGCCCAAATTCATTTCTGAATGCTATTTCTAGCAACCGGAATTACAGGAGCCTTTGCGAAACTATTATTGACATTCTCCAAATAATTGGAAGTTAAGTGTGTTCTATTTTCATTTGTTGCTTGCCGACATTAATTGGATCGACTTGGAAAAAAATCTGTCGTCTGTTTTGCTCGTAATTAAAAGCGGAGATAGGCCAGTGGAAACATGTATAAGCCTTTAAAATCAGAGGGGTTTAAACCTCGGTGGTTTAAACGGGTTTAAACCTATGGCTTTCCAAAGTTTTGTGCGTAATTTTCACATGCCTCGTGTATCGGAAAGCACATTAATGCACATTGGTCCGGGCTCTCATGAACATCCATGGCAGTCGTTATTAGGCAGTCAGTGCCTTCTATCATCCTGGTGGTTCATTCAATGATGTTTCCCTTTTGGTTCAGCATCATCTGAAATCAGCATTGAATGTAATTATTTGGGGAGGCTAATGTTCAGCAGTGAACTTTGAGAGTTGATATGATGAGTGCACTGTTTAAGTAGATATTGCAATGGAAAGTACTACCCTTTCATTCTGATATAATAGTTTCTGACTCTTACACCAATTATATAGTCCCAAGATAAGTATCATTAAGACCTTGTGTTATGGATACTAAATAACGAATAAATATACATAAATAATTGTTTTTTTAATACATATTTAATATACATAAGAGAACACCCAGACCAGAACAAATATTCAGTTTGTGCATACAAAGATTTGTCCTATGCGGGAATCGAACCCAAGATCTCAGGAGCGAAGTGCGGATATACTCGCCTTTGCGGCATATCGGTCGTCTTAATTTGATATATACCTCATCATTATCTCGGTCATTCAAAGTCCAATGCTGAACATTGAACTGTCGAACACTAAACGTTGCCGAAGAAATTTGGTAGAAAATATACTACACATTAAAACTCGGATTTACACTAGTTTTGGAAAGTAAAATACTGCTGCGATGTTCATTTTTTTCACAATCGCGCTGAAAATCTGTTTTCTAAGTTAGTTTCACAGCTATCATACAAAGTGAACCACCGACACACGTCAGTTAAGAAGTCACCCAATGAACTCTGAAAGATGAATTCTGCTTAGATTTTTCAATAAGTAACGACTCTCTATTCTCCCAAGCCCTTGCTAGCTTGACTAATACTTGATTATCATTTGCCTCGAAATTACTCCCAAGAGACGAGACATGTCTTTACATATAAAGACTGGGATGCACTAAGAGAAAAATGTCCCACTTTAGGTGTTTTAATCCTTCTCCATCCTAATGTTGCCAGGAAGAAATCGTTGTAAGCGATAAGGCCGACAAGTCGCTTTTCTTTTGCAATTATTTTCTTTTTTATTTTTAATTTGGTGTACAATAAAGAATTTTTTATATATCTTTATGTGTTGGCGACATGTCAAGCCAAGCGATGTTTGTAACTTTTTTAATAAAGTGTTAATTCTTTATGGAGGAGTCGGTGAAGTCTTACTTATTGATTACTTATATTTTTTTTTTCTTTAAATAATGGCTTTGTGCGTTTAGTTTATTTAGCCAGTGTCAAGAAAGTGATATATGTATATATAATTTATAAATGAGATACCCTCCCCTAAGACCCTTGAGTCCTCAGTAAAGATGTGGGACTATACTGAGATCTCACATGGACTCCTTGAGATGAGAAAGTGATGTTGCACTGCTTTGTTTGATTTACCAACACTCATGTATATTCACAAACGCTTAACGGTGAATAAACCGTTATTACGTATTAATGTTAGAAATATCACAAATTTTAGAAAATAAAACAAAATTGCAGACATGACCCTTTACTTTCCCGTCAAGAAGTCTCTTGAATATATCTGATTAGTTGTTTGTATAATCTTTTTTTAAATATTACATATATATATTTTCTATTTTATATATTTGTGTATTTTATTCATATTTAACAAATATTTTTAGTGTTTATTCTTTTATAAGTTTATGTGTACTGCTTTCCTGTTCTCTCCTTTGCGTCGGGTTGTCAAGAAGAGATCACTATTAGCGATAAGACCGCCAAGATTGGCTTTTTCACTATTATCTGTAGTTTGTAAGTTTTTTGCCAATAAAGAGTATATCTATCTATCTTTTACGCGTTTTTGTCTGTACGCGTGCTTGTTTTGGTAGTGGTCAAGACTACTGGCTAAATCCACTGTTACGTACTTTACGTTTACGGTGACAGGAAGACCATATCCTCCAATAGGACAGTACGCCTATTCACATCCAAAAACTCTTCTATCTAGTATCTCCGTTTTAATGACTCAAAGTCGACTACTCTTGGTCAGCACACCCACACACCCACCCCCACACCCAAAGAGCATTTGTCCTCTAATGTGTCCTAGGCTTTAAGAGCAACTATGCTGCAACCTGGAATAAAGCACTAAAATAAACTCCATTCATGTTCCATGTCATTAGCTTTAAAGCATATCCGGCTTAAACCAGTAAGCGTTAACTAAAACCGGTTCGCGGATAAATTCAAAATGGCGGCCACTAAAGCTGGCCACGCGTGAACCTCTGATAGCAGGGTATGGCGTCGTAATTTCTTTACTATGTCTCTTCAGCTTAAGGACTTCGTAGGTGCCTAATTTTATGGTTTGAGATGTAAAGTGGTTGATTTGGATGTATAAGAGCGGATTTTGGTTTTTAAATTTAGATATCTAATCTAAGTCTACGTTTCATTGCATATTTTGGTATTCTTTAAAGATAAATATTTCGCCTTCTTTTTTTTGCATGAAAGACAAAGTAACTTGCGTCAAAGACAAAGTAACTTTTATTTCTTTTCAGCATCTTTTTTTTTTCATTTTAAAAAAATTTAACGCCCTTGTTTACCTACAACAACAAGAACACAACAGTAAAACGACTTTTACATCTAGTTTTATTTATTTAAATTGTCAGCCATAGCCGCAAAATCCAGTGTTTGCTCGACGGAATAAAGCTTCACTGAGCCATAACCATTTTGCACGGCTGGAGCGCACTTCCCGCACTAAAGTGTTCTACGGTTATTTTCAATTTATTCAATCAATTAATCAAAATCGTTTATTGCGAACAGAGGTTACAGGATAGGCGTTACAACACAGGTTTAGATCTAGCTGTGGTCTGCCTCATGGGCGTACAATTAGTATATTACACGAAATCAGATTTTTAAAAGTAATACCAACAAGTAGGACTTTGTCAATAGTTTATAGTGATAAGTCGTTTAAATAATCTTTTACATTATAAGAGCATTTTTCTACCAATAGTCCACGTAATTTTGGGAACGCAGCAGACGTATTTGCTTAGGAATTTTGTTATACTCTACTTGCAGGTGAGGTTGGCTTGGGATCTCAAGATTTTGGTAAGACCTCTAAGCACTCATTGCCATGTCATTATATATATATATATATATATATATATATATATATCTTAGGAATCTTATTCTCTCACAAATTGTTTGTAAGAGGCCTGTGTTTGGTAGGAGACGTCAATGGGCTAAGATGTTTTTAACTGTGTATGTATATTTGCGACAATTTATATTTGCGCCGTGTGATAGCGGCCTAGAATAGTGCCCCCTCACGTGGAGTCGTAAGAACACAAACTAACACACCAGACAAATCTCTGTGTTTTATTGTGTTTTTAAAGACCGTATGAAAATGTTATTCGTCATCATCATCATCATCTCAGCCCATTAACGTTCCACTACTGAGCACGAGCCTCCTCTCACATACCATACAAGGACTGACCTCTGTAAACTCTGCTTTACTTCGGTGATCGTTTGCGACCACCAAGCACCGCGGAGCTACGAGCGCTTCTTCTATTTACAAAGAAAATGTTATTATGTTTATTAAATAAATTATTTAAAAAAAATAGACGACGAGGAGAAATCCTACCGGATTATGGGCAGCAGCGTCATCCTGGGTACTGGCTTGAACTGCGATCACCAACCCGCTTGCACAGCGTGGTGTTAATGAGCACCTCCCATTTACTATAATCTTTTTGGGGTGCTAATACTCAACAATGAACTTTAAAAAACTGATATAATATTTATCTATTGCTTAGTTGCACCAATGCAATATTCATAGCTCGGTTACTTCATCAGGATCATTTTATTTATTTTTTTATAATTGGCACATTAACAATATACATGTAGTACAATTTTAAAACATTTTCACCAACAGAAGTTCTTATATGTATATCTCTTAAAAATGTACACAGCATTCGAACGAATAATAGTCTTAATTACATAACAGTTTAATACATATTTACACAATCAAAATAATATATAAAATTACCTTAAATATAAAAAAAATTAAGAATATGTAAGTTCTTATGCAGAGTATTTCGTTTAAATTCTTTGTCACCTAAATCTAAGCCGAACGATCAATCCATAATCTAGCACTGTAATTAATCGCTTTATATATAACTAGCAGCGCCCTGCGGTTTTACCCGCGTGGTCCCCGTTCCCGTGGAAATGTCCTATATGTTAGTCCAGGACTGCAGCTATACACGTACAAAGTTTCATCACAATCGCTCCAGTAGTTTTTGCGTGAAAGAGTAACAAACATCCATCCACACATACAAACTTTCACGTTTATAATATTAGTAGGAAGTATGATCGCAAACGCATTGTAACCACGCATTTTGTCTTTTGATCAAGGTTTAAGCAAAGTATCAATAAGTTTTAAGCCAAACGCTTAACCAATAAGCTTATTTTCATTGCTGTATTTTGTTTTCATTGTCAATTGCTCCGTGCCTTGGGAGTTAAGCCGTCGCGTTGGTCCCGGCTGTCATGAACATCAATGGCAGTCGTTATTAGGATATCTTTCTTTATTTTAAATAATGGCTTCGTGCGTCTAGCAAATTTAGCCAGTGTCAAGTAAGTGATATATTAATAATATATAATTCATAGTAAATGAGAATGAGTGGTGAAAAAAAATGATAAATGAGATACCCTCCCCTAAGCCCCTTGAGTCCTCAGTAAAGATGTGGGACTATACTGAGATCTCACATGGACTTCTTGAGAGAAAATTTGAAAAGTGATGTTGCACTGTTTTGTTTGATTTACCAACACTCATGTATGTTCACAAACACTTGACGGTTAATAATCCACGGTTATTACACATTAATGTAAGAAATATCACAAATTTTAGAAAATTAAACAAAACTGCAGACATGACGCTTCACTTTCCCGCCAAGAAGGCCTATTAGGATATCAGTGCCTTCTAATATTCTGACAACTGGTTTAACCATAGATTGATGTTTCCCTTTGGGTTGTGGAGGTCAGACGGCAGTCGCTCTATGTAATAGCTGAAGTTAAGCCAAATCTGGTTAGACCAGTGAGCAGACCCTGGGCCCTAAGCTTAAGTCTAGGGCAACCGGGATAATGCTAGGATATGATGATGATTTTGTTTTCATTGACAGTCTTAAATTGAACTTTCAAGATACTTACAGTAAGACGTAAATTACAACGATCTTTAAAGATATGTAATCTAATGTACGGTATTTGGAGCAACTACACTTCTAAAGTAAGTACTGTATAGCTGTTACTAGCAATCAGGATACAAAGTCGAATGTCCATTTCGTATTTTAAACTTACTAGCTGTACATATTTAAGTTAGACAGACCGTTGTCATGTCCAACTTAAATACCTACGTTCTGTCAATCGCGCTTATTTATAGTCAAACGACTGACAGCTATTGTCAAAAGCAATGTTTTTTTTTCTTTTAAATAATTGCCTTGCGCGATTAGTTATAGATATATTAATAATATTAAGACACGGTAAATAAGAATGAGTGGTAATAAAGATGAGAAATGATAAATGAGATGCCCTCCCCCCTAAACCCCTTGAGTTCTTAGTAAATATTTGGGACTATACATTGACTTCTTGAGAGAATTTGAAAAGTAATGCACTATTTTGTTCAATTTACCAACACGCATGTGCGTTCACAAACACTTAATTGTTAATAATCCCGCGGTATTACACATTAGGTAATGTTTGTTAACAAATGTTAGAAAATAAAACAAAACTGCAGACTCCTCCATTTTCCCCCAATGAGTCAACGCCATGGTTACAATGAAAAACTTACCTTTTATTTTAATATTATTGATTAGAAGTTAATTAAAAGAAGCGATATGAGAAAATTTTATATAGTCGGCCCTCTATATAGGGCAAATTCTTACTTTAAAAATATGTAGCAGTTTATGTACAAAGAAAATGACCTATAAGTCTTTACTTAGAATAGATTGGGGAAATAAATTAGATTGATATGGGGTCCTTTCTTTTGAAAAGTAAGGTAAGACATATTCATAGAAAAAAAAATGAAATGAAATAAAATTTATTTAGACATAAATACATATAAACAAAAAACAGAATTCAAATCAGTAAACAATTTTTAATAATAAATTTTCTTCCCAAGTTCTGTAATATATAAAAATAGAATTGTCCAATTAGGTGCAGTCTTTAGCAAGTTATTTTTTTTTATTAAAGCAGATGATATATTTATATATTTAGATATATATAATATTAATGTCCATGTCCACTTCTGTTATGTGTAATGAAGAACGGATAAATATATTTACATACTTTTTCATTATTTTTGTAAATTAACTCTTAATATACATAGGAAAACGCCCAGACCAGAACGAATATACATATTTGTGCATACAAAGATTTGTCATTTGTGGGAATTAACCCACGACCTCAGGAGCGGAGTGCGGGTATACTCGCCTTCGCGATATTTTGGTCGCCATTATCGTCGTCGTCGATATAGCTAATGTCTATTTACAAAGAAATCATCATTTATGCTATTCAAACGTAAAAGAACGACGAATTCTGTCGGTTTACTGGTAAACACTTAAGAACCCTGTAAGATCATTTGTTTCCTAATTTTTTAATTTGTTTTACTGTTAAGCCCACAACAGAGAAAAGTCTCGCAGCCGTATTCTAGCGTAATCCAATTAGCTCTAAGTAAATTGTACATTCTACCGACCCATTTAAATATTACTTTGTTTTACACTGCCCTTAAATAGGGTTGCCAACTACAAACTTTGAAATCCAGGATTTAAATATACAAATACCAGGACATTTCGGTTTTAAGACAGGACTATATATAATGCAGTAGCTAATTGTTATATGCACTGAATAAAACAACTAATAGCAATCATATATTTTTAAACAGTTAAACTTATAACTTAATTGTCAAATTAAATGGACAAATTATGTTTTTAATCATAAATATAAAATAATTACTACCTACCTAAATAAGGCATTAAATTAAACAGAACTCTTTAAAAACTCAGGACGATGCTTATAAACTATCCAGGACAGCCCAGGACACCCTAAAAAGCAGGACATGTCCTGGGAAAACAGGACGGTTGGCAACCTTACCTTAAACAAACACGGCAGTAACTAACCCATTCGGATTCCGGTACACGAACGGGTGTGATTTTCGTATGGAAAATAATATAAAAAGGGAAAAGTTAAAAAAAACAGTGTGAAATTCACAAAATGTCTCCGGCCGTAACGACTACCCTTCCGAAACGAGTGCAGATCAGGACTTCACTGGGAGCTTGGCGACTGTGTTAAGCTTAGTATACACGGGCGGGGTGTTTTTTAATTCTAAAGCACTTTTTTCTTTTTTACGAGCTGAGGCCGGAGACTCCGACAACGGGAGAGCCCAAGGACGACACTTATCCCGTACTTATAAGAGCGCCCCCACGGACACTCACATGTTCAGACACTCCAGCACCTCCTCGCGGCCCAAACGCTTGGACCGCTGGAGACCCTCATTAAGGGCGGTCTTCGCTGCTCTATCCTCCTCCACAATAGGAAGAGTTGTACGAGGTAGAGCTATCCGCCTGATTCCAATCCTAAAACTAGAGAAGCGCTCGCAGCTCCGCGGTGCTCGGTGGTCGGAAACGATCACTGAAGTAAAGCAGAGTTTATAGTGTCAGTCCTTTATGTAACATTTGATATCGAGCGCTTTCGTGCTTCGGAACGCACGTTAAGCCGTTGGTCCCGGTTATCAGTAAATGCGATAGTCGTTAAGCCATGTTAAAGGCCTAACTGGCGGCTTGATAAATTCTAACAGCAGGACGCCACACACCTGCCTCCGCCAATCCGCACTGGGTCAGCGTGGTGGAGTATGACCCAATACCCTCACACCTTGATATGTGAGAGGGGGCTCGTGCTCAGTAGTGGAACGTTAATGGGCTGAAATGATGATTATGAATTTAATTATAATTTGCATGCCACCGTTGCTAGCTGAATGAGAGGAACTATATTTTTATTGTACAAGAACTATAATGTACCTCAATCAAGTACACATGAAGTATTGTATTCTATTCTATTCAAATAAAAATATTAGCCGAAGCTATATTCTACGCTAAGCCTTAGAAAGTATCCGGTTTTGTCCGGTTTTATTGGCGCCAGAGCCGTGTCGGCCGGTTTCTCTGCCGGAACTGTAAACCCGGCTGTTTATAGCAACACAGACCCTTCGACAACACACAGAGATAACAACAATACAAGTATATAAATAATTCAATCCAATTTCTTGCCAGTTCTTCTTACATTAGGCTCGGAAGTGGCACTTAGATTTACTTACACTTAAATATTTTTTGTTTTTTAATTATTTTGTTGCATGTAAGTGAATCTAAGCTTCGTTCAGAAGATTTTATATTTAAATTTAATTTTGACGTTTTCAAGTACTATGTAATAGTTTACGATATAATATAAATGATTTTTGATTGGTTTGAATTATATGGTTCTGTAAAAATATATCTATACATAGTATAAAATGAAGTTGCGAAGGGCGCCCAAAATGTGTTTGTTACCTAGGATCTCAAAAACTACTATATCAATAGCTATGCGGTTTTCAATAATGGAAAGAAGACATTCCAGGGATTCTATAGGTGTATAATTTAGGTGTACCTACTTAAGAAATTATTAGAGTAATCGTAACAGTTATCAGACGGACGGAAGAAAAACGAGCTTTTTGGAGGCTTGCATTGCGTGCGCTGCTGAAATAACTCAAAATACAGAATAACAATGTATGGGGGAATTATTCTTCTCAAAAAGTTCTATAAAAAAGTCTGGGATAGCATATGTCTATCCTTTAAGGTTTAGCCACAATAACGATTTTAGTGGTGTTCAAGTTTAATTTACGAAATATCTTATTTTTCAATTACTCGACGTTCCTACCGACATAGACCAATAAACATAAAACAAAATGGATATCAAATTAAAGCTGATGAAATGAGGATTCCGAATATATACATATCATAACACTTTTATGTTAATATTAATACACAAGATGCATTTACAATGCCGAGGGCAGAGATGGCGGCGGCGGCGGCTGCGTTCCGTCGTTGTGTCAGTCGGTCGGTCCGCATAGCACGACAGTGGCGGCGAGGCCGGCGAGTGGCGGGTGGTGGGGGTGGGCTCATGTTGAGGTGCGCGACCCGAACGGGTAGACACGTGAGGGTAGACAACGTTGATGGTTGTGTCGAATTATAAAATTTTCAGTGCGGCACGGATTTTTAAAATTTAATGTATGTGATTCATTTTAAATAATAATTTTGTACAAAGAAACCTTGAATAGGTAAAAAATAGGTAGTTAAGTTTCGGTTAAAATAAATGAGTAGGTACTTAGGTATAAGAAAGGTCTTTTCATTACTTACTGTAAATATTGATGTAAAAAAATTAATTATCTAATTAAAAAGTAAATTGATATAATATGTAGGTATGTATAGGTAAGTACTGTCAAAACATCGCATTCTTTATTAAAAATTCATAAAAAAAATCTTTACTTAACTAACTGATTATTTTTAAGTAGGTATTACGTACGTTGATAAAAAAATGCCTCGGCGTAAACAAAATATAGGTCCACAGACTTCAAGAGCTAAACGAATGCGCGTATCTCGGGCAAATGAATACCAGGAAGAAAATGAAGCTAGGTTGACTAGAGAACGGGAAAGGCGTCGTCGTTTGCGTGGAGAATCAGTTTTGACCGCTGACGAAAACAGTGCACGTACACTATCAGAAATTCAAATGGACACTGCCACCACTGCTGCTGACCAAGAAAACATACAAAATTCTACTGTTCTATGGATTAATAAAGAGTGTTCT
Organism: Musotima nitidalis; assembly: GCA_949126915.1. Classification (NCBI taxonomy): domain Eukaryota; kingdom Metazoa; phylum Arthropoda; class Insecta; order Lepidoptera; family Crambidae; genus Musotima; species Musotima nitidalis. Next base: position 11,670,344 of record OX421435.1, on the reverse strand, counting down.
GGCATGAATTATGAATCTACAATAGACTATAAAAATGATTCTTCTATATCCTTGGGGAGTTTAAATGTCATCTGCCAACATTGCTCTGCTTTAAAATGGAAAGACGAACCAACCAACCAACCAACCAACTCTCTTACTTTGTCCAATTCTCTTACTCTCTTTAAAATATAAAAAATATTTAAAGAAACTCAATTTTAAACTACATACCGGTAATTTATTAGTTTTCCGTAATTAATAAAGAACCTAGGTCTGTCCATCTGTCAGATATAATAATTGGCAACTTATTATCACTTTGAATTGGAAGGAGTTTCTATTTTCATAACTACAGCTGTAAAAGTCGAATATCCGAGCGAAGCCGGAACCGCGGGCTGCTAGTCTATAATAATATACAAATTTCGTTCCAAGATAAGTATCAGTGAGAACTCGTGTTATATTATTCTAAATAACGGATCATTTTTAGTTGGTATTACTGCTGGCAGTCGCGTCTGCCGGTGGTGAGTCCCACACCCCCTTAAGCCCCCCTTTGTCCGGAAGGCAGTGCGTAAAAGCATTTTGTTACCGACGTAAAACTCACTGTTCTAATCACATTTAGCTGAGTTTGAGTTCTTACACGAAGCGACTGCCGTCTGAGGCAACCCAGAGAGAAATATCATTCTATGGTAAAACCAGCAGTTAGGATATTAGGTCTCACCGATGCTCGTGCGCTGGATGCGAATGCACACGACGCTGTGAAGTCTTGTGTATTCGCGCCCATAGTGTGAGCTTATTTTTAAATTTATATTTTATTCATTTTATTGTATGTTAATTGAATTTGATTGATTGTATTGTAGAGTAATTAATATGGACTTGGTCTGAAATAAATAAATAAATATTCCTGACACTTACACCAATTATTTAGTTCCAAGATAAGTATCATTAAGAACTTGTGTTATGGATACTAAACAACGGATAAACATACATAAGTACTTTTTTTTGTAAATACATACTTAGTATACATAGGAAAACACCCAGACCAGAACAAATATACATATTATTATATAATATAAATATACAAATATTAAGTATAACCACAAATATTTGTCCTGTGTGGGTATCAAACCCACGACCTCAGGAGTGGAATGCGGGCATACTCGCCACCGCGCCAGATCGGTCGGAAATGAACGTTTATTATTATTATTATTAGAAGGCATTGACTTTCTAAAAAACGATAGCCATAGTTGATGCAGCCGGGACGTAAGGGCGCTTTTTAAGGCACGGAGCAAGCGATATTTAAAAACCTATGACTTGGATTCGAACCCACTCTCGCTACTGGCCTATCTCTGTTTACAAAACATCAAATCGTATTTCAGTAATTGAAATCTAAAATTGTGTAGGAATTAATTAACTTTTCGTAATTTCGCCATCATGTGTTTGCAAAGCAGGATCATTTTAAAAGAGGTCCCCTTTTATATTCAAACGTTTTATTTGGTGAAGAAAATTTCATTAGCGGCCACGTTTTCGTGCTATGAATAAAATAATTCTAATTATTGTACTTGTATACAGAAGGAAAGAATTAAAGTTTATTTCTAAAAGACAAAATATAAAACAACTAGTAGCCAGCCGCTACATCTATCGAAATATATTGTATAAGAAATGTACCTACAATATAACTATTATTATGTTGAATAATTGAAGACAAATAAATTGATTTGATTATTATTATTATTATCTTCCGCGTGATCTATTGGTACTTTTTTAAATCGAGTTTCGCCTGCAAAATGACAAATGGCTTGTTAGCTGTTGATGAAAGTCCTGTTAAAACTAGGCCAGCCACTCTGGAAAAGCCGCGCAGGTCAGCTTGACCTGCGACCTTGAATGACCTGCGCGGGCGCATATTGTATGGCTTTAACAAAGAATTGGGTGAGTTTAGAGTAGATAGAGCTTTAAAATAATATATATTTCACACAAACTAAAATCCCTACTTCCCCCTTTTGGAATGGATTATTAGTAAATTACACCCATTTCAAGTATTTCCTAGTAATTTGGAAATCCTACAGTTAAAACTATGGAAGATTCATAAAAAATTTACTACCTTGCAAAATTTGGGACTCCTAGGACTGGTCGTTTCTGATATACAGTGATACTTATTCACTGAGAAACCTTTCGCTTGTATGTTAAGGTTCTTGAATGGCGACCACGAATCAGCAAACGTAGTAGAGGGCGGCCCCCTACGCGATAGACCGATGACCTGGTCAGCGCGGCGGGGAGCCGGTGGCTGCAGGCGGCACAGGACCGATCAATGTGGAAAGCAAATGGGTAGGCCTATGTTCAGCAGTAGACTTCAAATGGCTGATATGATGATGATGATAATAATGATCTATATGCTTATATACCTACCTATAGACACCTTTTAAACATAATTCTGAAATGGTATCTTCATTCCGCACTGGGTACGCGTAGTGGAATTTAACCTGAATCTTTCACCTTAGTTCGTGGAAAGAGGCCTGTGCTTAGTTGTGGAAGATTAATGGCTGCGATGGTCTACTCAGCAAATCAGCTGCAGCTCAGCATATAGTGTAAAGTGATACCTGGACACTGGTCATTCGTAGATACCTTCAAATAGTAACAAATTGAGTTCTCACGACCGATATGGCGTTGAGGTCAATATACCTGCACTCCTCTCCAGAAGTCGTGATTTCGATTCCCACGCTGGAAAAAATATTTGTGTATATTTTTTTTTCTATTAAATAATGGCCTTGTGCGTTTAGCACATTTAGCCAGTGTCAAGTTATAGATATATTAATTAATTCATAATAAAAGATCATGAGTGGTGATAAAGATGGTAAATGAGATGCCCTCCTCCTGAACCCCTTGAATCCTAAAAAAAGATGCGGGACTATACTGAGATCTCACATGGACTACTTGAGAAAATTTGAAAAGTAACGTTGCACTGTTTTGTGTTTCATTTACCAACACTCATATACGTTCACAAACGGTTATTAATCCACCGTTATTACACTTATTGTGTAAAATATGACAAATTTTAGAATATAAAAAAAACTGCATACACTATTCTATATAGGCAGCGGCGCCCTCTCGCGTTCGGCCCTGGTGGAGGCCATGGTCCAAAGCGAGAGGGAATGGGGCGCTGTTGCCTCCTTTTGCGAAGCAGTCATGCAATCAAAGGAGGCGGCGGAACAAGAGAGGCAGAGTGCCTCTCTTGTCACGGTCCTAGCCGCCGCGGTGGAAGTCCGAGACGTCGGGAGCGAAGAGACGACTCCCGGCCACCGTAGGCGCTGGCTTGTGGGCGGTGAGTAATGGATAACTCGCTACTCGTCCGACTTCTATAGACGACAGGCCGCGTCGACGGCGCGTTCGTGTTCCACGCGTGCCTCAAAAGATATGTCAGCACAATGAGGGCCCCCAGGGTAGGGGTCATGCCTGCCGGGGCTGAGGGACTGTTCGAAAGGATTACCGCGGCCTCGGTGCTACAGGCTCAAGAAAGAACATGGATGATTTTTAGTCAGTAAAAGTCTGACACGATGATTTCCCATCCGGAAAAAAAAGACACGATACTTCAATTTCCTGCCAAGAAGTCTTGTCTACATTTATATGAATAATATAAGTGCGAAAAGTAATAAAGTATGTAAAGTAGTAAAGTATGTGTAAAAAGTATTTAATATATAAACCGTTATGTAGAATGAATTATTTATTTACTTTCTAGTGGTATTAAATACAGTTAGCTATTAACTTCAAGATGAATATAATATCGTTTCACGCGTGCTGAAGGAGCAAGTCGAGACAAATTGGATGTATTTCGCTAGGATTTAATTAAAAAGCAGACAGACGGTCTCAAGCGCCACCGCAAATCTGTGACACAAAATGTAATTCGTATTTAATTCGTTTTAAACTGGGTTTCTTTGATTTGCCTTTATGCCGTTTCCTCATGATGACCACTTTCTTTTTGGGCTTTTTAAATGTTAATATATATTTATATCCAAGGGGTTCAAATTTCTATAATTTCTCTTTAAAAGTTTTGTTTTATCAATTTCATCATATCTCATTTTCTTCCACGTGATTCTTACCACTTTCTGGCTGATGGTAAGCAGTTCAAAAAAATGAGAGCGTTTCATATCAATCCATCTGTCATGTCCAAATGTCAGCCACTTATAACAAAAAGTATAAGTTCCGTTTATGGAGATCATGTTAACTCTTTATTGCACACAATAAAACAAGGTTGTTAGAAGACATTTAATATGAATAGAACATGTACAAAGGCGAACTTATCTCTATAAGCGATCACCTAATCAACCCAATAATCGTACTTATGACTACATAAAGATATATTTAATAAAATAACATAAAAATTATATATACATTTACACATAAATGCTCATATCAAATTATCCAGTCTAATATACTTAACGTGTATAGGGTTCCTACCAAGATATAAGGAGCCCAAACCAGTTATCTGCAAGTGGTGCACGTGCCGACCAACGGACGAGGCTCTGGCGAACACAAAGTTCCCTGTAAGCGGCAATAGGCTCGCCACCTATTACTCGGGACCAACAATATAACTGTCGAAATGTGGGCGTATAATATGCATTTTTGTAATATTTTGTATGTGATATTTATATACCATCATCTCAGCTCATTAAAGTTCTAAGCTCAAGCCTTCACTTACTCTCAATTTTTCAAGCTAATAGGCTGAATATTTAATTCCTTTAAGAATGGACACTCATCACATTACAGCCTCCCGCTTTAGTCGGAGCGGAATTCTGTCAGACTTTTACTGACTTAAAACTATCCATAATATCCATATCCTCCTATTCTATTAAATCTTGTGACTGCAGAACACAGGTTTTTGTAGACTTGTCAAATTGTTTTACTACTAATTACATTTTCATGTAACTGGCGGGAGAAAAAAACAAACCTTGACGATTTTCTTGCCCATTCTTTTACGATCAAGCTCCCGACCGGTGAGAATGGGCGCACTATTTTTTAAGTTTTGGCCTTTATAAGAGCTCTATTGAGCCTAACTTGAATAAATGATTCTGACTTTGACATTGACATAATTCTTCCTCCTCCATTTAAATAATGGCTTCGTGCGTCTAACACATTTAGCTAGTGTCAAGTAAGTGATATATTAATTATATATAATTTATAGTAAATGAGAATGAGTGGTGATCAAGATGATAAATAGAAGATGAAATACCCTCCTCTAAACTCCTTGAGTCCTCAGTAAAGATGTGGGACTATACTGAGATCTCACATGGACTCCTTGCGAGAAAATTTGAAAAGTGATGTTGCAGTTTTGTTTCATTTACCAACTCATGTATGTTCACAAACACTTAACGGTTAATAATCCACCGTTATTACACATTAATGTTAGAAATATCACAGATTTTAGAAGATAAAACAAAACTGCAGACATGACGCTTCAACTTCCCGCCAAGAAGTCGACATATTCTTATTATGTTTGTTTTTTTTCTTTTAAATAATGGCTTCGTGCGTCTAGCACATCTAGCCAGTGTCAAGTACGTAATCACGATTTGTATTGAAATTAAGCGTGCCGACTTTTGAACACCTACTGTGAAGTCACTGCCGATATTTAGTGACCGAAAATCTAAACTGATCCATTGTCACTGATGCCGCTGATGATAAAAATTTCAAACATGAAAACGTTCATATTACAATATTTAAAAACACAACAACAGACGCGCGCGGACTGTAAGTACCGGCAACCAACCTGGACAATTGGTCGGGGTTCGGACACGCGAAGTACCTGCATTTCCTTTATCTATTGTACATGCGTGTCTGTGATACCTACATAAAATTATAGAGATAACAAGATACCAAGGGATTCTTGTTCGAACCCCTCTATCGCTCATCTCCATCCATGGGAATTATTCAGACTTACGCCGGGGAAATCTGTTTCCTTATACGTGACTGGAAATTTTGAAGTTTGACTTACCACACCCTGACCATTGTAACTGAAACCTTCAAACCCTTTAAACGCCATTATACACCAGTTCTAAGTAACCTGGTCTCTCTCTGAAACCATTCTCAGTTAAACCCCAAAAACCCTTTAAACGATATCATACACCAGTTCTGAATAAGCTGGTCTTCGTCTGATTAACGACCAGTTTATGATAAGCTTTCGTAGCAAAGTTTCGGCAAGTATATCAGTGTCAAGATTGGATGGTTTTGTCAAAAGGCTTATCTGGATAATGTGGATTAATATAAAACTGTGCGTTATCTTCTGTTAATAATAATAGGTTTCCAGTCAGTGGCTTGAATTTAAATTTATTGACACTTTGTTCATGTTTGGTAGTTTATGACGATATAGTATAATACGTTTTGTACATAGTTAAGTACATGCAATAGCAACAAACTTGGTATATCGTTACGGTAATTTTATATTTTCTTGTATAAGGTTAAAATGTCTTGGAAGTCACACGGCAGTCATTATATATGGTCTTTGGCGAAGATCTGAACCCGAAATGCTGAATAAAGAGTGTTATTTTAACTGCCTCTCTTGAGTATGGTATCGTCAATAAAGTAAGGCGGTTTCTTACAGCGCTGTTTGCAGTATAAGACTCAAGTACGATCGAGTGAAATCCGTAGGAGGATTGCATTGATTGACATAGCGAAGCAAGTTTGCAAACTGAAGTGGCAGTGGGCGGGGCACATAGCTCGAAGACCGACAACCGATGGGGTGTTAAGTTTTTGGCTCTCAAGCGATGAAGTGGTCAAGGCGGCGGGAAGCCAAACTATATGTATTATTTTGTTAAAATTCTTTCATCCTGTACCTTGAGTATGTCATGCTCACTTGAATGTTTTTGCGGTGGTGGCGTCATGCGTCAGGTCGTTACGTTCCTTAAAATACGTGTACGTTTTTAGATAAAGTAAATAAATAGATAAAGTGATTCAAGAAGAAGGTTTATTTGAAGGTAACGCAGATGTAGTCGTAAGCGGCCGCTAGTAAAAGATATGACAATAATTAAGACTAGTGGTTAAGGGTTACGCGCACTAAACATAAGATCAATTTATCTTCTTTGAAACAGCACAGTCAATAGCGAAAACTCCGTCCGTATGCAGACCCGTTAACGCGTCAGGGATATAAAAATTTTGGCTGCATCATCATAATCATTTCAGCCATTTGAAGTCCACTGCTGAACAAAGGCCTCCCCGATTGATTTTCACGTTAATCGATCCTGTGACGCCTGCATCCACCGGCTCCCCGCCGCCCTGACCAGATCACGGGTTCATCGGACGGGGGGCCGCCCTCTACTACGTTTGCTAATTCGTGGCCACCATTTAAAAACCTTAACGCCCCTTCTTTCGATGGTTCTGTTCCAATTTTGGCGTAGACAAATAATATAAAGTATACAATAAATCTCCGGAAAATAAACCCAAACAATTTTTTATAAAAACTAAACGGGCAAATCATTTGATTTAATTCAGTCATAACATAACTGACAATAACATAAATACCCACACAAATATAAACAAACCTGTACCAGAGAACAGAGTAATGAAAAAACAGTGAAACCTAATGGAAAAGAAATGTAATAACAATACTTATAGAGACGAGTCTCGGGGAAATCATTGACAGAGAAATAACGGAAGACAAGAAAATAAAACGGTCAAGTGCAAGTGGAAACCGCGCACGAGAGGTTCCGTACCATTAAAAAGCGTCTCTCTGAAGAGGTCCTCCCGGTTTTGGTCCGGGGGACGTTGGCCGCAGGCGGGGTGTCAGAGCTGCAACCCAGGTACTGGCCCCCGCCTCTTTCTCAACAAGCGGCGGGCGTCGTCGGAAGATTTTTAGTGGATATTACTGCTGGCGGTCGTGTCTGCCGGTGGTGAGTCCCACACACCTCTCTCTGTCGCCCTTTGGCCGGGAGACAGTGCGTAAAGGCATTTTTATACCGACGTAAATAAAAAACAGGCAAATGAATTATGTCCTTTGCCCCGGAGTACAACTTAAATATTTTTGATATTCTGTTTTAGGATTTTTAAAGGCCCTGAGGTCGTGGGTTTAATAACCACACAGGACAAATTATGTACACGTACATTAATATTTGTTGTGGTCTGCGTTGTAACTACGTATATTATTATGAAGTATTTATTTGAGCGCCCAGTGACGATCAATGGAGACCCATAGCCTTCAAATTCAGAGAGTCTCGGGTTCAAACCCTGGGACGCGCTATGACTTTTCGAGGTTATGTGCGAAATTATCGCATTCTCCGTGCCTCGTGCATGTTAAGCCGTTGATCCCGGCTTCCATGAACATCTATTGCAGTCGTTATTAGGTAGTCAGTGCCTTCTAACATCCTGACAGCTGGTTTAACCTTAGAATAACATTCCTCTTGGGGTTGTGGAGGTCAGACGGCAGTCGCTCTATGTAATACAACAAAATCTGGTTAAACCAATAAACAGAACCTGGGCACTAAGCTTAAGTCTAAGGCAACCAGGATACTGCTAGGATATGATGATGATAATGAAGTATGTGTTAAAAAGAAAATTATATGTTTACTTGTTATGTAGTATCCATAACACAATTTCTTAAAAATACTTATCTTGCAGTTATCTTCCAATATATATCCCTTTAAACATAGAGCTCGACTGCAAAAGTTGTATGTCTATTCCTGCGTTTTTCCTCTACCTCGCGGAACCCTAATAAAAGGCCAAACGACTGCGTTCGAGCACTGATTTTGCCAATAGTCGAGTTATGCAGTTATGCCGCTAGGGGTCGTATCGTGGTTTACAGTTTCATTTCCGCGGAGTTATTTTTACGTTTCATTGAATATAGTTTACGGCTTTATCTTTTTGCATACAGTTTTTTTGTTGTTTGTTAAACGACCAATATTACGGTTAGAGTGGCTATAAAATGTTCATTAAAATTTATATGAAAATGTACAAAAATATTAATAAATATGACATTTTATGAATTGTGAGGTTATTTAACTTTCAAGAAAATCATTGTTATAATTGGACATATTATTCTTGCCAGTTCTTTTTATAGAGCGATGGCTCGGAATTGGCACTTATATTCACATACACTGAATTTTTTTTTGTTTTTTAATAATAATTGTTTCGTTGCATGTAAGTGAATCTAAGCTTCGTGATTTCAGTGTAATCATATTCCTATTCTTTCTTTATACTTAATTTTGACGTTTTCAAGTACTATATAATAGTTTATGAAATAAAATAAAATGAAGTTTAAAGTTTGGAGAAGGGCAAAAGAATCCAGTCCAAATTGGCAAATGGCAGTTGTGGCGTCATGGTTCCGGAACTGTTCGCAAGGGTTACCGCGGCCTTGGTGTTACAGGCTCAAGAAGGAACATGAATGGTTTTTAGTCAGTAAAAGTCTGACACACCCTTCCGCTTCACCCACAGCGGAAGACAGACATTTGATGATTTTTCATCCGAAAAAAAAGGTGTGGCGTCATGCTGTTAGCTCTCAAGCCAGCCAATAGAGCCTCTAACATGGCTTAACGATAACCACATTAGTGATAACCGGGACCAACAACTTAACGTGCCTGCCTAATCACGGAAGCACTCGATTAAATGCCACACAAACAGTCACACATCCAAGGCTTTAAAGAGATGTCAGCTAACACTACCTGCCTAGGTTGCGGGACTGTTTGAAAGAATTACCACAACCCGGGACACAGCAGGCTCCAGTAGCAACATGGATATCACATTGTATAAATATACCAGTAAAACGGGATTACAGGGTGGCTTAAAATATTTTCGAAGAGCCACCACTAAGACGATCCAATCGAAGCGCAAGGGCAGGGTTGCGGGAAAGAGTAATAGCAGCCTTAGAACATCTCCTCCCTCTGGCTTAAGAAGCAATTTGGATGGTTTTAGTCAGTAAAAGTCTGACACCCCCCCCCCCCCCCCCCCTTCATAAACAGCGCTGCGATAGTCATTTGTAGATGTTGTGAAATATTAGATGTAGATAGTCATTTGTTTATATTACATTCGAAAATAGACTCCGCCTTATACTTAATTGTCACCGACCACGTAAGTTAAGCTCACACACCACACTTACACACAATCACGCCTAGTTCCCCGAAGGGGTAGGCAGAGGCATAATATACACCCACACTTCGCCAATTGTGTTGTTGGTCCCACGGTGGCGAGCCTATTGCTGCTTACCGGGCGCTGTTATATTCGCCAGAGCCTCGTCTGTTGGTCAGCAGGTGCACCACTTGCAGGTGAGGTTGGCTTGGGCTCCAAAGATGATGGTAGGATCCCTGTACACCCGTTGAGCTATGGGCGCTGCCATAACTGTATTTAAGTAGTTAAAGTACACACACAAACAAATAAATAGAAACAACTGGGATTCAGCCAACAGAAGGTATCCAATCTGTTGCAAATTGTTTTTAAACTACCCACTTTAATTTTTTCCATTCAACCAGAGCATTGTGATTTGCTGAATAAAAAAGGCCACTAGAAAATTGTTAAATATATGAACTGCTTGTGCAGTAAATTGGTGCTTTAGTTGTAAAGTTGACGTTCATAAAAGCTTTATTGAGACCTAAACTTTGACTTCATAACTGAATTGCTTTTACCTTTGATATAATTGTTTAAAAGCTTTGAACTTTTGGAAAATTGACATTTTCCAACCGGTCTCCATTTTGAATATATGAGTCTTTTCATATTTGTGATAAGGAGCCTTTTTAGTTATTTTTACAGATAGAATATTATCGAATGACGCTGTGAGTGGAGCGGAAGGGTGTGTCAGACTTTTGCTGACTAAAAACCATCCATGTTCCTTCTTGAGCCTGTTATGTTCCGAGGCCGCCATTATTCTTTCCCGCAACCCTGCCCTTGCGCTTCGATTGGCCCGGCTTAGTGGTGGCTCTTCTAAACTATTTCAAAATATCTAGTAATCCTGTTTTATTCGTATATTTATACAATGTGATATCTTGTTTTTTTTAATGGATTTTTATATTTTTGCTCCCTTATTTTTGGTCTTATTGTAATCAGCAATCATTGTTGTGCCACATACATTGTCCGTCTCCGCTTAGGGTTGGCTGAAAGAGATCTGTGAGAGATAAATAAATAAATAAATAAAAAATATTCTTTAACAATCACACTAATTATTTAGTTCCAAGATAAGTATCACTCAAAACTCGTTTTATGGATGGGTACTAAAGAAAGAATAAACATACTTACATTTTTTTTTTGTAAATACATACGGTACTTATTGTACACATACACACAGACCAGAACAAATATTCATGTTCATGCACATAAAGATTTGTCCTGTGGGAATCGAACCCACAACCTTTGGAGCGAAGTGCAGGTATATTGCCTCCACGCGCGCCATTGGTCTTCTTTGGGTTTCAAGTCTCTTTATATACACATTATCACGCGTCATTCCCGTAGGAGTAAGCAGAGATCACATTCTTCCACTTGCTAGGTTCCTGGCACATATTTTTATCTTCATTCACGGTTATTATCCCTCTCGTACACTCCCATCTGTTAAGGGTACTCTTTATATCGTAAAATGTGAAATAAAGGATGTATATGTCCATTGAGTGGCCTTTTTAGACATAACAGTGATAAAAACCGGTGGCATCCGGTGCTAACGGGTTAATGGGTTAACGGTTGATCCGATTTATTCCAGATTGCTGCGGTTATGAGAAGTTAATGAAAAATGGAATAAGTCACATGGCTCTGGCCCCGGGCGGAGGGTAACACTGAGTGGGTGATTTAAATTTAGGGAATATAGGGATTTATATGAAACGGTTACTGCGGGATAATTCCGACATCACACAAATGTAAAGCAATTAAGATTGGAATTGGTAAATATTATATGTATCAAATTTATTAGAGACCCCCTTTACTTCGTGCGCGTGACTTACATATAAACCTTACTCTTAAATCCCTCTATCTATAATAAATAATCATAATAAGAAATATTTCTGACATTTACACCAATTATTTATTTCCAAGATAAGTATCATTAAGAACTTGTGTTATGGATACTAAATAACGGATAAACATACATAATTACTTTTTTTGTTGTTGTAAATACATCATGGTAAGCTGATGTTGCCAAATACGCACACACAATATTATAAAAGGAATTGTTATCCAAATTGTGTTAAGATATATAATAAGTTACCAAACTCAATGAGAGAGCTTAGTTTACCCTTATTTAAAAAAAACTACAGTTATGGCTTAAAACTAAATGTTTTTATTCACTCGCAGAATATTTTAACACTAAAATTGAAATTATATAATTTGATATTATTCGTTATTTTGACATCAATTTTATTTTATTATGATTATTACAATGACTTTTTAATTCTACTTATTTTATATTGACATTCACACGCCCTGCGTTTGGCAAAATAGATGTTCTTTTATATACGAAAACCACCTCATGTTACTCTATTTTATGTGAATAAATTATTTCATTTCATTTCATTACTTAATATACATAGGAAAATAAATAAATCTATGAAAGATAAAAAACCGCCGAAATCCATTTCAACCAACATTCCAAAATTTTAAAGATTCAACCACACATCCTACTAATATAATAATCCTACTTCCTACTAATATTATAAACGTGAAAGTTTGTATGTGTGGATGGATGTTTGTTACTCTTTCACGCAAAAACTACTAGAGCGATTGTAATGAAACTTTGTACGTGTATAGCTGCAGTCCTGGACTAACATATAGGACACTCTTTATCCCGATATTTCTACGGGAACGGGGACTCTAGTAAGGACATATAGCGGAAAGCAACTTTGTTTTATACCATGGAGTAATTATACAGGGTGTCCCAGAAACGATTATCAAGCGGAAAACAAGAGATAGAACCTCCATATCATTTTCTTCTTTTATTTTAAATCATGTGACTACAGAACACATGTTTTTGTAGATTTGTCATATTGTTATACTACTAAGTACATATTCTTGTAACTGGCGGGAGAAAAAACTAACCTTGACGATTTTCTTGCCCGTTCTTTTACGATCAAGCTCCCGCCCGCAGTGAATGGGCGCGCTAGTTTTTAAGTTTTGACTTTCATAAGAGCTCTTTTGAGCCAAACTTGAATAAATGAATATGAATGAATGAATGAATGAATGAATGCATAGAACTCAAATAGGTACCCGAATCAACCTCATGTATGTTTCCCAAATTTTATCGTTTTCGTGTAATGATATTATTTTTTAATTTTTGAGTGAACATTAAGATGTTCAATAAATTTATTGATTCAGGCGTTACTTTGCGGGAATTCATTGTAAGCAAGTGATGTATTAAAAGTATCTTTGTAACAACTCCCGCGCTACTATAAAAGTCATATGCTTGGTTTCAATACAAATCGTGATAAAAAATCAATTCAATTCAATTCATTTATTTCCAAGAATATGGTATACAATATGGTGTTAAAAATTATGATGATCGGCATATTCTGCCACCGTCGGCGTGGAAATGTTGGATGTACATTCCGGTTTACATTACAATTAAATAAATCACATTTTACATCAAGTCCTCATAACAACTAATCCTTACTATATTAATATTATAAATGCGAAAGTAACTATGTCTGTCTGTCTGTCTGTCTGTTACTCTTTCACGCCAAAACTACTGAACGGATTTAAATGAAATTTGGTATACAGATAGTCTACTTACTACTAGGCTACTTTTTATTGCGAAAAGGGGGTTGTAAATGCTACCCAAAGATACTATTCCACGCGGACGAAGTCGCGGGTAACAGCTAGTACTAAATAAATTACATCTTTTATTCTAAAAATTCTGTAGTCGTATAACAACATACTAGATTAGATACTAGCGTTATCTATTTCATATCAGTGGAGGAAGCCTATGTTTAGCAGTGGATGCTCGTAAAAAGATCAGGCCACCGGCATTACCTTCGGCTGCGATGAGCACTTGGATAGTATTTATTTAATTATAATTGGCACATTAACAATATACATATATTACAATTTAAATAATTTCTACCAAAAGAAGGTCTTATTTGTATATCTCTTAGAAATGTACACAGCATTCAAACGAATAATAGCCTTAATTACAATATTGCACATTATAATAATAATTTAATACAAATATTTCTTATTTTTTAGCATATTTTTTCTAAAAACTTGAATCTTAAAGAACTATCTCGAATCCTAAATCTCTTAAACCGTAAATTTGCCTTAATTACAATATTGCACATTATAATAATAATTTAATACAAATATTTCTTATTTTTAACACATTTTTTCTAAAAACTTGAATCTTAAAGATCTATCTCGAATCCTAAATCTCTTAAACCGTAATTTTTTCTTATAACTAACAGCATCTGCAAACTAAAATAATACTAAATAAAGTCGGTTTACTGACGATAGTTAAACGTGACAACGTCTTAAGAAAATACGAATGGAATGGTTAGCATTTTTGAAAAGAAAATTTTAATTTAATTTGTTTAATAAAGCAGCAGCTGTCCACGCAGACGCATCGTTCACTCAAGTAGAGGAGAGAGACGGATGTCGAACGCTGCCGAACGCAAAGGCCGATTGTGCTTCTTTGTCGCTCGTTCCGCGCTCTCGCTTGCATTTCAAGCCTTACATGGAACGCCTCAGAGCGAGGTAACGCCGCATGAGTCATGTTTTTCGTGCGTACAGCCGGCTCTATCGAATTATAAGACGTTGTCACGTTAAAAGGACGCCTTTTGCACAATGCTTAGCACAATGTCGCAACAAAGATTGCAACGACCCTGGTATTCTGCGGATGCCAGGGAGATTAGGTAAAGTACTTAACAATTTAAAAAGTTGAAAAGATACTATTTCACATATGTTTTTATTGGAAAAAAAAAATAAGAACCATTATGTAAGTAATGTCTAAATAAATAAAATAAAATAAAATATACTTTATTGTCTTTAAGATCAACATGATCATTTAGATTCGTCAAACTACTTAACTATAGTGTAGTTACTAAAATCATTATTTAGGACAGTAATGAACAGCTGTGATGATATGACATCTCCATGTGTAATAAATCCACTTCATCTTGGACGTGATAACGCAGAATCCAAGTTGCCAGTTTTAACCCATGATATAACCCAAAAAAAACAACCCAATATAAATACATGCTTACACCTAAACATATTTTTAAACATTTTGAATTTGAGGCATTTTAAAAAGAAAGTCTATTTAAATTTTAGGAAAAATGTACTTTAAGTTGAGGACCGTTTCGTGAGCAAGCGACTCTTCCAAAACGTTGATATGGAAAACCACAGTCATGTAATTATTTTTCTATGACAAGACAGCTTGTTAAAAGACAGTATAGGTCTGACATATTTACCTTTCACCCGGCTTTGTTTGAGCTCCGCTAAGATAGTGCACAGCTGGGTAATTAGCGCTCCACGCGAGGTTGCTTTTGTGTGTCTCAAGTATTAAGCTGTAGCGGTTTTGGTAAAAAACAAAATTTTTACTTAAAATCTCTTGAAATTTTACTAAATATTATTTCAGGCCTCTCAAACACTGCACCACGCAAATTCCAGTGGGGTACACAATGTGTGTGGCGTGCTGATGTCACAATTTTCAAGGCTATCAATAAGACCAATTGCTTTCCAAAGTCTGAAAATAAATAAATAAATATGTTATATCAATTACACCAATCATTTAGTTCCAAGATAAGTATCATTAAGAATTTGTGTTATGGATACTAAATAACGGATAAACATACATAAATACTTTTTTTGTAAATAAATACTTAATATACATAGGGAAACGCCCAGACCAGAACAAATATTTATGTTCATGCGCACAAATATTTGTCCTGTGTGGAAATCGAACCCACGACCTTGGAGCGGAGAGCGGGTATATTCGCCACCAAGCCATATCGGTCGGAAATAAAGCACACACTAAATGTATATACACTAGATATGTATAGGTATAATCTTTATGTGATAACTTTGGGGTTGTACGATAATAAAAGTTTCATCGAAATTTCTACTTCTAGGGTGTGTGGGGATCCGACTAACACCTTTTGATCCCAAGTCAACCTCACCAAGTGGTGCACCTGCCTATCAATGGACTTGGCTCTGGCAAACATTAAAGTTCCCGGTAAACGGCAATAGGCTCGCTACCTATTACGTGGGACCAAAATCATATGTGGCGAAATGTGGGCGTATGATATACGTCTGCCTACCCTTTCGGGAAAACAGGCGTGATTGTATGTATGCATGAAAATTTTACATGAGAGCTTTTTTTTTTTTCATAAACACACTCGGTCATCCTTTTTAAAAGTATCTGTAATAAAGCGATTGAACTTCGTATTTGATTGACCTTTTTCTATATTAACTTTATATAAGAAAACTCACGACACTCTTCAAAGATTCTTTGTTTTTTTATTGTACTGAAATATAGAATTTGTAAATTTCTTGATGATGGGAGGTTCTGATAATATGTAAGACGGATTAACTTAACTATTTTAATTATATACTAAGCACTTACAATATATACATAACTAGAAAATTATCTTAACGCTGCTAATCAAAATATGCACACGTTAACAGAACGTCATGGCTAGACTTGTACAACTATAAGTTCAGAAGCAGACACATTTCGGTAAACGTTTCCAACCACCTACAAAAACGAAGCTACGATCAAGCTACTTCAATCAAAGTCTTTAATAATAAATAAGTTATTATTTTTATGATTTGTTTATTAGTTACAAAGTATTTTATTACATAGAAGTTAAAAAAGTGTCCTACAAAACTGTTCAAACAGATCAATTACTATAAATTATATACCAATAAAAAATATTTTGTTACAATTAATAAATCGCCGTTAACTTTAAACTTATACCACAAACCAACTCAAAAGTGAGGACAAAGTGTCTCTCAGTTAACCGTTCTTCTCGATTAGAGACTTGTTAAAATTTAACATGCAGAGAGAATGCTTCTGTGAATTAAATAACATGTTTTTATTTCAGGTAAGTTCAACGTTCGCTTCATTTCGTACGGTGATACGTTTGTGTGAGTTTTTCATACTTTTATTCTTTTTCACTCATTTTATCTGCTTTGTATTTTTGTACTGTGATTGTTTAGGGGTTGTCGTTCTTTGTATTTTATAGTAACTGTTACAAGGGAGTGTGTTTTCGTTTTACGTTTCAATTTTAAAAGGCGGTTATTGTTTTGAGGTTATTAATGATGAACATTTAAGAATATATATATTGTTAAGTCTTTATTGAATCAGAATAGCAGCCTAGGGAGCCTATTGCGGGATTGTTCGAAAGGGTTACCGCGGCCTTGGTGTTACAGGCTCAAGAAGGAACATGGATGGTTTTTAGTCAGTAGAAGTCTGACACACCCTCCCGCTCCACCCACAGCGGAGAACGGTCATTTGATGATTTTCCATCCAAAATAAAAATGCCTAGTAAAGTCCACTGTTGAACATTAGCCTACCCAATAGAATATAGTCTATTGGGGGTATTTGCCCACAATCGCCATGCTGGGAAGGCAAGTTGGTGATCGCAGTTCAAGCAGAAGTAGAATGCCGCTCCTGCCCATCATTCGCTAGGATACCTCTTCGTCAACTCTTAAGGTGAGAGAGGCTTTTAAATCCTTTTATTTCTTATTGTACCTAGTTAGTTTAAGTAATGTGTTAAAAAATAAATTATGTACACAATAATTTGAACCTAATACATATTCATAGACATCTCACAGAGCGTCATTTGGTCATATATTAAGCAGAGCTTGAAACATACACAAATACACCAGGGAAGACCAATTTGAAAATACATTTCATTTCCTATATAACAAATAGATTGAATACATCCCGACAAATGAGTAGTATTGATAATTATTTCAATATGTACCGTGAGAAGGAGTGTTCATCAAAGATGTTAAAATTAATTGACACAGAAACATTCACCAAACCTATGATTGACCTCAGTGAACTCTGCTTTACTTCAAGTTTCATTTTCAGGAGCTCCTAATCATCATGCTGAAATACGCTTAATTATTTTTTACTCAAACTAAACGGTCATTCATTTTAAAAAACAAAAACCACTTCAACGCTTAACTTAACATATTAATCGTTTCCTACCGAGCAACTAGAAAACGCGAAGCACGTTTACAAGCTGAAGTGACAGTGGGCGGGGCACATAGCTCGAAGAACCGACGACTGATGGGGCGTTAAGGTTCTTGAATGGCGACCACGAATCAGCAAACGTAGTAGAGGGCGGCCCCCAACGCGATGGACCGATGATCTGATCAGGGCGACGGGGAGCCGGTGTATGCAGGCAAAGCAATTGGGGAGGCCTATTTTCGGCAGTGGACTTCAAATGGCTGAACTGATGATGATGATGATGAACTAAAAAACAAAAATTTCGGGAAGTGCTCGTACTCTTGCAGTGCTTGGTGGTCGCATCCAAAAACTCAACAACCACTTCGTCGCTTACATTTTTTGATAAGTAGTCTTCCTATATTCTTGAAACTCTTTAAAACTCTTACGACTTTGTGGAAAACTGGTTCCACTCACACGGAAAATTCAATTCCTATACTCGAAGCTCGTCTCGTAACTTTGACGTAGTTATGAATGAAACTGAAAATTGGAAAACCGGTTCTGAGTGTGATTTATTGTGGCTTTTCGTTTAAACTGAAACTTCTTTATAAACAATGTTTATGAAATTAAATATTATTGAAAAATTGCCGCCGCCCACACTTTGTCTCTTGGTAAGATTTCTTCCGAAAATAAGTAGATAATTAAATAAGCTATTGAAGATACAATATTATGTCATAGGTTTCATAAGAAAGCTCAAAGTCGCTTACCGTACATTGAATAGAGCCTTGCTCGGAGTATGGTAGAATCAGAAATGAAGAAATCCATGGGAGAACTGGAGTGACCACTATAGCGAGGCAGATTTGCAAGAGGAAGTGACAGTAGGCGGGTAGTATATATACCTATACACAAAATTTATAGTAATTATAATATGTAGACTCAATCAGATGATAACTCCTCAAGAAAGTATTTTTTAAGCAACCGTTTAAAAGTAGGTTTGCTTTCTGCAAACCTAATGTCAATAGGGAAGGAGTCCATATGGTGTATAGGGATCCTACTATGACCGAATGAACCCAAGCCAACTTCACCTGCAAGTGGTGCACCTGCCGATCATACAAGTAAATATTCTTGTAACTGGCGGGAGAAAAAACTAACCTTGACGATTTTCTTGCCCGTTCTTTTACGATCAAGCTCCCGCCCGCAGTGAATGGGCGCGCTAGTTTTTAAGTTTTGACGTTCATAAGAGCTCTTTTGAGCCAAACTTGAATAAATGAATATGAATTTTTTTGAATTTTTTGATCAACGCTCAAGGCTCTGGCGAACATAACAGTGTCCGATAAACGGAAATTTAGCAAAATCTCGTCAGACCAGTGAGCAGACCCTAGGCCCTGAGTCTAGGACACAACCGGAATAATTATAATGATGATGAAATTAAGAATCGTGTTAGGAAGTTACTCTTTCAGATCCCTAACCCGACAAGCAAATTTTTTACGCAAATCTATCAAATTTGTTACAGACACTTGGTACTAGAAAATACGCATCAGTTTGAGAAAATGCAATTTCAGTGACGCCTTGTATTCGTGGTGAGGAATGTTATAGGGATGTGACGTAAAACTAAAAACACTAAAATAAAAATTAGACCGGTGCTACCACAAATACCTTTCCAGAAGAATTATGTTTTCCTCTTGCGGAGGTCAGGTGACAGTCGTTTCGTGTAATAATGACTGAACTGTCCAATCTGGTTAGACCACTAAGCAGACCCTGGGCCCTTAGCGTATAGCGTAAAAATGAAAATTACATGGTGCGAAGTTAATATTTTCCGTCCTATCCCTAACACTAAGCATATCTTTAACGCAAGTATGTCAAATTCATTACAGAGTACCAAGTGGTACCCAAAAATACGTAACAGTTAGAGAAAACGCAATTTCAGTGTCGCCTTGTATTCGTGGCGAGGAATGTTATAGGGTTGTGTCGTAAAACGGATAAGCGGAGCGGGCGCGCGTGCGGCGCGCCTTACGACGTAATGTCATTATGTGGTCTACGGTGCGAGTATGAGAGGCAGCGGAAGCGGATTATTTTAATACATACTGCACAAAGTATTCTCATTCCCCAGTAAATAAATGCGATTGTTATTATTGTACTTCTATTTATTTTTTATTAAAGACGAAAAAGAAGAAAAATATGCTAAGCATAGCCATACTATGTACCTACACTATATACATATATATATATATATATATATATATATATATATATATAGTGAGGTCGTGGGTTCGAATCCTACACAGGACAAATATTTGTGAATATAAATATTAATATATGTTCTGGTCTGGGTGTTTTCCTATGTATATTAAGTATGTATTTACAAAAAAAAGAAGTATTTATGTATGTTTATCCGTTATTTAGTATCCATAACACAAGTTCTTAATGATACTTATCTTGGGACTAAATAATTGGTGTAAGTGTGAGAAATATTTATTTATTATTACTTATTTATATATATATACACAAAAAAAAAATATTATGTTGTAAAGTGAATACTACATACTTAAAATATATAAATAAATACAAATATGGGTACACCTTAAGACCGAAAAGAAGATCTCTATCATAGCAGACCATGTTGGTCGTCAGATTAGAATGTAGCATCAAATTTATACTTAAGAAGTACAATAAATAAAAAGCCTATCAAACAAACACTGATATTTATCAATTGTATTTATTGATTATGTAAAGTTATAAATAGTTTTTACCACTTGGCTTATAATTTTATAGTATTATAAAATTGATAACATGTACTAAACTTTTAATAAAATTAAACAATTCTGTACTTACCACTTATCATTTGTATCGTTTCTGACTTTATATAAAACAGATATTCCCGCTTTGTAAGTTACCGGAAGTCGGAACACATCTACACACACTCAAACACAAAGAAATAAAATGAGCTAAACTGGTTCTCATTTCTTAAAAAAGAAAAAAACAAATATAAAAAACGCTTAACCAAGTAACAGCAATAGAATGAGACGTAAATATTATCTTTTAACACTTACCAAAAACAATATACAAAAAAATTAATTACGAAAAAACGTTTAATACGCTAACTAGGACGACAAAAATCTAATAAATGGTTAGAGTCATTCTTATCCAAAAAAAATAACAAAAAACCGAAAATTTACGAAAAACGCTTGATCTGCTAACTCGGACCACAAGCAAAAGACAAAGGCGTAAATAGCACCCAGAAATTCGGCATTGTTTTGCATAACGAACAGTTTCGGTAACCGGCCGCGCCTGTTTACCCTCGCAATTCAAGATTTTATCCGTCACCTTCAATGTCACATTGTCCTTTTTGGGGATGAAGGACGTCACAGACGGTTTTATTTGCGTATCAAATGTTTTGACGTCTCATATGCTTCTACAAAAGAGGTAGACACAATTTTTTTTTTCAAAAATAACGTTATATTCTAAAAGAAGTTTAGTTTAATTAATTTTATACAAGCATAGGACCCTGCCAACACCTCAGGGGCCCTTTTTTATTTTTTTTTGTTTTACGTCGGTAACAAAATGCGTTTACACATGCCGGCTTCTCGGAGACAGCAGGGGCGCCCTGCCCCCAATGCCTAAGACCCTTCTGGCGCTGGTTGACGGGCCGTCCTGACCCGCCCGCTGTGCCCTACATAGGACCCAGGTTCCTCTTAGTTTCCCCCCCGGTAGTCAGTACTAAGGGCACCCAGAATCGCCAACCTCTGGGTGTTATTTTTTCCCGGCCTCCGGGAGGTAGCCAGCCCCACCACTACGCCAAGGGGGGCTGTCGGGGGGAACACCTTAGGAGCCCAAGACAACCTACAAGTGGTGCACCTACCGATAAACGGACGAGGCTCTGGCGAACATAAAAGTTCTCGGTATTACGTGCTTTACTTGAAACCATGTGGGCATATAATATTATTATGTATCAAATCAAATCAAATACTTTTTATTTCATAAACTATTACATAGTACTTGGAACTGTCAAAATTATAAAACAATAACAAAAACAAATAAAATATAATTATAATGAAATCACGAAGCTTAGATTCACTTGCAACCAAACAATTTAAAAAAACAAAAAATATTTAAGTGTAAGTGAATCTAATTGCCAGTTCCGAGCCACCGCTCTGTAAGAAGAACTGGCAAGATCTGCCTATCTGCCTACCTCTTCGGGATAACAACCGAGATGTAATGTATGTAATAGATATAGTAATAATAGAATCGCTCGTAGCTTCGCGGTGCTCGGTGGTTTGAAACAATCACCGAAGTAAAGCAGAGTTTACAGAGGTCAGTCCTTGGATGGGTGACCGTTTGTGTGGCATTTGATATCGAGCGCTCCCGTGCTTCGAAAGGCACGTTAAGCCATTGGTCCCGGTTATCACTAAATGTGGTAGTCGTTAAGCCATGTTAGAGGCCTAAATGGGCTTGAAGGCTTAAAAAATTCTAACAGCAGGACGCCATACACCTGCCTCCGCCAATCCGCACTGGGTCAGCATGGTGGAGTATGACCCAATACCCTCGCACCTTGTTATGTGAGAGGAGGCTCGTGCTCAGTAGTGGGGCGTTAATGGGCTGAAATAATGAAATTTTTTTTCACAATCATTAAACCACTCGCAAGGGTTTAATTTAATTCTCGCATTTAATTAAACATCAAATAAACATACTTGATTTTAAGTATGTATCTACAATATTAGAATATTTGCCAGTGTAATTGTGTGTAATTTATTAAAAGTCAAGTCATTTGTAACAACAACCGAAGGGGTGGGCTTCGGGTAAACAGGCGTGATTGCATGTATGTATAACAAACCTTGCCTTGCCAAAGGTTGCCTGGAAGAAATTGCTGTTAGCTATAAGGCCGCCCATTGTACCATGTATTTGTTTATGTGATTTTATTACTTTTTATATTTAGTGTACAATAAAGTGTTCATTCATTCATTCATTCATTCATTCAAACATTATGAATTGTGTTGAATATATGTATCAATTTACAAATGGCTATTCGTGCTTTGCATGTAAAATTTAGAAAATAATGAATTATTGAATGTGACAAAGTCCATTTTGGGGATAAAGAACGTACGTAACAAAGATTTTGTTTAAGTAGAACATTTTTGGCGTCGTGTACATATTATTTCATCTTGTGCCCTGGTACTCCATCTCAGCCTCATTAATGTCCTAATACTGAGCACAGACCTCCTCATACCAACCAAGGTGAGAAGGCTTCTGGTTTACCTGGTTACCATGCATATCCATTCGTGGTGGTGGAGGACTGATTTGTGGAGTTCTGCTGTAAAAAGTTTTCAAGCCCCCCAAGAAGGTCATAACTTGGATTAACGTCTTCCACGTATAATGATAACAGTTCTTGTTAAAAAGATTTAACGTGACGTCCAAAGTACGTTAGCGCTCAATATTAAATGTCACAAACAGTCACCAATCCAAGCATAGACATTTGAGAAGCCATATTCTGGTTTTATTAGGGCCAAACGGCGTAATGTGGCAAAATTTAAATATTCTATATTTAAATCATTTATTCAAGTTTGGCTCAATAGAGCTCTTATGAAGGTCATACTTATAATTATAAAGGTAAAACTTACAATTTTACGCGCCAATTCTCTGCGGGCGGGAGCTTGATCGTAAAAGAACGGGCAAGAATATCGTCAAGTTTGGTTTTGTCTCCCTTTAGTTACAAATGTACTTAAACTAAAAACATAGTTTAGATAAAAAAAGTGTGTTTTGCCTTTCAAAAGCTTCATCACTGAGCTGAAAGCAATTCATCTTCAGTACTAGGAACACAGAATTATTTCAAAAAAACGTATAATAAGTTACCAGTGAGTGAATTTAAAAAATAAATTCTTCTATCTGCAATATGACGACCCCACCTGATAAAGTCAGTTAGTAATTTTATGGACATCAGCTGTGGTAGTAGCAATGATAATGATATAATGAATCTCATTTACATACCAGCCCTAAAAATTCCACTGCTGAACATAAGCCTCCCCAATAGATTACATTCTATTGAGAGTATTTCGACTACCAATGTGGCGTGGAGGTCGGTATACCTACACTTCACTCCAGAGGTCGTGGGTTCGATTCCCACACAGGACAAATCTTTGTGTGCATGAACATGAATATTTGATCTGGTCTGGGTGTTTTCCTATGTATATTAAGTATGTATTTAAAAAAAAAAGTATATAAGTATGTTTATCCGTTTTTTAGTATCCATAACACAAGTTCTTAATGATATTTATCTTGGAACTAAATAATTGGTGTAATTGTCAAAAAATAGTTATTTATTATTTATTTATTTATAATCAACACGCTGGGGAGGCGAGTTGGAGATTGCAGTTAAAGCCAGTACGCAGGATGACGCTGCTGCCCATCTGGTAGGATTTCTCTTCGTCGACTCTTTCGACTCCCGTGAGATGAGAGGGGGTGGCGTCATTCTGGGCCGGTACCACACGGCATGAATCTACTTACTAGCAAATAATTATTAAGTTACCACAAAGTTGCACAACAAAGTGTAAAGAAGAAGAAGCAAGTGTAGCACAAACAAATTATGAATAATCAAAAACCTCTGAAGCCAACAAAATAGGATCTCGCAAATTCCGGCTTTCCCGCAGAATACGCGAGATTATTTGAAGTTTTCCCGTTAACTGTCTTTCTTATTCGAGAAAGCGTTACATCAAAGGGCGCGGCAATATTTACATAAGTCGATGAGCCTTACGACGCTTCTGTGTTGTTTCAACTATTGTGCAATCCTGAATCGCGCTTACAGATATTCAAGCCAGTTGCTATATAAACAATTCCCAACTGTCATCAGTTGTAGCGGGTCTCACCCGGTGTGCCTGTCGCGCTGAGGGCGGTGCCGTAAGTCTTCCCGGTGAGAGAACCCCTCTCGACGAGATCGACGGCCGCTTAGCGGCACCCAACGCCTCAGGGTTGATGCCCTGTGTGAAGAAACCCGGCGAATGAGCCCACGGCTCGAAGCCCGAACACCTGCCATCTGGCAGAAGATCCCGAACATCAGTTGTAGCCGCGAGGTACCTGGCTAAGAATAGGACCAACCCGAAAGGCGGGTTTAGATATAGGTAATATATCGATTGCTAGTGTATAAGGAGTCTACCAAGATCTGAGGAGCCCGAGCCAACCTCACCGGTAAGTGGTGCACCTGCCTAACAACGGACGAGGCTCTGGCGAAAATAAAAGATCTCGGACCTATTACGTGAGACCTACTATATAATTGGCAAAGTGTGGGCGTATAATATGCCTCTGCCTACCGCTTCGGGGAAACAGGCGTGAATGTATGCATACATATAATAACATACATACATATATGTATATTACTTAAGCGACTGCCATCTGACCTCCACAACTCAAAGGGATACATTATTCTTTGGTTAAAACAGTCAGAGAATTAGAAGGAACTTCCTAATAACTACTGCCATAGATGTTCATGACAGCCGGGACCAACGGCTTTGAACCCTAGACCCTCTGAATTAGAAGTCTATAGTCCTCGCCATGGGCTATCGTCTCTTCAAAATTACTATACTTACACGTAAAAAGTATTGGAAATTAATATACTGCCATGATGTATTTTTCTTTAAGGTGCCAAACTTTAAAATTAACCTACTCGAATATTTTATCTCAGTAAATATTTTTTTTACATATATAGAGTACCTAAATAATTGCGAGAACAGCAGAAAATTATAAAAAGTAACATAGTTATACTTTATACTAACTGTTCTCAACACTCTGTAAATTTTCATCCCAGGTGTTTCAGCTTTAGTGAAAATTTAATTTACTATGCAAAAGTAGGTATGAAGGAATGGGCAGTTTGTTTGTTTACGTAAACTTACAATGCTTGTTTAAAGTTTGATTTACCTGGGGTGGTGAGGGCTTGAGAAGTAATGAAACGTAAACTTTTTACTTAACAAATGCTTTCAAGATTTCTTAAGTGTTGGACCCAAGCCAATTTCATCAAACTCGTTACATTGCGGGCTGCGGGGGTTGTTGTTTTTGGAAATTATTATCATAAACAGTAATGTACGTGCTATTGGAGCGGTTACAGCCTAGTGGCGAGACCCCTTGCCTGTAAATTCAGAGGGTTCAATCTCTGGTGGCTCACCTATGACTTTTCGAAGTTATGTTCGTAATTATCGCATGCTCCGTGCCTCGGAAAGCACGAAAGCCTTGGGGACTTTTGTGTTCACCAAAGCCTCGTCAGTTGATCGGCAGGTGCACCACTTGCAGGTGAGGTTTATAATCGTTCCTTATAATCGGCATACTATTCATTGGTAAAAAATGAGAACTTTCAGATTTATATACGTACTTCCTAAAATCAATTATATTATATTTTACGCGAATAAGTGATTATTATTATTGGGTGTATAGGGCTCAAGCCAACCTCACCTGCAAGTGGTGCACCTGTCGATCAACGGTCGAGGCTCTGGCGAACATAAAAGTGCCCGAAAAGCGGCAATAGGCTCGCCACCTATTACCGACGTGGGACCAACAATATAAATGGCGATGTGTGGGCGTATAATATGCTCTGCCTACCCCTTCGGGGAAACAGGCGTGATATTATGTATGTATTATTATTAACATACATACACATATACACATTATAACTATTCGAAAGTGCAAGCTGTCTGATCTCGTCGTAGCAACATTTTAAATGGACATATTTTTGAAGAGATTCATTTACATAAAGTCTATTTATAAAGAAAGCAGTTCTAATTATTACCAAGGTACTATTTCACACTGACTAATACTCTTTGTTGTAACAAAAACCTCCATGGTGTCATTTTATAAATAAATTGACAAAATGGCAGCATAAAATGGTTGCCAAGATGGCGGGGCGTAATGGCGTCAAATTTATCTTTTGACGAAGTTTCAAATTGGTTTTAACAACTGTAAATGTAGAAAACGCTTTGTCTTCATAATAATATCTTATTTTTATTGCAACAAGTTATTATTTCGCATAACGTCGTAGCAAAAAATATTTAATAGGGGACTATTGCAGATGACCGATATTTCTTGAGGCCGCTCCTGAGGTCGTGGGTTCGATTCCCATTTAGGACAAATATTTATGTGCTATATGCACGTTTGTATTGATTGTGTTAAATTTGTATGTATTTACAAAAAAAAGTATCTAGTATGTTTATTCTTTATTTAATACTTAATGATATTTATCTTGGCACTAAATAATTAGTGTAATGGTCAGAAAATATTTATTTATTTCCTATATTCTTTTCTCTCTTTTATTTTTTAATGTTTGCCGCTTAACGCGTCATATTTCAATAAACGTGCCCCTGGCTTAAATATGGATATGAACGTTAATGTCTATCTACACTAAACTTGAAATAAGCATAGCAAAGCTTAGATAAAGGATAAAATAATGTGCTAATAATTTAATTTTGTAAATTTTCTTTTTACCTTTACTTGTACCTCAGGGCAAATAGGCGTTTTGAATTTAAGCCTTTGAGCAGGGTATTTTATAAATGAAAACGGCTTAACAAAGTTCAAAGGATGCCTAGAGGTAAACATGTCAAATAATTTTTTTTTATGTATTCTAGAAAATTTATATAAATTTTTGTTTTAGAAAATTCTTAAAGTAAACTAATTTCGTAACATTCAAAAATGTTAAAAAATGGTTTGTATGTAGATCGATTTCTCTAGAGCTGGTCTTACGATGCAAAGATGAAGGTTCGATTATTATTTTTATTATTTTTATTATTTTATCACCGGAAAAATATTCATATTTTCTAGAGAATGTCCGTAATAATATCTTTAATTTCTTAAGAAAATTACAAATAATATATTTACAAGGATTGTCGGTTTGTTGACCGATTTAGATAGGACCAGTCTAACTTTGCAAAGATCATGTGTTTGGTTTCCACATAGGTTAACGAAGTTGATGAAGACAAGAGAAGACTAGAAATTAGAATTAAACTAGAATTCGACAAGACTACTTCAAGACAACTTCCACATTTGATTTGATACATTAAAGTAAGTAATTCCTATAAACATAATTATATTTTTCTTGTTTATAATAAATTGTCTCAAAAACTACTGACCCGATTTTCGAAATTCTTTTACGAATTGAAAGTCCCATTCTTCGTTGGTGACATAGTTTATATTTCAAATCGATTCCAAGGAAACCCCCAATAGAATCCTATGGAAGTAAAAATTTACGGGCGAAGCCGTGGTCAGGAGCTTGTAAGTTAGTAATGAACAATCTTACCAACTCTTTTCCGCGAGGGTCATGAGAGAAACTCGATTGCGACTAAACCTCGAGCGCGTACTTGGTTTTCCACACTCCAAATGAAACCTTAAAGCGCTTCGTAGTTGCAGCAACTGTTGTAGCAACTAGCAACTTTTGCAACAACTAGCTGTTGCCTAACGTGCCTTCCAAAGCACGGAAGCGCTCAATATCAAATGCCATACAAACAGTCACCCATCGAAGGACTGACCTCTGCTGTACTTTGTTGATAGTTTCCGACCACCGAGCACCGCAGAGTTACGAGCGCTACTTTAACCCCCCCTATCTCCTAAACCATCTTGATTTGGCCATCGAAGGTCTTCCGCGGTCTACCCTTCCCAACATTTTCATTCCATCCAGCCACCATCATTCTCGTTAAATTGGAAGTATTAAAGGGAAATAATAATATTCAGTACAAATAAACACATGCTGAATGGAAATTCAACCTCTGAACATGTCCTTACTATACGATTTCAATACTACATCTTTACAGCACAATCTGCCCCTATTTCTTAACTAGCAGCGCCCTGCGGTTTTACCCGCGTGTTCCCCGTTCCGAAATATCGGGATAAAGAGTGTACTATATGTTAGTCCAGGACTGCAGCTATACACGTACAAAGTTTCATCACAATCGCTCCAGTAGTTTTTACATGAAAGAGTAAC
The DNA here is from genome assembly GCA_949126915.1 of Musotima nitidalis. Lineage (NCBI taxonomy): Eukaryota > Metazoa > Arthropoda > Insecta > Lepidoptera > Crambidae > Musotima > Musotima nitidalis. The sequence goes on along the minus strand of OX421435.1, from coordinate 11,641,374 downwards.
AAACATCCATCCACACATACAAACTTTCACGTTTATAATATTAGTAGGATTTATAATGTGGCTCCTCATAAAAATATTCTTTTTTTTTCTCACATCAAGATAATTTCCATTCACAAAACTCCAAGGGCTTCTTCAAATATATTTTTAAAGAAACGTTATTACGTTTTTATTCTATTCTTCTGAATAAACGATTCTGAAACAAGCCGCGATACAAAAATGTGTAAAATTGCTTCTTTTCACAATGAGGGCGGTTTGTGGTAATATTTTATGTTTCCTCTTTTGGGGTTGGATTTAGTGATGCGACACGTATTTAAGTCTCGAGTCTTTACATTTTAATTTTAAGATTGGACTCAATTTGTTATACTTTGAAAAAAAAAGAATTGTTAACTAAAAACGATGCTTTGCGTCTGTCTCCGTGCTTTGAAAACGTACCTTACGTTTAATTATAAACTCGCGGCCGCCTTTGTCTTCGTTCGCATGATTTACATATAAACCGTCCCCATAAATCACTGTATCTGTAAATAGCGATGTTTATTTATTAGTGTATATATAAAATATTTAATGTGCTGTTGGTGTTCCGAATAAAATAAAACAAAACCATATTAATTTATGTAGCGTAGTTTTAAAGATCTAAGCATGTATAGCACAGAACAGAGATTAACTTATAATTTTTCTGTGATAAATAGGGACAGACAATGGAAAACGACTTTGTTTTATACCATATAGTGAAAGCAACTCAACTATTAAAGTAAGTTAGAAGCAACATACTACGGCGGCGACGTGATGAGGTTGGCTGGCAGAAGCTAGATCGTTAGAGATGCGTTCAATAAAACTTAGACTCACTTATACCTAATTTTTATTTATTTGCATATAAGTGAATCTAAGCTTCGTGATTTCAGGGAAGTTTCAGGGTATTAAAATATAAAAAAATTTATGTATATTTTGTTTTGACGTTTTCAAGTGCTATTTAATAGTTTTTACTTTTTTTCTTTTAAAATAAGTCTTTATAAGTCTAAGTGGACTGATATAGATTGATGACTAAAGTGATTATTTCACACAGCGCTTCTCTAACAAAGAGCAAAGCTTGTAAGTTTCTTGTCCTTTCTTCTTATAGAGCGGTGGCTCGGAACAGGCACTTAATTTTGTTTTGTTTTTTAATTGTTTTGTTGCATAAGTGAATCTAAGCTTCGTGATTTCGATGTAATTATATTTCGATTGTATTTAAGCTAATGCATATCGCGGGCCTTGAGCGTGGAGACCGAATCCAGAAATTCCGTAACGAAAAAACCTAACACTTCGACCGGCACAGCGGTGATACTTTTTAGTTTTTCCATCTATCGATAAATAGCAGATCTTTTAATGACTTTTTGAAATATCACGCTTGTCTCTTTAGTTCAGCAACCCGCCTATAGGTGGCATTGGTTGTATCGGCGTTACTGCGCATGCGTCATCCCGACTAATTGACTTCGCTAAGTACTAATTAATTTTGTTTTCTTATCGGTCAAAGTGTAACTTGAATTAATATCAAAGAAAAAAAACTGCATAAACAAAACAAATAAATAAATATAATTGCATAAGTTGATAAAAAATGCTATGCAATAGCTTTTCCGCGGCAATCTCCGAGTGCCACACGTCATTTTTTTGAAATTATATTTTGACGTTTTCAAGTACTATATTATGAAATAAAAGTATAGTTTATGTATGTATGTATAGTCATTAGTTTATGAAATAAAATATATGAAACTTGAAGATAAAGTAAAGCTCAATGGCATATCACGGGATTTATTTCAAAGTGTTTTTAATAAAAATGTTGTATTTCATTATGTTGACATTATAGGTATCTATTGTAAATGTTACACTTCATCATCATCATTTGTGCCATTTGAAGTCAAAATTAAAAACCATTTATTCAAGTTTGGCTCAATAGAGCTCATATGAATCGAACTGTCATACTTATAAACTAACGCGCCTATTCTCTGCGGGCGGGAGCTTGATCGTAAAATATCGTAGAGTCGATTACTAATCATAGGGCTCCCCAATTGTTTCCCACATTCATCGACCTTGTGCCACTTGCATTCACCGGCAATTAGTTAGACTTATTGAAGAACAAATAAAGCAGCTCTTTTTGTAAAATTTATTGGAATAACAAACAATTACAGTGGGTTGCTTTCATATAAGATTTAAAGTTTACATTTAGTTATAAAGTAACCAACAGCGTTATTCAGATATTAATGTATGCATACATACATACATTCACGCCTGTTTCCCCAAAGAGGTGGGCAGAAGCATGGCAGTTGGTGCCACGTAATAGGTGGCGAGCCTATTGCCGCTTACCGGGCAATGTTATGTTCGTCAGAGCCTCGTCCGGTGCACCACTTGCAAGTGAGGTTGGCTTGGGCTTCTTAGGTCTTGGTGGGATCCCCATGAACCCATATATAGTTTTTTTTAAATAAGGCTACATTGTATACAAAATATAACATAAAAGTGCAGAGTGTAACAACAAGCAAACTTATATAATTACTTTAAAAATCAGTTTCTTTGAGTCTTAGTGTTATTTACAACTCAAGTACTTTGAAAGGAATAAGATAATGTAAGTCTTCAGTCATTCCCAACACTATTCAAGCCAAATAAGTTCTTTTTTATATATCGCGTGGAAATTAAAACTTTGTTACGTGAAAAGTGGAAGACGTAAAATAAGGTTATAATTTGACTTAATTCAGAGATAGGACTTCTTGGCGGGAAAGTGAAGCGTCATGTCTGCAGTTTTGTTTTATTTTCTAAAATTTGTGATATTTCTAACATTAATGTGTAATAACGGTGGATTATTAACCGTTAAGTGTTTGTGAATACATGAGGGTTGGTAAATCAAACAAAGCAGTGCAACATCACTTTTCATATTCTCTCAAGGAGTCCATGTGAGATCTCAGTATAGTCCCACATCTTTACTGAGGACTCAAAGGGCTTAGGGTAGGGTATCTCATTTACCATTTATCATCTTTATATATTAACTCTTTATTGCACATAAAACAAAAAAAAAATAACAAAACATTACAAATAAAAAGGACATGTACAAAGGCGAACTTATCTCTATAAGAGATCTCTTCCAGCCAACCTCATGAGGAGTCAGAAAGATAAAACAAGGATAGGTAAAATACATATGCAAAAAAGTAAAACAAAATAAATTAAAACAACAAATTTCGTAAGAGTATAGGTACAATAGCAAATAATATATACAAATATATACATACACAAAACTCATAAGAAAACATATACATACTATTAAATAGCAACAACGTATAATAATAAAACTAACAGACAATAGGATAAGAAAAAAAAAAGAGTTTTATATATATTTCCCCATATATACATAATTATATATAAATACATACAAAATCACAGTTTATGATTCAGGTAGTGTTCTTTGACTCCACGTCTGAACGTCTCTACTGAAGAACTGTCATCGCCATTCATTCTCATGTACTATGATTTATATATTATTAATATATCACTTACTTGACACTGGCTAAATGTGCTAGACGCACGAAGCCATTATTGACGACCGATATGGCGTGGAGGTCAGTATACCTACACTTCACTCCAGAGGTTGTGGGTTCGATTCCCACACAGGACAAATCTTTGTGTGCATGAACATGAATATTTGTTCTGGTCTGGGTGTTTTCCTATGTATATTAAGTATGTATTTACAAAAAAAAAGTATTTAAGTATGTTTATACGTTGTTTAGTATCCATAACACAAGTTCTTAATGATACTTATCTTGGAACTAAATAATTGGTGTAATTGTCAGAAAATATTTATTATTTATTATTATTTAAATGGAAGAAGAATTCAGAGATATAAATATGCAAAGTATACGTTTTGTTCATTGCACTTTGTGCTTTCGTGTTAGAGAGGTCTGTAACTGTGTTTATAATTTAGATATAACATCCAGAAAAATCTAAGTGTTCACAAATTGTTACACTTTATTCTTGTACAGAGCACAGATCACATCTTATCACTTGCTACGATTTTGACACACAGTTGTAGAATAAGCTTTATATCAGCCTTATAAAGTACACTGCTGAACGTTAGCCGCTTGGTGTTTGGCCATTATTACCACGCTGGGCAGGTAGCTCGAGCCAGTACGCAGGCTGACGCTGCTACAAGGAGGTGGGGGGGCGCGACACATTGCGCTTCTCTGAGGAGGTCCTCCCGATTCTGATACGGGAGACGTAGGCCGCGGGCGGGGTGCCAGAAGCTACTCACCCAGGCACTGGCCCCCTGCCCCTTTTTCAACAGCGGTGGGCGTCGTCGGAAGTTTTTTAGTGGGTAGGACTGCGGTGGTCGCGTCTGCCCAGTGTGCCCCACACTCCCCTCCCGGTCCCGGATTTCTCTTCGTAGACTCATACTCTCCGTGAGATGAGAGGTGGTGGCACTATTGTAGGCCCTATTTTAGCCTTATAACATTGTAAATGCTCAATGTCTCGTCGGTTTTGGATACTTTCCTTAAGATCTTCAGGATTTGGTAATCATCAAGAACAAAAATTGTCCAATTTGCTAAAATACCCGCGCTCCTGAGAACGTGGAATAAATTCACATATAATTGACGACCGATATGGCATGGTGGCGAGTACATCCGCTCTCTGCTACTAAGGTCGTGGGTTCGTTTCTCACGCGAATTTTTGTGTGCATAAACATGTATATTTGTTCTGGCCTGGGTGTTTTTCTACGTATATAAAGAAAGTATTTACAAAAAAATTGTATTTATGTATGTTTATCCGTTATTAAGTATCGATAACACAAGTTCTAAATGATACTTATCTTGGAACTAAATAATTGGTGTAATTGTTAGAAAATATTTATTTATTTATTTAATTAAAAGTGATTACCGGTTATTCTATGGAAAGGCGTGATAGTACGTATATTTATTACAGTGTCTAATTTAGCCAACTTTGGTTAGACCAGAAAGCAGATCTTGAGCCCTAAGCATAATTCTAGGGTACAACCAGGATAATGCTAGGATACCAGCGACATTCATTACGTTGTCATTTTAACTAATATTGCCATCGCATTGAGACAAAACTTCAAGTAGAAGTCCCTTTAGATAATCCCCTTCGCCGAGGATTTGTGTACTTTTTGTCCAGAAGTCCCCTTCGTATTTGTTTAAGGGGATTTCTTGACTAAAAGTCTACAAATCCCCTTAAAAAATATTTAAACTTATATTAAATATGAACAGTTTTTTTCATAATCACATTCTTTATTATTTTGGGACATAAGGGATAAACCAAAACAGAATAAACACCTTCAATCAATTTTATCATTATGATTTTGAAGGGGATTTCTGGACAAAAAGTTCACAAATCCTCGGCGAAGGGGATTATCTAAGGGGATTTGTGGAATAGGCCCTTCAACCTTTAGTATAGGGCTTAGTATAGCAATTATTTTTAAAATAATAAATTCAATAATCTCAGTCATATTCTGGGTTCTTATCAGTATTGTGTGGGAATTGAACCTTGCTAGCACAGCGCATGACTTCTGCACCTCATTAGTCATCAAATGAGCACATGACCAAAATAAAGGGAGCTGGATTAATGCTCTGGCGAACATAAAAGTGCCCGAAAAGCGGCAATAGGCTCGCCACCTATTAGGCACGTGGGACCCACAAGATAAATGGCGAAGTGTTGGCGTAAAGTATGCCTTCTGCCTACTCCTTCGGGGAAACAGGCGTGATAATATCTATATTAGTAAAAAACAAGCCTACATACATACATAATATTATTATTTATTTATTTATTTATATAGCACAACCACATTAAGCATATTACACATTATAAAAACATTTTTAATTTAATGGGCTTACATCTGATATACTTAACAATTACGGTGTACATAACATTTACTATAATAAAGTTTTTTATATAAATATTTAACTATAAACAATTTAAAATATTTCAAACAATAACTATGTGTTACAATTATTTAAAGTCTGGGAAGTTAAGAGCAAACAAAAGTATTTTTTAATATAGTTTTAAAGTTGTCAAACCTATTACCAAATATGTCAACATTTGAATCTTGCCTTTGGAGAGTATTGTACTGATCGAGGATTCTGTTAATAGGTGATTTACGACCCAAACTGGTCCTACAAAAATTTGTATGAAATAATTTATCGATTCTATGTCAAGGTACCTTTAGCTGAACTCTTTGTAGAAGATTGTTGCAATTTATTTTATTATGAATTATTTTATGTAGAAAACAAAGGTCAGAGATTCGTATTTCGTATAATATTACATAATACATAATATTATTATGTATGTATGTATTAAGGCTTGTATTTTGTGAATATATACTTTAATTGCCATTACTATTAATATTAGTTCTGTGTGGGAATCGTATCCACGATACTGGCTATCCATGCTTTATTGGTCGTTATGCGAGCACACAATGAGCCATACTAAGGCTATAGACTCACCTTTTTGTAATGGACCAGCATAGTGTAAGCCCGGAAGTTTATAATACCATCTCGGAAATGTCGATAAGGCTTTTGAGATGAAAATATAGGCGATTATATTCGCGTCAGCCTCAAAGCCTTTTGTCGGTCATGCTCGTAATCCCAGCATAAAGCTTGAATATTATTTTTATTAGCGATAAGCACTTGTACCCGATTGTATGGAGTGAAATATGGGGTAGTTTATTACTGAGCTTAAGTTGAGTGGGTAGTTGGGTATGGATGTGTGTTTTGGAACTGCGGTATAGTATGAAGATTTGCTGAATTGCGAAACCTTATTAATGGTTTGGAAGTCTTTGTCTATGTTTGTCACAGTAACTGAGCGTTACTTTGGATGAAATATGTGTAATTTTTTGTTATCTTTACGAAATGAAGAGTAAGACACTCTTACACAGTAAAATGTTATATGAAAACATACATACATTCACGCCTTTTTCTCCGAAAGGGTAGGCAGAGGCATTTATTGTTCGGTTTGAATTCGTGATGAATAAGTTTTATTTACACTGAGAAATATTGTGTTCATGAAAATGGGTACAGGAGTATTCTATGTTTAATTGTACAAATAAATATAGGTTGTCGCAGTAGGAGTGCACTTCTTCAGTATAAAATAAAAACTAGTTTGATTATAGTATTTTTTGAATTCATAGTTATTTATTGCATTCATGTGGTACAAATACAGCTGTTAACAAATAAAGAAAGAAACAAACATGACCCTGCAAGGGCACAGCAAGTATATATCATTATATAAAATTACAAATAACTTATTATTAAATTAAATATAAATCGCACTAGTAGTATAACAAATCCTTAAAAAATTATATTAATCGTAACAATCATATTGACATCATGTTGACGATCACAAGTTCAGAAGTGAGCCAAACTTGAAACAAACACTTTTAATATAACTAGGTGTATAGGCATCCTACCAGACCTGAGAAGCCCAAGCCAACCTCACCTGCAAGTGTACCTCCCGATCAACGGACGAGGCTCTGGCGAACATAGCAGTGCCCGGTAAGCGACAATAGGCTTGCCACCTATTACGTGGGACCAACTATATAATTGGCGAAGTGTGGGCATATAACATGCCTCTGCCTACCTCTTCAAGGAAACAGGCGTGAATCAGTATCATCATGTATGTATGTATGTATAAATACCACTTCCGTATATCCTTTTTAGGGTTCCGTAGTAAACAAGGAACCCTTATAGTTTCGCCATGTCCGTCCGTCCGTCCGCGGGTTAGCGCAGAGACTATTAACATTAGACAGCTGAAAATTGGTGTGGGTATACATATTAATCAAGTCGACAAACCTGTAAAATATTTTTTTTTTAAATATTGTTTTTTAACGTACCTCCCCTACACGTAAAGTAGGAATGTATTTTTTTTCTCGAGTCTATCTTATCATGTTGGGTATCGTTAGAAAGGTCTTTCAAAAGTAATACGAGTTTTTTAAAACCATTTTTCGATTTAGGGATTCTTTTTCGAAATATTAAGCTTTAAAGTGGAAAAAATTAATAGAGTTAAGTATCTCGTCTAACAAAACGAATCCCCACCAAAATATAAAAACAAAAATAAGCGATTCAACCAACAAATTCAATACAGTTTCACAAGACAGTTTGTGCCAAATCTAGCCAGTTAATTGACAGTTGGTAACAGCCGCTCCACAAGATGTCTGCCGGTTTGTGGGCCAATGCCACGCTTCTTTTAGCGCTGACAAGAGCGGGCGTGAGGGGAAATGATGACACTCTTTGATCTTATAGAATTTAGGGTTTTAGGAAGGTTAAGTGTTAGAACCGAAAGACTAATTGAGTTGTTTTCACATTGGTTTTTGATTTAAATATTGGTAGTATATACAAGGTTGCGGCCCATCAGATGGAGCACTGACAACTTTATACGAACAAAATAAATAAATATCTTTTTGTAAATACATACTTAATATACATAGAAAACACCCAGACAAGAACAAATATACGTGTTCAAGCACACTAAGATTTGTCCTTTGTTGGAATCGATCCCACGACCTTAGGAGTGGAGTGCAGGTATACTGACCTCCAAGCTATATCGGTCGTCAAAAACAAGGGAAACGATAGCACGTTATCGATCATTTAAAAACTGTTTCGCCCTTTTTTGGATTCATAGCTCATGTTGTAATCTCTTGGGAAAACCTTGGTAGGGGTACGCTGAAAGTTTTTTTTGTTTAGGTTATAGATTCAATGTAAAAGATTTAGACTAGAAATACATTGATATTCCCTCAGCCAATCCGCACTAGGTGCAGTAGTGGGGTGGAAAATGACTTGAATATGACTTGAATATGTCTTGAATATGACTTATATATGTCTTGAATATGACTTGAATATGTCTTGAATATGTCTTGAATATGTCTTGAATATGACTTGAATATGTCTTGAATATGACTTGACATTTGAGAACAACGATTTGTATCCATAAAATTAGATTCATAAACCCCCTCGTTCTATAACTCCCACATCATTAAACCAGAGTTCAACAATAACTACGACTGAAAAGAACCCGAATGATATACATTATGTTATATATCTTACAGCATATAAAATCCTTCGCCATTTTTACACATATGGATCAAGTGAGATCTGACAAAAGAAGGACATTTTAAGCAAACCCTTTCTTGAGGACACCATAAATAAGGGAGGACATAGTCAATTTACTTTGTAGTAGGAACAGTTTTAATACATACATACATACATTCACGCCTCATCTCTTGGTCAAACCACATTGAACTAGACTAAGAAATAATTTTGATTTGCAAAGTAAACATTTTACAAATTCTGTGTTTTAGTTTAACAAAATGCATTTACGCACTGCCTCCTCGTCAAAGGGGGACCGAGAGAGGTGTGTGGGACTCACGACCTGCAGACACGACCGCCAGCAGTAATACCCACTAAAAATCTTCTGACGACGCCCGCCGCTTACTGGCTTAAACTGCCAACCCCCCTGCTGAGCGTGGTGATTATTGGCAAATATCCCCAACATTACAAACTATTGGGAGGCCAATTCCCAACAGCGGACTTGATATGGCTGAACTGAGGAAACAAATTCAAAGAAAGTGTAAGTTGTAATTTTTACTGGTACAACATACACTATGCAAAAGCCAAACCTTTTCACAGGACCCCCTTGATTAATCAATGTCCTTGGGTATTGTATTTTGACGGCTGTGCCAGGGTCCTGTTAATTTACGGGCATGCTTTTGTATCGGTTAGAAGCCCGAAGACTTCAAGAGCACGTTTATCTGAAAGGCTTTCAAAAATTTTGCGTCCATAATGACAACTTTGAAAAACAAATTGTTAAATAAAAGGCGTTGTTCTGTACGATCGTTTATTCCAGACTGAGGTGTCTAATGACAGAGCGCTGTGGTGCGTATGCCGTCTACCCACATACTTATTTCTAACAATATACAACACCTCCACCTTATTTACTAACTTAAAAATTAACATATTTAGAATCTACACACAATTATCTTTATGAACATATCAAACAAATAAATAAAATAAAACAATCTACTGTTTATATCCCTAGTTACATATTAATTAAATTAATCCTACCTAATAGATACTAATAATTAAATAAGCCTACTATATACTAGTTAAAAAATAACAACACATTTCTCCCCTCAATAAAAAAAAATTAGGAATATTTATGAGACACAAAGTCAAGTCCATATCTCTTAACAGGCATGCGGTTTCTCAAGGGAAACCTGCGTTGGTTGGGTGATCTCACCTCACTATTAGTATCCTCACCGTTGACGGCTACACTGGGAATAGGTGAGGGTTGTACCGGTGAACTGGAGTGGGTAATATTTTTGTCACCGTTATCATTCGACTCGGTTGCCGAAGATCCTTCGTTTTTATTAGGTGACAAAGGAAACATTAAGGAAGGTCGCATTTGCCTTTGCGTGGTGAGAGTCGAGTCTAATAAGTGCTCATTAGATTTTAATACACGTAATTTTAATTGGTCGATATGTCTATGTACTCCGGTTCTATCTGTACTATTTTCTACTTTATAATTTGTACTACCTAATTTGTCAATAATTTTTCCTGGAAGCCACTTCTTTTCACCTCGGTAATTTCTATACCAAACTAAAGTTCCGGGTTCGAAATGCCTATAAGAGCCCCCAGCCGCGGCTTCTACTTTAGCCTGATGCTGACTGACTCGGCTGGCGCGATCAGGTTTTAGGCAGTCGAGCCGCATTCGTAAATTCCTTCCTAATAGTATTTTAGCCGGACTTTCGCCTGTTGCGTAATGTTCTGTGTTTCTATACGTCAGCAAAAAATTACACAACGCTGAGTGAACATCTAATTTTAATTGTAAAGCTTTCTTAATAGTTTTCTTGCAAATTTTTACTGCACTTTCTGCGGCTCCGTTAGACGCCGGATGATAAGGTGCTGAAAAAATGTGTTCAATACCATTTTTGGACAAAAACCTTCTAAATTCTTCGCTAACAAATTGTGGTCCGTTATCACTGACTAGTTGTTTTGGAAACCCAAACCTAGCAAATATTTCTAATAGTTTTGTGATAACCGATTGGGATGAAATCCCATTCATTTTAATTGCTTCTATCCATTTTGAACAAGCGTCCACAATGACCAAATAAGTCATACCTTGTATGGGCCCCAGAAAGTCGATATTAATTCTGGCCCAGGGACAGTTGGGCCACGGCCACGAGCGTGGCGTGTGGTGGGGCGGCGCGTCCGCCTCGGCTTCGCAGGCGTCGCACGCGCGGCACGTTCCCTCCACGGCCTCGTCGATGCCGGGCCACCACACATACGACCTGGCTAACGCTTTTGTTTTTACCATGCCCATATGTGAGTCATGTAACTCCTCCAGGACCCTATTTCTACACGAAGTAGGTATAACGACGCGCTGACCCCACATGATACAACCTAACTCCATATACAACTCGCTTTTCCTATTGTAATATGGTTTAAGCTCCTTTATCTGAATATCTGTGGGCCAGCCGTCATTTATGTAACTCGCAATTCTACTCAGCCACGGGTCCGTCCTAGTTTCTCTCTTTAAGGTATTGTAATCTAACAATAATGACTCCACTGCAAAGTGTAAGTATGTTTGTTCGGGAGTATCTTTTTCTTCCGTTGCCGTTTCTAACTTGTGTTCTTTTATTAATCTAGATAAAGCGTCCGCGGTATTCTCATCTGTACGAACATATTCTATATTAAAATCATACGCGGAGAGTTTCATCGCCCAACGCTGTAAACGGCTCGCGGCCGTGCTCGGTATACCTACGTGGGGGCCGAATATTGAAACTAAGGGCTTATGGTCAGTACGTAAGGTGAAGTTCCTCCCATATAAGTACTGATGAAACTTATCTACCGCAAAAATAATAGCTAAAGCTTCCTTGTGGATCTGACTGTAGTGCCTCTCCGCCGGCGTGAGCGCGCGCGACGCGTAAGCCACGACGCGCTCGCCGCCGGGCGCGCGCTGCGCCAGCACGGCGCCCAGGCCGCGCGCGCTCGCGTCGCACGTCACCAGCGTGGGCATGGCCATGTCGAAGTGCGCCAGTACGTCTGTGCTACACAATTTCTCTTTCACTTTCCTGAATACTGACTCATGTGACCTGTTCCACTGCCAGTGGTTACCCTTTTTTAACAAACTATATAATGGTGTCAAATATGTACTCAAATTTTTAATAAATTTCCCATAAAAATTAACCATCCCTAAGAATGACTTCAGCTCAGAAGTATTTTTAGGTTGGGACATATCCGTGATCGCCTTTATCTTATCCGAGTTGACCCTCACTCCGTCTTTATCTATGACAAATCCTAAATAATGCACTCGATTGACTAAGAAACTGCATTTACTTTTCCTAATTTTTAATCCATTTTGTTCTAATATATTTAATACTCGGTCTAAGGTATTCAATTGACTTCTTAAACATTTACTTTTTATTAAAATATCATCATAGAACACTACTACATCGGCAACATTTTTAAATAAATTCATCATGAATTTCTGAAATATTCCTGGACTCGATGATAGCCCGTACACTAAGCGATTGTATGTGAACAGTCCTCTATGTGTATTTATTACGGTGAATTTTTTTGATTCTTCATCTAGCTCCAATTGATTATACGCCTGGGAGAGATCGAGCTTTGTAAAAAAAATATTCCCTGCCATATCACTAAATAAATCGTCTATTTTCGGAACCGGGTACCTATCGACCATTAAAACACGATTGAGCGTTACCTTATAGTCCGCGCATAAGCGAATACCACCGTCCGCTTTGCGCGCAATGACGAGCGGCGTGGCCCAGTCGGAGCGGCTCACGGGCTCGATGACGCCGGCGCGCAGCATCGCGTCCAGCTCGGCGTCGACGCGCGCCCGCAGCGCGTACGGCAGCGGCCGCGCCGCGCAGTACGCCGGCTCCGCGCCCGGCCTCACTGCCAAGCTCACCGATCCTCCCGTGTACCTTCCCAGTGTGCCATCGAACAGGACCTTATGTCGGTTTGTACTTCGATAAAGACATTTGGTACATTGGCTCATCAAGGTCTTCTGACTCGTCGTCGTCAGCCCCGTTGGGTTCGCGCAGCCAGTGCGCGGCGCCGCTGACCGCCGCCGCTGCCCCGCTCGTGCGCCGAGTGCCGCCTCGGGCCGCTCCGCCGGCGTTCGGCCGCGGTCGTGCCCGTCGCGACCTCCAGTCCCCGCGCTGTGCGACCGTTGGGTTTAATCCCGTTCCTACCCGTTTTTCGGTACACATTTTTCTGAGATGCCCGATTTTATGACACACATTACATTGAAAACCTTTATATCTGCACTCTGATCCTCGATGATTTGAATATCCACATACACAACATTTATCCAAATTCATCATATTATGCACTTCCATCTCTGTAGACATTGCTTTTCTATTTTCTACCGCGTTCGCGTCCCGTTGTGCTGCCTCCAGTGAGGTTGCCAGCCTGACAGCCTGTTTATAATTGAGATCTTCTGAGAATAGTCTTTGCCTTATGCTTTCATTGCTTAATCCACATACAAATTGATCCCTTATATTTTCCTCGAGCTGTTCCCCGAAATCGCAATATCTCGTCAGTTTCTTTAATTCCGCAATATAATTGGCAACCGATTCGTCTGGAAGTTGTCGCCTCTGCCGAAATTTGTACCTTTCTGCCAATGAAGACGGTTTGGGCTGCAAATGTGCCTGTAGTAGACCAACTGCTTCCTTGTAAGATAGGGCCGAGGCTTTCCTTGGGCTCGCGAGTGTAGCGAGTAACTCGTACGCCGCTTCCCCCATTATAGCTATGAGAGTAGGCAATTTGACATCATCCATTATTTTATTTGCGATGAAATACATGTCTACTCGTTCCGTGTACGTACTCCAGTTCCCAGCCGTAATATCGAATTCTCCCAATTTTCCGATCGACATTTTCTTTTCTTTTTTTCTTTTAATTGCTCCGTATACAACACAATTTTTACTATAAATGCACTAATAATTCACTGAGCTTCTTTTTTTTTTTTGTTTGTTTTATCCTCGTCGCCAGTGTTAAATAAAAGGCGTTGTTCTGTACGATCGTTTATTCCAGACTGAGGTGTCTAATGACAGAGCGCTGTGGTGCGTATGCCGTCTACCCACATACTTATTTCTAACAATATACAACACAAATATACTATGTCATCTTCGTCCATTGGACAAGGCCTCTCCAATGGCACGCAACTGAACTCGATCTTCGGCTCTTCGCCTCAAACCACTGCCAGCCTTATCTCCTCCACCTAGCTAAGGGCGTCCCTCAATATGCTTCCTCTGTGAGACTTGTGGAGTAATTGATGACGTATTTCACTTGTTGGTGGAGTGTGAGCGGACTCGAGGTCTGAGACAGAACTGTATATGAGTTATATGAGTTAAGTGTAATGGACTCCAGCGTCGGTCCCTACATATGACTTTTGGCTTTGCCAACTTCGAGCACTGCTAAAATGTTTTTTCAGCATATATATATATTTTTATTTTTATTTATTTCTTTAGTACACACACAGAAATATATACACAGAAACACTAAAAAACTAAGAAACATTGGGTACAGGGCATAGCTTATTCCAAATAGAAATATCTTCCAGCTGGCCCGCGATAGGAAAAACTTAAGATAAAACAGGCTAGTCTGTGCGTTGTAATATAATAAACACAAAGAAAAGAAAATACAAAATACATGTACTAAATAAGACAGATACAAACAAAATAACAATAACTATAGTAACTTAAAGTATAAACAACGAACAAAAACCTAACAAAGTGACAAAAAGTGAACTTTTAAATGATTTTTAAAAGAAGCAACGCTGGGGCAATTCTGAACGTGCAAGGGCAAATCATTCCATAACCTGACTGCATGCACTGAGAAGGAATACGAAAAGAAATTAGACTATAATATTATTAAAATGTAATAGGTTAAGATTAGGATACGATGGAGCTGGCATGATCAATTTATGTGATCAAAGCTCCTAAAGAAATAAAGAGAGTTACAAATGCTTACTGGACCACGGTCTCCACTGTATGACATCTACCCCAGCTATAAACATTTCTAGCAATTGATTCAGTATTATTGCTTAAGTATTTCTTATTGTAATGGCGATATGGCGTGGTGGCGAGTGTTTCCACACAAGATAAATCTTTGTGAGCAAACATGAGTACTTTTTCTGGGTGTTTTCCTATGTTTATTATGTACGTATGTACAATGACCTTCCATGACCAAAATTTAGAAAATTTTGGAGAAAGGGCAGGTCAAAAGTTGAAGAGATGCGAATGATGGTTGACAGCGAGACGGCGTGGGAGGCGATGGCCTCCTTCTGCGAAGTGGTGATGTCGCAGAAGGAGGCCGCGGAGCGGAAGAGGGAGCGGTATCCGCTCTCTCTCCGGCTACGCCGTTGGCGCAGCGGGCGGGCAAGGAGGGCCCGTCCAGCCGCGCCTGGGGGGTCTTAGGCGGCAGGGGCAGGGGGCCCCTTCTGTCTAGCTATAGACCCTCCCAGAAGTCGGCCAGTTACGCCATGGCCGCACAAGGAGGTAGGGGGGGCGCGACACACTGCGCTTCTCTGAGGAGGTCCTCCCGGTTCTGATGGCCGCGGGCGGGGTGTCAGAAGCTGCAAACCCAGGCACTGGCCCCCTGCCCCTTTTTCAACAGCGGTGGGCGTCGTTGGAAGTTTTTTAGTGGGTAGGACTGCGGTGGTCGTGTCTGAAGCAGTGAGCCCCACACTCCCCTCTCGGTCCCCCCATTAGCCGGGAGACAGTGCGTAAACAGAATTTTTTTACCGACGATAAAAAAAAAAAAGGTCAAAAGTACCCTAAACCGACAGTCGTGTATGAGGAGGTTAAGGAGCGTGTGCCAAGATCGTAGCAAGTGGAAGGATGTGATCTCTGCCTACCCCTACGGGAAAAAGGCGTGACATTATGTATCTACTAAGACTACACAAAAAAAGTAAATATTTATCAATTTTTATTCATTATTTAGTATCCATAACACAAGTTCTTAATGATACTTATCTTGGAACTAAATAATTTAAGTAAGTTTAAGAAATATTTATTATTTAATTCTGCAACTAAACTAACGATTTTAGGGCGGTTGGTATTTTGAGATGAATGATGAGACCCTTCAAACTAGTTCAAAAAGGCTTGAATTTCAAACGAAACTTTGAAGGTTCTTAAAAAGTTTTACTTCAAGTGGTGTTCTCGTTTGTGGTTTAATGTTCCAACACCCGCGCTGTCTTCGCCCTGATATTCAAAAGAGGTGGAGAGAGTTATAATCTATTTAGGACTCAGAATCTAAATAGGGGTGCTACAGGAACACCAGCGCTGCTGTATCAGCAGATGCAGCAGCATCACGCTGATGTATCGCCCTTTTGACAGGTTACACACATTTATTTTATATTTTACTATTTGTTTAATGTTATTTGTGTTGTTATATTGTATTTTGTTCCCATTGTATGATATTGTGTGTGTTGCTTAATCAATAAAAAATATTCTATTTTATTCTATTCTAAATACTTGTTCACAATAACCCTGCTGTTAGAATTTTGTAAGCCGTTTAATATAAAAGGGCCTCTAACTTCAATACCACCGTAAAAAAAAAGCGTTAATACAATACAAACGGTCACCCATCCAAGGACTGAACTTTTTATATTTAATTTGATACTTCATAATGACTACATCCTGCCTGATGGTAAGCAGACAAATGTCTTTTATTTGTAAAAATGAAACTGTAGCTAAAAAAACTATAACATTTGTACCAAAAACCAATAATCGTTTTGAGAGGTTTAACAGTAAATTATTATGCTATAGTTTACCTTTTATAGATGAAAGCTGTGACCCAAATTTTTTATATAATGATTTTTTCAGCAGCTTTTCTAACACATTTAAATCAATATTTACTCCCAGAACGGTTAAGGTAAATAATAAAGCTACCTTTAGTGAATGGGCTACTCCTGGGCTACATAAAAGTAGAAAGAGGCTGTATGAACTGTATGATGAGAAAAAATTAAACAACAGTGAACAATTTTATAATTATGTAAGAAAATATTCTAAAATATTTAGAAAAGCATGTCATACGGCCAAGTCTTATTATTTAAGCTCTAAAATAAAAAATTGTGATGATAAGATTAAAATGACCTGGAATATTATTAATAGTGAAACGGGAAAAAGTAAAAATTATAATACTGAGTTTAAACTTAATATTGATAAAAAAACTCTTACATCTGACTTAGATGTAGCCAATGCTTTCGAAAACTTTTTTACTAATATTCCAGTGTCTATCACAAAAGATTTAAATTGTTCGCCCACTTTAGCGGAGTCTATTTTGAAAGATAACGTGAATATATGTACAGTAGATTTTACGTTTAGTCATGTTACATCTATGGATATAATTAAGACATTCAATACTCTTAGTGTTAAGAAAACTGCAGACCTCTGGGGCAATTCCATAGTAGTTACCAAGCCTATCATTGTTTCAGTGGCGCACAGTTTGGCTCTAATATTTAATAAATGTGTAGATTGCGGCAAATTTCCCGATCTAATGAAAGAAAGTAAAATCATTCCATTATATAAATCGGGCAGTACAACAGACCCAACAAATTTTCGACCTATCTCAGTGCTGCCTACATTTAGTAAAATTTTTGAAAAACTTGTTTACAACCAGATGTTAATATTTTTCAATAAAAATGGATTAATGCATTCAAAACAATTTGGATTCACTAAGGGTCGCTCTACAACCGATGCAGGTGTTGAGCTTTTAAAACATATATTTGATGCTTGGGAAAATTCTTTGGACGCTTTAGGTATTTTTTGCGATCTGTCCAAAGCTTTTGACTGTGTTCCTCATGAAGCATTGATAAAAAAATTAGAATATTACGGAATAAGAAACTCCGCATTGAATCTTCTCACTTCATATCTAAGTGATAGGATTCAAAGGGTTGAGGTTAATGGAAAGCGATCTCAGGGGTCTGTTGTAAAAATGGGGGTACCGCAGGGCTCGATTCTCGGTCCGTTTTTGTTTTTGATTTATATGAATGATTTGCCATATTTTGTTAAAGAAAACCACGAGATAGTTTTGTTTGCTGATGATACATCATTATTGTTTAAGTTAAAACGAAATCAGAATTTAGACGAAGTAAACAGTGCGATCTCGAAGGTGGTGCACTGGTTTGACGTTAACAATTTGCTATTAAATGGGGCTAAAACGAAATGTATTAAATTCGTGACTCCTAACGTCAGACAGGCAAACTCTACTATTATGGTAAAGGAGGATGAGTTGACCCTTGTGGATACTACCAAGTTTTTAGGGATTACTTTAGACTCTAAGCTACA
Source organism: Musotima nitidalis (assembly GCA_949126915.1). NCBI lineage: Eukaryota > Metazoa > Arthropoda > Insecta > Lepidoptera > Crambidae > Musotima > Musotima nitidalis. The sequence continues at coordinate 11,623,043 of OX421435.1, read as the reverse complement.
GTGGGGCCCACATATTGGTGAATTGTCGAGTAGACTTAGCTCTGCAGCATTCGCGGTAAAGAAAATTCGCCAATTAACAGACGTTGTAACAGCTAGGCTAGTTTATCATAGCTATTTCCATAGTGTTATGTCCTATGGTATTCTTCTGTGGGGTTGTGCCGCAGACATTCAAACAATCTTTGTGCTGCAGAAGAGGGCTATTCGAGCAATTTATAATCTCCCGTGTGGACATTCACTAAGGGAAAAGTTTAAAGAAATTGGTATTTTAACAGTGGCCGGTCAATTCATTTATGATAACCTGGTTTATGTACACAAGAATACTGATCAATTTAGTAAGAAAAGCTGTGTACATAACCTAAACACAAGGAATAAGCATAAATTAGTTGTACCTGCCACTAGGCTCCAAAAGATAAACAAATCTTTTAAAGGTCAATGTGTGCGATTCTACAATAAAATCCCAAGCAACATACAGCAATTGAGCCTAAATAAATTTAAATTAACAATAAAACACAAGCTGTCTTCAAAGGGATATTATTCTATTAAAGACTATATGGCAGATAAAAATGCTTGGGATTAAACTGCCGTTTCATACAGGCTATTCTAATATGAATGACTTGAAAACATAAATATTGTTAAGGTAATGTTATATTGCATTGTATAGCTTCACAGACAAATGAAGATTGTAATTCTAGTACCAAACTAATGGACATATTTAAAAGAGCATAGCCTGTGAGTTTCTTGCCAGTTCTTCTTACAGAGCGGTGGCTCGGAACTGGCACTTAGATTCACTTACACTTAATAATTTTTTATTTTTAAATTGTTTTGTTGCATGTAAGTGAATCTAAGCTTCGTGATTTAGTGTAATATTATTTCGATTGTTTTTTTTTTCATTTGTGATCATGACGTTTTCAAGTACTATGTATAATAGTTTATGAAATAAATAATTTTTTTACTTTTTACTTTTAAGGAGTCCAAATATTAAAAAAAAAAATTAAAGCGCTTCATACCATGAAGTACGCACAGTACAAAGCGTATCCACTCATGACGGCCTGCTATAATGCCGTTTCACGCCCCGCTTAAAACCTTTTTTAGTAGATACCTGAGTTTTGATATACCTCCCAAAAAAACTATGGGCTCTGCTTTTTAATATACCACAATATAGCTCTCAATCATGCGGCCCATCTGGTGAATAGTATAATATATCTGGTGGTGTAATAGACCGCGAGGGGAGTGTGAGGCTCACTGCGGCAGACGCGACCGCCAGCAGTGCTACCCACTAAAAATCTTCCGACGATGCCCACCGCTGTTGAAAAAGGGGGCCAAAGTATAAAGCTTCTGACACCCCGCCCGCGGCCAACGTCCCCCGTATCAGAAACGGTAGGACCTCCTCAGATAGCCGCAGTGTGTCGCGCCCCCCCTACCTCCTTATGCGGCCACCGGCGTATGTGGCTCATTTCGCGGGGGGTCTATATTTAGACGGTAGGGGCCCCCTGCCCTCCTGGCCCGCCCGCTGCGCCAGCGGCGTTGCCGAAAAGAGCCTCATTCGCATGATGATCGGCAGCGAAAGAGCGACTCCACCCAGGACCGCATTTAGCGTCGCCCGCGGCCCTGCCCACGCCGGGCACTCCACCAACGTGTGCTGCGCAGTCACAGTGGTGGCAGCACCGGGTCGATTTCCCCCCGGCGACGTCACACAGATACTTCTCGAAGCACCCGTGCCCGGAAAGCAATCCTTGTTACACCAGGGGCATCGCTAGACGACCTTTTATAAAGCCCCATCTCTTGGGGAAATCGTCACCAAGGAGTCCATTGCACAACCCAATTAACTTCAAAGATTAAATTGCTCGTATTTATTATAAATAAAATTATTAAAAACAACAAATTAATTTCAAATTACAATATACCCTACATACGATAAATGAATGTCAAGTCAAACCCAATAAAGTGAGGGTAATTCTAACTTTGAAGTCTTTGAAGTTCTAGTTTGACCCTCCACGTTAAAGTTACCCAAGTTCTGTGGTTCCATATTAAATATTCAATTACGTTGAACGGGGTTCGGTCGACGGGAAGACAGGCGAAACGCTTCTCTCCAAAATTTACGCTTATTGCATGACGCTTAAACGTCAAACTAGGTACGGTACACCTTTTCGGAGGTAAAGCGAAACAAACAGACTGCCATTTAACATAAGATTCGCTTTCTTTCTTCTTCTTCTTTTAAATAATGGCTCCGTGCGTCCAGCACATTTAGCCAGTGTCAAGTTAGAGATATATTAATATCATATTATATTACAAAAACTCGACCCGTGTGTAACGACTCGGGCGGGTCGTAGGTCCGTATGGTGGGGCAGCGATTCGCCGGCTCGTAAATACAAACCAGTTTTTTGCCTGCAACTTCCTACAATGTGTGCGTGGACTTGTTGGATCTAACACAGATATGAATTGACGGACGTAATTATTACGCATTGCGCGTATTTGTTTTTTAGTTTTTACTTATTTTTGTATTTTTCCTTTTTACTTTTGGTGTAATTATTTGGTATATATCTTTTGTGTTAAAAATTGTACTTTTGTCTTTGTTACTTATTACTATTTTTTTTTTCTTTTTAAATATATTCTCTTGTTTACTATGATTGTAATTATGTAGGAATCTTTCATGTTTTGAATTTGTACATTTTAATAACTTGTTAATAATACCAGATTTATGCAATGTATAGAAGAATGGCAGTGCACGGAAAAACCTCGATTGGTTTTTGTTGCACTGTTTTTATTTTAACTTATATTTTAAATTGTAGTTTGTTATACAAATAAAAAAAAAATGATAATGAGTGGTGATAAAGATGATATATGGTAAATGAGATCCCCTCCCCTTAAGCCCCTTGAGTCCTCAGTAAAGATGTGGGACTATACTGAGATCTCACATGGACTTCTTGAGAGAATTTGAAAAGTTATGTTGCACTGTTTTATTTCATTTACCAACACTCATGTACGTTCACAAACACTTAACGGTTAATAATCCACCGTTATTAAACATTAATGTTAGAAATATCACAAATTTTAGAAAATAAAACAAAACTGCAGACATGACGCTTCACTTTCCCGCCAAGACGTCAAGATTCGCTTTCAATCACACACATTATGTAGTTGTTTTTTTTAAATATACGTTTCGTGCGGTTCTCACATTTAGCCAGTGTCAAGTAAAAGATATATTAATAGTATATAATTCATAGTCAATGAGAAAGAGTGGTGATAAATATGATAAATGGGATGTCCAAGCCCCTTGAGTCCTTAGTAAAGACGGGGGACTATAGATACCACTCGGACTACTCGAAAGAATTTAAAAAGTGATGTTGCACTGTTTTGTTTCATTTACAACACTCATATATACATTCACAAACACTAAACGGTTAATAATCCACCGTTATTACACATCAATTATATTATATTATCAAAATTCCTTTGTGAGCAGTTGATGTCAGACAGAGATGAGAGCGAAATAGAAATTAGGAAAAACATTGAAAAAAACACACAATTAAAAAATGAGTTGTCAATTCTCTTTCAAGAACACCAAGACATTTTAAGCCAGCGTGACCAGCTACAGCATACTCTCCATGAGCTAGACAACTGTAATGCGACCTATGAAAAGGCACTAGATCGCATAAATGGCCTTGAAATAGAGCTCCGTGATGCTAATAGGAAAATTGCAAAAATGACAAAGGAACAAAAGCATCATGAAACCAAACAGCCTGAAAGTTTATTCGATGAACTTGTTGCATCACCCGGTGGATATCAAATAGATAATTCTAGCATTATAAACACAAGGATGCCAGACGAATGCCGGATGAACAACAAAAGTAGGAACAAATCAAAAAAGATTATAAAAATTAATAGATGCATAAAAAGGGCAGAAAAATCATTAAAAAATTATAATAGGTGTATTTTTAAAAATGTTGCACTAACAAAAGAAAGGAAGGATTTCATAGACTCCTTAGAAATTTATGACTCTAAACTGCAAGAGAGTAGGAAGATGTATGATCGGGACACGAAACAGTTGCAGTTAGATATAAAGAACTTGCATAATTCCCTAGACTCAATTAATAAAAAATATTTATTGGCACAAAAACAAATTGCTGAACATATATTGTCAGCAAATGAATTGATTGACCTATGCAATTATAATGAAGAAAGGTTTGACTCATTAGTAAATAAGACATGTTCAAATTGCCTTTGTGACCCTGTCACTTTGAGACCAAAATGCAATGTTAAACTCACCGACCATACATTGGCCTCACCCTCGCAGGAACTATTATTAAAAACCTCACAGAATGTAAAAAGTAGTGCTGAAATATATGGATCAATAATGTTTTGTGATGGTTTGGGAAAAGGTTTAGGTTCCCTTGTTAGTGGTAAATTAAATAAAAAATTTAAAAACTATTGCACACCAGGCAAAAAAATTAATGAAATCATAAGTAATATAAAAATCCAAGACATTATTGATGCAAAAAATGTTATTATATTGTGTGGTGACAGTCAGTTGGTAAAAAAGAGAGATATTGTCCAAAGTATTAGTGATCTGACTCAGTTACAAATGGATACTAATTGTAAATTTATTATAAGTGCATTTCCTTATGCACAAAACTTAACCTGGGAACAAAACCAGAAAATATTTAATTTAAATTTATTAATTTATAATTTGACTTGTTATAATTCTAACATTTCATTTCTTGAAATGAATAATTTTATTAAGAATTTTCAATTGACCACAGATACTATGTACCTACCATGGAGGTATAAAAATCAGACAGCTACTCTGTTAGCTTATACTTTACAAGATTCTGTTATACAGATGACTAGTTCTAATATTAATCTTATACAAAATGTTAGTACTGTTACTAATAATAATTTTTTGACTTCTCCCATTTTAAACTGAGAGGCAAGACAAAGGCCAGGCCCTTGGACCTAAACATAATACACCAAAACATCCAGGGCCTGACTGGCAAAGACCTTGATTTTGAACTGTTTTTGGAATGTCAGGATACATCTGTCATTTGTATTACTGAGCACTGGCTTAAAAGCAGTGAATTAAATTTTAACATAAATAATTTTAAATTAATAAGCTTTTTTGTACGAAAAACCGCTATTCATGGAGGATCCATGATATTTGTCAAGAACAGTTTAAAATGTAAAGATCGATTAGACATTGTAAATCTTTCTATAGAGCGTAATATTGAATTGTCATGTGTGGAATTGGAAAAATTTGTTATAGTATGTGTGTACCGGCCACCATCTGGCAACTTTTCTACCTTTGAATTGGCTATGGAAGATGTATTAAAAAAATTAAAATCCAAAAGTAAACACATTATAGTTTGTGGCGACTTTAACGTTAATCTTCTTGAAAAAACAGTGACAACCACACGCTTAATTTCATTATTTCAAAGCTTTAATTTAAGAAATCAGTTTTTAGAGCCAACCAGGATAACAGCACATAGTGCAACTTGTCTAGACAACGTATTTTCGGAATGTAACCCGTCTTTTAAGGATCTATTGAGTTGCCTACCGTCTGACCATTGCGGGTTATTAGTGTCATTTAAATATAATCAGCCGGAAGTTCCTAAGTTAATAAAATATAGACCAATAACAAATAATCGTTTGGAGTACTATCAAAACAGTATAGATAAAAAAATAGGTTCAGTCCCATTTTCGCACAGCGATCCGGGTGTTCGTTATGCTAATGTTTTTAGCTTAATTAAAAATGAGTTTAATAATGTTTTTACCCTTAAGTCTACTAAACGTTTTGAGAAGCTTCAATTTTGTGAATGGGCTACAACAGGTATATATAGGAGTAGGCGGCGACTTTATGAATTGTACAACTTAAAGAATTGCAATCATAATCCAGGTTTTATTGAATATGTTAAAAGATATTCTAAGACATTTAAAAGGGTATGTATTGCAGCAAAATCCGATTTCATAAAAAATAAAATAAAGTCGTCGGATAGTAAGATCAAAACAACGTGGAATATTATAAACCGCGAATCTGGCAGGCGTGCGCCCAAAGATGATACCTTTGTCCTTAAAGATAATGATATAACTGTAGAATGTAAAGCAGAAGTAGCTAAAATATTTGGCGACTTCTTTGCGAAAATACCAATAGAGACAACTTCAAGTCTAAATTCGTCTCCTTTAGTTGCTGTATCACTTCTTTCGGAATATGTACCAGTCTGCAATTCCATCTTTGAATTTAGATATATCACATATGTAGATATTTTAAAATCCTTTAAAGAAGTAAAAATTAAAAATACGGGTGATTTTTGGGATCTGTCCACTAAAGTAATTCAATCAATAATACATTCTATTGCCCCATACCTTGCGTTCATATTTAATGAATGTATTAATCAAGGGTCCTTTCCGGACTTAATGAAACTGAGTAAGGTTATTCCTTTACATAAATCCGGTTGCAAAGAGGACAAAAGTAACTATAGACCTATTTCAATCTTACCAGTTTTAAGTAAGGTCTTTGAAAAAATTATTCTTAATCAGTTAACATATTACTTTAATTCACAAGATCTTCTACATAAAAAGCAGTACGGTTTTAGAAAGAGCCGTTCTACGGCAGATGCTGGTGCAGCTTTAATGCAGCATATTTTTGAAGCTTGGAAGTTATCGCAGAATGCTCTAGGAGTTTTTTGTGATCTGTCTAAGGCTTTTGACTGTGTTGACCACCAGACTCTAATTCTTAAATTAAAATACTATGGTATAGGAGGCTTAGCCCAAAAGTTATTGTCATCATATCTTTGTTCACGAATTCAGACGGTAGATATTAACGGAACTAGATCACCCGGGTCGTCTGTGCGTATGGGGGTCCCTCAGGGTTCAATTTTAGGACCATTTCTCTTTTTAGTTTATATAAATGATTTGCCATTTTTTATGAGTAGGCGTTGTGAGATGGTATTATTTGCTGATGATACTTCTTTAGTATTTAATATTGATCGACATAAAAATGACTTTAGCGATGTAAACGATGCCCTTGCAGAGCTGCTTCGTTGGTTTACTGTTAACAACTTACAGCTAAATGCTAAAAAAACGAAATGTATTAAATTCACTGTTCCAAACGTAAGGAAACTCGAAACAAATATCATTATTGACGGTCAGAAACTAGATTTAGTAGATTCTACTGTTTTCTTGGGAATAACTATAGATGAAAAACTTCAGTGGGGTCTACATATTGATACTCTTGCTGGCAAACTTAGTTCCGCAGCTTATGCTATTCGCAAAATTCGCCAATTAACAGATGTTGATACGGCAAGAATGGTATACTTTAGTTACTTTCATAGCCTAATGTCTTATGGTATTCTTATGTGGGGACTAGCAGCAGATATAGAAACAATTTTTATTTTACAGAAACGGGCTTTAAGATCTATTTACGGACTAAGCTCACGGACAACTCTTAGAGAAAAGTTTAAAGAAATAGGTATCTTGACTGTTGCCTCTCAATACATTTATAATAGTATAATATTTATAAAACGAAACATAGAAACCTATAACAGGCGCTGTGATGATCACAGTTTTAATACTAGAAATAGAAATAAATTATTAAATCCATTTTTACGCCTGCATAAAATTCGAAAATCGTTTATGGGGCAGGGTATACAATATTATAACAAAATTCCAAAAGATATTTTAGATTTGCCTTTTGAAAAGTTTAAGCAAACCGTTAAGACATCACTTACCAAGAAAGGGTATTACACGGTTAATGATTACGTTAATGACAAAAACGCTTGGATGTAACATTTACAATGATAAAAGTTGTGTTCTGCGGCCCTCTTTACAATATAACGATTACTTACATACATTGTCTATGTAATTTTATAATTTTATTAGTTCTGTCTCCCTTTTTTTTAAATCTTGTGACTGCAGAACACAATTGTTTTAATATTATGTATTTTAATTGTGACTGGCGGGAGAAAAAACCAACCTTGACGATTTTCTTGCCCGTTCTTTTACGATCAAGCTCCCGCCCGCAGTGAATGGGCGCGTTAGTTTATAAGTATGACATTCATAAGAGCTCTATTGAGCCAAACTTGAATAAATGAATTTTTAATTTTAATTTTTAATTTTTTAATTTTAATTTTTTAATTAATGTTCGAAATATTGTGAATTTTAAAAAACCAAAAAAAACTGCAAACATGATTCTTCACTTTCCCGCAAAGAAGTCCCATTATGTAGTTTTTATATATACATGTTTTTATTAAAGAAAATTTACAGGTCTTAAATAACATAGGTCTGCTATTTAATAGTCATTTAGCTGATAAAGTATTTACATGACATACTTTTTACGGTCTATAGCAAATATCAATTGATTTTTAATAATAAAAAGAAGGTAGGTAGATATTACTAAAAACACAAAAAAAGTGAGTGAGTAATTGTGTTTGTGTGTGCGTGCGTGTGTATGTCTTTTTGTGTGATATAATTTAATCGTGTGAAGTGGATACTGAATAACAGATAAACAATAGATACTAAATGACAGCAATAGGCTCGCAACCTATTACGTGGCTCCAATTATATTATTGGCGAAGCGTATAGTATGCCTCTGCCTACCCCTTCGGGGAAACAGACGTGTATGTATGTATTATTTTTTTAAATGGGCTATAATAACTAATGTTTTCATGTACCTAAAGCACATCTCCCTATGGAGATCCTATCCTATTCAAACTATTTTGAGGCTAAGAGATGCCGTGTGAGATGTCAAAGACTACTTATACAAATTCTGACAAAGAAGCCATTGTCTTTTATGTCTTGATTATGGGACCGCTCATAGCTTTTTTATTGTTGTTACAAAAAATTCGCGAATTTCTATTTTGTGTGTAAAATAAGTAAATTTTTTAAAGTAAATAGTTAAAAGTATATTTTATTTTTATATTTATTTAATACTTATGTTGAATTCTGCAACCACCAAAACAAAAACACGTTCTAATGCTTTGAATATTTCACACAAAGTAGACTGGTCCCAATGGCGGCACCCGGTCTGTACAAGATTTATATGAAATTTATACCAATAAACCAACTCTGGTGAAGTCATAAATCTTAGAGTGAATGAGCCATCGACACTGGATAAACCTTGGGGGGCTTATTGCTAAATCAGATCTAAAGTTAAACCAGATTTAAAACTATGCTGTCTTCATTTTTTTAATTAATTATTTTATTATTTGACGACCGATCTGGCGTGGAGGTCAGTATACCTGCACTTCACTCCAGAGGTCGTGGGTTCGATTCCCACACAGGACAAATCTTTGTATGCATGAATATGAATATTTGTTCTGGTCTGGGTGTTTTCCTATGTATATTAAGTATGTATTTACAACAAAAAAAAAAGTATTTATGTATGTTTATCCGTTATTTAGTATCCATAACACAAGTTCTTAATGATACTTATCTTGGAACTAAATAATTGGTGTAAGTGTCAGAAATATTTATTATTATATTATTTTTCACATATATTTATTAAATTTACACATAATTTATATTTTTTACAATTATTATATAACAAAGAAGAAAAAAATACAATACTGTAAAAAATATAAAAAACGGAGACCGCCGGTCGCGAGGTAACACCCAAACGACTGGCGGCTAGGGCTGCAGAGAGAGAAACCTCCTGACAATGCGCGCCGTATCGAGAAGCACTGCCTTTTGTATCTGACCCTTAACCCAGCTACCTAGCTTGAGCTTCTTAAGATATTGGTCGAAGCTCTTCGCTATCAACCCGTTGACCGTAACCACTATCGGAACAATCGTGGCTGAGTCCACATCCCACATGGCAGAAATCTCGTGGGCCAAGTCCAGATATTTACTTAATTTTTCCTTTTCTGCCTTCACGAGATTTTCGTCATGTGGAACTGTGATGTCAACAACAATTGCCCGGCGCTCTGATCGATCCACCAAAACAATATCAGGCTTATTGGCGAGAATAGTTCTGTCAGTGATGATGGATCGATCCCAGTAGAGCAATGCATGACCATTTTCAAGAACTGGCACCGGTTCATATCTATAGTATGGCACTTCAGGTCCGACAAGGCAATATCGAAGAGCAAGTTGCTGATGGATGATCCTGGCTACAAGGTTATGCCTGTGCAAATACTCGCCGTTAGCAAGATGCGAACAACCCGAAACCACATGCCTGAGAGATTCTCCGGGTCGATGACATGCCCGACATATGTCAATAGTTCCATCTCTCAGTATATACTTTCGGTAATTGTTCGTCTTGATAACTTCGTCCATAATTGCACAGACAAACCCTTCAGTTTCCCCAAAGAGGTCCCCAAAACGTAGCCAGTTCACCGAAGCGGAGATATCTACATCTGGGCCTGTAAGGGCCTTGTAGAATCGCCCATGGAGCTCCTTGCTTTTCCATATCTCCTTGCGATCCTGAATGCTTAACGTAAGCGGTTTACGCCAGTTCTCATTAGCTAAATTGAGTGGAGTAAGGTGTTTGTCAACTGCCGCAACATCTCGATGCATCACGCAATTCGTGGTAAGGAAAAAATTTCTGAGATTGTACACCTCGCGATTGTGGAGTGTTTTAGCATTTAAAAATCCCCGACCACCAAATTTTCGCGGGATGTACATTCTCATTACCGACGAACGCGGGTGTCGCATGCGATGTGCCGTTAACAGTTGGCGAACCCTGCAATCAATGGCGTCTAGTTCAGTCTGAGTCCACCTTAGTATGCCAAAGGTATAAATGAGCAAGGGCATAACCCAACCATTGAAGGCACGTACCTTGTTACCACCAGACAAAAGACTATTAAGTACTTTTGTAAGACGACCAAAGAAACGTTCCTTCACTGATTGCTTTATGTCCCCATAATTTAAACCCAACGATTCTGACATACCAAGATATTTATAGGTTTCACCTTCAGAGAGAGATCTGAGAGAAATCTCACTAGTAAGTTGTAAATTTGATGAATTCACAACGTTCCCTCGTTGTACTTGCATGACCGCACACTTGTCGATACCAAATTCCATGCCGATGTCGTTGCTGAATATCTGAGTGATATTCAGCAATGACACTAGCTCTGAATTTTTGGTCGCGAAAAGTTTTAAGTCATCCATGTACAGCAAGTAATCTTATTATGTTTAATAAATAAATAAAAAAAAAAAAAAAAAAAAAAAAAAAAAAGTGAGAGATAACCTCACCCCCTCTTCGAAGGCGATAGCCTGATCCGGAATTCGTTAGCAAGATGCTAAGAGGATTCAGAGCCAGGCAGAACCATAAAGGGCTCAGACTGTCGCCTTGAAAAATACCTCGCTCAATTTTAATCTGGTCCTGAGAAGCCGAGAGCTCCCCTCGGGTGCCCGGATGGCAAAGGACTGTGGTCCACTGTCTCATGCAGGATTTAAGGAAAGATCTTAATTTTGTATCTACTTTATACATTATTATTATTATTATTAAATAAAAGTGACAGCACTAGTTTTAAACTTGGTTTAACTTTAGACCTTACATATAAATTCAAAAGTAAGGCAAAGTATTTTTATTAAAATGTCAGTTTGTAACATTTTATTAAATATTATTTCGCTTTTATAAAATGCAACTTAATAAAATTAAAAAAGTGTATTTTAATGGACTGTGTTGTATTTATAATTTTTATTTGTTGTTTTCCTTTTTTGCATGGATATAATTTACCAGAATAAAGTACTTATTATTATTATTTGTCTTTGATACAAATAATGGAAGCCTTTTTATTTAGGTTTGGCACTGTTATTACGATTATCGCTTGCTCCGTGCCTCGGAAAGCACGTTAAGCCGTTGGTCCCGGCTGTCATGAACATCTATGGCATCCGTTATTAGGAAGTCAGTGACTTCTAATAGACTGACAGCTGGTTTAACCATAGAATGATGTTTCCCTCTGGGTTGCGGAGGTCAGACGGCAGTCGCGCCACGTAATAACTGAAATTCAGTCAAATCTGGCTGAACCAATGAGCAGACCCTGGGTCCTAAGCTGAAATCTAGAAAATAATCACTTTAGTCATCATTCTATATCAGTCCAATTAGACTTATCCTATTTAACACATCTTTCCCGATCTCCCCATCGTCTATCCCGATATTTATTTTTGATTTTGATTTTTCAGTACCTCTCTCAGCAGCATAACGTTTTTGTGCTGAAATGAAGAATCATAATGACTACATCCTGCATGATGATAAGCAGCCGATGCAGTCCGAAAAAATTAAGGCGCTTTATGCCGTTAAATAAGCACGGTACAAGCGCACCCACTCATGACGGCCTGCTAAATTATGATACATACAATCACGCCTGTTTGCTCAAAATGGTAGGCAGAGGCATATTATACGCCCACACTTCCAATTACATAGTTGGTCCTAGGTGGCGAGCTTATTGTCGCTTACCGGGCACTGTTATGTTCGCCAGAGCCTCGCCAGAGCCTCGTCAGTTGATCGGCAGGTGCACCACTTGCAGGTGAGATAGGCTTGGGCTTCTCTGATCTTGGTAAAAGCCCTATATACCCTAAATACACCTATACTATTTATTATGGGTACTGAACAACGGGTAAACCTACTTAAATACTTTTTTTATATATTTATTTATTTATTTAATAAGGTACACCAGCATAACATGCACATACATTATATAAAATTATTGGCAAAGGGTACTGTTCTGACATGCATGCCTATTATAGGTATACAAAACGTTTAAAATGTAATAATTATAAGCATGTTGAAAATTAATAACATTCCTAAATATATTTCATATTAATACTAATATACATACTTCTTATACATAAAACAAAAGTAGATCAGAAACCAATATTAATGTTCATTCACGCAAAGATTTGTCTTGTGTGGGAATCTAACCAACAACCGAAGTAGAGTTGGCACGCTAAATTAGTCGACAACTGATAATGTATAAAAACATAGCCAGTGAGTTTCTTGCCAGTTCTTCTTGCAGAGCGGTGGCTCGGAACTGGCACTTAGATTCACTTACACTTACTTATTCGTGATTTTAGTGTAATCATATTTCGGTTGTTTTGTATTTATATTTAAGTTTGACCTTTTTTAAGAACTGTGTACCTAATAGTTTATGAAATAAATAATTTGATGTGTGATAAAATTTATTGGAGTACGCTCTATCGCTCTTATACATAGAAACCTGTACTTCTTTATTGCTCCTTGGATGTTACACTATGATGTTGATTTCTCAAACAATAAAGTATCCAATTGAGTATATTTCAAAAAGTATGAATTACAAACACCACCGTCACCTAATACCAGTAAACCAACATTTTGCACCCCCTCCCAACATCTATCAACCAATATTTGTTTCCATTCGCATTTCCTCATCATTCCCAAATATTAGAACTGCTAAACAAATAGCACTTCTATATTGGCTGATATGTTGCAGGCACTTAAGTGAAATCAGCCGTTTTATCAAATTTCTAAAGTAAGAATTGCTTTCTTAAGTATGCTTTGGATTCGCAATTTAGATTGAAAAGGTCTTATTACAAAACGATGTCTAAAGTTAGACCAGGTTTAAAACTAGTGGGGGAAACTAAGAGGGACCTGTGGAGGGAGCAGCGGGCGGGCCAGGAGGGCCCGCTTAGCAGCGCCAGGAGGGTCTAGGCAGTGGGGGCAGGGGGCCCCTGCTGTCTAACCATGGACCCTCCGGGAAGTCGGCCACACACGCTATGGTCGCACGGGGAGGTAGGAGGGGCGCGTCCACTGCGCCACTCTGAAGAGGTCCTCCCGGTTTTGGTCCGGGGGGCGTTGGCCGCAGGCGGGGTTGCTGCAACCCAGGTACAGGCCCCCGCCTCTTTCTCAATAAGCGGCGGGCGTCGTCGGAAGATTTTAGTGGGTATCCCCTTTTTTCAGCTTTTTTAGCTTGTTTCAAGATAAACTATAGGTCACGAAAATTTGTGACTAGTAATTAACCAGCTGGCGCTGGGCTTTCTCTACGTGAACTATAGTTTCTTTTTTGATATTTTTTTTTTAATTAAAAAGCTTAAACTATTCCTTGTTACATCAGTTTCGGAGATAAGCCACTACAAATAAACAAACTTAAGTTTTAAAATAATAATGTATTGTTGTCGTATGTCGAATGTATTATTACTTTCAAATGCATTAATACAAAAAGTATATTTTGACATTACCAACATACCATTAAATTTAATTTATTTTTTTAAGCTAATGTAGAAAATTAACTTGGCATTTGTGTAACGTGGCAGATTTTCCAAGCTACCTGCAACATACAGACAAATCCCGTTAGACTGCGCTCTATATGTAATAACATCCTATTTTCTCTCGCCCCATCGATCTCCCGACCTGACATTTCCCTTCCACTATGTATCTCCGTTTTTCCGCCTCTCTGCTTTGTGACACAAATTATATTGAGTAGAAAAGGGTAGTATTTCAATTTGAAAAACATTGTGCTCCCAGACACTTGTTATTTGTGTTGTAAATAATAATATATTCAGTTTTGGTGTGTAGTTCTTTTAACCTCCGTCGCAAATACAGAGGGTGCAAGTTTTAATTGTGTGTGTAGATTTGTGTGTAAGCGTATATGTGTGTCTGTAGAATCGGAACTATTAAACGGTTAAATGTTGTTTTAGTCTGGAAATTTATATTTTATAATGTGAATGCACATTATATGGTTTGCCGTGTAACAGTTTAGCATAGATTCATCATCATCATCATCTCAGCCCATTAACGTTCCACTACTGAGCATGAGCCTCCTCTCACATATCAAGGTGTTAGGGTATAGGGTCATACTCCACCACGCTGACCCAGTGGGGATTGGCGGAGGCAGGTGTATGGCGTCCTGCTGTTAGAATATTTCAAGCAGCCCATTAGGCCTCTAACATGGCTTAACGACTACCACATTTAGTGATAACCGGGAACAACGGCTTAACGTGCCTTCCGAAGCACGGAAGCGCTCTATATCAAATGCCACACAAACGGTCACCCATGCTGTACTTTGTTGATCGTTTCCAACCACCGAGCACCGCAGAGCTACGAGCGCTTCTTATCATAGATTCGCCCCCTCTAATCTCATGGGAGGTCGTACAAGTCGACAAAGAGAAATCCTATCGGATGATGGGCAGCAGCGTCATCCTGCGTACTGGCTTGGACTTCGATCTTAACATGGCTTAACGACTACCACATTTTGTGATAACCGGGACCAACGGCTTAACGTGCCTTCCGAAGCACGGAAGCGCTCGATAACAAATGCCACACAAACGGTCACCCATGCTGTACTTTGGTGATCGTTTCCGACCACCGAGCACCGCAGAGCTACGAGCGTTTCTTAGCATAGATTCGCCCCCTCTAATCTCATGGGAGGCCGTACGAGTCGACAAAGAGAAATCCTATCGGATGATGGGCAGCAGCGTCATCCTGCGTACTGGCTTGGACTTCGATTACTAACCCGCTTGCCCAGCGTAGTGATAATGGGCAAATACCCCCAACAGAATGTCATTTACTGGAGACGCCAATGTTCAGCAATGAACTTTATAAGGCTTATGTGATGCAATGCATACAAGTGTGCGTGTATAAGTAGGTTAATGAGTGTGAATGAAGTTAAGAGTGTGTGCCAAGATCGTAGCAAGTGGAAGGATGTGATCACTGCTTGCCCCTACGAGAAAAAGGAGTGACAATACAATAATGTCGTCGGGGATAATGCAAATCCTCGTAACTCGCATTGGATAATTCCGCGTAACTGAAAAATTTAGCTAATTCAAGTTAATGGGCGTAATTGTCGCAAAATCTAACTTATTTACGTTTAGAAAAATCTTATATTAATAGATATATCCGACACTTACACCAATTATTTAGTTCCAAGATAAGATTATTAAGAACTTGTGTTATGAATACTAAATAACGGATAAAAATACATAAATACTTTTTTTTTTGTAAATATATACTTAATTTACTTAGAAAAACACTTAGACCAGAACAAATATTTATATTTATACACACAGAGGTTTGTCCTGTGTGGGAATTGAACCCACGAGCTCAGGTGCGGAGTGCGGGTATACTCGTCACCACGCACTATCGGTCTTCGAGTTAAGTCAGTATTCCAATAAGCCAGCGCTTTATGCAAGGTCTCTGCTATCCTCAAATGGTTAAAAGGGACATGAGATTATATTTGTAAGTCTGTATAAGTCTAGAAATTATTCAATCATTGTCTCGAGCACGTTTGTCATACATACATAATAATTAACAGATTAAATTATCGTACTAGCGATAGCAAGCTGTCTACTCAACATCATGTAATTTGAACACGTATCTTATGAAGAAAGTTTTAAGCAAATTTCCTTGTAGACAACCTAATTATTAATTTACTAACTTGCTTATTCGACTTTCATTTCCGCCCGTAGCGAGAAATTTAGTTTAAGTGGTTTATTCTTATTTGTTCTGGTGCCCTCAGTGTCATCTCAGCAATAAGAACTGCTGACCATAGGCCTCCTCAGCGATCTGGAGCCGCCTACATCTGGCGACTATCTACTGCATGGGCCTACTGCATTCAATTATACGGAAGGTGTAGGCAGAGGCATATTATACGCCCACACTTCGCCAATTACATAGTTGGTCCCACGTAATAGGTAGCGAGTTTATTGCCGCTTACCGGGCACTGTTATGTTCGCCAGGGCCTTGCCCGTTGATAGGCAGGTGCACCACTTTCAGGTGAGGTTGGCTTGGGCTCCTTTGGTCTTGGTAGGATCCCTATTCACCTAGTACACACCAAGTACCTTTGTATTTACGACCGATATGGCGTGGTGGCGAGTATACCCGCACTCCACTCTGAGGTCGTGGGCTCGATTCTCACACAGGACAAATCTTTGTGTATATAAATATGAATATTTGTTCTGGTCTGGGTGTTTTTCTATGTATATTAAGTATTAATTTACAAAAAAAAGAAAAGTATTTATATATGTTTATCTGTTATTTAGTATCCATAACACAAGTTTTTAATGATAACATAATTGGTGTAAGTGTCAGAAATATTTATTTATTTATTATTTACAAAAAAATATATATTAAAGTATCATCCCGCTATGTAGTATCCATAACACAGCCACATCTGATCTATATTTAGTAACTACCATTTTTGTAATCTGTATTTTTTTCTACGACATACATACATACACTCACGCCTGTTTCCCCGAAGGGGTGGGCAGAGGCATATTATACGCCCTCACTTCGCCAATCATATAGTTGGTCCCACGTAATAGGTGGCAAGTCTATTGCCGCTTACCGGGCACTGTTATGTTCGCCAGAGCGTTGTTTCTATGAGTCAGTCAATAAATGATACTCGTACTATGCAGTTGTTGATTATTATTTATTTATTTAATCTTTATTGCACACATAAAAGTAATATAAAGGCGAACTTAATGTCTATTTAATCTTCCCAAAGTTATTATTTTATCTTCCTATAGTTCTCAAGTTCAACAATACTTGTCTTGGGACTAAAAATTGGTCTAATTGTTAGAAATGATTTATTTAAGGCGACTGTAACAATATATAGTTAAGTAAGTAGTTTCAGCAAAAATACCTCGTAATACTTATCAGTTATTGCTTTAATGTGACGTTTTATTGTAAGTGTATGTGGATAATGGGCTTTCCACAAGTCCAAATATCTCTGATATTGCCTTAAATAACAATTCCACTATATTTTCAGATGAAACGTGACAGATTTCCAATGAAATTGTGTGTATGTGACTGAAATTGCTCGTAAAATGGGTGTCGGAAGATTAGGTAGTCTAAAACAATTATCAAGTTAAACAGAGATTAAAAAATCAAAAGACAAAATCATTAGTTAAAGTTTGGCTCAATAGAGCTCTTATAAATGTCAAACTTAAAAATTAACGCGCCCATTCACTGCGCCCCATCCGCAATGAATGGGCGCGTTGCTTGGTCGTAAATGTCCGTCCTTGAATCCCCCCCGACTTGTTCTTGACGTGGTGAGGGGGCCAAAAACCCGCTCCCGGTAGGGCGAAGGAGTCTCTACGAAAAGGTAACACCCAGAGATCAGCAACTCTGAGTGCCTTTAGTACTGACAACAGGGTGTGAAAACTAAGAGGGACCTGAGGAGGGCCCGCCAAGCAGTGCCAGGAGGGTCTTAGGCAGCGCTGCGGGGGCAGGGGGCCCCTGTACTTTACTGTGCAGGCAGTTCGTATTTGGAATGACCTGCTCGGCGTTATATGAAAATCAAATACCTTAGATTTATTTAAGAAATCAGTCTGGGCGCATTTATTGACTTTGTAATTTTAAAAATGTTTTATTTTATATGTGACGTTGGAACTTTAATTATATATAACTTTATGTACTCGTATGTGTATATAATAATGTATTTTATTATTTACTTCTATGTCAGCGAGAGCACTCTGTACTGCCTGCGCTATATTCTATGTTGTTTTATACATTTCCCGGCCATCTTAAGGTTGCCTGGAAGAAATGGCTGTTAGCAATAAGGCCGCCCAATATACTATACATTTTTTTATGTGATTTAATTAGATTTTATATTTTGTGTGCAATAAAGTGTTCATTCATTCCCTTAATGATAATTTAAAATAACCTAATGCTTAGAAATTGTGCCGTGTGGTGCCGGCCCAGAATAGGGCCACCCCTTCTCATCTCATGGATAGCCGTAAGAGTCAACGAAGAGAAATCCTACCGGATGATGGGCAGCAGCGTCATCCTGCGTACTGGCTTGAACTGCGATCACTAACCCGCCTGCCCAGCGTGGTGATTATGGGCAAATACTCCCAATAGAATGTTATCTATTGGGGAGGCAATGTTCAGCTGTGGATTGATAAGGTTGATATGATGAATGCATAGGAATTACTATCCCGAACATGATTTCTATCACATCATTACCAAAAGTGATTTTTTTAATTATAATTCTAATTCAATTTATTTTATATTTCAGGTAAACTGCACAGAGGACGCCAGCTTTAAAATAAAAGGTTCTTATAGTTTAAAATAAAGATTTTTTAAATCTGCATACTAAAGTGTCCCGTCGTGGGTTCGATTCCCACACAGGACAAATATTTGTGTGTATAAATATGAATATATGTTCTGGTCTGGGTGTTTTTCTATGTATATTAAGTATGTATTTACAAAAAAAAAAAAAGTATTTATGTATGTTTATCCGTTATTTAGTATCCATAACACAAGTTCTTAATGATACTTATCTTGGAACTAAATAATTGGTGTAAGTGTCAGAAATATTTATTTATTTGTTCTATACGAAAATAATTTTTAAACTACACTCTAGCAAGAGCTATCAAAACTTGCATAGATAACAAATCAGATAAATTACATCTTAGCTCTAAAGCTATAGTTTACTTAATTTTAGAAGTCAGTTTGTAATCTACAATCCACTACGCAGGTTTGAAAATCCAACAAAAAAATATGAGACACTACTGTACACGCTGGCATACATGGATGTCAATTAGAATCGCACGGATGACTGACATCTCAATAACGACTGCCATAAATGTTCATGACAGCCGGGACCAATAGCTTAACTTGCTTTCCGAGGTACGGAGCAAGCGATAATTACGCACATAACTTTGAAAGATCATAGATTTTAACTCCAGACCCTCTGAACTAGAAATCTATGGGTCTTTCCACTGGGCTATCGTCTCTCGAGAAACGCAACAAGGGAATTTAGTTTTATAAAAATTATGTAGATTAAAGTAAAATAAGGCAGGACAAAGACACATTTGATATTACGCCTTTTTGCTACGAATATTGAGAAACAAAGCAAAAATTCACATTTCAACATGCCATGAAGCCACAGACTACACAAAGTCCAGAAATGCTCAACGTATCACATGCATGCTTAGTTGAATAGAATGTTCTCACAAGAGAATTGTTAAGATTACAGAACATCTACATAGTTTGTCTGTAATCAAAACGGTATTAACATGGTAGGTACATATTTTCATTGTCAATAGAATTAAACCTGTGACGAAGACTCGACTATTCAAAGTCAGTGTTTATACTCCAAATAATTATACAGAAAAAAGAATAAAATACTTGTTTACCACGTCAATTGATTCTGAACCGCCTGAATTCACCGGCTTCCCGCTGGCTGACCACATTTATTGTTGCCGTTCGCTAAACGATGATTTCAGAGAAACTTTTCAGCGTTTTTCGTGTAGTCGTTGTTCTGAGGTTTTCTAATATTGTCATCTGAAGATGCCCTGTGAGGGGCTAAAAACGTGGCGGGTTGAGATGTTTCTTGATTTTTCTGAAGATTACAGTGGCGCTGGAATCGCCACAAAGTCAACCTTATGTTGTGTACGTCAGTTTCGACAAAAAACTGTTTATATTTCTTTTGGCTAATGAAATGAAATTATTTACATCTTTGCAAACACAGATATTGAAAATAATTCTTATTTCTCAAACCGACGACCTGTTTTGTTGAGTTGAGTTGAGTTGAGTTGACACTGACAGTTAATTACTGACTTCTCATAAGTTACTCCTCACTCCTAAAATGAACCTTTTCAAATGAAAAATATCAAAATATATTGGTATTCAAGTAGAAGAAATTGAGTTTCCTCATATTTTAGACTGTGATGTTATTACATTACGTCCTGAAACAATTGATAAAGAGTGACTTATTATAGTTAACCTTTTAGTTAAAAAAAATAGCAAAATAAATTTTAAGAAAATTAGATGATTTAGATAAAAAGCTCTCCTTTATTTTAGACATCGAAAAAAAGACAGAACCTGGATACGACGACGAAATGGTCGTAACCTGAAAGCCTAAGGTCTGCATAAATAATTAGCCCTTCACAACATTTAACTGGCGTATTCTAACTGCCTATTAAAAAGACGAACTTGCCTCCAAAGTTCCTGGCTGGATGGTAATTAGTTCGCAAGTTAGTTGAACCTCGGAATGGTAATGAGTATTTCGAAAGCCATCAAGTAAATTTGTTAAAATGCTGCTCTTAAATTAGGCGACGTTCTAAAGTAGAAGCAGTGTAGTGTATTATAATATATCGTAGTTGTTGCGTGAAGGAGACTGCTTTTAGCCATAAGACTTTAAGATTTTTTGTCAAATAACAGTATTATCTATCTCTATATCTGTATCATGACAGTTCTCTTAAATTATCGCTTTTAGTCGCCGTACTCGTAATAAGCTACGTGGAGAGAATTTGTCATAATGCTTCTTTCAAATTAAGCTGTGTACGAGGCTCTGATAAACATACAAGTTTTCAGTATGCGGCAATAGGCTCAACGCCCATAACCTGGGATCAGAAATGTAAAGATTGCGTATTGTGGGCGTAAAATATGCTTCTGCCTACTGCTTTGGAAAAACAGGCGTGAGTGTATGTATAAAAAGAACAAGAAAATATGTAGGGTATATGATTATGTCATCTGCAAATCAGAAAGATCGTGGTAGATGCAGTGTCTAAAAATGTAACTTTTGTTGTAACTAAAATACTATTTAATTTTTCATAACTTTGATAGGAATATTATACAATCCAATTAATATAATGATCAGACTACACATACTATGCCATACATACGCACGTTTAATGTCGACAATTTCAATCCGGTGGACTGGTTTAAATTCTTGTGTCTATTCGGAATTGATTCCACATCACTCCACACATTCCGTTTCAAGTGAGTTTCCACATGAAACGGGAACACCATTTTGACCTGTTCCTAAATCAAATTCCTCGTATTCTGCATATTGATATATCTAATGTTGTTCGTAATTACCATTTGAATATTGATGATATATTTAAATTTATATACTTATTCTACAATCATTTATTTAATAATTTTAAGATTGTTTATTAAGATTGTGTTGTGGACACTATACACTGTAATAATAAACTACGATTCAATTCCGTCATACTTAATAAAACAATCCACAAAACAATAATATCGCTGTTGAAATCTTACACAGATTCAGAGAAATAAAATAATCGAAACAGAAGCACTATACGTAACAGCTAGTCTACGTTTGTGTTTTTTATTTATGTCTTGCTACCGGCCGCCCGATAAGTCATTCGCGTCAGCTACACATGTTCCTCTTGAATAACTCTATCTTCTTATAAAAAAACATTTAAATCCGACCCGTAGTTTTGAAGATCCGAGCATGCATAGGGAGCTGTGGGACTGTCCGAAAAGGTTAAAGCGGGCACGGGAAGTAGCAGGCTTCAGAAGGAACATGGATGGTTTTTAGTCAATAAAAGTCTGACACACCCACCCGCTCCACCCACAGCGGGAGAAGGCCATTTGATGATTTTCCATCAGAAAATATTAAGAGAAAAGCATACCTAGGGACAGGCAGACAGTGCAAAACGACTTTGTTTTATTCTATATAGTCATAATGATTAATAGTTACAAGGCATTTTTGTTTCATTTGTCTCATCTGTAGCAAATAAATATTTTGGATTTTGAAAACTAGCAAATGTATCCGTTCCATCCATACCTTGACAATCAGCATTACCAAGAGAAACGTTGGAATGTCATTGGTATCGAAAGCTAGTGACGCATCAGTCACGTATGCGGGCAAGCGCCTTGACCGCAACGATTGTTGCCAGCGTGCCAACCCGCCGAGGTTGCACATTAGTTAGCGACCGTTGTACTGAATACATGTTGTTATTTACATTTAGCTTTGGTTGCTAGTTGTTATTGTTTTCTTTTATTTATACGATTATAATCATATTATGTTAACGTAAGACTTTCCATGACCAAATTCAGAAAGTTCTGGAGAGAGGACAGGTCAAAAGTACCCTACACCGACGCGTGTGAATGGAATGGTTAATGAGTGTTAATGAAGCTAAGAATATATGCCAAGATCGTAAGAAGTGATAGGATGTGATCTCTGCCTACACCTACGGAAAGTAGCGTGACATTATGTTATTATTCAATTAGCGGGAAGCACTCGATTGCCGCCCGAGGAAAAAGAAACACGTAAAATGTGCCAGCTCCATTCCAATAAACGTTGGCATAGAAACCGGCTATGGGAAATCGCTCGGTGAACAAGCACCAGAGGGCACCTATAGGTGTGGGCTAAACACCAACAAAAGCGTTTCCGTGAAGGGTTGATGTCAGACAGGCGGCCGAGTGTAAAATTCTTTACCAAACTTTTTGCATCTTTATGTGGTCCAAATGAAATACAACGTGACATTGGCAATACCCAACACTTGTGGGAAGTAAGTGGATGAGTATTGTTGCACCAATTGTTCATTGTGAGCCTAGATAAACTAGGGGCAGAGCAAAAAGAATTGAGAAAACTTAGTAAATATAGCACAGGACCGAAAACACTTCCCTGAGGGACACCTTGTTTTATTTTATGCGGTACTTACGTATGAGTTTGTGACTTATTTTTTTTGTTGAATCATATTTCGATAATTTAACTAAGGCAAAAACAATAATGGTCTTAAATAATGTATACACGTCGTATCTTTCTCCTCTTCGTAATTAATAACGCAGCCTTAGAAAATCATTCCCAAACATCAAATTCAAATACATAATCATATTTATTCAAATTTGGCTCAAAAGAGCTCTTATGAACGTCAAAACTTAAAAACTAGCGCACCCAGTCACTGCGGGCGGGAGCTCGATCGTAAAAGAACGGGCAAGAAAATCGTCGAGGTTAGTTTTTTCTGCCTCCAGTTACAAGAAAATGTACTTAATAGTAAAACATTTCGACAAAACCTGTGTTCTGCTGTCACAAGATTTAAAATAAAAGAAGAAATTAGCCATCTATCGCTACCCTGCCAGATTCTAAACTTTGTTTCCAAAACAACACACAAATATCTTTATAAAATCCACTCTAAAATCTGTGTATCCAATATCAAAACCGACTAGACACGCAACGAGAGTTAAAAAGCGCTCTAAAATATTCATGCGACATCCTGTTTGATGGTTGGTACGTATCACTGATATTTTTGGCACCCAATTTTTTTTTTTTTACTGATACGCCCCGATTTATGTCACTGTCGGTACGCACGTAGCTTTAACGATAGGCACGACTTGTTTCAGGCATATTGCATGAGAACTGCGTTGATTTTTATTCTGAAACAGTTTTTGAAATAGAATTTTAAATATTGACATTCACTAGGAGTTGATAGTTTTTGGACATAGTGCAAATATAACGGTTTATTTTTGATATTCATAATCCTATGAAAGTATCAAGTAAAACACATTTTTGCTATTGGATTTCAATCGCGGTTTAGTTAACTGTTACATACATACATACTTCATACATAAGTAAAAGTAAAAAGTAAAGTAAAAAAATTATTTATTTCATAAACTATTATACATAGTACTTGAAAACGTCATGATTACAAATGAAAAAAAAAAAAAAAGTATTACAATCACTCACTCTCACACCAATTATTTAGTTCGAAGATAAGTATCTTTAAGAACTTGTGTTATGGATACTAAATAACGGATAATCATACTGAAATACCTTTTTATTTTTGTAAATTCATACTTAACATACATAAGAAAATACCCAGACCAGAACAACTATTCATGTTCATGCACACATATATTGGCGTGTGTGGGAATCGAACCCACGACCTTTGTAGTGAAGTGCATTAATTCTAATCTCCACTTCTTCTTCAATATCACGGATTTTTACCCGAAGAGGGTAGGCTGAGATAAATTTTAATGTATAACTATCTATGGAAATACCTGTCATCTTAGTGCTCCGGGATAACGGATCATTTCGATGGTAGCAAATAACAATGTCGTAAGTGAAAAGCCGTTACTTTAAACAATGTCGTAAGTAAATAGTAACGACTTATCACTTACGACATTATTAAAAGCAACAACGTTTCAGTTACGACATTGTTAATTGCTACAATAGATTTAATAATAAAAATACTTCTAAACATCCAAGAAATAAAAGATACTTAAACACCTATTGAAATCTTACTTACTTCGCTGGCGTTTTGGCTGGCTGGAAAGTTTCTTTTGTAACGTACGCTTACCTGTCATTAAATTTCTTCTTCTTTTTTTAAATAATGGCTTCTTGCGGTTTGCACATTTAGCCAGTGTCAAGTTTGAGATATATTAATATCATATAAATTATAGTAAATGAGAATGAGTGGTGATAAAGATGATAAATGGTAAATGAGATCCCCTCCCCTTAAGCCCCTTGTGTCCTCAGTAAAGATGTGGGACTATACTGAGATCTCACATGGACTTCTTGAGAGAATTTGATAAGTTATGTTGCACTGTTTTATTTCATACACTCATGTACGTTCACAAACACTTAACGGTTAATAATCCACCGTTATTAAGGTGTTAAATACCAAAATATTAGCGTCCAACTTTGAAGCCAAACGTTTATTTTAAACTTTCTTGTACTTTTAAGCCATATAAACAACAAAAAGGTTTGTAATGTTACCGTTTATGTCAAAGTTGCTCACTCGCAAACACAATTTAATACCGAAATCCTCATAGTGCCATAACTGGCAACATCCCACGGGAATTGTTTCGATATCTCGTAGCTGGCAACACTCGCACAGCAATAAGTATTGCCACGCTTCCAAACGGGATACGGAAGAGGGGTTTTATTTTATTCTTGTTCCGTGTTGGTAGACCCATTTTTTTCTATTTCTCTTCGTGATTTGAATGTTTAAACGCGCTGGGTTTTTGTCCATGGTTTTACAATCAGCCATGTTACTTAAAGAATAAGCATATAGAGAATAACTAGCTTTTGCCCGCGATTTTGCTCGCGTGGAATAGTGAATTCCGGCAGATTTTTGGTTTTACCCACATAACTCCCGATCTCGCGGGATTTTTGAGAAATCCAAGCTATGTCTGTACTAAATTTCAGTAAAATCGGTTCAGTAGTTTAGGCGAGAAGAAAAGATAGACCTTTTATAAGTACTATTATTGATATGTTATACTCGGTAGGAACCTTATTCTCCTCTCTTCCCCTCTCACTCTCTTTCGTTTGACCTCTTTTCACTTGACTGAGTGATTAAAAGCATCTCTCCAGCGAAAAAATCTTAATAAAATTACAAACTTTGCTTAAATAAGCAATGAAAAAACAACCGCTGCCTGATTGATAAATTATTTACAGCGATGTACTGGTAACAAATTGCGCTAATTAAGTACCCTTGTTCAAGCTACAAGATTGATCTTAGCAACTCGATTAGAATGAATTTGTTTAGAAACCGTAAATAAAGACGCGACTCAGTGAAATTGAATGGTTTGTGCTGTGACATTTTCCTTGTGACCGTTTGTCTGTACAGTTCTTTCTATACCTAAGGTTTTTTTTATATTTAGAAAGAAAGAAAGAAAATAATTTATTCTGTGACACATGATACATTGGTTTACAAGAATCATCATCATCATTTCAGCCATCTGAAGTCCACTGCTGAACATAGGCCTCCCCAATTGCTTTCCACGTAGATCGATTCTTTGCCGCCTGCATCCACCGGCTCCCCGCCGCCCTGACCAGATCATCGGTCCAACGCGTTGGGGGCCGCCCTCTACTACGTTTGCTGATTCGTGGTCATATAAGAATACAAAAATAAAAATTAATATACATACACATATTGTGGCACCGCAAAGGCTTATACTCAGCATATGCCGAGGGGTCACTATGGCCCCGCGGCGCTGGTCTTCCGTACAAGATAAATAAAAAAATAAAAATTCATTTATTCAAGTTTGGCTCAATAGAGCTCTTATGAATGTCATACTTATAAACTAACGCGCCCATTCACTGCGGGCGGGAGCTTGATCGTAAAAGAACGGGCAAGAAAATCGTCAAGGTTGGTTTTTTCTCCCGCCAGTTACAATTAAAATACATAATATTAAAACAATTGTGTTCTGCAGTCACAAGATTTGAAAAAAAAAGGGAGACAGAACTCTTTTTTTACCAATATTAATATAATTACGGATAAACATAGTAGACATGAGCAAACGCGTTACGCTCAACCATATTTTAGGGAGCGCAACGATCCGACGCATGACGCTACCACCGCGGAAACATATAAGTGAGCGTGATATACTCAAGCTGGATAAAAGGATTTAAGTAAAAATAACATTAATATTAGAAGACTGAATTATTTTAAATGTGCTGCAAACCACAATTTTGTTACTGTAAAGTGGTATACCATATGGTATCAGTTAAGCTATGCAGCCATCAAAACAATTTCCAAGAAATCGTATATAAGCAGTCTTAATTAAAAATTAAAATTATAAAATTACATAGACAATGTATGTAAGTAATCGTTATATTGTAAAGAGGGCCGCAGAACACAACTTTTATCGTGGTAAATGTTACATCCAAGCGTTTTTGTCATTAACGTAATCATTAACCGTGTAATACCCTTTCTTGGTAAGTGATGTCTTAACGGTTTGCTTAAACTTTTCAAAAGGCAAATCTAAAATATCTTTTGGAATTTTGTTATAATATTGTATACCCTGCCCCATAAACGATTTGCGAATTTTATGCAGGCGTAAAAATGGATTTAATAATTTATTTCTATTTCTAGTATTAAAACTGTGATCATCACAGCGCCTGTTATAGGTTTCTATGTTTCGTTTTATAAATTCTTAATTATCTTAATTCTCAAGCCTTATTTACATTTACTATTGTTTAGAGTAAGCTAACTGAAATAACCAATATCATGCTATAGATATATATTTGTCTGTGAAGTTGTAATAGAAAAGTAATTTTTGAGAATCGATATGACGTGATGGCGAGTATACCCGCACTCCACTCCTGGGGTAGTTGACAAATCTTTAAATGCTTAGAGGAAAATGTTCTGGTCTGGGTGTTTTTCTATGTATTTTAAGTATTTATTTACAAAAATAAGGTATTTATATATGTTTATCCGTTACTTAGTTAGTATCCATAACACAAGTTCTTTATGGTACTTATCTAGGAACTAAATAATTGGTGTAATTGTCAGAAAATATTTATTTATAGTAGTCCTATCATATCATTACGTATAGGGATTCTATCGAGACCTAAGGAGTCCAAGCCAACCTTATCTGCACGTGGTGCACCTGCCGATTAAAGGTCTCAGCACACATATGGGATCGGAAAGGGATCGTAACCGTAACGCCTTTCGCCTCGCTGTCAACCAGGCGTCAACCTACCGTATGCACGTAACGAAAGCGTATTAGCAGCGCCTGTACGTCAACTCGGCTACGGCTAAGCGACACCGCGCTTACGCCTCGCCGCCCCCTGGCTGACCTGGTTGGCACCAGATCAGTTTGAATCAATTTGTTTGGAAAGGGGAAAGGGTTGACGAAGAGATGTGAGCTCGGGTACGGAGAGACGTAAGCGCGGGGACGGAGAAACGTAAGCGCGGGGACGATGAGCCGTAAGCGCGGGAATTCAAGTTCGGAGCCTGTTCCGAGGCGAGGCGATTACGTTATTATTCCGATTAGTGTGCGTTGCAGTAGGGAGTTTAATACAAACCATTCTGAACGGCTCGAGGCGATTCGGTGACGATCCCTTTCCGATCCCATATGTGTGCTGAGACCTTTACGGACGAGGCTCTGGCGAATATAACAGTACCCGGTAAGTGCAACAAGCTCGCCTACTATTACGTGGGACCAACTATATAGTTGGCGAAGTGTGGGCGTGTGATATGCCTCTGCCTGGGGAAACAGGCGTGAATGTAGTATGTATGTCATAATGCCTCGACCATACATTTGTTACCCACTGAACCCAAATAAAATACACAAAGCAAATAATTCTTTTAAACACTACATACTTAAGAATGTGACATACAACATCAAATGATTTACGAGGCGGCATTATCACAAAATTATGAAACTTATTATGGGAAACAGCATCTATTACTAACATCCAAATACAGAAGATCTACGCTCCGCAAACACTTCAGCTACATCTCCTAGGAAAGGGGGAGGTCAGTTACACTGGTCGTCCTGCAAAAACTCCAGAATTCGTGTATTTCTGGCAATAATATGGAAATCCGTGGTCAGTTGTGCGAAATGATATATGTGTCGTTTTATTGTTGGTTAGCACAATAATAGAGTGGGATTTGTCAGGACAATGAGATATAAATAAGGTTTTACTGTCACCATCATCTCAGAACATTAACGTCCCGGTACTTGGCAATTGGAGTGTCCTTACGTGATAGAATCAGGAATGAGGAAAAAAAGGAACTGGTGTGACAGAAATTGCAAGTGGCAGTGGGCGGGGCACGAAGCTCGAAAAACCAATAAATCCAAACTAGTATTATAAATGCGAAAAAACTCTGTCTGTCTAAATATTACTCTGTAAATAACGTTGTTGGTTACATAATAAGTAAGTGTGTACCTTAAGATTTACTACTAAGCAAATATTATGTAATTGTTTGTTGTTCCAATAAATAAAAACAAAATAAAATATCCCTTATTTAGTATCCATAACACAAGTTCTTCATGATACTTTTTTTGTAACTAAATAATTGGCGTAATTGACAGAAAATATTTATTTATGTAAAGGTCTAACATAACATACTATTTAGCCCCTCTTATTTGACAAGCCTTAATAGTAACAGAAACAGAACATACACTCTTAAATACAGAGTCATTTTTTATATGTAAAAGGTCTAACTGTACATTCTATCTAGCATTTCACTCCCAAAATATTCCTTATACACAAAAGCAAAAAACTTAGTTACAAAAGCAAGTGATGGATTAGAAATATCTTTGTAACAATTCCCGCGCTACTATAATGTCCCGAAAAATCGAGAAACTATTCAGCACGACACGTGTTTCGCCCTTACACAGAGTTTCAGCGTTGGTCGTGAAGACATCGCAACTGAGGCAAAACACGTGTCGTGTTGAATAGTTTCTCGATTTTCCGGGAAATTATAGTAGCGCGGGAATTGTTACAAAGAAATTTTTATTCCATCACTTGCTTATAATGGATTCCCGCAAAGTAACGCCTGAATCAATAAATGATTTTAGTTACAAAAAGCAGACCATCATTCTTGTAACAAACTATAAGTATCGTCACACGAATAGTAACCAAAACGTATACGGAATGTAAGTAACAAAAGCTAGGCTCTCGGGACATTAATATCACAAGGTGCCCGCGTCACCGGCACGCGTCCTCTGATGGATGGGGTGTCGATGGCTCCCTGGGGAACGAAGACCCTTAGCTAAATGAATATTCTGACATTTACAGTATATCTTTGGTAATAGTAATTGATTTTCTAGCTCTATTGTAGTTTGGGACATAAGACATAGATGGTACTACGCTCGCGAGCAACCGGGAACTTTTTTTAATTATGCTCGACACAGACTCATCTTTGATCAGGAGGTGCACCACTTGCAGGTGAGGTTTATCTTGGTAGGATTCCTATTAACCTTTTTCTTAAACCTTCCTTCATAAAACAACTCAAGCTTTATATCAACAATTCAAATGAAATCCACTTCAATGCTAACTTGAACACAAAACTAAACAAAGTTGAGATTACAGAACAGAAACAAAATAAATTTATTGGACTTAACAACGAGTACCTACAATGCCAAAATTTTATCAGCACAACTAAAAGGATAGCTAAATACTTTTTACCTGAACATGACATTTCTGGAGCAATGCCAAAAGCATCCAGCTTCTCCACTAGCTTATGTTACTTACCAATTTCACTTAGAAATAACTTGCTTTGAGTTTTCTGGAACAACTTTTGTGGTATCAATACAAAGAGCGGAAATGGATAGAGCAGTTGATTCTATGGAGTTTGAAATTGTACTAATATGTAAGTATATACTTTGTAAAATTATTTGTAGGGTTTCTAAAATAAAGAAATTTACATGGACCGATGACCTTGTGAAGGCGGCCGGGAAGCCCGTGGATGTAGGCAGCATGATATGTTCAGCAGGATTTCCGGTGGCTGAGATGACGATGATTTTACTACTTTCAACTTTTTACGCGATTACGCATACAAATAAATAAAAATTAATGGTCCTTTGTTTATGAAAATTAAACACGGTAATATGAAACTATTTCTTAATTTGGTTGTTGGTAGGTTTGTTATAGCTTATCTCCATAAAAATTTAACCGATTGAGGCGAGATTTGCTATAAGATAGCTTATGTTTTAAGAAGTAACTTAGCATATTTTTAACTTAGAAAAAAACGAAATACTTAAGGAGCTTAGTACAAAACAAGATCTATAGTTAGATCAGGCTTAAAACTAGAGCTGTCACTGTTTTCATCTTATCAATTGAAAGTAATAGCACTTATTTGAAATCTGGTCTAACTTTAGATATCGTTTTGTTATAAGCCCCTCAATCTTTTACGTATTTAAATCGCGGGTTTTTTAATTTCAGTGGAAACAAAGAGGAGAGTTTCCGTGCTTCAAAAATTATTGTCAAATGCCACCGAAGAAAATGGTACCCAAAGTATTGACATCTAAAAACGTGCTGCTTATTTTTGGTAATCGTTTCCGATTATCCAGTATATCAAAGACTTGAGCGCTATTATTATAATGAATTACATTGGGACTAGTCTAATTCAAAGAAAACGAAACTTCGTTATACCCATCCTTTTCACTCGATAATGATATACTTACAGAGTGAAAGAGATAGATATAACGAAGTTTCGTTTTCGTTGAATCAGAGTGGGCCCTCAGGTGTTATAATACAGCTATTATATACAGACCATCTAGCAATATGATTCCATGCTTATCCTGGCCTATTATCCTATTATATGTCCTGTCGTGAATACATACATCTCTGTATATATGTACTAATGTCCTGATATGACTTAGGGTTACATACATAAAATATCACGCCTGTTACTCCGAAGTGATAGGGAGAGGCATACTGCACGCCCACACTTCGCCAGTTATATTGTCGGTCCCACGTAATAGGTGGCGAGCCTGTTGCCGCTTACCGGGAACTATTATGTTCGCCAGAGCCTCGTCCGTTGAACGGCAGGTGCACTATTTGCAGGTGAGGTTGGCTTGGGCTCCTCAGATCTTGGTAGGAGCTTTGTACACCCTTGGCTTCCTCTTACAAAATATATAGGGGAGGTACCATATATGAAATACATAGGAAATATATAGACTATGATAAGAAATAGCTATTAAATACATAGCTCTAATTTAATTGTGATGTGATATTTCTTATAGATATGTGATATTAGGTCCGGTTTGTGAAATAAACTTTAACTTAAACACACGCACGCATGCACGCATGCACACACACATGCACGCACGCACGCACGCATGCACGCTCGCAAGCACGCACGCACGCAGAACGAGCTCAGTGACGTGCTATTGTAGAAGCCCTCACCAGAAGTGATCCGTCCACTTCTACACTGTTGTTAATTATGATAATGGCTAGTTAAAAAGATTCACGGCAAGTCAAGCTTAGCTGTAGTTGCAAGAAATATTATAATAAGAGAGATCTCCAATTATTTATTTCCCGTAGCTTGAACCAGCACGTGCCGATGACAAAAGTATCAGAATCTTGAAGTTGTTGTACAAGAGTTGTCAGAACTTTTAAAACACTCAAGTTTCAAAGTGTAAGATCAGGAGATTCCGGAGGCGAGTAAAGGATTCTTTGGAAAATTTATGTTGGTACAAGTGAAAGGCGATGTGCGGGGGCGACTATTAAATGTTAGATGGCGTAAAGTTCAGACCTGCTCTATAATTATAAAACACATCATAGGTTTGACGACTTCCAGCCTCCCGAACTGGCCGGTTTCCGAATAGGCTTTGCAGTCATAAGTAGAGTAAAAGTAAAAAGTTATTTATTTCATAAACTATTACATAGCACTTAAAACCGTCAAAACACAATATGTATAAAAAAAAAACTAAATATTACTACACTGAAATCACGAAGCTTAGATTTACTTACGTGCAAATAAATAAAAATTAGGTGTAAGTGAATCTAAGTGCCAGTTCTGAGCCCCGCTCTGTGAGAAGAGCTGACAGAAAACTCACATGCTCTTTGAAATTATCTATCATAATATATAATTTAAATTCACAATACAAAACACTTCACTGTGTAAATATCTAAAAAAAAACATACAGTGAAGTGTTGTGAATGCAAAAACATTTCCCTAGAACCGTTATTAATTGAAATATAACGAAGACTAATCTTCAAATTGTAACAGTGATAATCGAAACTAACTTCAGCTCGGTACATAAGGTGTATAGGGGATCCTATGATCATCTGTAGAGCCTAAGCCAATCTCTCAAAGAGGAGGCTCTGACGAATATAGAATTTCCTGGTAAGCGGCAACAGTATCGCCTATCTCTATATCTATGACGTGGGACCAACTATATTATTGGCGAAGTGTGGGCGTAAAATATGCCAACCTTCGGGGAAATAGGCCTCATTGTATGTATGTTGGTACACAGCCGGTTTGGTTACAGGTTTTCCAGAAGTAGCTAATTGGACAGTGGTGTCGGAACTGCAAAAACATATAACAAGCTTGTAGCTCGCGTTCGATTCAGCTTTTAATTGAAATATTAAGGGAATCGGTTGAGTGAACGAATCATATGTTATCAATAATAAAAAAAACTGTGGTTCGTTTGTCTAGCTAAACTAAAGAATAGTTAGATCGATTTGGCAAACATTGATCTTGAAATATCGTTCAGGGAATGTTTAAACTGTAAATAGAAAAAAATGGCGGGAAAGTGAAGCGTCAGGTCTGCAGTTTTGTTTTATTTTCTAACATTTGTGATATTTCGAACATTAATGTGCAATTTCGTTCGATTACTAAGCGTGAAGTGTTTGTGAACGTACATGAGTGTTGGTAAATGAAACAAAACAGAGCAAAATAACTAAAAATTCTTTTAAAGAGTTCATGTGAGATCTCAGTATACTTAGTCCCATTTTTTTTCTGAGAACTCAAGAGGGTCTTAGAGGGAGGGTATCTCGTTTACCATTTATCATCTTTATCACCACTCATTCTCATCTACTACTATATATATTATCAAATATATCACTTACTTTACACTGGCTTAATGTGCTAAACGCACAAAGCCATTATTTAAAAAAATAATTTGCTTTGCACTGCTGGTTTGGTTACAGGACTTTCAGTAGTAACTAATTGGACAATCGTGACTGAACTACACCAACAACACGACTATAACAAACCTGGGCTTGAAGCTGGCTTTTGATTCAGTTTTTTTTAAAGGAAATTGGATGTACAGTCAATGGAATATTGCTATTAAAAGTGATTTTATTATATATTTTAACATTAATCATCACATCATAAATACCATGGATCTCCCCAGTAGTTCTTAATTCATCATCATCATCATTATTGACATCATGAACTCCATGGACCTCTCCAGTAGTTTTTCATTCATCATCATCATCATTATTGACATCATGAACACCATGCACCTCTCCAGTAGTTTTTAATTCATCATCATTATTGACATCATGGACACCATGGACCTCCCCAGTTGTTTTTAATGTTAACCGATCTTGTAACGCTTGCATCCACCGGCTTCCCGCTGTTTACTATATTATCAGTACATCGTGAGAGGCCGTCCTCTATTACATGAGTTAATAAATAAACTATGGTTTATATAGAAATTGTTTTCAATACTCACGTTGAATGAAAACACTAAATAAAGTATTAATATTGTAACATTTGAAAGCGAAAATAATTTCCACTTGCTACACAGTCGGTTTGTATATTGGTTTTCTAGAAATAGCTAATTGAACGATAGGGCCGACCCAATGACGTTTTACAAAAAGACGGTGGTTATTCATACTTTGCCGTACTCAATTTTGCTTACTTTACGACTGAGGAGTATGCACCCGACATTTTTTTGAAAATTATTACTATATGCGCTTGAATCACGATTAAAGTTTTTAGGAACCCGAGACAACCTCACCTGGAAGTGGTGCACCTGCCGATCAACGGAAGAGGCTTTGGCAAACATAATAGTTCCCGATAGGCGAAAATAGTCTCGCCACCTATTACGTGAGACCAGCATTATAATTGGCGAAATATGGGCGTTAATTATGCTTCTGCCTACACAGGGAAATAGGCGTATATCTGTGTATCATCTCAGCCCTTTAACGTCCTGCTACTGAGCACGAGCCTCCTCTCACATATCAAGGTGCGAGGGTATTGGGTCATACTCCACCACGCTGACCAAGTGTGGATTGGCGGAGGCAGGTGTGTCCTGCTGTTAGAATTTTTCAAGCCGCCCAATTAGGCCTCTTACATGGCTTAACGACTACCACATTTAGTGATAACCGGGACCAACGGCTTAACGTGCCTTCTGAAGCACAGAATGTATGTATATATTCTATATATTTCTGTAACTAATTTATTAAAGTCTGCTTATTATGTAATTCTAAACCCCAAGCGTGTTTCAAAACACAAAGCGTGTTCCGATTCGTTTTAATATAACACTTCCTTTAATGCAAAAACGAAATGTTTGCTACAAAACCACGCCATAAATATTTTGTCACCCAATTCTCAAATGAGCCATATTCGTCTATTGTCCAAAAATACCTCGTATATCAGATTTTATCGGCCTTCTTAAGGGCATATATCACAATTCGCATTAGGGCCCTAGCTGGGCAAACGTTGAGACAAAAGACGTGTCAAGTACGAGTTGCGAAAGGTTCTGTAAGGTTCTTCCGTCATTTTCTTTGCGTATTTTAACTTGCTTGGAATGTTGTTGTTCATTAAAAAAAACCTAGGATTATAGGGAATATAGGAGCAGACGAACACATGCGTCTTAAGATTATTGACTAAAAAAAGACGAAACCTAACCTGAGGATAGAACAGTTCCAATTTGGC
Organism: Musotima nitidalis; assembly: GCA_949126915.1. Lineage (NCBI taxonomy): Eukaryota > Metazoa > Arthropoda > Insecta > Lepidoptera > Crambidae > Musotima > Musotima nitidalis. The sequence continues at coordinate 11,587,298 of OX421435.1, read as the reverse complement.
CTAAAACCTAGCTTAGGCACCAGTCTCCTACAATTTTGTAGGCTAATTAAACTGTTTGTTCCTAACTGTATATTGTAGTGAGAAAATAAACATTTATTATTATTAAATATATTTTTTCATCGTCCTCATCTTTTATCATAAACATAGCATATAGGGGAGTGTGTTTGGCTGCTTTGACAATATTCGAAATTGTGTGGCTGCAGAGCAATAATCAAGAGTGTGTAGCTACTAGGGCCATAATCGGGAGAATTTGGGTGCTAGGGCAATATTCACTGGAGCGCAACCTGTTGGCAGCCGGCACGAGGATATAGCATGTTTAATGGAATAGTGACTTAACACAAAAAAGACGATTTTTGGGACATCACAAAAAAGATCTTCTAAAGAATACTTGTCCTACTTGTAAGCGCATTAAATTGATACTGATTTATCAATTAGTAGTTCTGCTTATGTTTTGAACATTTGATTAACATTGATTCGATCTCAGTAAGAAATAGAAAGACTGTTTAAGTACGTAACTCAAATCTGACCTATCTATTAATGGGTCGATGTTTCTTTAAGCATCCGTATGTGCGAAAAGAATAGTATGGTCAGCCATACTATAACGGAGCTACGAGCGCTTGTTCGCTTTTATTGGTCACACATTATCACTATTTCTGGAATTCAGAAAACTTCTTGCAAAACTTGTTAAACAAGCATAGATTATTATGTAGCGACCTATTTTATTACTTCGATCATTTTCAACGAAGGTTTTCATATTCTGATGACGGAGCCCTAAACCCCAATTCTCTCGCAGATATGCCGGAGTCATAACCCTCTTTACTGCAGTAAGTCAGTATTAACGTATCCCTTGCGGGTTTCGTTCCGAGAACGATGTTCTGAGAACATACGAACGTAACATTTTTCTGGATTATATTGTGTTCTATAGGAGCATTTTGTTTTATGATAGTTTTTTACGTTCACACTTTGTATTAGGATAGCGCAGATTACGTTAATATTTCATTGAAACACAGTCGCGTCAACGCGTCAGACACGCCCGTACGTACGGATTAAGTCTAGCTGTCATCTATTGCGTACTTACACTGATCCTTAGTTATCGCATAGATTAAAAGCGAAGAGTCATTGATATCTACACTTTTCTGTATTATATTATATTTGTTTGAAAATCAAACTCTAGCTATATACACTACAACTATATTTTGTCCTATATTTTTAAAAAGCCAAAATTTCGAGTGATAAGTATTTATTGCTGCGTTTGGCGTACCATGAAAGATAAATGCGGCAAATCTATACTAATATTATAAAGTTGAAAAATTTGTTTGTTTGAACGCTCTAATCCCAGCAACTACTGGTTCGAATTGAAAAAATTCTGAATTTTTGAGTTGAATATACCATTTATTGAGGAAGGCTTTAGGCTATATAACATCACGCTGCAGCTATTAGGAGCGAAGAAATATTGGAAAATGTGAAAAAAACGAGGAAAATTATTCATCCTTGAGGGCTTCTGTTGCGTGCTCTTCGAAAACGGTTTAAGGTACCAAAAATATATATTTAAAGGAATTACACATATCAACTATTTATCATCAGCGGCATCAGTGTCGATGAATTAGTTTGGATTTCCCGCCACTAACTATCAAAAGTCAAAAAAGTCAAAATACTTTTTATTTCATAAACTATTACATAGTACTTGAAAACGTCAAAATTATAAAAAAATAACAAAAATAAATAAAATATAATTATACTAAAATCACGAAGCTTAGATTCACTTACAACAAAACAATTTAAAAAAACAAAAAATATTAAAGTGTAAGTGAATCTAAGTGCCAGTTCCGAGCCACCGCTCTGTAAGAAGAACTGGCAAGAAACTCACAGGCTATGCTCTTTTAATATCGGCAGTGACGTCACAGTAGGTGTTAAAAAGTCGACACGCTTGATTTTAATGCAAATCGTGATACTTACGCTATCTATTGTAATCTACATCTGTGCTTCCATTTATAATTTTAGTCACAGGTGCTACATTTTAACATCAAAAACTTACATTTCTTGTTTATTCATGTTACTCACACCATTAATTCATCTCAACATTTTCATCTTTGTTGTGTCTATATTATTTCATTCGCCTTCATATCGTCAAAGCTTTTAGAGCCATACAATAGGCTTATTTCGGATTTGTAAATATACATCATGATCAGTGCACAACATTTTTTCTTCAATACCATCAGCCTTTGCCTTGCCTTGCTCACTTGCTCACCTTGGGCACTGGGTGAGCGACAAATGGGTTAACGCGACTGAGCGCGTCACGAAAACATCATACTATGCTGAAACTATTCTAGGTCTTCGATGTACGTGTTTACCAGTGCGCAAAGAGAAGCAACGCAGGTGAATTCATCCTGCATGAAGGCAGCGTTTTATTGTCCTAAATGTGACTTTACACTATCACTTCTTTTGTTTTAGAATAGAATAGAATTGATTGATTTGTTAAACATAGGTATTTTACATTAAGGTGTTGCATACTAAATATGTGCGCTATGTTTTGTCGTTGAGACATACAAACATTAACAAAGAATATTAGACTAATAATGTATTATAATTAAAATTACAGTAAAGCCTTATCATCTAGGAACTCATCTACTTGGTAATAACATTTTCAAGTAGTATTTTAATTAAAGGTTTTTTAAATTCATGCAAGGTCATGCTTTTTATTACATTAGGTATTTTGTTGTAAATTTGTGAAGCAGTGCCAAAGAAACTTTTTTTCACTAAAGCAGTATTACATATTACATTACATAATCAGTTCTTATATTGTGTACGTGTTGGATTTCTTCTAGTGGGGGAAAGTTTTTGAAACAGATGTGGATTGGTTTTTACAAAAAGAGCAGTTTCTAGTATATATAGAGAGGGTAAAGGTAGTATTTTAAATTGTTTATACACAGCTATCTGTAGTTTTTAAATTACACATTGATCGTATAAGCCTCTTTTGCATTTTAAATACAACCTCTTTATCTGTCGAATTTCCCCAAAAAATTACACCATACCGCAATACTGAACCTACTAATCCATGGTATGCTGTAACTAGTGTTTCCATATTTACTTTTGCGATAATTGGAACAGAGCATAAGCAGATTTATTTAGTCGCTTACATATTTCCTGCAAATGAGGTTTCCAGGTAAGTTGACTATCTATTGTTATACCTAAGAACTTAAAGTTAGTACATTCTTCAATAGAACAATTTTTATACATTATATTTACTTGTGGTCTATTAAGCCGTTGATAGTTTTGACAGTTGACATATTGTTTATTTTTATTTGATAATATTATTCCTAGATTTTATGTATTTTGACGTTTACTACCAAATAAACGTTTTTATTATTAATATCATGTATTCGACATTCCTTATTTGACCTTGTTACTGTATTGTCCTTTTTTACATTAATTTACTTGATGATTGGATTATTTTTACTTTTTATGTTATGGATTGTATTTTCGAAAAAATTAGTACTAGCGTTTCGGTCCTCACTACGAGCCAGTAAGTGCACGTGTTTTAAATAAATACAATAAATAAATATTATACGCTCGCAGATCGCTTATCGTATTTTTGATCCCACGCAAGCTTATTGCCGCTAACCGCCAGAGTCTTGTCTGTTGATCGGCAGGTGCACCACTTACAAGTGTGGTTGGCTTGGGCTCCTAATTTAGAATCTCCATCATTATCACAGCCCATTAACGTCCCACTACTGAGCACGAGCCTCCTCTCACCTATCAAGGTGTGAGGGTATTGGGTCATACTCCACCACGCTGACCCAGTGTGGATTGGTGGAGGCAGGTGTATGCCTTCCTGCTGTTAGAATTTATCAAGCCGCCCATTAGGCCTCTAACATGGCTTAACGACTACCACATTTAGCGATAGCCGGGACCAACGGCTTAAAGTGCCTACCGAAGCACGGAAGCGCTCGATATCAAATGCCACACATACGGTCACCCATCCAAGGACTGACCTCTGTAAACTCTGCTGTACTTCGGTGATCGTTTCCGACCACCAAACACCGCAGAGCTACGAGCGCTTCTCCATCCATCATCCAGGATACCCATACATCTACATAATTACTCCTAATGTCTCCTAAATGCTGAAAACCCTGATTCATCAGCTTCCCGCAACTTTTCGGGTTGTAATTTGTACGATCAGCGTATGGTGCTTTGCTGTAATCGGTACACCTACGTGACATGTATAGCAAACGGCCTGCACTCTCAGTCGCCTTTTATGGCACCCAAGGGACCAAGCGGGAGTGCTGCTATTATTTTCCGGCACCAAACGGAACATATATATCGACTTTTCCCTGCCCGAAGGCGAAAAGTTCGGTGTGCCTATAGTATAACTTTTGATATTATTTATTAAGAATGGTCGACCATCAGATTTTATAATGTTACCTAATTTAATTCGCACATATTAAAAGTATTTCCTCAGTTAAATATTAAAGTTTGCCGTGCCCAACAGGGTCCATAATTGTAACTTGCGTAGATGTAAGACCTTATGTAAAACATTATGGAGAGCAATAAACATTGAATTGAATTGAATTAAAACAAATTATTGTTTGACACCACATGGCAATTAGAAAGAAAAATACTGCTTATATAATAAGTCAAAATATATAGCTATAGTCAGAGCAGGTCCCACTCCCTCTTCTGCTTCGCGGTCTGTTTACTGGTTTAACCAGATTTGGCTGAATGGAGCGACTGCCGTCTGATCTCCGCAACCCAGAGGCATACATCATTCTATGGTAAAATCAGCTGTCAGGATGTCAGTAGGCACTGACTTCCCAAAATGACTGCCATAGATGTTCATGACAGCCGGGACCACCGGCTTAACGTACTTTCCGAAACACGAAGCAAGGACAAAACTTCGAGAGGTCATAACACCAGGATTTGGATCCGAGTCCCAGTCTATTGGTCACGGGGCTGTCGTTGGTATAGTAAAAGCCAAACAGACAAATATAATAAATAAATAAATAAATATTATCTTACAATCACACCAATTATTTAGTTGTTGTTGTTGTGGATACTAAACAACGGATAAACATACTTAAATCCTTTTTTTTGTAAATACATACTTAATAACAACCAGTACAAATATTCATGCACACAAATATTTGTCCTGTGTGGGAATAGAACCCACGACCTCTGGAGTGAGTGCAGGTATACTGACCTTCGCGCCATAATGGTCGTCAAACATAACATAAAAACATATGAAGGTGATTGTGAAAGAAAAAGCAAGTATTTCTAGAATTTTTCGAGAAATGTTTCAAATATTCACGATACAGCCCAGAGCAAACAAAGATAATCATCAAAACATTACTGAGGAAGAATTACCTTATCGAAGTCGTACATCGTCTTGGAGCACCTTATCCACAAGACCTAAATCAACACCGCATAATGCCACCACGAGGAAACAGCTGCCAGAATATAAATCTATTGTAATGAAAAGCTTTTTCTCATAATATGGCACACGGTGTTATGAGGAGCAGAAAGTTGGCTCTGTAGAAACTTTAGAGTGTAATCGGTCTTCTTTTGTAAATATTGTTCTTACAATGGGTTTGTTACGTTATGGTAAACTAAAAACATATAAATATAATGTGTAATAACTACCTCGTTTTTTCTAAGCTATAGGCGTGCGTCTATGTTAATTTGTAATTAGTTTTTGCAAAGATCGAAGAAAGAAGGAAAAAATTTTAATATCGGTAGATAACTCCTTTTGTGGTTAAAGGGTCTAAAAGTAATTTGGGTCATTATGCTACTTTAAACCGGCTTCAGTTTGGGTGTAATGATCTAGTCAAAAAATTAGACATTGATATTTTCTCTGCTGGCTTGCCGAGATTTCGGAAAACCATCATGGACTCCTTTAATAATAGAATATGAGGTCAATCGGTCATGTCATACGAGTATAGCTTTGGTGTTTTTTTATTTGTGTTTTTATAAGTAAAATTGTTTGTATGTATCTTCTTATTTTTGTGTCAATGCATGCCGTGGTGACTTGTAAGTAAAACAGCACTTAGCTTTTAAGTATGAACTATATTTGTTATGTTCATTTTTGGTGTATGTTTTGTTAGTCGCCCTAAATGTAATAAATAAATAATCGATTTTTTTTTATTCTTCTGTGCTTTGAGTTTTTAAACGACAGTTTTACATGCATACAAACATTCACGCCTGTTTCCTCGAAGGGGTAGGTAGGGGCATATTATATGCCCACATTTCGCCAACTATGTGGTCGGTCCCGCGTAATAGGTGGCTAGCCTATTGCCTCTTATCTTATAATTAGCGTATTATCATAAGAAAGCTATAGGGGTCCAGTTAGTTTCAGTGGTCAATCTATGGAGTACACTAAAACACAATTAACAAAGAAATATTATTTACTACGCACAGATTATTTTATGATGATGTTGAAAAAGCTTTAGAAAGTCATGATTATGGAGAAGTATTCCTATTTCTCTTATCTGTCGATGCTGTTGGTTACCGTTACCAATTGGCTACGTCTCTTGTAGCTCCGGTTATATTTGAGCGAAAATTAAAACGAACCTTCTTCATGTATTCATTTCAATGTCTCTCCCGTGACAAAGGTCAGAACCATTACCGTCAGCGATTATTTTACTCTGAACATTTTATTATAATGTTTTCATCATAGCAGACATTTTGATTTCGTTATTTTTAAATTGAGTTAATGTTACTCGTGTAAAGTTATTGTTACGCACTAAGCATCCATTCGCATAGAAGTGTAGTAGGGTGTATAGGGTGAGATCTGAGGAGATACTAAGATCCTTTTTTTTTTTTTTTGTTTTACGTCGTTAACAAAATGCGTTTACGCACTACCTTCCGGCCAAAGGGGGACCGAAAGGGGGTGTGGGACTCACCACCAGCAGACGCGACTGCCAGCAGTAATACCCACTAAAAATCTTCCGACGATGCCCGCCGCTTGTTAAGAAAGAGGCGGGGGACAGTACCTGGGTTTCAGCGTCTGACACCCCGCCTGCGGCCAACGCCCCCCGGACCAAAACCGGGAAGACCTCCTCAGAGAGGCGCAGTGGACGCCGCGCCCCTCCTACCTCCTTGTGCGACCATAGCGTGTGTGGCCGACTTCTCGGAGGGTCTATAGTTAGACAGCAGGGGCCCCCTGCCCCCACTGCCTAAGACCCTCCTGGCGCTACTTGACGGGCCCTCCTGGCCCGCCCGCTGCGCTCTCCACAGGTCCCTCTTAGTTTCTCCCCCGGTAGTCAGTACTAAGGGCACCCAGAGTCGTCGGTCTCTGGGTGTTACCTTTTCCCTGGCGCCTCCTGCGCCCTACCGCGAGGTACTCAGCCCCCCCACCACGACAAGGTGGAGACCAGTCGGGGGGGAGATACTAAGATCCTGCAAATGGTGCATCTGCCGAACAACGGACGAGGCTCGGGCGAACACAGAAGTTCCCGATAAGCGGCAATAGGCTCGCCATCTATTACGTGGGTCCAAAAATATAATTGACGAAATATAGGCATACAAAATGTCTTTTAAAAAAGCCAAAACAGGCAATATTATCTATGTATGTATAGTAGACCAAATATCCCAATTTGGAAATATTCAATATCTTTATAGCTCTCAAACAGACAAACAAACAGTTAATATATATTACATTTTAACAGCTGGACGCTATATACCTGAATCCGTCAATTCGCAAAGGGTCCGCGTGGTGGAGTATGACCCAATGTCCTTTTACATTGGTTTGTGAAAGGAGGCCAGAACCTGGTATTAAGCGACACTCTGGGTGATATAGACTTTTAATTATATTAGGAATTGACGAATTTTTATGCGTCGTTAGAGCTAGGTTTGGTGACGAGTTTGGTAAACGATAATAATCGTTCTTTTAAAAAAATTAAGCGATTTGCTAAAGTCTTTCTTTTAAGCGGGGCGTGAAACGGCATTTTAGCAGGCCGTCATGAGTGGATGCGCTTTATAGGTACCGTGCTTATTTCACGTTATGAAGCGCTTTCATTTTTTTTATTGGCCTGCATCGACTGCTTACCATCAAGCAGGATGTAGTCGTTATGGCGTGTCACATTAAAAAAAAGTTACATTTCTTTATCTAAAAATTGAACTGCTCTGGTAAGCTTGAAAAATGTCGCTTAATACAAATAGCCCGGAACTCGTCGATACAAAGCTCATTAACATCTCACTACTCACTAAATTTCAGTTGGCTACGCGGTGCTCGGTGGTCGTAAACGATCACCAAAGTAAAGCAGAGTTTACAGAGGTCAGTCCTTGGATGGGTAGGACCAACCTCATCGCCTCCCGAAGTATGGAAGCGCCAAAAATTTACCTTTGTTAACTCTTCTTTATTTCGATAATTAGTTCCACCTGGATCTAAGAGTTCTTAAAGAACTTAAAAAAGAGAAGAAGAATATAAAGTCTTATTTCTTGACGAAGAAACTCCAATCCTAGTGTCTCTGTCTGTTGTGCAATGTTTGGTCTAGCGTTGTCCTGAAGCTGAAGGGCTAGAGCGGTTGACCAATCTCGGTTGTTTGACGGCTAGCTTTTTCATCTTGGATTCCAATTGTTGGCAATACAAATCTGCCTCTTCCCGTGATATGGCCAGACGATTACCAGACCAAATCTTGGGAAGCTGCCATACACTAATCCCTACCTTTATCCTCGTGAAAAAGTGATTACTATTACCTGCCCTTTTTACCTAAGAAATCTTTGCCAACCTTAAAGCAACACCCAATCCCTTCAGTACTCTGATCCAATATATCATTTTGTTATTATCAAGGGAACAATAATTCTGATCTTTTTAAATCGCGTCCTTTTTCATCGAAGCTGAGAGTTCAACAACACTCCGAGATAAGTGCCCGACTTTGAATTAGATTGCTGATAAAATTCTTTTGTGCGTCCCATGGCGTGAGGCGTTGCCAAGGGCTACACAGTCGAGTTGATAACAGATAGTTTACTTTCAATACCATATAATTTGTATAAGAAACATGTACGAAATAGTTTGGTACATCATTTATTATATTTATTTAAACTTATTCGCACAAATTAAAATTACAATGGCGAACTTAATGCTGCAAGGCATTCTCTACCAGTTAACCTTTGAGTTAGCAGAAAAGTATGATCATTGAAAGTATGATCATGATGAATATATGATCATTCAGATAATAGAAAATAGAGTCAATGTCAAATAGTTGGTAGCACTCAAAGACCTATTTATATCGGGACATGCCCCAACCTCTTGACAGTTGTAACTTGTGTCGAACTATAATATATAAATAAATAAATGTTTTCTGACAATAACACCTATTATTAAGTTCAAGATAACTTGTGTTATGAATACTAAGTAACAGATAAACATACATAAATATTTTTTTTAGTAAATAGATACATAATATACCTACATGGGAAAGCACCCAGTCCAGAACAAATTATATTCATGTTCATGCTCACAATGATTTGTCCTGTATGGGAATCGATCAATCGGCCTTTGAAGCGTAGTGCGAGTATATTCGCCACCACGCCATAAGGTCGTCAAAATTTTAAACGCTAACTGTACAAGAGCCTATTTATTTCAGAAGAAAGTTCTTCCAGCAGTGCCGAAAATGAAAAGAGACTGACGTCAAAAAAAGTTTTCAAAATAAACTAACGTTCATTTCAGATCTAACATTGTACGCTAATGACGCAGATGATAGCTAAGGCTAAGTAATAAATATATGGTCTCAAGGGCATATATCATTCACCCATGTATAACATTTCAGATTGCCAAAAATCTTGCCCTTTATTTCCCTTTGGGATAGAAGAATTCTTTGGAGGATATAACATGGTCAAACCATGAAGAATGGATTATTTTAATTCCTATACTCTATCTTCATAGGTCTTAGAAAAAATTTGCACTAGCTGTTAGCAATCAGATGTGACAAAAACTCTTGCCAGCGGGTTTAGTTTAGAGCTATTGTGTCCACTCAATATAGAGCTTTTCGGGTTTTGGGAAGAAGTAGCCAACGCGATATTCGAGTGTGTAAGGAGTTGTTAGTATGTAGGTACAGAAAATACTTTTTAACGACCGATATAATATTAGGAAGTCAGTGCTTTCTTATACGTAAAGCGGCAATAGGCCAATGGTGAGGCCTTCAAATTTAGATGGTCTCGGGTTCTAATCCTGTTGGTGCTTATGACTGTTTGGATTTATGTGCGTAATTATCCCCCTCTGTGCTTCGGTAAGCATTTGGAAGCCGTTGGTCCTGGATGTCATGAACATCTATGGCAGTAGTTATAAGGAAGTCAGTGTCAACATCCTGACAGCTGGTTTAACCACATAATTATGTCTCCCTCTCGGTAGCGGGAGTCAGATGGCAGTCGCTTTACCTGGTTAGATCAGTGAGAAGACTATCCCCCTAAGGGGGCTCTGGGGGCTGAGTACCTCCCGGAGGCAAGGAAAAGATAACACCCAGAGGTTGGCGACACTGAGTGCCCTTAGTACTGACTACCGGGGGGGAAACCAAGAGGGACCTGTGGAGGCCGCAGGCGGGGTGCCAGAAGCTGCAAACCAGGTACTGGCCCCCAGCCTCTTTCCCAATAAGCGGCGGGCGTTGTCAGAAGATCTATAGTGGGTATTACTGCTGGCAGTTGCGTCTGCCGGTGTTGAGTCCCACACCCCCTTTCGGTCCCCCTTTGGCCGGAAGGCAGTGCGTAAATGCATTTTGTTACCGACGCAAAACGAAAAAATAAAGTGAAAAGACCCTGGGTTTATAACGCATGTTCGTGTTTCTTTCTAGTTTCTTATGATATTGGTAGAACCTTCTTTTCTCTATTAATCCGTTGACTGTAAAAACTATCGGAAATGTAGTCGTTGAGTACAAATCTGACATACCGGCTATCTCGTAGGCAAGTCGAGATATTTGTTACTATCGTCGTTAATTTATATTTCGTATCATATAATTTTGTTTGTGAATTAACAAAAACAAGTCAAATTAAACTTTAATCAGAAGACAACCGCAGGAAGCTGAACGATTCAGCGTTCAATTATAAAATTTTATTGACCAACAAATTTTGGTAATTACTTTTACTGAGAATTAAATTGCAATTCCGTGCTCAGGCACTTTAAGCCTTTGGTTCCGATTAATGCCGTATCTGATATTCATTGAGAGAAGATAAAGGCCTTGTTTAATTTTAATAGTAGGACGCCACAAGACTGCTACCAGTATTATGCACTGCGTTCGCATATGGCCTGAGTCCCTCTCACTTTGGATCGCAAGTTCAAGATTTGTTATTGTAAAATATTTGGAGGCAAAAGGTCTTGAAAGCTTTACCACTCTTGATGATCGATTGTCGCCGTCTGGTAGACGTTACTATTTATTTGGAACAACAAACAATTACATAATATTTGCTTTGGTATAAATCAACTATATAAATCAATTATGTAACCAACAATGTTATTCACAGAGTAATATTTAACGATAAGTCTAAGTACGTATAAAAATATTTAAAAAAAAAAATATTCATTTTGAGTAACTTAAAAATGAATTATAAATTGTCCATATCATTATCTTTAAGTTGCGATAGTACACTGTTTCTAAATTGGTTCAGTGACATTCTGAATAGATCAATAACGTTGAAGGAAGATAAAGGTCTTGTTTAATTATATTGGCAGAACGCCACACACCTTTCTCGGCCAATAAGCAATGAGTACGAATATGACCGGAATCCCTCTCTCACCTTGGTTTGTAAGTTCGAGATTTGTTTTTGGAAAATATATGGAGGCCTTCTTCTTTCTGTTTGAGATTGAATTTTCTTATTTTATTTTAAATCTCGTAACTGCAGAAAACATGTTTTTGTAGTCTAGTCAAATTGTTTTATTATTAAGTACATTTTCTTGTTACTGAGAAAAAACTAACCTTGACGATTTTCTTGCCCGTTTTTTTGCGATCAAGCTCCCGTCCGCAGTGAATAGGCACGCTATTTTTTAAGTTCTGACCTTCAAAAGAGCTCTTTTGAGCCAAACTTAAATAAATGATTTGGACTTTGACTTTGCTTTAATTTATCAAAAAGTGCTAATCCTTTACTGTGCGGACGCTGTCGCCAGTAAAAAGCTAGTTTCATAAGAATATTTAGTACAATAAAAGTAAAAGTTTGCTATAAGTATTACAGCACAAAAAATTATAACATTAATTATCCTAATCCTAGTGTCACAAAAACCAACACTATAAATAACAAATATGCGCACGGCAATGCTTAGTTAGAAAAATTACACAACAAAATTACACACATGTTGAAATGGCTTGAAAAATTAACCAACAGAACGCCACACACTTGGGTGGTGGAATTGTTCCAAAGAGTTCCCGCGGCCCCAAAACACAAAAGGCTCAAGAAAAACCATGCATAGTTTTTAGTCAGTAAAAGTCTGAAAAACCAACAACGGCTGTTATTTGAGAAAGGAAGCCACGGATTCGCCACCGTCCACCACCAAAAAAGACACAGAAAAACCACAACAGACAGATAAACTGACAAACCTTGACAAATTCTGACAAAGAACCCATTTGCTTTTATTTCTTTATTATGGTACCGCTCATATCTCTTTAATTGTTGATCGAATATCCATTTTGTGTGTGAATGTTTGACGAATCTAAATGATCGTGTTGATCTTATAGACAATAAAGTATATTTTATTTTATTTATTTTTTTGTTTATTTTACAGTCATCTCAGCGAAGATAATGATAATGATCTTTGCTGTGACTGAAATAAGAGTAATCTTTTTCGGATTCCCTTTTGTCACTCAAACGTGTGAAACGATGAAGAAAGTAAATAAAAACAATGCAGCTTTCTATCATAACATAAGTATGTATATACTGAATCATTTAATCTCAGGTTACTACAGCAGGCGAAAGGGCAGGCTAAAGTGCTCTCTGTAAATTGCAATAATGCGGTTGTAACCTCTCTATAGCTTATAAAGAAAGGACGTGAGTGGCACCCTTGCCCACGCCATCTTAGTTTATGACAATGTTATTGTTTACTCACGAATTTAGTCATTTGTCATGAGTTTTACTTTTATCTTAACTATATTTAGGTTACTAGAGCAAGGAAAAAAATTCTTAATTTTTATAAGGTTCTTTCTTATTTGAAAGCTGCTTGCTTGAATGCTTATAATGGAGACACCATTTCTATGTCGTATAAACAACAGTGAATGTCATTCAAGAAAAATGCCCATTAGACCATGATTGCACAATTTACAATATCGACAGTAATAAAATACAACTGCATCAATCGCATTTATGTGGATAACTTTTTTTAGCGTTTCTCAGGGTAGTGTTTTTTGGCCACTCTTATTCTCATTTGTTTATAACAATATCCCAAATTAAATATATATTTTTTGTGCATTGGGTTTTTTGATAACTTTTAAATATTTTTTCTAGAGGCAATATCAAATCAATTGTAGGCAATTTTCACTATAGTAACTCTTATGATCTCATGGTCTTACCATTAACCGCTCTGGATAACCTGCTGTGGTATTTATCTGTGGCTTTAAGGCTATTTACAATAATGCTCCAGGCTGTATAGGCACAGCGTTGCAGAACATCCAGAAGCTTAGTAATTAATTTATCCTGGATACTAAGATTAATGAGGCTAACCAGGAAATGTATGCTGCAGCCAATCCGTTTAAAAACTTGAGAATTTAAACAACAAAGAAAAATATTATATCTAACTTTACTTTGATATTTTCTTTGGAACAGAAAACCAATTTCGCTTACGACACTTTTCGGTTCGCGCGATGCCAACTGCGAGACTTTATGCTGCGAGCTCAGTTTTTTTTATGAAAACTGTTATTTTTAGTTGAATCCTCGTATTTATGATAGCATTACAGTTACCCACTGGGAAATACTCACAGAGCGCCTAATTGAACATAAAAAACTTGCGGCTGATAGGAAAAATATTAAAGCCAGGTTTAGGGTTGAAATGTTTACAAGAAAATGTTATCTATTTACTGCACACACATAATCAAACAAAAGGTGAACTTAATGCCATCAAGTATTCTTTACCAGCCAACCTTAGGATTAGCAGAGACATTATATAAATAAAATAACAATTTATTTAAATATAAATACATCAACAATTAGTAAAAAAACATTTGACGAACATACATACATACATAATATCACGCCTATTTCCCCGACGGGGTAGGCAGAGGCGTACTATACACTTACACTTCGCCATTTATATTGTTGGTCCCACGTAATAGGTGGCTAGCCTATTGCCGCTTTCCGGGCACTTTTCTTTTATTTATTTAGTACACACAAAGAAATATATATACAGAAAAACTAAAAACTAAGAAATATTGGGTACTACGGGGAACTTATTTCATAAAGATATATCTGCCAGCTGGTTTTTATGTTTGCCAGAGCCTCGTCCGTTGATCAGCAGGTGCACCACTTGCTGGTGAGGTTGGTTTGGGCTCCTCAGATCTTGGTAGGAGCACTATACCAGAAATAAATAATGTGCACTAATTAAGTACATTATGCCTGTAAATGAAGCGCTCGTAGCTCTGCGGTGTTCGGTGGTCGGAAACGATCACCAAAGTACAGCAGAGTTTACAGAGGTCAGTCCTTGGATGGGTGACCGTTTGTGTGGCATTTGATATCGAGCGCTTCCGTGCTGCGGAAGGCACGTTAAGCCGTTGGTCCCGGTTATCACTAAATGTGGTAGTCGTTAAGCCATGTTAGAGGCCTAATGGGCGGTTTGATTAATTCTAACAGCAGGACGCCATACACCTGCCTCCGCCAATCCGCACTGGGTCCGCGTGGTGGAGTATGACCCAATACCCTCACACCTTGATATGTGTGAGGAGGCTTGTGCTCAGTAGTGGGACGTTAATGGGCTGTGATGAATGATGAATGCCTGTAAATGACTCCAATCAGCATGTGCTGCAGTGGAGCACCACAACAGCGCTGGTCTTCCGTGGAGACCTTTTTAATTTCGTGTGCAACAGTCACACTAAGGTTTTACAAAAAATCATTGATATAAAAGTAGGTGCGAGCATGGGAATATTAAAATGAGATTTTGAATACCTTAACTTTGACGTTATTATATTTTATCGTAAATTTATATGTCTGTGACACTACTTATTAATTAGTTACTTATTTTTATTGGGCCATGCCTATGTAACGAACACATAAATAAATATATTATCCACTTGCCCTGCTCCCAGTGTATTTGGTCTGTCCACAGATATAGATATTACAATAGATAACGCTTGCTTGATATCATGATTTGTATTGAAGTCAATCGCGCTGACTTCTTAGCACCCACTGCGACGTCATTGCTAATATTTGGTTACAAGAAATTTAAATTGAGTCATGGAAACTGATGCCGCGGAAGATAAATATTTCATATGGGAAATCTTTCATGTTACAGTATTTAAAAAACAACAACAGACGCGCGCGTACTGTAAGTAGCGGCGGCCAACCTCGATTGGTCGGGTTTAGGACACGCGATGTACATGCATTTGCGCTGTCCATTGAATATTTGTCTCCGTGGGTCTGTCGTCGCAACATGCCTTTTCCTTTAATGTTCCTCTGTTATTCGTCATCGATTCATACACTCCCATCTCTATAGTATCATTCATCGCACACTCAATCAATCTATTCGATTTTCTTGCTTATCTGTTCTTTTATGATCAAGCTCCTGCCAGCAGTGAATGGTCGCGTTAATTTTTAAGTTGACTTTCATAACGGCTCTGTTGAGCCTTACTTTGTCTTTTTCTTTTGACTTTGACTTTTGGACCATAATTTTTATCTGGACTTTATTTCTGCTCTCTTCTTTATCCCGGTAACATTCATATTCATTAGTTTTCTCGTCATATACTCTTAATCTCTTCTCATATAGATACCCATGTCGTAACAAACTGTTTCCATTAATTTCATTATACCAAATGCTACTTTTGTTTACATCATCATCATATTAGCCTTATAAAGTTTACTGCTGAACATCATCATCTCAGCCCATTAACGTCCCACTACTGAGCACGAGCCTCCTCTCACATACCAAGGTGCGAGAGTATTGGGTCATACTCCACCACGCTAACCCAGTGCAGATTGGCGGAGGCAGGTGTATGGCGTCCTGCTGTTAGAATTTTTCAAGCCGCCCAATTAGGCCTCTACCATGGCTTAACGACTACCACATTTAGTGCTAACCGGGACCAACGGCTTAACGTGCCTTTTGAAGCACGGAAGCGCTCAATATCAAATGCCACACAAACGTCACCCATCCAAGGACTGACCTCTGTAAACTCTGCTTTACTTCGATGATCGTTTCCGACCACCGAGCACCGCGGAGCTACGAGAGCTTCAACATGCGCTGCTGAACATTGGCCTCCCTAATAGAAGATACTATTTTGGGATATTAGCCCATAATCACTCGGCTGGACAGGGGGGTGGGTGATCGCAGTTCAAGCCAGTATGCAGGATGACGCTGCTACTCATCGTCCGGTCGGATTTCTCATCGTCGACTATTACGACTCCCCGTGAAATGAGAGGTGATGGCATTATTCTAGGCCGATACCACTTATGATTACTTTTGTACTACCTCTCACATATTAATTCCCTATCTTATCGCATCTAGTCACTTTGAACATCCGTCTTACATTATCATCTCTGTTGCAAGTAGTATTTTTACATTCGCCATCTTAGACTACATGTTTGCTCCACACAATACAAAGAATTTAAGTGCCTTAACCATGACATCAAAAAAGAAAATACATCTACCTATGACGTTATTTTTAAATAGATTGACAGTTTGGCTTCAAATCTGACAGTTCATATCCGGAGAATGGTAACTGAAAAGAAATGTTGTTTGTTTGTGGTAGATTGTTTTTTTAAATTTACATTTATTACGTGCCTCTATAAAGTTGAAGAAGATTAAGCGTTAAATTCTATTTTTGTGCTTCTGTTTAACAAACGTTAGTATGTTTAGAACATTTTTTTATAACGCCAGTGACATACATGCATATATACTTTAATACATATTAACACCCGGACCAGGACAAACATTAATAATTATGCACACATTTTTTTGTTTCGGGTAGGAATCGAATTCACGGTTCCCACGCCATATCGGTCGCCAAATGACATTTGCTTTTTCTTGACACAGTGCGTTTCTTTCTTTCTTTTAAATAATGGCTTCGTGCGTCTAGCACATTTAGCCAGTGTCAAGTAAGTGATATATTAATTATATGTAATTTATAGTAAATGAGAATGAGTGGTCATAAAGATGATAAATCGAAGATGAAATACCCTCCCCTTAACCCCTTGAGTCCTCAGTAAAGATGGCGGGAAAGTGAAGCGTCATGTCTGCAATTTTGTTTTATTTTGTAAAATTTGTAATATTTCTATCATTAATGTGTTATAACGGTGGATTGTTAACCGTTAAGTGTTTGTGAACGTACACGAGTGTTGATAAATAAAACAAAACAGTGCATCATAACTTTTCAAATTCTCTTAAGAAGTTCATGTAAGATCTTAGTATAGTCCCACATCTTTACTGAGGACTCAAGGGGCTTAGGGGAGGGCATCTCATTTACCATTTATCATCTTTATCACCACTCATTCTCATTTACTATGATTATATGTTATAATTAATATATCTCTTACTTGACACTGGCTAAATGTGTTAAACACACAAGCCAAAATTAAAAAGAAAAAAATATGTAGTCTTTTTTTTAATTGTTATATAACGTGCAACGAATAAATTATACCTATTTATTAATTTCTTTCTTTATACGAACAAAGAAATACAAAATACTCCTAACTCTATAGAACATTGACCAATCGGAAGTTCCGAAACGCTTCTTGAGTTCGACTATAGTTGCATGAATAAAAAGAAACATAACTTATTGGCAACCATTCAACAGAAGAGTTTGAATCGAAAAATAAACGGAAAACATCGTGTCTTATACTACATTAAACAATTGTGGATACCGCTGAGTATGTACGAACAGTACGAAGAGTATAGTGTATGTTAGAGCAGAAAGTAATGAGCCTTTTCAGGAAGAAGATCGTCACCGCCGATTTGCATATTTTATATTTTTTTATACATAATATACAATCACGCATGTTTCCCCGAAGGGGCAGGCAGAGGCATATTATACGCCCACTCTTCGCCATTATATAGATGGTCACACGTAATAGGTGGCGAGCCTATTGCCGTTTACCGGGCACTGTAATGTTCGCCAGAGCCTCGTCTGTTGATCGGCAGGTGCACCACTTGCAGAGGAGGTTGGCTTGGGCTCCTTAGGTCTTGGTAGGATCCTTGACAAAATGTTTTTGAATTATTCGCATGTCAATTTATAGAGAGGTGCCTATACAATGTTTAGCAAAAAAATTTGAGTGATGTTATAAATATTATGAGAAATATATTTAAAGAAAACCTTCTGTAAAATATGCAAAATGGCGGTCAGGATCTTGTTCCTGCCAAGCCTCGATATTATATTTATTTGTGACACGTTTTAATGCCTGATGGTAAGCAATCGTAGCAGTCTACAAATATAAAGGTACTTCAAACCGTAAAGTACGCGTCGGAAAAAGCGCACCCAAAACTACACTACAAAAATGCCGTTTCACGCCCCGCTTAGAAAGCCCGGAATTATTTTAGCTAGGAAATGAGCCGGCAGATAATTCAAAGCCTATAATGGTCTAACACAGAAAAGGCTTACGCAATTTTTTGGCTCGAGTGTAGATAGTCTGCACAGTATGTAGATGATTTCTCAGACCAGCATTCGAAAGAGGATAGTAGACGAGATTACTCCTTAAATCCTCACGAAGATCACCATTTCAGCCATGAGAAGTCTACTGCTGAAAGTTGGGTTCACCAATAGCTTATTATATATACACGCTGGGCATGCAAGTTGATGACCGCAGATTCAGCCAGTTCACAGGATGACGCTGCTGCCCATTATCCGGTTGGATTTCTCTTCATCGACTCTTACGATTCCCCACGAGATGAGAGAGGGTGAAACTATTCTAGGCCGGTACCACACGGCATACGAAGATAGGTAGATATATTAAGAATTTGAAGTACGTAAGGTATGTAATAACAACTGGGCGAAACTTTGAATAATATATTCATCATTATCAAAACAGTTATATATAGTCAACAACTGAACAGATATCTCCCCCCTAATTTTGTGCCGCCTGCATCTGCCATCTTCCTTCTGCCTTGAATCGATTAAAAGCTCATTGAGTGAGAGCCATCCTACACTATCCTTGCTGGTTCGCGCCATTTAAAAAACTTAGCGCCCCATTAGTCCTGTCTTCGAGCTATGTGCTTCGCCCACTGCTATATCAACTTGCAAATTCGGCTTGAAAATAGATTAGGTAGAGGTATTTTTTTTTGCTGATTATTCTAATAACATTTGACCATAAAGGATTGAACTTGGCGCCTATTAGTCCTTCATCCAACCCCCAAACAAAAGCCAACGACGGCCTTCACATTTAAACAATTTTTATAGTAATACCATCAATCGTAATCGAAGAAATTACGCTTTTCATAATTTTTGTATAAAATAAATCATAAGATTTATTTCCTATCTTAACGCTAATGGATTCAGTGAGATAAATTTGTTTGAACTGGATCACGTAAACAAAAGTATGGCCAATTAAAACATTCAATACTCTTTATTCTGCGCCGTTCTATTGATCGGAATTGATAGAGTGCATACGTTTATCGATGATCATAAAAATAATAATATGAAATAAAAGAATATATATTTTCTGACAGGTGTATTTGGACTGACAAGATTATTTAGTTCCAAGATAAGTATCTTTAGGAAATTGTGCTATTTTTGTAAATACATACTCAATATACATAGCTTAAGACCCAGACTAGAACCAATATTCATGTTTATGCACACAAAAATTTGTTCTGTGTGGGAATCAGGCGGAGTGCGGGGGAGGGGGGTTGTTGCTTTGGCAGAAATTTACTTCAGCTGAACAAAATTTTTGCCTGCGTTATTTTTATTATTTATAAATTATTTCATGTCTAGAGAGATATATATCTGTCCCACTCACGCTCATTGTTGTTGTGACGGAACTCATCTTTAGCGATAGAGAAGGAATGAAGTCAAGAATCCGGCAAGAATTAATAAAATTAACGACTCTCATGTCAGACTTAGGCGTTTAGGCATATTCCGCTGTACGGAGCGTTTTTGTTTTTTATACTGCATCGACTGCTTTTCATCAGACAGAAGTAGTCATTATGACTTGTCAAATTAACAAAAAATATTTTTGCTAACATTATGATACATACATACATTCACGCCTGTTTCCCCGAAGGGGTAGGCAGAGGCATACTATACGCCCACACTTCGCCAATTATATAGTTGGTCCCACGTAATAGGTGGCGTGTTTATTGCCGCTTACCGGGTACTATTATGTTCGCCAGAGCTTCGTCCGTTGATCGGCAGGTGCACCACTTGCAGGTGAAGTTGGCTTTGGCTCTTTAGGTCTTGACAGGATCCCTATAAACCTTATGATGATAACATTATGACGACTATGAAAAAAAAACTATTGATGGGACCAACAATATAAATGGCGAATGTGGGCATTTCATATGCCTCTGCCTATCCTTTCGGGGACATAGGCGTGATATTGTATATTATGAATGTATGAAAAGAATTCACTCAACCATTTCCAATAAGTGACGATGGCCTACGGCGCTTTATTTAACTACAATATAATTGGCGAATGTGGGCATTTCATATGCCTACTCCTTCGGGGACACAAGCGTGATATTATATTATTATTATGTATATACGAATAAAATTCATTCTAACATTTCCAACAAGTGACGATGGCCTACGGCGCTTTATTTAACTACAATATAATTGGCGAATGTGGGCATTTCATATGCCTACTCCTTCGGGGACACAAGCGTGATATTATATTATTATTATGTATATACGAATAAAATTCATTCTAACATTTCCAACAAGTGACAATGGCCTACGGCGCTTTATTTAACTACAATATAATTGGCGAATGTGGGCATTTCATATGCCTACTACTTCGGGGACAAAAGCGTGATATTATATTATGTATATACGAAGAAAATTCACTCTAACATTTCCAATAAGTGCCGATGGCCTACGGCGCTTCATTTAACTATGCGTACATTCGGGCATTACGCCAACTCGCACATTCCGTCCCGTCTAGACGAGTGCGTAATAAACGGCTCATTGTTATTACAACTATATTCATAAAGTTTTTTTAACTATCTTTAGTGGGCATTGGAATAATGTAGAACTAAACTAAATATTGATGAGCTTAATCGCGAATCTGGGGGTTTCATGAATTCTTCTGAAAAATATATTTGACTATTTGCTGTCGGGTATGAAAATTTATATTGATGTGAATGTAACATAGTCTGTCAGTTACGTTTATATGCCTAGGCAGGTGAATTTCCTGTTTATACATTTTTTTAAGAGTACCTAAGGTTTTGTTATGAACAGGTGAAAGCTATTATGGTGATTCTCGATCGTGTCACTCAGTGGGGATCAGAAAACCTGGTCGAGTTTAATGCCACCAAAACCCAGGTTTGTGCATTCTCGTCGAAGGTTACTCCTTTCCTTAGTCCTCTCTCTCTTCAGAACGCTCCGTTACCCATTTCGGCGGATCTCAGCATTCTCGGCATGGACATCGGCCAGGACCTAAATCCAAAATGCTACATCGAGGGTGTTATTTTAACTGCCTCCCGTAAGTTGGGTATACTCAATAAGGTGAGGTAGTTTTTCACTCCCGAGCAGCGAGTTTGTTGTACAAGACTCAAGTGCGATCGAGTGTAGAGTATTGTTCCCATCTTTGGGACGGTTCTGCTAAGTACCTCCTCGACGCACTTGACAGACTGCAACGGCGAGCGGTTCGCATTATAGGGAATGCTGAGGTAACAGCCTCATTCGAGGATCTACAGCTGCGTAGAGTCATTGCATCTCTCAGTGTCTTTAACCGGAACTACTATGGCGAGTGTTCTGAGGAGGATTTCGGTCTCATCACTAAGCATCCGTAAAAAATATAAGACGTCACCGAATGGTCAATTCTGACATAAACGTGCAAAATGACGTCACGACCGCGAACTGCTCCCGCGAATAAGTTAAGAAATATTGTTATTTTCACTGATAAACGTTAACTTTCACTTAAAAAGTGCATATTATCTACACTGGACAGCAAATAAACCGGGCCACCCGCTACCTTGAAACTCTGATTCAATTTGTTCAAAAAGTATAAAACTTACAACTATCAAAGTTATACCTACAAAAAGGGCGACGATATACTCTCTGACGTCAATCACTTCTATGTAGACTCACCCTGGTCTCATCAGTAAAGAATACATTGCCCCACTGCTCTAACGTCCAATCTCTATGCTCTCGAGCAAATTGAAGTCGTGCTCTACGGTGGGCTACCGTTAATTTTGGGCCTGTAGCAGCTCTCTTTGGAGTCAGATTTCGTTCAGCAAGTCTCCTTCTGACGGTATCTGAACTTATGACCACTTGGCGTTCGTCACGCAGACTTCGTTGGACTTGAACGGCGTTGAGGCGGTTATTTTGCAAAACAGTAAGTTGGATATAACGATCATCTGCTGCTGATGTAGCCCTAGGTCTGCCCGTACCTGGTCGGCGATCGAATGCTCCAGTCTCTAAGTATCGTCTGTAAACCCGTTGTACCGAAGATCTGCTGATTCGAAGTCTCCGAGCGACTTCACGTTGCGATACGCCTGCTTGAAGTAGTGCTACAGCTTGAGCTGCTTCTTGGGGTGTCGTATCCATTATTGACCGAAGGAAATAGCATAAATACACGCGTCTGGAGCAAATAATGGATGGCAACTAAAGAAATCATAAGAAAAATCCGACTACCCTCATTTAGAAAAAAAGAACGCTAATCGCAAACTCTAGTCAAAACAGAGCAAATCGTTGGTATTGTTTTTGTTGCTTGATTACAATGTGAATTGAGGGTACTTTGGATAAATTTGTGGTCATTTCTCAAACAACATGAAACGTTCTGTTTGTAGGTGTAAGTTTGATAGTTGTGAGATTTATACTTTTTGAGAAAATCGAGTCAGAGTTCCAAGTTAGCGGGTGGCCCGGTTTATTTGCTGTCCAGTGTATATTCTTACACTATTACTTTATTTTTGCACTATAATTTTAGTAACAAAGCACGTTTTGTGTATGCTATCAGCTGTCAAAGTTGAGTGTTAGCTATAACTAACATTGCGAATATACCAGTGATTGACAAATGGTTGTGAATGTTAAAAATAAGTAAAAATGCGAAATAAGGGGCATTTTTTTTTGGTGATTGGGGGGTCGCAGGTTACTTGCATGAAGTTTTGCTTTATTTTGTTCAGGTTAACCCACGATAAGAGCGCGTAAAAAATATTCTGGCACTTGTACCACCACTTCATGCTTCCTCTAGCGATAGTAGCGCATCAGAAGATGAAAGAGAAAATATTATAACAAATAATAAATAGTATTGTTCGGAACCTCGTTCTATAGATTCTTCTTTTGAGCATCTAAATACTTCGGAATGAAGTAAAGTTCGTTTATTTAAGAAGTGAAGAAATTAATTTAGGAGTAGGCAGAGATCACATCCTTCTACGATCCTAGCACACACTATCTTCATTCACACTCGAGTAAGTTCCAGCTAGTACGCAGGATGACGCTGCTGCCCATCATCCGGTAGGGTTTCTCTTTGCCGACTCTTCCGACTTCTCGTGAGAGGGGGTTGAACTATTTTATTCCGGTACCATACGGCACATGCGTGCGAATGTTAGAAATATCTTACTTGTATGTTTCTACTATGATAATACTGAACGTTCCCTTGCATAATGGAATAACTGTGTCTCTTCCCTTAGTCGGTGATCCATTACTGAGACAGCTGAGATGTAATATAATTTCAAAGGTCAACATCAAGCTGAATTCTGAAGCGCCTTAAGATGTTGGGTATCTTCATTTTATTTGCGATTCTCATCACTCCATCATATCCTAGCGGTCTGATCGCTCGTCTATTCAGATTTGACTGAATTTCAGTCATCATGATGATATAGGCGATGATATTTGACGACCGATATGGCGTGGAGGTCAGTATACCTGCACTTTACTTCAGAGGTCGTGGGTTCGATTCCCACACAGGACAAATATTTGTGTGCATGAACATGAATATTTGTTCTGGTCTGGGTGTTTCCCTATGTATATTAAGTATTTATTTACAAAAAAAATAGTATTTATGTATGTTTATCCGTTATTTAGTATCCATAACACAAGTTCTTAATGATACTTATCTTGGAACTAAATAATTGGTGTAATTGTTAGAAAATATTTATTTATTTTATTATTTATTTATAGGGCGACTGCCGTCTGACCTCCGTAACCCAAGGGAAAATATAATTTTATGTTTAAACTAGCTGCCAGGATGTTAGACAGCGTGCAACTATAACTTCCCGAAAAATCTCGAAACTATTAAACACGACACGTATTTCGCCCTTACACAGGGCTTTCAAATTAATGATACTTGGAACTAAGTAATTAATTAAGAACTAAGATTTTAAAATAATTATTTACTAATTTTTGCAGTTAATTATCATAGGCCGATAATTAACCCCTTACTGTTTTTGGAACAAGACTTGGTATTAATTATTGTATCATAAAGGATAACCTCTGACCAAAAGTTACACTTCAAATTCCGATCACAGCTCGTTATACCAAATTATGAATTGTTTAGATTGGGGAACCCTTTTTAAGCCACGTTGAGTAAACAAACTAAAATAACTATAGTCCATTAGGAAAAACCCTCCGTGAAGAGTTTTAATTCATTTTGTTTGCAACAAAATGATCTATGAAAAATGTTTATTGCGTACCTATACAAAGTATGTTTCTCTATTTTTCTAGTTTGGATTCTTAAGTAAGTAGATCACTTGTGTCAGGAGAATCCACTCTCCTATAACAATAAGCGGTAACTTAATAGATAGCGACATAACATCACAAAAACAACAAAATAAAATTATGACTTATTATATGTTACAAAAACTTAAAAATAAAAGCTTGCGAGGTGTCAAGGGACACCCGGATGGAACGAAGTTCCTTTCTATTTAATAGTGAAGGAATTGTAATAAAATTTTAATTTTTTAAGTTATAATAATATATTTTTTTTATCAACAAATATAATGTTATATAAACTTTATCAGTAGGCTCAATTTTCGTAATAATTGGCTTGTGGTAACTGAATTAGGAAACATATGTTTGGGATTCTATTTTATTTAAATGTCTTGATTTAAACTACCGGCCACCCGCGACTTACGTATGATTACAAAATACTTATCTCTTATACCTATTTAGATCTAACATCAATCATTCATGTCTGCGTGTTTCGTTGTTTTAAACGGATATTAGATGTCCAAATTTATTATATTTACCAATACATACTTTGGTTTGTTTTTAGAACATAATATACTCGTTATTGACATGAAACTGTTATAGTGTAGCGCAAAAGATATAGCTTATATTATTATCCAACTCGATTATATAAAATAACAACTAAAATATAAAATATTTTAAAAAATATTTTATTTTTAAAAAACATAATAAAATACAAACAAATCAATAAATCAAATTATAAAACGCTTAAAAAGAGGAAACAAAAAGTTCCCGTACCGGGAATCGAACCCGAGCCTCCTGGGTAAAGCCAGGTATCTTAGCCACTAGACCGTAAAAAAGTGTCGTGACAACTTTTCTTAAGAATTTTTTCCGTCTAGCCCCCTTTCACAACGCGCGATAAGGAGCTTCGTTCCAATTAAACTATCATTGAAATCTTTCTTATCTAGCTATGTTATTTAAGGCCTCCTAAGAAAGGAGAGTGTCCCTACGTGTTGAAATCAGAACTGAAAAAACCAGCAGGAAAACTGAAGTGATAGACAGCGAGGCGAGTTTGCAAGCAGAAGTGGCTGTGAGCGGGTATAACTTGAAGAACCGTTGATAGATAGTCAATGGCGACCGCGAACCGGCCAACGTAGAGAACGGCTTCCTACCCATTGAGCGCTGACGGGGTCAAGAAAGGAAGCCGGTGGATGCAGGCGGCACAAGATTATTCGACGAGGAGGACTAAGAACCGTTGATAAATGGGGCGTCAATGGCGACCGCGAACCGGCCAACGTAGAGAACGGCTTCCTACCCACTGAGCGCTGACGGGTTCAAGAAAGGAAGCCGGGGGATGCAGGCGGCACAAGATTAATTGACGTGAAGGACTGTCGGGGATATGTTCAGTAGTGGACGTCATATGGCTGTGATGATAAAGTGTGTCAAACTATACATTGTAGATAGTATTTGTACAGAATATATTTATCATCATCATCATCATATCAGCCATTTGAAGTCCACTGCTAAACATAGGCCTCCCCAAATGCTTTCCACGTAGATCGATCCTTTGCAGCCTGCATCCACCGGCTCCCCACCGCCCTGACCAGATCATCGGTCCATCGCGTGGGGGGCCGCCCTCTAACCTTAATTCCCCATCAGTCGTCAGTTCTTCGAGCTATGTGCCCCGCCCACTGCCACTTCAGCTTGCAAACGCGCTTCGCTATGTCAGTCACTCAAGTTCTCCTACGGATTTCCTCATTTCTGATTCTATCACGTAGGGACGATGATATATTTATCACGGCCCCTGAAACTACAGCTTACTTCTCGTACGTTCTTCATTTACGTACCCTTACACTTAATATCAACTTTCAAAATTCAATACGGGCTGCTTTAATTACTTGCTAAGATACTATCTGATTTTATTTATTTATTTATTTATTTCATATAAAAAGTATTTATAATTGTATGCAGTAAGATGCCAACATAAACTCTTTCAAGTTAGAACGCAGGATGACGGTGCTGCCTATCATCCAGTAGGGTCGATGACGACCGATATGGCGTGGTGGCGAGTATACCCGCACTCCACTCTTGAGGTCGTGGGTTCGATTTCGAGACAGGACAAATATTTGTGTGTATAAATATTAATATTTGTTTTCGTCTGGGTGTTTTTCTATGTATATTGAGTACATATTTACATAAAAAAAATATATATGTTTATCCGTTATGGAGTATCCATAACACAAGTTCTTAATGATACTTATCTTGGAACTAAATAATTGGTGTAAGTGTCAGAAATTATTATTTATTACCTATGGGGCAGTAAGAATCTTTAATGATGTCCGCGAACTGACAAACTTATTAGAGGACGGCCATCCAACGGCTAATACAATCATCTGATCATGGCGGCGGGAAGCCGGTCGATGCAGGCGGTTCGAGATCGATCGATTTAGAAAATAATCGATTGATGATATTCCACGACATAAGGAACTCTCATTTTATTGATCTACTTCCGACAGCTTATCATAAGTCAGCATGTGATCAAAATGACGTGGCTTATTTATAAATGTATGCACTAATGAATTGACAGAAAAGAGTTTCGTCTCTATGTGAAAGGGTTATTTTGTTTCCGCAAAAAACATTTTCATTACAAACGAAGCAGGTTTCGGTAGAAATCTAATTAAAGCTTCAAAGATAAGTAAACAAGGGGTAATTAAAGACTTTAGGGGAAAAACTTTTTAAAGTAAAAATTTAAAATGTTGTTAAGATAATAATTAGTTGGGAAATCTTAGCCGCTTTAAAAAAAACGACATATTAACAAATTTTCTTATTTAGTTAGTAGTTACAAAAAAAATTTTTACAAAACACTTATTTTTGTTTTAAAACACTTGTCAAAGTCACTTAATTTTAGAAGCCTGACTAAAAGCCGTACCGCTACCTAACCTAATAGGTATTTAAGTATCTTCCGTTGAATGTGAATTCAATAGCATTCGTGTTAGTTTGAGACGTTTACAAATTCAGTAAGTAAGCTATCAAAGCAACTTGGTAGTTAAGTTGTATTTCAGTTTCAATTTTATGCCAATTTCACCTAACTAAAGGCCTGCAAACACTGGAGACATAATATATATATAATATCTAGCCTAGAGTATTTTTAGTATTATTACGCCGATCTGCCTTTAAAAAAATAAAAAAGGTTGATACAAAGGGCTGCATCAAGGCCGACTTCTTCATTGGCGCCAATAAAAAGTACATGGACAGCTTCACAATTACTAAGTACTAATAATAATACATATTCTCTATCGATCACACCAGTTATTTAGTTCCAAGATAAGTATCACTAAGAAATTGTGTTATAGATACTAAATAATTAATAAACATATTTAAATACCTTTTTTTTGTAAATACATACTTAATATATATAGGAAACCCTAAGACGAAAAATATTCATCTTCATGCACACAAAGATTTGTCCTGTGTGAGAATCGATCCCACGACCTCAGGAGCGGAGTGCCATATACTAAATACGCGCAATATCGATCGTTAAAAAAATGCTGTGCCATTTTGGGTGTGCTCAAAGCCAAAGTATTAGACAAAGTTCTAAGGTAAAAAACTAGGACTACAAATTTATGTACATAAAATTAGGCTTCGCTGTACTATAAGGCAATTTTCAGAATAATTAAAAGAACATTATTTATCATGAGTGTGTGCGTTGCTTGTGTCTTGGAGGGCAGCTAACCAGACACAACATAAATTGTATAGGTGTCACAGTGCACTCCACTCTTACGGTCGCGTTTCCCGCGATTCCCAAACAGGACAAATCTTTGTGTGCATGAATATGAATATTTTTCTGGTATTCATTGTCATAAACAAGTTTCATTCTCATAAACTCTCATAAAAAGTATTCAGTCTCATAAACTCTCATAAAAAGTATTCATTCTCATCAACACAATATCAAGAATTAATACTTGTTTTGGTCTGGGTGTTTTCTAAGTTATAGCAGGAAAAAAGTACTTTAAGTATTATTTCTTCATTTTTTTTTACGTCGGTGACAAAATGCATTTACGCACTGCCTTCCGGCCAAAGGCGGACCGAGAGGGGTATGGGAGCCACCACCGGTAGTAATAGCCACTATAAATCTTCCGAAGACACCTACCGCTTCTTGACACAAATACGCAGGGAGCTGGGTTTCAGCATCAGACACCCCACCCGTAGCCAGCGTCTTCCAGGCCAGAACCGGAAGAACCTCCGTTCTCGTGAGTGTGAGAGAGAGTCGTTGGCCTCTGGGTGTTGACATTTTTCCTGGCAGCCTCCTCCGCTACCAGTACTCAGCTCCCCCCCCCCCCACCACCACCACCACATCAAGGTGGAGAGCAGTTCAAGAGGAAGTTTAAGTATCCCTTGTCTATAAAAGTAATATCCCATAGTATAAGCTCTGCTTAGTATGGAGCCAGATTGTGCTGTGTAAAATATCAATGATATGGTTTTAGCACCTCCAAAAACTCTATCACTCCATGTATTGCCTGAAGCTGTCGAATGAGAATGGGCTCAGCTCACCATTTGATACGTGTCACGTACAGAGACCGCGATCAAAGGTTCCAGCCCGTTCCATATAGTATTTATGGACGTAGAGATATTTATATATGAAGGCCTTTAAAAGCGTCACCCCCTCCCTTAAATCTTATGGGTCATCGTAAGTTTTGACGCAGAGATATCCAACCGGCTGACGGGCAGCAGCGTCATCCTGCGTACTGGCTTGAACTGTGATCATCAACCCGCCTATCCTGCGTGGTCATTATGGGCACATACCCCCACTGGAATGTAAAGCTGTAGACTATACGATGCTGCTATGCTGATGGAATGTTAGTAGTCCTAAGAAATATAGGTGTATTATTCAATGGACAATATAATCGCGAAGCGCTCGTAGCTCTGCGGTGAAGTACAGCAGAGTTTACAGAGGTCAGTCCTTGGATGGGTGACCGTTTGTGTCATTTGATATCGAGCGCTTCCGTGCTTCGGAAGGCACGTTTAGCCGTTGGTCCCGGTTATCACTAAAATGTGGTAGTCGTTAAGCCATGTTAGAGGCCTAATGGGCGGCTTGATAAATTCTAACAGCAGGACGCCATACACCTGCCTCCGCCAATCCGCACAGGGTCCGCGTGGTGGAGTATAACCCAATACCCTCGAACCTTGGTATGTGAGAGGAGGCTCGTGCCCAGTAGTGGGACGTTTATGGGCTGAGATGATGAATATAATCGCGTGGATATATGAAAAACTAGTACTTATACTAAAAACCTCCAGTATAAATGTATCTGTGCTACATCTTAAATAGAGAGGTTCATTAAGTAAAATGTTTAAAAATAGTTTTTAATTGTATCTCCAGCTTCGCTTCGAAGGGGAAATATGAAACAGAGTTTAATGCAGCTTTTTGCTGGCCGGCGTTTTTATAAACGTATCTTCATTACTGGAGTGAAATAGGTATCTATGCATAAGATTCTGTATCACGTTGATTATAATAATTTAAAACCTGACCAATGGATAATTAAAAAGAGCATAGCCTGTTAGTTTATTGCCAGTTTTTATAACTTGGCTTGGAAATGGCACTTAAACTTACTTACACTTCAATACTTTTTATTATTTAATTGTGTTGTTGAATGTAAGTGAATCTAAGCCTCGTGATTTCAGTGAAATAAAAATGTTGAGTGTTTTTTATATTTCATTTCGAAGTTTTCAAGGACTCATTTTTGTTAGTGACAATTTAAACTTATCCTATGTTAGTAGTAATAATAATAATAAAATTATTTAATTAAATATATTTATGACTGCACATGACTCACCACCGCACTACCCCGGCGGATGTCTCGTAGCAGTGACTCATGTGTGGACACTCTAGTATACTAGCGATCATTCTCAAGATGTTGTTGGTGCTACCGCGCACTCTGCGCACCAGGGAGGCGCAGCGCTTTCGCATAGTTGCGTAAAAACAGCTACA
Source organism: Musotima nitidalis (assembly GCA_949126915.1). Lineage (NCBI taxonomy): Eukaryota > Metazoa > Arthropoda > Insecta > Lepidoptera > Crambidae > Musotima > Musotima nitidalis. Next base: position 11,556,422 of record OX421435.1, on the reverse strand, counting down.
ACAAAACAAAACAACAATATAATAGTTTATGAAATAAAAATATTTGAAGTTTGAGTCATTATCTGTTCTCTCCTTTGCGTCGCTTTTAGCCGCCTAGATTGGCTTTAATTTTTTTTTTAAATATTGTAATCTGTAGTTTTTAAGTTTCTTGGCCAATAAAGAGTATATCTATCTATCTATCATTATCTTAGCTACATGAAGACCACTATTTTCCTGATCAAAGGCCTTCATAACTGCTTTACATGCCTATAGATTTTGAGTCGCCTGTATTCGAATTTCGCATCTCTGGCCAGTGAATCAATTTGTTTGGGGAGGCGATATTACATTTGCTGATTCGTGTACGCCATTGATGATCCCTAAACACACCGTAATTGGCCTGGGAGCCTACCGCCGAGTTCGATGGCAATCGATTATAAGGCAAAATGGATTTCGAATTGATTCTGTCGTACCGCCGAACTCATAGAAATCGAAACAAAATGGCGTTCTCCATTTACCTATTGGTCTGTCACGGACTGAAGGTCATGAATGAGAGGTGGATGTCGGCAGATTCCCCGGTACGGATTAATGAACGTAAACAAAGTTTGATCTAGATGGATTACCGGTAATCCATCGAATTCGGCGGTAGGCCCCCTGGTCTAGGTGTTTTCCTATCTATATGAAGTATATATTTAAGTTAAATATTGTATGTATGTTTATCCGTTATTTAGTATACTTAACACAAGTTCTAACTATATTTAGGATGTATAAGGGTCTAAGAACTTTGTACTCCAAGTCAACCTCACCTGCAAGTGGGGCATCTGCCGATCAATGGACAAAGCTTTAGCGAACTTACAAGTTCCCTGTAAGCGGTAATATGATATTCCTCTGCGAAAGGGGTAGTCCGGGAAATAGGAGTGATTGTGTGTGTGTGTGTGTGAACTATGCTTGTCTTCGAAGTAAATAATCGATGTAATTGTAAGAAAATATTTATTTATATAATTATGTCATCACATATTTATTTTATACAAACACATAAATAATAGAAATGTCTGTGAAAAGTGCTAAGTCCCAACTAGTTTATAAGCCTTGCCGGAGTCAAACATAGAAAATGCTAAGATATAAAATTAAAAAGCTCTTTTGAAAGTGAACGTTAAATAAATACCGCTCAGAGAGCACAAAGCAGACTGAGCAAAGAGTAGTCTTGCTTTACAAATGTTCTTGTTACTTTTGTTAAAAAATAAGCAAAAGTGTTCGTTAGTAAAACACTTTTTCTTATTCCCCGGTTGACTAAGTATAGGCATAGAACAGAGATAAGTCAATAAAAGTTGGGAATTTTATTACAGAACATGGGTCGCTACTTTTACACAATTAAGTATATGCTCGAAAGGTAGTAAGTGAAGAGAATATTTATCATTACTGTTCGTTACAGTTTGAATGTCTGTTGACACAACCTTGTCAATAGATGACGCTGTACTATTGTGATCAGTTTCTGATTCGCGCTGTTATTATTTGTTTTATAATATATATATTGATGTAGTATAAAAATATATCCGTTTTATAAACATGTAATATGTAGTTTTATCACTTGGCCTGGTGACATAATATTACAGTTACTAATTGTTATAATAATTATTAATTTATCAATTCTAAATAATATTTGAAGAAAATTTTACTAACAGAATTATGCTAGATGAAAAATGAAACGGTGAGAAGTGGATAGAGGACACTAGACATAATTAATACATATCTAATTAAATCAGACTTTATTACGATCAGTCAAGGATTAATTTACATGACAATTTAACGGCAAACTGTGACGTAATACCATTGGGAAGTGACAAATCGCCTGAAGTCGGTCTGTCGTTAGACGAGTGTTTGATAGACTGACATTCAGCTAAATCTGGTTATACCAGTGAGCAGACTCTAGGCCCTAGGCTTCTGTCTAGGGCAACAGAGATCATGCAAGGATCAGGAAGGATAAGGAACTTTAAGGATAGTGCCACCCTCTCATCTCACGCGGAGTCGTAAGAGTAGACGAAGAGATATCAAACTAGATGATGAGCAGCAGCGTCACCATGCGCACTGATTGTATCTGCTATCACCAATCCGCCTGCCCAGCGTGGTGATAATGGGCAAATACCCCTAGCAGACTTTTATTTATTGGGGAGGCTTATGTTCAGCAGTTGCCTTTTTAAGTTTGATATGATGATGATGATTTTTAAGGTAATTGCGTTATAGTTGTACTTGCATATTACATATTGACGACCGATATAGCGTGGAGGTCAGTATACCTAACTTCACTCCAGAGGTCGTGAGTTCGATTCCCACACAGGACAAATCTTTGTGTGCATGAACATGAATATTTGTTCTTGTCTGTGTGTTTTCTTATGTATAGTAAGTATGTATTTACAAAAAAAAGGATTTAAGTATGTTTATCCGTAGTTTAGTATCCATAACAGAAGTTCTTAATGATACTTATCTTGGAACTAAATAATTGGTGTAACTGTCAGAAAATATTTATTTATTATTTATTAAAATTAAGTATTTTTTTAGAATAAATTTATTTTAACAAGTCATTGACCCAATACAATACACAAGATAAATGAATAATACAATTGTATGCACTATAGCACATTATAATTAAGACTGTGCCGTACCTAAGCTATGTACACTAAGAGAATTCCATCAAACGGCTTGAGTTATGCAAGATGTAATCAGTGAAGTGCTATTTAATGAAATACCCTCATTACTACCTTACTATGACGGTCACCCCGGGTCTTAACGTGGGAGGTTATTTATAGTCAAAGGTACTGAGATGTCCACTGGTATGTGGACACAATTGTAAGTCTATATTTTATTTTGTCTTTCAGCAGCATTCTGACAAGATTAGGCATTAGAAATAATTTATGAGAGGTAAAAAAAATTGTCAGAGCATTGTTCTTGTATTTGACGACCGATATGGCGTGGAGGTCAGTATACCTGCACTTCACTCCAGAGGTCGTGGGTTCGATTCCCATACAGGACAAATCTTTGTGTGCATGAACATGAATATTTGTTCTGGTCTGGGTGTTTTCCTATGTATATTAAGTATGTATTTACAAAAAAAAAAGTATTTAAGTATGTTTATCCGTTCTTTAGTATCCATAACACAAGTTCTTAGTGATACTTATCTTGGAACTGAAGAATTGGTGTGATTGTAAGAGAATATTATTTTATTATTATTTATTTTTGGCGCGAAAGTGAAGCGTCATGTCTGTAGTTTTGTTTCATTTTCTAAATTTTGTGATATTTCGAACGTTAATGTGTAATAACGGTGGATTATTCACCGTTAAGTGTTTGTGAACGTACATGAGTGTTGGTAAATAAAATAAAACAGTGCAACATCACTTTTCAAATTTCTCAAGAAGTCCATGTAAGGACTCAAGGGGTTTAGGGGGAGGGCATCTCTTTCATCATTTACTTGGCATCATTTACTAAAACTTGTATGTTATGAATATATCTCTTGCTTGACACTGGCTAAATTTGCAAACCGCATAAAGCCATTTTTTATAATAAAAAAAAGTCTTGAAGCCATTTTCTCCTATCGTATTAATTGACTAAAAAGCAAAGAGAGTATAGATCAATTTGGCGGCAAATAACATACTAGCTTTTGCCCGTGACTGCGTCCACTACAATTTTTGTTATTATGAACGCGATATGATAGGAACATACTGTGTCGAATTTTTTTTTATTATTCCGCTATTCCGTTGTTTAGTATCCATAACACAAGTTCTTAATAATACTTATCTTGGAACTAAATAATTAGTGTGATTGTAAGAGAATATTTATTATTACTTATTTAAAAGTTCTAAATATTTAAAGAAAATTTTACTATCAGAATTATGCTAGATAAAAAGTGAAACTGTGAGAAGTGGATAGAGGACACTAGACATAATTAAAAGATAAAAATATATTTTATAGTCACACACAAAACACATTATTAAACATACATACATACTATCACGCCTGTTTCCGCGCCCACACTTCGCCTTTTATATTGTTGGTCCCACGTAGGTGGCGAGCCTATTGCCGCTTACCGGGAACTTATAACTTTGCCATAGCCTCGTCCGTTGATCGACAGGTGCACAACTTGCAGGTGAGGTTGGCTTGTGTTCCTAAGGTCTTAGTGGGATGCCTATAGACGTATTATTATTATTATTAAACATTTATAGAGAATAAGATATAACAAATAATTTATTTTAAATGTGAGCAGCCAATATTCAGACATCAAATCAAGTCAAAAGCATTTATTCAAGTTTGACTCAATACAGCTCTAATGAAAGTCAAAATTAGAAATCTTAAAAATTAGCGCGCCCGTTCACTGCGGGCGGGAGCTTGAATCTAATAGAACGGGCATGAAAATCGTCAATGTAAGTTTTTTCTCTCGCCAGTTACAAGAAAATGTAAATTTACTTACTATGAAAACAATTTTACATGTCTACAAAAACCTGTGCTCTGCAGTCTGCAGAGTGTCTCATACCTAATACGTGGATTTCAAAGTCTTTGTCTACAATATCCGAATGGAGCGAATTTTAAACCACACAGAACCCTAAAACGAACTCAAATAATAGCTAGTCGAACCCCACATTTTAAAGTGCCACATACATATCGCTCAAGTGCCAAATGTGGGGAAAGTGCCACTCTTGGCGCGGCTATAAAACAATAGACGTTCTACAAATGCATAGTAAGATGTTCTCAATCGATATGTTCCGAATGAAATGGAATGCAATATATTTCTGTACATCTTTGTTTCTGCTTCAGGACATTCTATGTTATTATAATAATAATAGAAATTATTTTAGAAAATAATCCTTATAGTGTTTGTAACAATATTACTTAGACCATGTTAGTACTTCAGGTGTATAGAAATCTATCCAAAATCTGTCCTGTGCACCTATCGATCAACGGGCGAGGCTCTGGCTATCTTAAAAGTAAAAATAAGCGGCAATAGGATCTCTATTACGTGGGACAAAAGTAGTAATTGACAAAATGTAGGCGTATAATATGCCTCTGCCTACCCCTTCCGGGAATATGTTAGTACCTAATTTATCATCATCATGGTATTCTATTAAAACTTCTTTCAAGGGCCTGCTCTCACAAACTACTAATTAATATTTTATTTTTGTAAAGTTTTAGGTTTCTATTTTTACTAATAGTATAAGATTATTTTTTTTCATATAAGATATTAATTAATTTACAAACATGTTTTCCTTCTGATTGGCGAATTATGAATGAATACGAAACTACAAACTTATTATATTTTTTGCTATTGAAAAACAATGTGTACAATTTGGCCACTAAAAATGGACTGAATATTTTGTAACATTTTAAAGCATCGCTAAATTTGAACTCCTTTTATTTATGTAAATATTTTTGATTGTTCGCAGAACGAATGCAGTGGAAAAAACCGGCGGGAACAGAGGTGTCAGACAGTTTAAAAATAAATATTCCATGAGAAATTATTGCGAGAACTGACAGTGGAACGTTGAAATAGAACAAACGTATTAATAAAAGTGTCCTAAAAGTATTCGGCCACGACAAACGACGATACTATCTAGTGAATAATTTAGCAAAAAGTTTTCATACCATTATTAAAAAAGTGTTCGTGAAAAAGTTTAAATACAAAAAAAGTGACAGTTCATTTGTTATTTAACTTCACATTTGACATTTCCGATTCCCGCGCCAAAGTTTAAAAAAGTTTCGAACTCTCTTCACAGTACGTGACTTTGGCCAAATTAATTTGTTTCTTGTTCAAAGGCAGCAGCGCGTAAAATTTTGTCAGCCATTGTTATATTTTTAGAAAGTAATAAAATAAAATCAAGTAGAATCTAAATAATTTAAAGCTATAAGTGATTAAAAGCTAAAATAAGGTGAATAGTGCTAGTGATGTTTTACTAGTGTTTTTTTTTTCTAAATAAAGGTGGACGTATGTGGTAGTGGTTGGTGTAATTGATGGTTCTGCCATTGTCAATGTGGGCGATCGGCCCGAGTGGCCGGCAGGTCAATGACATCGCCAGCTGTGGCTGTGCTTTATTTGGCACTTGGTAAGTTTATACCATGCATTTTTTAAATTCTTTATGCGCTTATTTATTCCTTTATCCCAGTACATATAAATAAGAACGATATCTTCATAATAACGCACCGGATACGGTTTGTATGTGAGAGCGCACAAACGACACGCACACACAGACAAAGTTTATGGCTGCTAAAGGTGCTACCCAGCACTGTTCAGCGCCACGTTCACTTGTGATAACTACGTAGTGATGATTGAATAAACTGTAATCAACAGCCCTAGTGTGAAGACTGGTATCCCTCGCTCTGAGCCTGACCCTGTGCCTCCTTTTTTTTTAGTATGGGCTCACTCCATTAGAGTATTAGCCAGTGTGAAGAAGTGTGATAATTCAATTTATATGCAGCGGTCTTGGCATGTTATCCCAGTCAAGTCAAGTAAAGTCCATCACAGTCAAATCAAGTCAAAGTCATATCCCAGTAAAATATACTATGTTTTTTTATCCTTTTAAATTATGGCTTCGTGCGTTTAGCACATTTAGCCAGTGTCAAGCAAGAGATATATTAATAATATACATATAAATCATAGTAAATGAGAATGAGTGTTGATAAAAGTGATAATGGGTAAATGAGATGCCCTCCCCCTAAACCTTGAGTTCTCAGTAAAGATGTAGTACTGTACTGAGATCTCACATGGATTTTTAGAGAGAATTTGAAAAGTAATATTGCACTGTTTTGTTTCATTTACCAACACTCATGTACGTTCACAAACACTTAAAGGTTAATAATGCACCGTTATTACACATTAATGTTCGAAATTTCACAAATTTTAGAAAATAAAACAAAACTACAGACATGACGCTTTACTTTCCCGCCAAGAAGTCCTACTATGATTTATATATTATGAATGTATCTTCTACTTGACGCTGGCTAATTGTGTTAAACGCACGAAGCCATTACCTAAAAGAAGAAATAAAATCAGGCACACACACTTACCTCATGTAACATCCCCAAGTAAGAGTAAATAAGTTATCATCATATTCTAGCATTATCCCGGTTGCCTAGACTTAAGCTTAGGGTACAGGGTCTGCTCACTGGTTCAACCAGATTTGACTGAATTTCAGTTATTACGTGGAGCGACTGCCGTCTGACCTCCGCAACCCAGAGGGAAACATCATTCTATGGTTAAACCAACTGTCAGTCTGTTAGAAGGCACTGACTTCCTAATAACGACTGCCATAGATGTTCATGACAGCCGGGATCAACGGCTTAATGTGCTATCCGAGGCACTGAGCAAGCGATAATTACCAGGGTTTGAACCCGAGACCCTCTGAATTTTAACTGGGCTATCGTCGCTTTATAAGTAAGAAAGTGTTATCTCAAGTCTCACGAGCAGAAGACTCAAAACATAATAAACGGACAAACCAGCTGTGGGGTCGAACCCAAACGACTGGTGACTAGTGACTGCAGAAAGAAGAATCTCCTGACATTGAGATCCCAATCGATAAACACTGTTTTTTTTTTAAAACGACGCAACAATTTGCTGTAGGATAATATTGGCTACAAGTTGCAAACACTCGCCGTTACCAAGATGCGAAAAACCCGAAACATTGCTAAAGATTCGCTAAGTTCTATTTATTATTATAATTATGATGAATGAATGAATGAATGAATGAACACTTTATTGTACACTAAATATAAAAAAGTAATCATCTCAGCCCATTAACGTGCCACTACTGAGCACGAGCCTCCTCTCACATATCAAAGTGTGAGGGTATTGGGTCATACTCCACCACGCTGACCCAGTGCGGATTGGAAGTAATAAAATCACATAAACAAATATATGGTACAATGGTCGGCCTTATTGCTAACAGCAATTTCTTTTCTATGATTTATTATATAGATCAGCGTTTGTTTTTTGTAGCGGGTGTTTTCTATGTATATTAAGTACGTATTTACAAAAAAAAAAGTATTTATATATGTTTATCCGTTATTTAGTATCCATAACACAAGTTCCTAATGATACTTATCTTGGAACTAAATAATTAGTGTAAGTGTCAGAAATATTTATTATTATCAGCACCAAAACAAGTAATGTATGTATATATAGTTTATTGATTTTTATGGTTGTTTAATTTATAAAGTATTTAATTTCTATAAATAATATAAGGAAGAAATGTATTCCTATTTTAAATTGTGATACCCTTGCAGGGTTCATTTGAGGACAAAATATTATTTTTAAGACCTAAGTGTACACCAAATGAAACAATAAAAAATTATGATTATGATAACTATTCAAAATCGTAAACATTCATATTATATAAGCCGTTTTCCGCACCGAAGTCAAGGGCTTTTGGATATGATTGAGAGTGCTTAATTGAAGGGTGGATTCAATATTATTAGCCAAGATACGGCCCCTTGATTATGTGGGGTTCTTGGGGATTTCTACCTAAACGTCTCTAACTGGATCCTTTTACTAATGCTCTGCTGTTCGTCTCTCTGTCAGAGGTCATAAATAAGTTAATATATTTTATTTTATTTTATTTTATTTGGGGGGCTTACAGCTGACACTGCTATATAATTTTAAAACATATATTCTAAAAGCCAATAACAAGCCTCCACATATAACAATTGGCTAACATTAACTAGAAATGTATATTTTAATTTAGACTAATAATCAATTTAAACAGTTAACATAAAAATTTACTAACCTATACTAAGTGAAGTAGTCTGCAGACAGAATTTTATTAATTATAGATATATTGCTGCAGTAGATATCGAGGGTATCAGAATGATTATTATGAGTTGAATTAAAAAGCTTGCTAACGCGAATTAAGTAGGAGTTGCCACGATAAACACTACGGTGGGTTGGAACATGGAGTAGATATCTCATAATATATATTTAATATTATAAATACGAAAGTAACTCTGTACGTCTGTTTGTCTGTCTCGCTTTCACGCCAAAACTACTGAACTAATTCAACTTAAATTTGGTACACACATAGTCTAGAGCCTGATAAAGAATAAAGGCTATTTTTTAATGCGAAAAAAAGGTTATAAGTGTTGAAAAAAGATGATAAAAGTAGTTACTTACACAAGATGCGAGTGTACAAGTCTATATCTTGAACATTGTACTTGGCGTCAGCGTGGTCAGCGGCGATTCGGCCCAGTTGCAACATTTATGTGCAGCGTCGTCACTTTACACAGACGTTAAACATCTTTATACCTTTATATGTGTACATAACATGTAGTTTGTATATAAACTTTACAATCATCTGAATAAATAGATTTCAACCGTCCGTGTTGGTTCTCATTCCTCTCTCTGCATCTGCTACTGTCGAGCGGGGCTACACCTCGGTACAGTTCCTTTCCTGCTGGTGGCTAGGGCACCCCCTGGTACATCACTCCTTTCCCCTCCGCTAGTGACCAGGGCGACCCCCTGATACACAGCATTTTATCCCTCATTCCTCTTACTGTGCGAGTGGCGAGCGGCGGCTTAAAGCCACATGCAGAGCGCCGTATAGCGCAATATAATCGATTTTCAATAAAGTCTCTGACAAATGAAACAAAGCTTAGAAGTCTCCTTCTACTAATTTATTTGCAAAAAGCATGTCAACAGCAGATTATTGCTACTATGATAACGGAACGGTTAATGATGTAGAACCATAGATAATCTCTTGATCAAACCACGTTAAACTAGACTAAGAAATAATGTCGATGTGCAAAGTAAAAATTTTACAAATTAAGTGATTTAATCAATAAAATTCAGTGCATATTGAGAATATTGAAAGTATTTGATAAATATGAATAGAAATGTTATAATTTTGTTGTTTATATAAATTTACATACATACAATCACACTTGATGGCTTCCCCGAAGGAACAGGCAGAAGCATATTATACGCCCACATTTCGTCAATTATATTGTTGGTCCCACGTAATAGGTGGCGAGCCTATTGCCGCTTATCGGGAACTTATATGTTCGCCAGAGCCTCGTCCGTTTATCGGAAGGTGCACCACTTGCAGGTGAGGTTGGCTTGGGCTTCTAAGATCTTTGTAGGAGCTCAGCTAGGATTGTAAAAATGTATTTGCAATAAAAGTATTTTAATATGTTTGCTAGTTTTTTGTTTTATTTAATTTTCATAATTATTGACTGTTTATTTTTATTAATTACTTTTATATTTCTTGTTTCATTTTTTATTCACATTTTTTTGACATTATTAATTCCTCATGATATTGTAATTTAATTTAATTTTAATAATTCCAATAATTATGTATGTTTTCTTTTCTGTGACGTGTAATGTTGTATTACCAATAAATGAGTATTTGTATTTGTATTATTTAGTCACTTCGCCGTGCTAGGTAGGAAAGGTTCACCGAAGTAACACACAGTCCAGGTGTATGTGACCGTTTGTGTAGCTTTTATTATCGGGCGCTTTTGTGCTATGGAAGGCACGTTAAGCCATTGGTCCCGGTTATAACTTTTTGTAGAAGTCGTTAAGCCAAGTTAGAGGCCTAATTGGGCGACTTAAAAAATGCTAACAGCAGGACGCCACATCTGCCTCCGCCAGTCTGCACTGGGTCAGCATGGTGGAGTATGACCCAATACCCTCTCACCTGAGTTCGTGAGAGAGAGGCTCGCGCTCAGTAGTGGGACGTTAATGAGCCGAGGTCATAATGAACCGTACTCATAGTAATCGTTCTGTTTTGTCTTGCTCTGGATGACGCTATGTAAAATGTCTAAGAACATAATTAACATATTTCTGTAAAATATTTAAAAAAATCAGGTAAGCTTACTCTTCATTATCCATTTGAAAAATAATGAACAGGATCGTCGGTTGAAAATATCCTACCATTTTAATTTTATTCCAGAACATAAAATATACCAAAATGATTTTTAACGTTAAAAAGATTGCTGTTATCTGAACCTGTTTTCTAGGCAATTATTTTTCATATTATCCTGCATGGAGTTTCGTAGCAAAGCGTACGTAAGCAGAAAAGGCTTTATTTCCAAAAGGAATGAGACAGGGGCGTGGTTGAACCTCATTTGTAGGAGAAACCGCCCTTTTAGTGAAGGTGGTGGATAAAAAACATTGCTTGCAAAATTATTTGATGGCGCGTGTTTTTTTTAATAGTCTCTTTAGTTTCTTGGAAATTAATACTGCTAATAATAATATACATAGAAAATATTAAGTTGTAATTGAAGTAACGTAATTTGACAACCGATATGGCATGGAGGTCGGATTACCTGAAAACCGGTCGTGGATATGATTTCTACACAGGACAAATCTTTGTGTGCATGAAGATATTACTAGCAATAAAAATAAAAAATAAAATAAAATATTTCTGACACTTACACCAATTATTTAGTTCCAAGTTAAGTATCATTAAGAACTTGTGTTATGTATACTAAATAACGAATAAACATACATAAATACTTTTTTTTGTAAAAACATACTTAATATACCTATATAGAAATAGCAATAAAAGATAAAATGTACGTAAGCTGTAATCAGACAATGAAGATCAGCGTTCGATATCGGCACAGTGTTGCCGGAAAGCGCAAAACTCTGTTTTTCAGCTCAAACCCATTTTAGATCTAGAATAAAGACGGACAATAAAGACATAACAATCCATAGAAACTAACAACAGAATAGTCAGAAATATTGTGTGTGATTAAAGTTAATAGATAGGTAAATAACAAAATATGAAAATAATTTAATGTGCATATTCTTCATCATATAAGTCTTATCATCATCATCATATCCTAGCATTATCCCGGTTGCCCTAGACTTAAGCTTAGGGCCCAGGGTCTGCTGAAATGAAATTCTGAAATTCAGTCAAATCTGGTTGAACCAGTGAGCAGACCCTGGGCCTTAAGCTTAAGTCTAGGGCAACCGATATAATGCTATGATATGATGATGATGATGATAAGACTTATATGATGAAGATTATGCACATTAAATTATTTTCATGTGTTTCATTGATATGTGGATGGGGTTTCATAATATATAAGTTTGATGTATGTATATGCCATTGTAATTTGAAAACAAACGGAAGGATTATATGCAGTTTTTTGGTTTGAGAGCTCACGTCAAAAGGTCTTGGAGCGTTGCAAAGTAATCTGCTCTGGATAATAAATAACCATCATCATTTTGATCGTCCTTTTTCCTCGGAGTGATTTTCATTTTAGGCTTTGAAATAGAAACCCTAATAGGCTTAAACTATTTTTTACTTTCGGGAGTAACGGCTTATACTCCTCGCAACATCTCGCTGCTCGTGGATTTATAAAACATGATTAATGCAGTTTTGTGCTTGCGTCAAACACGCAATAAGATTTATTATGTAATAGTGGTTCGCCCGCGACTTTATCTGCGTAAAACTCAATTAAGTCGCGCATCTTGTTTAAGCAACTTAAGATATTATATTTATATTTTATATTTATGATAAAATCCCAAGCAATATACAGCAATTAAGCCTAAATAAATTTAAATTAACAATAAAACGCAAGCTGTCTTTAAAGGGATACTATTCTATTAAAGACTATATGGCTGATATATTCTAATATTAATGACTTAAAGCATGAATATTGTTCTATTATGTTGCATTGTATAGCGTCACAGACAAATGAAGATTGTAACTAACCAATCGATAATTTAAAAGAGCATAGCCTGTGAGTTTCTTGCCAGTTCTTCTTACAGAGCGGTGGCTCGGAACTGGCACTTAGATTCACTTACACTTAAATATTTTTGTTTTTTTAAATTGTTTGGTTGCAAGTGAATCTAAGCTTCGTGATTTTAGTATAATTATATTTTATTTGTTTTTGTTATTTTTTTATAATTTTGACCTTTTCATGTACTATGTAATAGTTTATGAAATAAAAAGTTTTATGACTTTTGACTTGATATCAGCTAAAAAAAAACTAATAAAATAGTATTCTCACTTCTCGCTTTCAAAATGAAGACGTTTCTGCTCTATTACCTCACAACATTTTTTCACATTTAATGGCAGCTCACGTTCTTTGCCAGACTCAAGACCAATTTTCATTACTGGTTTTGGCGTAATAGCGAGACAGACAGAGGTACTTTTGCATTTTTAATATTAGTATGGTTTTGTTAATGTGGGTCGCATTAAAAAAGTAAACCAATAAAAAATATTGCTTTATTTTATTCTAATTATCTATGCGTTGCCGATGCGTTTTGCTTCACTGCGTGTTGCCATGAGACCCATAAGTGGGAATGAACGAGTAATATAATTCATTGCGCCCGCAAGTTTATGATCCGATGTGCAGCGTGATATTACCATTTAAAGCAAGGAAGCGATAAAAAAATTCACTTACTTAAATGGTGCAAGCTGCTCAACATCTGTAATTATTTTCGATCTACTACACTCCCGCCACGAACTCTTCAAAAACGTACCAATCGCGAAATCAACTTTCAAGTGTCTCTCGTCAAATTGTCAATAGGGATAGAATTCCAACCCTTTGATAACGTCAATCCGAACATACGTAGTTTATTGGAAATGAAATTGTTTTTGATGGTTGAATATGATTGTATACCTTTACTGCCATAAAGTGCGCATTCTTTTGACAATTACTAATGACAAGTTTATGTCTGTCTCTTTGCACTCTCGAACAATAAGGCTCAGGTGCTTTTTGAAAGAGATCATTGTGTTTATGTACAAAATTGCATACCTCGTATATTATTATGTAAAGTGTACAAGGAGAAATAGGACACAGATATACTACTGGTCGAACCAGATATAGCTGAAATTCCGTTCTTATACGCACCGACTGCCGTCTGACCTCCGAAACCCAGAGCGAATCATCAATCTGTGGCTAAGCAGCTGTCAGGATATTAGGAGGCACTGACTTCCCAATAAGGACTGCCATAGATGTTAATGACAGCTGGGACCAACGGCTGAACGTGCTTTCCGAGGCACGGAGCAAGTGATTGAATAGGAGTATGATTAACTAACTTACAAACATAAACGTTAAAAATATAACAATCCTTTTTTTGGCTTTTGTGCAAAAGTGCGAAAAGATGAAAGGAAAAATCATTTATCAATGTCTGACTGATTATAAAAGTTACGGGATTCATAATTAAAAGATTGATTCGTATTGAAAAATAATAAAAGTCGGGGACCAACTTTTGATTACATAACATACTGCAAGCACAAATTGGTTGATTGATTATTTATAACCCTTACCAATCAAGAGTTTAGGGCAGAGCTATTTTGAAATTTCATTAGTTTTTTACCGTAACTTAACTCAAGAAGGTGAAGATAAGGTGAGATCATAGATCCTAATGCCATTTAAGGGTTAAAGTTGACCTCCGATTTATGTCGATTGTTCTTTCGCCGAGACAGACAGATACCTATAGTAAAACTATATTCTATTTATATGTTAAAAGAAAACATATTTCATACACCAGCGGGCTTATGGCAACGAAATTGCCATTTCATAATGGAATACATTCATACGTGTCCCTTCCGAAGGTCTGATGCAGACTTAATCTGTTTTCCAGCTGATTTTAATAAAAGATGGCGCTGGCTTCCCGCCAAGGGAGCCGGCTGCTGCAACAATAAAAAAACAATGACGCCGAGGAGGTTGCATACGCAAGGTCTGAAACAAAGCTTGCGTGTGTAAAAATAGGTTTTAGCTTAACATTTTTTTTCTCTAGTTTTGGTTTGGACTGAAATATTTACCAGTGTCAAAAAAATTAACAAATCAATTTTTTTTTTGTTTAAATAATGGCTTCATGCGGTTTGCACATTTAGCCAGTGTCAAGTAAGTGATATATTAATAATATGTAAATCATAGTAAATGAGAATGAGTGGTGATAAAGATGATAAATCGTAAATGAAATGCCCTCCCCTAAGCCCCTTGAGTCCTAAGTAAAGTTGTGGGACTATACTGAGATCTCACATGGACTACTTGAGATAATTTGAAAAGTTATGTTGCACTGTTTTATTTCATTTACCAACACTCATGTACGTTCACAAACACTTAACGGTTAATAATCCACCGTTATTAAACATTAATGTTAGAAATATCACAAATTAAAGAAAATAAAACAAAACTTCAATTTCCCGCCAAGAAGTCCCGCTAAAAATCTTAGTATTCATCGCGTTTTTTTTTAAAACGTCGTTTTGAATTTTATTCTGACGACAGATTATTCTGGTCTGGGTGTTTTCTATGTAAATTAAGGATGTCATTACAAAAACAAGAGTATTTAAGTATGTTTATCGGTTATTTCGTATCCATAACACAAGTTCTTGATAATACTTATCTTGGGACTAAATAATTGGTGTAATTATTACGATTTCTTTTTTTTAAATGTGACTTGTCACTGTGTCGTCATAGCAGTACATAACAAACTGCATAAATGGCAATTTGAGCCTTTATAAAAGGGCATCATACAGCTACAGCAACAGGTGTATAAGGATCCTACGAAGACCTAAGGAGCCCAAGCCAACCTCACCTGCAAGTGGTGCACCTGCCGATCAACAGACGAGGCTCTGGCGAACATAACAGTGCCCGGTAAGCGGCTATAGGCAATTGGCGAAGTGTGAGCAAATAATATGCCTCTGCCTACCCCTTCGGGGAAACAGGCGTAAATAGCATACAGCTCTAACCAAACCATAAGCCGTAGCAGAATCGTAGCTAAGCTGTAGCAATATCGTAGTTAAGCTGTAGCAGAATCGTAGCTGAGCCATAGTTAATTGTTAGGAACAGCTAATAGTATCTTATATAAGAGTAGTAGAGGACGGCTTCCCACGCATTTGATCGATCATCTAGTCAAGGCGGCGGGAAGCCGATGGATACAGGCGACCCATGATCGCTCATTGCTAAAATCTTATGGGGAGGCCTATGTTCAGCAGTGGATGTCATATGGCTGAGATGATGATAATGAATAGTATCTAAGCATTAATAATTTTAGCATGTAATTTAAGCAGCCCCTATGGAATACTGAAAGTTAATAAGTAAGTAAGTGCAGGGGTATGTAAATGAGGTATGAAAAGTGAGATGTAGTTTCTCAGACACAAATGAATATATTCAGGACAAATACTATCTACAATTAGTGTATAGTTTGACACACTTCATTATCTCAGCCACATGACATCCACTGCTGAATATAGGCCTCCCCAGTAGTCCTCCTCGTCGAGTAATCTTGTGCCACCTGCATTCACCGGCTTCCTTCCTTGTCAAGTCAGCGCTGTATCGGGTGGGAGGCCGACCTCTATTACGTTTGCTGGTTCGCGGTCGCTATTGATTCTGAAGAACCTTAACGCTTCATCAGTCGACCGTTCTTCAAGTTGGCCCTGCCCAATGCCACTTCGGCTCGCAAATTAGCCTTGCTAAGTCAATCAATATATTATAAAATTAATAAATTACAAATATTACATTAATTACATACAATATTAATTACAAAACTAGAAATTAATGTTATTAGGCATTGTCTAGCAGTTAACCTTTGGGATAGCAGCAAAGTATAACTTACTCAGAATTAGATAATATCTTATATATGTTTTTATACATTTACACGAATGAAAGAAATAATGATAATATAGTGATACAATTGAATTATTAAATGTTGCCCTAAATATTGAAAGTAATAACTATCTCACAGTCACGCGAATTATTTTGTTCCAAGATAAGTATCATTAAGAACTTGTGATGTGGATACTTAATAACGTAGAAACATATAGATTTTGACGAATCCTAATGATCCTGTTTATTTTAAAGATAGTAAGGTATATTTTATTTTAAAGTTATAAAATTCAAAAAAAATCAAATTAATTTATTCAAGTTTGGCTCAGGGACTTCTTGGCGGGAAAGTGAAGCGTCATGTCTGCAGTTTTGTTTTATTTTCCAAAATTTGTGATATTTCTAACATTAATGTGTAATAACGGTGGATTATTAACCGTTAAGTGTTTGTGAATATACATGAGTGTTGGTAAATCAATCAAAACAGTGCAACATCACTTTTAAAATTCTCTCAAGGAGTCCATGTGAGATCTCAGTATAGTCCCACATCTTTACTGAGGACTCAAGGGGCTTAGGGGAGGGTATCTCATTTACCATTTATCATCTTTATCACCACTCATTCTCATTTACTATGAATTATATATTATTAATATATCACTTACTTGACAAGAAAAATTTGGCTCAAAAGAGCTCTTATGAACGTCAAAACTTAAAAACTAGCGCGCCCATTCACTGTGGGCGGGAGCTTGATCGTAAAAGAACGGGCAAGAAAATCGTCAAGGTAAAATACTTTTGTACATACATACTTTATGTACATAGAAAGCACCCAGACCAGAACAAAAATTTATATTCATGCACATAAAGTGTTCTAGATATTTGTTAGTTTTATTTATCTTTTTTATAAGTTGTAAGAATTTTGGGTACCCACGAAAGATCGGTGTCGTGACATTCATTGATTGACATTTCAGTACTCAAGTCTTGTATTTCATAAAATTACTGTGATAAGTATTTTTGGAAGTGCTAAATTAATATCTCTCTTTCTTTCACGCAAAGTTTTATAAATTCCTTTTTATTATTCGTGGAAAGACGTGGAAAATACTACAAGTAGACTTGTTTAACTATCCTACTATAATCTTATAAACGTAAAAGTTTGTATGTGTGGATGGATGTTTGTTACTCTTTCACGCAAAAACTACTGGAGCGATTGTAATGAAACTTTATACGTGTATAGCTGTAGTCCTGGATTAACATATAGAACACTCTTTATCCCGATATTTTCACGGGAACGGGGACCACGCGGATAAAACCGCAGGGCGCTGCTAGTTAATAATAAAATTGAAATCATTTCTGACAATCACACCAGCTTTTTGGTTCCAAGATAAGTATCATTAAGAACTTATGCTATGGAACTAAATAACGGATAAAAAACTTCTTTTTTGTACATACATACTTAGTATACATACATTATAACAGACTAGAACAAATATTGATGTTTATGTACTCAAAGATTAATTGTTCTGCGTGGCAATTTAAATCAGGAGCAGAGTGCCCATATCCACACGCGCCTCCTCGCTACCATATCGGTTGATTATTTGTATATGTGAAGTATCATTTGGTTCGTCTGTCATAGATATATTTGAAAAGAATAGAAGTCACGTCATTACCGCAGTCGAATCCCAACGGAGGGCGGAACGCAGTGCTGCGGGAAAGTTTATTTATTATTTCGCTGACGATCACTGTTCTCCGCACACTCCAGACGCCATTAAAAATAGTGCAGACAGTAAACTTTAAGATAAAATTATTGTGTTTTACTAATAATGTGATTACATTAAAAATACCCAACCTCACCTGCAAGTGGTGCACCTGCCGATCAACGGACGAGGCTCTGGCGGACATAAAAGTGCCCGATAAGCGGCAATAGGCTCGCCACCTATTACGTGGGACCAACAATATAACTGGCGAAATGTGGGCATAGAATATGCCTCTGCCTACCTTTCAGGGAAACAGGCGTGATATTATGTTTGTATGTATAATAGTTAGAAGACGAGTGTATGTGACGATTGTGACGTATGTATTTAAAATACCCACCATGCTACAATTGGATTTTACTACGATCTTAGGAGCCCAAGTTAACCTCACCTGCAAGTGGTGCTCCTCCCGATCAACAGACGAGGCTCTGACAATGCACCTCCCGATCAACAGACAAGGCTCTGACAATGCACCTCCCGATCAACAGACGAGGCTCTGACAATGCACCTCCCGATCAACAGACGAGGCTCTGACAATGCACCTCCCGATCAACAGACGAGGCTCTGACAAATATAAAAGTTCCCGGTTCGCCACCTATAACGCGGGACCAACAATATAATTGGCGAAAACATATTATAATGTCTCTGTCTACTCCTCCGGGGAAACAGGCCTGAATTATATGAATGTATCACAAATTATATTTACATGGATTTTTTGACGAGACTACATCTTATAATTCGATAGAGCCGGCTACACGCACGAAAAAACATGACTCATGCGGCGTTACCTCGCTCTGAGGCGTTCCATGTAAGGCTTGAAGTGCAAGAACGAGCGATAAAAAAAGCACAATCGGTCTTTGCGTTCGGCAGCGTTCGGCAGCGTTCGACATCCGTCTCTCTCCTACTTGAGGGAGCGATGCGTCTGCGTGGACAGTTGCTGCTTTATTAAACAAATGAAATTAAAATTTTCTTTTGAAAAATGCTACCATTCCATCAGTATTTTCTTAAGACGTTGTCACGTTCAACTATCGTCAGTAAACCGACTTTACAGACAACCAATTATTTTTATCTTTTAAATAATGGCTTCGTGCGTTTAGCACATTTAGCCAGTGTCAAGTAAAATATATGTTAAAAATATTTAATCCATAGTAAATGAGAATGAGTGGTGATAAAGTTAACTAATAGTAAACGAGATGCGGGGAGGGCTTTACTGAGGAATCCCCTAGAGTCCTCAGTAAAGATGTGGGACTATACCAAGGTCTCACACGGACTTCTTGAGAGAATTTAAAAAGTGTTGTTGCACTGTTTTGTGTCATTTACCAACACTCATGTACATTCACAAACACCTAACGGTTAATAATCCACCGTTATTTTACTTAAATGTTCGAAATATTACAAATTATAGAAAATAAAACAAAACTGCAGACATGACGCTTTACTTTCCCGCCAAGAAGTCCACGCTATTTATTTGTGTGTTGTAGATTTCTTTTGTCTCGTCTTTAATAGAAATATTCGAACAGAATAGAAGTCCCTTCATTACCGTCGTCTAGTCCCCACGGATTGGACGCAGTGCAAACTTCAATTTATTCATTATTTTGCTGACGATCACTGGTCTCCGCGCACTCCAGACGCCATTAAAAATAATCCAGATAACCTTTGTAGTGAAATTATTCTTTAATTATTTTAATATTTGTATTGTTTTTCTTTCTTTATGCAATTTTAACTGTTGTTTTGCGTGATTTTCAAATTTAATTTAATTTAATTTAGGAGTTTAAATCGTGATTTTTTCACCTTATCTCATCTTATATTATCTCATCTTATATTATCTCATCTTATCGCGGGGGCCACAGACTGTCCGTGCCGCACTTTGACCCTTATGTCGGATCTTTTGTGCATCCCCTTGCCTTTCACTCCAAATCTCCAAATATTGTTGCTAATATGTAAGCATACTCTTGATGGTTTTAAAATACCCACCACAGTACCTACAATAAGCTCCTCCCAAAGATCTGACGAGTCCAAGCCAACCTCACCTGCAAGTGGTGCACCTGCCGATCTACGGACGAGGCTCTGGCGAACCTAAGCGTTTCCGATAAGCGGCAATACGCTCGGCAGCTATTGGGACTAACAATCCAACTAGCGAAATGTGGGCGCATATTTTGCTTCTGCTTACTCCATGAATCCAGCCGCTATAATGAAGATAATAAACCTTTTGAACTAAGGTAGGGTGGGTGATTAACGCCCGGAGTCCATCTACGCCCAGGTAGCAGAAAACATACTAAATATATAATTATTCAGTTAATACTCAACGCAAACATAGAATGAACCAATAAGAAATCGCAAGGCGAGCGGCGACGCGCTCACGCCACCATGCGCGTCAGTGTGACGCCGAGCTCCGGCAGGATCGGAAACGTACTACGCTGTTATAAAAAGTATCTTAACGAAATCGTAATTTTTTTATGTATTTTTATGCGTTTTTAGTTACCTTTTAAGATTTAATTGCTTCAAGATAAAGTTAGTTTACTATTGCTAAAATATTTGGTGTCGATTTCTATCTTTTTTTTCCAAAAACGTGTCATTTGTATCAGCGTCAGATTATAATGCCCGGGTGGGTAATAACGCCTGTTAAAATAACGGTTGGGCGCTATTAGACTACATGGGCGCTATAACCATAGACATAGTAAGAGCATAAATTATAATTTCAGAAAGTACTAATACTTAAAATACGTTTGTTAAACAGTTGTTAAATAAATTTAGAGTTGGGTCACATTTAATTTGTTTTTTTAAAGTATCCATTGATATAACTTTAATTTTATTATCGACGCGAGCAATATTAACCCCAATATATTTTTCATATAATTGTTTATGCTTCAAAATATATTTCAATAAGAATTATATTCATATATATTAAAAACTAAAATGATCTCATTAGGTATGTTATTTATACATATCAAGATGTCGCCTCGTAAAAAAAGAGGAGAATCCTGGTCAGAAGATGACGATTTTTTTAATACTCACTATCCACGGGCGGTATTACCCGCTGACGATGTAATGGCGCCCAATGAACATATAAGGATTATCTTAATTCTGTCCTTAAAACGATTAGTATGTAAAGTTCTCATGATAAGTTATTCGAAAATTCTTAAAAAGTTCCTTAAATATGACCAAATATAAATATACCACGTGATATTAGGTGTATTGTTAAATTGAACAAAATATATCTTAAATGTTAATTTTGTTTGTTTATTTTTAGTTTAATCATGATAATACAAAGTGAGATTTTGATTGTGAGATTATTTATGCTTGTTTTGAGCCTAGTTGTATAATTAAGGCTTAGTTTATAAAACGGGCGTCAATTAACGCATAACTTTTAATAACGCCCAAACTAGTCTTTTTAAAAAACCTGTATAACAATGAGTATTACGAGAAAAAAATATTGTAATGTGTAATTTTTTTGTAGCATAAGTAAACATCATTTGTTTAGAAAGTTGTTTGTTTTCTTATTCATTTAAATACCAGAATTATTTGAAATTAATGTTAGGTGGGCGTTAATCACCCGCTGTACCTTATGTTTTTTTATTTTAATATTTCATGTCATCCTGCCTAGTGGTAAGCAGTCAATACAGTCCAAAGAAAATGAAAGCGCTTTATACCGTGAAATAAGCACGGTAGGTACAAGGCACCCACTCATAACGGCTTGCTAAAATGCCGCTTCATGCCCCGCTTAAAAGACCCGGAATCATAGGGAATAGGAAACACATGAGCCGGCAGCGAATTCCAGAGCTTGATGGTTTTAATCAGAAACGATTTACTAAACTTTTTTGGTTCTATTGCTCATAGTCTGTGAAATATGTAGATGGATTCTAAGAGCAGCACATGTTGCTCGGGAGAGGCAGGATATTTAATGAACTCACTTTAAAAACTTAAAGAGAATTTAATGCTATAAGGCAATTCTACCAGACAACCTTGGGGTTATCAGAGACTTTAAAATATTATTAATATCTCAACCTAAAGCTTTAACCTCCTTACAACCCAGTGATATAGAAATTCAGGTCAAACCCCTCCACCAGGTGTGTTAAATGTCTTGCGGCGGACATAACTACTACTATATCTAACTGGGACTAATATGGTGTATAATGCCAGACAAAATGTTACCTTCCAAGGTCCAGATGAAGAAGTCCTTAATATAAATACTGTTAAAATTTTGTGTCCTTCCGACCATTTAGCTTAGTAACCAGCTCAAACTTTAAGCGAGCGAAGCCTAAACACGTAGGGGTGTCACTTATAGTATATTTAGTTTACAAATATTCATACAGCGGAGCCTACCTGTGCGCGGGCAGTTTTACAGTACTGGGTACTGTGTATTGGCGTACCTTTAGCAGCGTTTGAATTTGTCAATGTTCGCGACGACATAATCGTATAGGTGCTTTTATATATAAACCGTTTTCGATGCCTATGTATGAAGATATCGTGATTATTTGTTTCTTTTAAGTCCTTATATCACACCTTAATGCTTCAATGTATTATAATTATTGACATATGTAGCTTTGGAAAAATAAAGTGAAATAAATGTTGACTCCAAATAACAATAAAAATTTTACTTCAGATAACCATGAGAGCTTTATTGAAAATGTGAAAAAATATTTTTTCTTTAAATAACCATATATTTTCATTTTGTTTCAGTATACTCCACAATCGGCATTACATCAGAACAAACAGCTGATCATGATAGCAAACGCACAAACATGCAAGCAAAACCGGTAGAAGTGTACCCTAACAATTTAGTTATATACCCAAGAAACAACGCAAAAATCAACATGGGAAAACCAAGGACCAATGTTAATAGTAATAGAAATAATAAATTTATTAAAGAAAGCACAATAATTAAAGATAGCATACGAAGGGATATTATTAATGATAACAGTAAGGAGTTTGATGAAATTTATACTGGAAATGAAGAATTATTGATTTCTAACCTAGAAATACATAAAGCAAATTTGAAACTTTTTGAGGAGGAAAAAAAATTAAAAGCAAATAGACGAAATTCTATGAGTGTGCATAAAAATATGAGATATTTTGATGAAAAGTCTAGTGCGAAATATGTAAAGCCGAAAAGGCGAGTAAAGAGGGATGATGATGCTTGTGAAACCTTCTATTTCACAAACCCAGAACAGAAGCAGATTACGCACCCGATGCGTAAAGATAACAGCAGTAACTCTAACTATGCCAGCAGTGTAGACTGCTACACTGTTATCAATGGTAAGTCACTTTTTATATGATTTTTTGGACTACTATATTCTATGTCAGTGGTGTTTCCGTACGAAACTTTAAAATTAACTTTATTTGCTTTGCAAATATAATTTATGAGATATTTTATAAAGTTAATAATTAGTTTAGTTTATTTAGCTATCTTTTACTCTTAATCATTATCGTACGCATCATTTCTTAGGTTATTTGCTTCTAACACTACAAACAAAAATTACAATAGTGAACCCCCAGAGATCGTGAAAACAAATCCAGGGGCTGTCGGTAGTAAAGCAAATTGTGGTCAAACCCCTCACAAGCGCTCGTCTATATTTTTCCCCGGGGAGAGATACTGAAGGTTATGTTGTGGCCATTACTCGCTTTGTGAATCATTTTTGTCTCCGGAAAATCTATGGTTGCAAAACCAGTTTACGGTCTTTTTGAACCCAAATACTATCTATTGGATAAACCTGACCAGGGAGCTCAGTCCACAACACAGTTTGCATTGAAACACACTGTCCGCAAATCTGATCCTTCGAATTATAAACGTTATCTACAAATTACTACGTTAACTTTCACTTAATTGTGAAAAAAAAAAAAACATAATTCATTCAATAAATTCAGTTCGTAAACTATTACATAGTTCTTGAAAACGACTACCACATTTAGTGATAACCGGGGACCAACGTCTTAACGTGCCTTCCGAAGCCAATGGTACTCCAATCCAAGGACTGACCTCTGTAAACTCTGCTTTACTTCGGTGATCGTTTCCGACCACCAAGCACCGCGGAGAGAACGAGCGCATCAACATATTATTAAACCATATTGATCGAACTCTGGGCATAGGCTTCTCTAAGGGCACGCCACTAAGGTCGATCTTTATTCCTTCGTCTCCAAACGCTGTCAGCCATTTTGCGTTGGTCGTCGCTCTAGCTGAAGCTTACCGTGCCGAAAGAACACGCCACCCACAGCGGTTATCTGTCCTACGGCAGATATGAGTAGATATTAGATATAAATAATATAACAGCGGCGATAGTCCAGTGGTGAGACCCATTGCTTTCAAATTCAGAAAGTCTCTGGTTCAAACCCTGGTGGAGCACCTATGACTTTTCGAAGTTATGTGCGTATTTATCGCTTGCTCCGTGCCTCGGAAAGAACCTTAAGAAAGTTGGTCCCGGCTGTCATGAACATCTATAGCAGTCGTTATTAGGAAGTCAGTGGCTTCTAACATTCTGACAGCTGGTTTAACCATAGAAAAAGGTTTCCCTCTGGGTTGCAGGGGCCAGACGGCAGTAGCTCCATGTAATTGCTGAAGATCAGCTAAATCTGGTTAAACCAGTGAGCAGACCCTGAGCCTTAAGTAGTAGGGCGACCGGGATAATGTTAAGATATGATGATCGGATATAAATAGTCGAAAACTTTATAATATTTCAATCTTTTATTACAGGTACAGAGGGCACGGTGATAGAGTTGACCTTCGTCGACGTATTCCACATAGAAGACCATCCCGAATGCGCTTATGATTATTTACAGGTACCAGTATTGTTTATTTGCTTCCGAAAATGATTGCGTTCATATTTTCTACATAGATACATTCACGCCTGTTTCCCCGAAGGGGTAAGCAGAGGCATATTTTACGCCCACGTTTCGCCAATTACATAGTTGGTCCCACGTAAAAGGTGGCGAGCCTATTGCCGCTTATCGGGCCCTGTTTTGTTCGCCAGAATCTCGTCCGTTGATCGGCAGGTGCACCACGTGCAGGTGAGGTTGGCTTGGGTGGGCTCCTTAGGTCTTGTTAGGGTCCCTATGCATCCATTTCATATTTTATTTGCAGCCTAAAAGGTACAGTTTGACGAAAACAAAAGTCGTTGTCGTATTGAAGTCGTAGTGTATTGTGATTGATCGTTACGAATAAGTTTACAGACCAAGGTAAGAGAAATTTTGATCTCAGCATCACTGTGTGAATTCTTCAATGGCGACCACGAATCAGCAAACGTAATAGAGGGCGGCCTTCCACCGATGATCTGATTAAGGCAGCGGGAAGCCGGCGGATTCAGGCTGCACAGGATCGATCAACGTGGAAAGCAATTGGGATGGCCTATGTTCAGTAGAGTGGACTTCAATTGTCTGAAATGATGATGATGATCACTGTGGATTAGCAAAAGCAGATGTCCTGCCTTCATAATTCAAGCCGCCCTCGACTCATTCGGTCGCGCTCGCTCCTGCCGCACGGACGAGTGATAATTGCATTCCTACCTACATAGTTCATATCTACATTTCTCGAGTTATTAAAAAAGAAAATATTCAAGTTTAGTTAATTAATATAAAAGTTTATTTCTGTGTTTATTATTTTTCGCGATGGTTCAATGCAAATTGTGTCAGGTATCGCTCACACGAGTGAAATGCGAGAATATAACGCGATGTGGTAATTGTAAGTGTGCATACCACACAAAGTGCGCAGTGAAAATAAAAGGTTTTATTGATACCGACCAGTGTGACGAGTGCCAGTCTGCAAATGGACCAGCAGTTATTGATGTCGACATTTCAAAGACTACGCCGGAAAAATTACTAGCGGAAGTCAACGAAAAATTGGCTATAGTTTTCAACATGAAAAAGACACTGGAGGCGATGACTGAGGATATCAGCTTCTACGCTGAAAAGTATCAGGAACTGATAGAAGCGAAAGAGAAGACAGATAAGAAGATTAAGTCCCTAGAACATAGAAATGTACATCTAGAAACAAGTCACAAGGCCCTTGAAGAAAGATTAGCCTATCTGGAAACACAGGAGAAAGAGAAGAATGTGGAAATAGTCGGGCTAGAGGAGCAGCAGGATGAAAATATAGAGCAAAAAGTTAAATATATAGCCAGTAAACTGGGAGTAGATGCTACCACGATATGTGAAGTAAGGAGGGTGGGCGAACAAAATAATACCGTTACACCCCAAACCGACTCCACCTCAGCTTCCTCATCTTCAAACAGTAAGCGCCAACAGGATCGATTGGCAAAACCTCGGCCCGTTGTCATCACAATGAAAACTAAAAGCTCTCGAGATAAGTGGATTGCCACCAGAAAGACCCACCGCCTAACCAACGAGGATGTACTTACTAATGGGAACAAGCAGCGAATTTACATAAACGAAGACCTTACGAAGTATATGCGTAGCCTGCTATGGACGGCTAAAACGGAACTACGGCCAGTTTATAAATATATATGGATCCAGAACAACAAGGTTTTAATAAAGAAGGATGACCCGAAGGATGTAAAAATACGAGTGATACGTACGCTAAGCGATATTAACATGTATACCCAGAACAAATAATTTAATTTTTAACCGACATTATATAAAACCGTAAGTACATAATTGTTAATATTCAACGATCAAAGTTCAGATATTGTATCACCTGTTACATATAATAAATATACATGTATGGACGACTGGGAACATGAACTCCTATGCAATAATGGGTGTTTGAATATTGTGCACATCAATATAAGATCGCTGAGAAAGAATTTTAATCAACTACAAGTATTATTACATAACTGTATGGAAAAACTGGACTGCATCGCGTTGACTGAAATTAATATAAAAAAACAAGAATTAAGCTTATATACGATAGATGGATATGACTCATATATTAGCACGAGAGAAACGAAAAAAGGAGGCGGCGTTTTGCTGTATGTAAGAAATCACTTAAACTTTACTGCTAAAATAAATACGTCAGATTACTTTGAAATGATACACGGTCAGATTTTTCAAGATGGAAGGCAGGTCATTCATATTTTTGTAATTTATAGACCCCCGAGCCATAATAAACAAGGATTTGTCGATGAATTGAACAGATTGTTATCAAAAATTCCAAGAAGCTGTGAAGTAATAACTATAGGTGACATGAACATAGATTTAATGTGCGAACGAACCGGTTTAACTCATCACTACATAAACAACATGAGCGAGATAGGACTAGAATGTGCTATACGCGACGTAACGCGAGAGGAGGTGTACAACGGTACAGTGACTCGATCATGTATTGACCACGCGTGGATCCGAACCCGCTATAGTGCGTCTGCCTATGTATTAGTGTGTAAAATATCGGATCATTACGTTATCGGTGTGTGCCTAAATGGTAATAGTGATAATTCTCTCAATGCTGTGCAATCTCAAGTGACAATTATAAGTAATAAACGGGTATACGAGGAATTAGGAAAAGTTTCATGGACTGAGATGTTAAACTGTAAGTGCCCAATTGATCTGCTTAATATATTGTGTTTAACGTTCTCGAAAGTGTATAACAATGCTAAAGTTCAAGTTAACATGCGTAGTAAAAGAATAAATAAACCTTGGATCACAAACACAATTAAAAATATGATTAATAAAAGAGATATAGAGTATCATTACGGTTCAAAAAGGCGAGGCCCTATGATATTGTTAAAATAATTGATAAATTAAGCTGTGATAAATCTGAGGGTGTCGATAAAATACGGGTGAAAGAAATAAAATATTTTAAAAATGAGTTAAGTCAAGTACTAGCGTTATTTATTAACCTTTGTGTCGAAAAGGGGGTATATCCTCAAAAATTAAAAACTGCTTTAATAAGACCTATTTTCAAACACGGTTCTCACTCCGATTATTCAAATTATAGGCCAATAGCTATACTGTCTGTAATTAACAAAATTGTAGAAAAATTCATTGTCCACCAAATAAGCACCTTTTTAGAAAATAATGATTTGTTGACCAATTCTCAACATGGCTTTCGGAGGGGGCGGAGCACGGCTACGGCCCTAGCACAGTTTTCTGACGATGTGAATCATTGCTTAGACCAGCGGAAGCAGGTGGTAGTGATCTACATTGACTTCAGAAAAGCATTTGATACCCTGGATCACCACCAGCTGCTTCAAGCCATGGAAGAATGTGGGATCGGGGGACCACTTAAAAAGTGGTTCCAAGCCTACCTCACAGGTAGATCATTGCAAAGGGTCCATATTGACTCACCTAAAGTTCTTTATCCGAAATTGTTCTTCCTAACGATTTGTAATCCGAATGATCACTCCTCCTAAAATTTTTAATCCTAAAGTTTTTATTCATACTATTTGTAGTGCTACCGTCGATGTTCATAACACTCATGTTTCCGAAAATTGTTATCAATAAAATCGTTAACATACAATATTAAAGCTCCTACTGTTTTTTATCCTAACGTTTTTATCCCTAAACATAATTACCATAATATTTTCACTCATACTTAGAAAGAAACATTTATCTACCAAATGTAATAAAAATATATGTCTAAAATACGACTGATTTACGGTTATGTTTATGACTTTTTTCGTTTTCGATTCGTTTCTGGTACTTCGCCGGCCGCTGCCGCGGCACGCTCGCTTCGCTCGCTCGGCTCGTACGTTGTGTGGTCACAGTTGTAACCTAACCTAAACCAAGAACTATAAATATGACCGATTTTTTTAGTTGAAATGTGTAAATGAAAACATGTATTTAACTACTTGTACCAGGGTACTGGTATTCTTATTTGTTATCATGTTATGTGTAAATAACTAAAACTGTAAAAGTTACGCAAAATTAATGTAAATAATACTGATTATTATGAATAAAAATAAATCTAAACAAAAAAGGTATGACTTTCAATAATAGTGTAAAAGATGGTTATGTTGACAAAATATAGGAAAAGAAATAATAGTATAATAGATGTTTATTGCTACCGACATTATGAAGTTGAATGATTCGGAATTAAAACATTAGAGACAGAGTAGTTAGTAATTGTGATTGTTAGGATGAAAAATGTTAGGAAAAACATTTTCGGAGTTCCAATTTTCGGAGTTGAAAATTTAGGTGAACTTTGGCGCACCCCATTGCAAACCGTGGTGGATGGCGTTGTCGGTGAGCCGATGGGTGTCACTTGTGGCGTGCCAACCGGATCCGTGTTCGGCCCCGTCGGTTACATCATGCATGTGAATAGTATGGCCAATGTAGTTAGCAATTGTCGTATATACATGTATGCTGATGATACTTGTTTGGTTTATGCCGATAATAACATATCGACTATTGAAAGTAAAATTCAAGCCGACTTCACTAACATAATTAAATGGGCACATGATAATGGCATTGTAATTAATATGAATAAAACTAAATGCATGCATATATGCTCTCCATATTATAAAAACGTTGATAGGTCGCCGCGTATTGTGCGACATAGTTACGAATGCCTACACGACGAGCGCGAGGGACCGGCCAACTGTTCGTGTGCTGCTGTCGAGGTGGTGGAAGGGTACAGGTACTTAGGATTATTAATTGATAGCAACTTCTCCTGGAAGATGCACATAACACAGTTATGTGACAAACTGAGATCTGTGCTTGTGCAATTCCATCACCTTAGCTTTGTGTTGGATAAGGCAACTATGTATGTCGTGTACTATGCACTAGTGGACGCACTACTCTGTTATGGGCTGGCTTGCTATGGACGTACGTTTAAAACCTATTTAGATAAAATTAAACAAATTCAAATTAGATTCCTAAAAATATTAGTAGATAAAAACACAAAATCTCGATGTAAAGGTACGTCGTACGAAGAACTGTTTTGTGAATGTAAGTTGCTGCCAGTCCATGAGAGGGTGGTATTGTTAACGCTATTAGAACAGTATGGCAGTGACGAGCATAAGTTGAGTAGACTAGTCGTGAGACCTCAGAGAGTGAAGGATCGAAGAAGGCTGGAAGTGCCCCCTTATAATAACTATTATGGCCAAAGATGCACGAAATATCTTGTTCCGACTTATTGTAATGACTTACCATCAGACATTGAAACAAACTCGTTCTCGAGGAAAGGATATAAAGGGAACCTGACTAGTTGTCTCCTGGGTCGGTTCAGGGAGGATGTAGTTGCAAGGTTTTTCTGATGTTTATTGTAGTGGATTACCGTTTGAACGAAAACTCTAATTCAGGACTTATATTAAATTGAATGAAGTTTTTCTTATTGATACTATTATTAATTGATTGTTTATGTAATGTATTTGTGATTTTGAAATGTATTTATAAATTGATAATATTTGATTTCTTATCTCATGAATTATGTAGAATGCACAACATATTAACTATTGCATTTGTAAACTTTTAAAATTAACTTTTAATTAACTTTTAAATTTGAGATTTTTATTAATTTTATTTTTCGTTCTCTCATAATGTTTATGATTTTTTAATCTCATTTTCAATTTATTTATTATGATTATTGTACGAATTAATTTTATCTTATTAATTTTTTATTTTTTATTTTATGTTATATGAATTAAATTGAATTTTTATTACATACTTTTAGAAATTATTTATTATCTCTCAGGTAATAGTAATTAAATATTAATGAACTATTAATTTATTGTTTTATGTTTTTAGTGTATTTGGTGATTAATTTAATTTGTTTAGAATGTATGTTTCAAACTTTGTAATATGTCAGTAAATAAGCATGAGCCTACATCTGCCAACAAACTGCTATGCAGTTTGGCAGAAGTTGTAAATAGTGAACACAAGTTTGTAGAAAAAGGAATAAACATTTATTATTATTTATTATTACTTGACTTAACGACTATAATAAACTAATTTGGTACATGCAACTATGTGGATGTATTCTACGTTAAATTATAAATAAATGAATAAATATTTTCTTACAATTGCACCAATTATTTGATTCCAAAATAAGTATAAAGTAAAGTAAAGTAAAAAAATTCTTCATTTCATAAACTATTATACATAGTACTTGAAAACGTCATAATGAAAAATGAAAAAAAAAACAATCGAAATATTATTACACTAAATCACGAAGCTTAGATTCACTTACATGCAACAAAATAATTTAAAAACAAAAAATAATTAAGTGTAAGTGAATCTAAGTGCCAGTTCCGAGCCACCGTTCTGTAAGAAGAACTGGCAAGAAACTCACAGGCTATGCTCTTTTAAATATGTCCATTGGTTTGGTACTAGAATTACAATCTTCATTTGTCTGTGAAGCTATACAATGCAATATAACATAACGTATCATTAAGAACTTGTGTTATGGATACTAAATATCGGATAAACATACATAAATACTATTTCTTTTTGTAAATATATACTTAATATACATAGGAAAACACCCAGATCAGAACAATTATTCATGTTCATGCACACAAAGATTTGTCCTTCGTGGGAATCGAACCCACAACCTTAGGAGCAAAGAGCGGGTATTCTCGCCACCACGCCATATCGGTCGTTATTAATTATGTATTTTGTGTGTTCAGAACATTACAAATATAACCCTAACAGTATTGTTGCAGATTTAAATGGTGAATGAATGACATAAATGGAAAGGTGGCCTGGAAGAAATTGCTGTTAGCAATAAGGCCGCCCATTGTACCATATATTTGTTTATGTGATGTTATTACTTTTATTTTTAGTGTACAATAAAGTGTTCATTCATGAATTATTTTTTCTCAGATTCGAGACGGCCTAATGGGTTATGCTAAGGAGATCCAAACAGTATGCGGCCATCAGTTCCCTCGTCAGATAGTGACGACAGGACCCCACGCCTGGTTGAAGTTCCACTCTGATGATACTATCGAGTATGAGGGATTCCGCATCAATATTGCATTCATACAAGAGCCTAAGAGTCGTGAGTACAAATTATAGTTAATACTCAATATCTTCATTGCTCTCCACAAACAGACACAATACGATGTAATCATGCTCGTATAACTTAAAAAAAAAGTTATTTTCTTCTTTTATTTTAAATCTTGTGACTGCAGAACACAGGTTTTTGTAGACTTGTCAAATTGTTTTACTACTAATTACATTTTCTTGTAACTGGCGGGAGAGAAACTAACGTTGACGATTTTCTTGCCCGTTCTTTTACGATCAAGCTCCCGCCCGCAGTGAATGGGCGCGCTAGTTTTTAGGTTTTGACCTTCATAAGACCTCTTTTGAGCCAAACTTGAATAAATTAATATGAATGATGTTAACATATATTACTGTTCGTTGTGGACCCCGTCGGGCACGGCATCTAAATGAGAGGACGATATATGTTATATATTATAATAACATACATACATAATATAACGCCTGTTTCCCCGAAGGAGTAGGCAGAGGCATGTTATATGCCCACATTTCGCCAATCATATTGTTGGTCTCACGTAATAGGTGGCGAGCCTATTGCCGCTTTTCGGGAACTTTTCTGTTCGCCAGAGCCTCGTCCGATGTTCGGCAGGTGCACCACTTGCAGGTGAGGTTGGGGCTCCTCAGGTCTTGGTAGGATCCTTATACACCCAATAAACACAATTTTTATTGTTTAAACATATTATGTAATATACATAGGAAACACCCAGACTAAAACAAAATTAAATGTTCATGTTCTTGCACATAAAAAGTTCCTCAGTGGAATGCAGGTATATTAACCTCCACGCCATATTGGTCGTAATTTTTATTTGAAATCATTTTCATTTAATAAAATCAGCAATATTTTTTAACTCAAAATCTAATAAATAATTAAGACGTAAAGTCTGTACATAAAACAGGGTGATTCATACTGATAGCTCACTTAAAACTCTTAAAAATAGCCTTTTCTCGACGGGCTTAATTTCCCTTTTAAGAGAGGCTCGACTGAAACAAGTAAAAAACTTCATAAAGAACTTTCGGCCATCTTGTTTTATCGAGGCTTCCAGTTCGCTTTCCACGCTTTGATATTCCAAAGTAGTTTATATAAACTTTTTAAGTAGTCAGCTCTTCGGAGATAGCTTCACACCTGTGAACTTGGTTACTAGAAGGTAGTGGTATTTATGAAAGAAAATGGGAGGATACTTGAGTAGATGTTATGCCGTTAAATAGTCATATTTATGGGGCACTATTAATGGATGGACAATCAATAAATTACTGCCTCTCCCTGTGGGAAGGGTGTTCATTATCACATCCTAGCATTATCCCGGCTGCCCCAGATTCAAGCCCAGGGCCCAGGGTGTGTTTACTGGTTTAACCAGGTATTGCCGAAATAACATAGAGCGACTGCCGTCAGACCTCCGAAACCCAACGGGAATAATCATTCTATGGTTAAACTAGCAGTCAGAATGTTAGAAGACATTGACTAATAACGACTGCCATAGATGTTCATTACAGCCAAAACCAACAGCTTAAAGTGTTTTCCGAGGCACGGAACAAGTAATAGTTACGCACATAACTTCGAAAAACCATAGGCGCCACCAGGATGAGAACCCGAAACCCTCCGTTTTCGAAGGCTATGGGCCTCGCCTCTGGGCTATAGCGCGATAGAACGGAAGGGTGTAAAAGATTACTGACTAAACGCGATCCATGTTCCTTCTTGAGCTTTATGTTACGGGGCTGCGGTGACTCCTTCGAAAAATCCAATATAAACAGGTCCCCATAAATGGGGTAAGATTATGATGTAGTTGGAAGTTGTCATGATCTAGTCAAGGCTACAGAGAGCCGGCAGATGTAGGCGGCTCGGCCGGCGTGGAAAGCAGGTGAGGAGATTCTATGTTCTTGCAGTGGCTGCTGCTGAGATAATAATGATGATATAATGATATGCGCTGATGCCAAGGCTGTGACAAGTTTCCATTTGCTGAAACTGAGGTGCCACCATATGCTTAAAAAAATATCTACCCGCTTCCCGCCGCCTTCTCCAAATCATCTGGTTAATTAGTGGTTAACTTTTAATGTATTTGTTTAATAATTATTTCTGATTATGTTATTCTATATATCAGACCCTCCGAATTGGACCCGAATTGAAGTATTCAGCCAAGTATGTAGTTTATGCCGTTTTTTAATATTCTTCTGTGTATATTTTAGGTAAAATCCACAAAGACTGCTACGAAGAAATCATAGATCTGAAAAATGGATACATTGGCACAGACAAGATCAAGGATACTTGTAGGGAAGAGAGTAAAGGTCAAGCTCTCGACGTACTCTGGACGATAAAAACTGACGAAAAATCCAAGGTAACTATATTTTTTATCCTTTTCACTGTTATATTTATTTCCCTTTACACCTTATGAGGTGTCGCAAGAGTCAACACATAGAAACTATGAAGGGCAGTAACGTACTAGCTTGAACTGCCATCAGCAATTTGCCTTCCCAGGGTGATGTTAATGGGAAAATTATCTTTATCCCCTATGTAATGTGCGGTATGGTACCCCTCTCATCTCACGTCGTCGTGTCGTGAATCGAAAAGAGTTGACGAAGTTTATCCTACCGGATGATGGGCAGCAGCGTCATTCTGCGTACTGGATGAATCAGCGATCACCAACCCGCCTGTTTAGTTTGATCTGGTGGTTAGTTAATTAATGGGGAGGAGGGTAGGTCAAAAATCAGCAGTTGACTTTCTATTGGTGAATTGATGATGATGAATAGAATACTGCGTCATCATTACCATCTTAGTTATTAAGAAACATCTACTGAACAAGGATATTACCAATTCCTATCCAAGTCGAGTGATCCTGAACCTCTGCGCGTGGTGCTGACCCTTCAATCATTGTCACTAGTCCAAATTCCATGCCCTTAGTTGGTTATCTTAAATCTTTTATTTGATTTTTATTTTTATTTTCAGATATACCTCAACTTCACGTCGTACGCTCTTCAGAAGCCGAATGAATGTGAAGAAAATGTCATTCAAGTATTCGGTTCCGAGCTGGAGTACTCAGCCAAGTATGTAGTTTATGCCAGACGTATTTATTTTGTATTGTATGTAGACCAAAGGCTCTCAAGCCAACCTCACCTGCAAGTGATGTTTCTGTCGATCAACGGATGAGGCTCTCCGAAGTTCGTTGTTGTCGTTGGACGAAAAATGTAATTGGCGAAAAGTGGGCGTATAATATCCACCCGTCTACCCTTTCACGGGAAACAGGCGTGATTGTTACGTATGTTAATTTAATTTTAAAATCTCAGAAGTCAGGGCTTTACCCACAGGATTATCTGGCGATAATATCAAATACATTATTGCTCAACATTATAATAGGCCTTTTTTACGTTGACTACAAAATAGTTCAAGGCTATGCCTCCCAGCCAGGAGGGTACGGGAGGGTTTTTGGAACTTAAACACCGACACGAACACGACTGCCAGCAGTCATACCTTCTAGAAATCTTTAGACAACTCCCGCCCGCTGGAAACAAAGAGGAGGGAGTACCACCTGCGTTTCAGTGACTGGCAACCCCTGGTCATCATTGACCTCCCTCATCAGGCATTCACCGTAATCCTGCAGCTTTATCAGGCCGTCAGTCCATCTTGCAGATAAACATCTCATGCTACGTTTCCTACAATGACATTAGTTCTTCATACCTCCATCATTACTGATTCAACCTCATAGTTAAGCCCCTAATAGCATCTGAGTTTCTGACAACGTAATGACATCGTGATACTTGTGCAAGTGTTGCTCAAGGTCTACAGCAGACGCTGATGTGACGAGTGCCGCTAAATTTGTCAGTGGTTGCAGTTTTCTGTGATCAAGTGATGGATTAAAAATATTTTTGTAACAATTCCCGCGCTACTATGATTTCCCGAAAATCGAGAAACTATTTAACACGACACGTGTTTCGCTCTTACACAGGGCATCTTCAGGTAAGAAAGGAGCCTCGGACCAACGATGTCTGCACGACCAACGCTAAAACGAGAGTAAAGAGTAACGAGAATAGTTCTTTCTCGTTTCAGCGTTGGTCTTTTGGTTTTTCGGGAAATTATAGTAGCGCGGGAATTGTTACAAAGATATTTTTAATCCATCACTTGCTTACAATGGATTTCCGCAAAGTAACGCCTGAATCAATAAATCGTTTCCTGTGATGTTTACAACATGCCCGAAAAGCAGGGCGCTACACACTTGCCTCCGCCATTCCGAAAGATTATGGACCCAAATCTCTTTCTCACCTTGGGTTGAAGGCAGACCGTGCTTTTTAGTAATAATATTACGTCAGGATGATAATAATTATCTCCAATAATCTTTATTTAGTATCAAACTAAGCTAAGTTTATCTGCACGTGCACGATAATGGGTCAAGATGAGATTTTGATCGTCTCGAATAATCTTTATCTAGGCCAAACCTCATATAATTATAATTGCAAACAGATATATGTTTATGTGCCGTGCCGTGCAGTGTCGTGTGGTACCGGCCTAGGCTAGTGCCACCCCCACACGGGGAGACTTAAAAGTCAAGGAAGAGAAATCCTATCGTACAGCAGCGTCATCTGCTGGAACTGCGATCACCAATGCGCCTGACCAGCGTGGTGATTATGGGCATTATTACCTGCAATAGAAAGTAATCTTTTGGGGAGGCTAATGTTCAGCAGTGGATTTTATAAGGCTGATATGATAATAATGTCATGTTTATGCACACAGACACACCCTGTAGAAGACTTTTTTTCTATTATTAAATAATGGCTTTGTGCGTTTTGCACATTTAGCCAGTGTCAAGTAAGAGATATATTAATAACACATAATCATAGTAAATGACAATGAGTGGTGATAAAGATAATAAATGGTAAATAAGATGCCCTCCCTCAAAACCCCTTGAGTTCTCAGTTAATATGTGGGACTACACTGAGATCTCATATGGACTTCTTGAGAGAATTTGAAAAGTGATGTTGCACTGTTTTGTTTTTCATTTACTAACACTGTGTACGTTCACAAACACTTAACGGTTAATAATCCACCGTTATTACACATTAACGTCCGAAATATCACAAATTTTAGAAAATATAACATAACTACAGACATGACGCTTCCCTTTCCCGCTAAAAAGTCTAAAAGACTTTAAATCAAAAACCACTGTGTTTTTAAATCAAAACGTCAACGTTAACACAAA
This sequence comes from Musotima nitidalis, assembly GCA_949126915.1. Taxonomy (NCBI): domain Eukaryota; kingdom Metazoa; phylum Arthropoda; class Insecta; order Lepidoptera; family Crambidae; genus Musotima; species Musotima nitidalis. The sequence continues at coordinate 11,519,089 of OX421435.1, read as the reverse complement.
TAATAACATGGGATATTCCGAAGCAAAATATATTATTATAATAAGTTTGCGAAAAGTCTGCTTCGGGGCCATATTAAAGTGCAATATGCATGAATATTTTCCTCCTGGAAAGTTTTTAAAGCGGCACTAGGGAACGAAATATATATTTGTCCAACGGCTTACTCGAAATTGAACTCTGTATTAAAGCATATATGACATAGATAGCACTATTTTAATAATAAAAATGTTTAAACAAATTTTGAAATCTATAGTTCGTTCACATATTGCATGATAAAAGCAGATTGCACAAATGTTGTGTTTGGATGGCTATTGTTTGTAACGCAGGCTTGTAGGCTAAATATTAGGTCGGGGAAAAAGTCTTTTCGCATAACGTAGGTATAAACTTATTATAAAATTTTTTTGACTGTACTATTTGTGTCTGGCTGGTTTTGGTAACATTAAAAAGGTTCCATTATAAAGAAAAGAAATAAATAAAAAAAAGTTGTTTCCCGCTATTTTTCATTTGTTTTTCTCTCCGTAAAAATGAGTGAATCTAATGAAGAAATTCGATACATTTTATAATTTTATTATAAAAAAGGCAAAAATGCAACTCAAGCAGTGAAAAAAATTTGTGATGTTTATGGACCTGATGCAGTGTCAGTAAGAGTAGCACAAATTTGGTTCAAACGTTTTCAGTCCGGAAATTTTGATGTTAAAGATGCACCTCGCTCTGGTCGCCCTGTTACGAATAAAATGGACGCCATTTTTGAAAGAGTGGAGCAAGATCGGCATATTAGTAGTTACGATGTAGCTGAAGAACTGGGAATTGACCACAAAACAGTTTTGACCCATTTGAAGAAAGCTGGTTATACAAAAAAGCTCGATATTTGGGTGCCACACGAGCTCACTCAAAGAAACTTAATGAACCGTGTACTCATTTGCGATTCATTATTGAGACGTAATGAAACCGAGCCGTTTTTGAAGAGATTGATAACTGGCGATGAAAAGTGGATCACGTACGACAAGAACGTGCGAAAAAGGTCGTGGTCGAAAGTTGGCCAGGCTTCACAGACTGTGGCCAAACCTGGCCTAACACGAAATAAGGTGATGCTGTGTGTATGGTGGGATTGGAAGGGCATTGTTTATTATGAGCTTTTACCGCCCGGCAAAACCATCGATTCTGATCTTTACTGCCAGCAACTGATGAGATTAAAGGAAGCAGTCGAGAGAAAACGGCCGGAATTGATCAACAGGAAGGGTGTGGTCTTTCATCACGATAACGCTAGACCACACACATCTTTAGCCACTCAGCAAAAATTAAGAGAGTTCGACTGGGAGGTCCTAGTGCATCCACCATATAGCCCTGACCTTGCGCCTTCAGATTTTCACCTGTTTCGGTCTCTGCAGAATTCTTTAGGTTCTGTAAGGTTGACCTCAAGAGAGGACTGCCAAAACTATTTGTCCCGTTTTTTTGATCAGAGGTCCCAAAGTTTCTACAGTAACGGGATAATGTCTCTGCCCACAAAATGGCAGAAAGTTATTCAACAAAACGGTACATATATATTGTAAATAAATGTAAATAAACTTTGAAAAAAATGTCTTGACTTTTCATACAAAAATACGAAAAGACTTTTTCCCCAACCTATTATATGACGACCGATATGGCGTGGAAGTCAGTATACCTGCACTTCATTCCAGAGGTCGTGGGTTCGATTCCCACTCAGAACAAATCTTTGTGCGCATGATATTAAGTATTTATTTCCAAAAAATAAGGTATTCAAGTATGCTTATCCGTTATTTAGTATCCATAACACAAGTCCTTAATGATACTTATCACGGAACTAAATAATTGGTGTAATTGTAAGAGAATATTTATTATTATATGTTTTGAAAGATGTTTCAATAAGAGTGCACTTTTTCATTTAAAAATACATACAAGTGGTTCATGACAGAGTTGTGATATTTTTATTGTTTTGTAAAGAAGACATGTTCCGATTAAGTATTAAGATATATTTGTGAAATTACGGGTTTATGCTAATAATCCCGAAACAATTCCTGAGCTCAAATCGGAAATCCAACGCGTCATCCACATCTCTGAGATACAGCCACATCTCTGTGCAAAAGTCATGGAAAATTTCAAGAAAAGAGTAATGGTCATCGGAGCCGCGAGAGTCATTTGTCGGATATTTTATTCCATACTTAATCGGAATATGTGTTCTTTACGACGTTATGGCGTGGTGGCGAGTATACCCGCTCTCCGCTCCTAAGATCGTGGGTTCGATTTCAACGCAGGACAAATCTTTGTGTGCGAAATCCCTCATACTCGATAGTATCATCGGAGTGGAACTTCAACCAGGCGTGGGGTCCTGTCGTCACTATCTGACGAGGAAACTGATGACCGCAGACTGTTTGGATTTCCTTAGCATAACCCATTAGGCCGTCTCGAATATGTGAAAAGATAATTAATGTCATTCATTCACCATTTAAATCTGCAACAATATTGATAGGGTTATATTTGTAATGTTCTAAACACACAAATACATTATTAATAAGAATACCCGCTTTTTGCTCCTAAGGTTGTGGGTTCGATTCCACGCAGGACAATCTTGTGTGCATTAACATGAATAGTTGTTCTGTTCTGGGTGTTTTTCTATGTATATACAAAAAATATTTATTTACAAAAAAAAGTATGTTAACTATGTTTATCCCTTATTTAGTATACAGAACACAAGTTCTTAACGACTTATCTTGGAACTAAATAATTGGTGTAATTGTCAGAAAATATTTATTTATTTATTATTTATTTACAATACAATAAAAATATGACAACTCTGACATAAAATACTCGTTTTTATTATAAAATGAAAAAGTGCACTCTTACTGAGACAGCCTTTAGTATATTGCATTACGGTTGCATTTTTATAATACGTAATTGTTGTAAAATCAATATTTTTCTAATCATCATCATCTCAGCCCATTTACGTCCCACTACTGACCACAGCCTCCTCTCACATATCAAGGTGTGAGGGTATTGGGTCATACTCCACCACGCGGGTCCAGTGCGGATTGGCGGAGGCAGGTGTATGGCGTCCTGCTGTTGGAATATTTCAAGCCGCCCATTAGGCCTCTAACATGGCTTAACAACTACAAAATTTAGTGATAACCGGGACCAACGGCTTAACGTGCCTTCCGAAGCACGGAGCGCTCGATATGAAATGCCACACAAACGGTCACCCATCCAAGGACTGACCTCTGTAAACTCTGCTGTACTTCGGTGATCGTTTCCGACCACCGAGCACCGCAGGGCTACGAGCGTTTCTTGCGAGCGCGATTTTTCAAATACTACACATTAAAAAGTTTGTGAGTAGGGACGTTTGTTACTTCTTCACGCTTCAAAGTGGCACACAGAGTTTTTAACATACAAACATACATATATAATATCACGCCTGTTTCCCCGAAAGGATAGGCAGAGGCATAATATACATCCAGATTTCGCCAGTAAAATTTTTGGTCCCACGTAATAGGAGGCGAGCCTATTGCAGCCTACCCGGAACATTATTATTCGCCAGAGCCTCGTCCGTTCATCGGCAGGTGCACCACTTGCAGGAGAAGTTGGCTTGGGGTTCTAAGATGATGTTAAGATCCCTGTACACCCTGTTGTTTTTTAAGGTAAGCGACAATAGGCTCGCGACCTATTACGTGGGACTAACAAAACAATTGGTGAAATGTGGGCGTATAATATACCTCTGCCTAACCTTGATTGTATGTATGTATAAAGCAATATTGTATTATCGGTCAGTTCAAACTTTCCGCTTATAGAAATTGTATGTATGTTATACCATAAAGTTAAACTCTGCAAGATCTGGCAAGAAGCGCAAGTGTAAGATGACCACGAATTATTTTTATTCCTATTTTCTTAGTAGTATTATTATATCTGATCAAGGCGGCGGGAAGCCGATGGATGCAGGCGACTGAGAATCGCTCAATATGGAAATCTATTGGGGAGGCCTATGTTCAGCAGTAGACGTCAGATGGCTGAGATGATGATTATAAAATCAAAAATGCTTTTTTTAAATTTGAGCTTGGATAGTGCACTTATGTCAAGACAACTTGAAAATAACGTACTTCTGCCATTCCACACTAGGCCCGCGTGGTGGTATATAACAATGGCGTAGACGTGTGCTCTCAATAACTTCAATAAGGTCAATTTTATGAAGCTCTATTAATGCGTTGTCAATAGGATGGATGAGACCATCTTTCCTTTCATCTAGCATCTCTGGCTCTGAATATTTATTATTCGTCATAATGTTACTGTAATAACATTCTGTCTTCTGCCCGTAGTTTAGTCCAAGTGGATCTGTATTTTGAATTTCCATCTTAAATTTACTATAATATTTAATAACATTCTTTTTTCTGCCCGTAGTTTTGTCCAATTGGGTCTGAATCCTTAATTTCAATCTTAAATTTACTATAACAACATTCTATCTTCTGCCCGTAGTTTTGGTTAATTGGGTCTGAATCCTTAATTTCTATCTTAAATTTACTATAACAACATTCTATCTTCTGCCCGTAGTTTTGGTTAATTGGGTCTGAATCCTTAATTTCTATCTTAAATTTACTATAACAACATTCTATCTTCTGCCCGTAGTTTAGTCCAAGTGGATCTGTATTTTTAATTTCCATCTTAAATTTACTACAATAACTAATAACATTCTTTTTTCTGCCCGTAGTTTTGTCCAATTGGGTCTAAATCCTTAATTTCCATCTTAAATTTACAATAACAACATTCTATCTTCTGCCCGTAGTTTTACCCAAGTGATTACAGTGAATCGCGACTTTCAAACATTAAGAAACATTATACACTTACATGTGCATTAATATTACTATTCTATTATATTCCTATAAGTTGTTAGTGAATATTTAAAGGATATGATGTAATGTAATTTTTTTTGATGATCAATAGCTTTGTTCATTTTATTTTATTAGTTTGTAAGATCAATATTTGTACACCAGTAATGGTAGAATGCAAGATGCTAATATTTATGTAACACCTTAATGTACTGTATTTTGACAAATAAATTATCTTTATCTTTAAGTGTTACAAAAAGTATAATTTCGTAAAGTTTTGTTTAGCACCTTTTTTTATACTACAAAATTTGAAAAGAATACTCTCCTTTTAAAGTTTTCTCGTGTCCAAATATAAATATACTTGAAAGTTCCCATAAGTTCAAATATATCTGTAGCCGTGGGAGACTTGAACGTAAAAATTTAGGTTAAAAACAAACAGATAGAGAGAGTTAATTTGCATTAACAATATTTGTGTAGATCAGAGGATATCTACCGCATGATAACAGTAATCGCCTAAGTCATAAAAAAGCAAATTAAGGTAAATGAGCTCAAATTAACATATTATTAGTGAAATGGGGAAAATGGGAAAAGATTTCGTCGCTCCCAAGTTTATTTGGATCAGAATTATTATTTACTAGTGGCGTGCCCTTGCTTTGCTCTGTTTATTAAATATTTTACACCTCCGTTTATATTATTGGAGTTTATGTCAGCAAGCGGCAATAATCTCACCACATATTACGGGGTCAAACAATATAATTGGCAAAATGTAGGCGTACATCATTATAAGGCCAGTCACCGGTCGCTTGCTTTTTCAGTACAATATACCATACAAACCTTTTTTTTTTTTTCTTTTACGTCGGTAACAAAATGCATTTACGCACTGCCTTTCGGCCAAAGGGGGACTGCAAGGGGGTGAACCAATCCGTGGGGGGGGGGGGGGGGGGTCGTCGAATCCAGCTCGGTTGGGCTGCGTTCGGGAAAGTACGCAAAATCTTCTCGTCCAAAGTACCTCAGTGTCTCAAGACGAAAGTCTTCGACCAGTGTGTGTTGCCAGCGATGACGTATGGGACTGAGACGTGGTGCCTGACTATGGGCCTCATAAGGAAGCTCAAAGTCGCTCAGCGTGCAATGGAGAGAGCTATGCTCGGAGTGTCCCTACGTGATAGAATCAGAAATGAGGAAATCCGTAGGAGAACCAGAGTGACCGACATAGCGAAGCGCGTTTGCAGGCTGAAGTGGCAATGAGCGGGGCACATAGCTCGAAGAACCGACGACCGATGGGGCGTTAAGGTTCTTGAATGGCGACCACGAATCAGCAAACGTAGTAGAGGGCGGCCCCCAACGCGATGGACCGATGATCTGGTCAGGGCGGCGGGGAGCCGGTGGATGCAGGCGGCAAAGAATCGATCTACGAATGATGAACGATGGCTGAAATGATGATGAAGGGGGTGAACGATTCACCATTGGCAGCGACGCGACTGTACTGGCTACCATAATAGTATCTGGGTTGCAACTTCTGACACCCCGCCTGCGGCCAACGTCCCCCAGTGCTGAACGGGCCCTCCTGACCCGCCCGCTGCGCCCTCCACAGGTCCATACACGGTTGTCAGTATTAAGGGCACCCAGAGTTGCCAACCTCTAGGTGTTACCTTTTCCCGGCCTAGAGGTACTCAGCCCCCCCCCCCCACCACACCATACCTGTTCGGGGGGGAACCATAAGAACCTAGGTTATTTGACTGGAGGAATTCGCTGGTTGTGCCCTGCTTTTATTATGTCCTTTCGTTCTTGATTTCGTTAATTTTTTAATTTATTACTTAGCATTTTATGGTTAGGTTCTTACTAAACCTCAGTATTGTTGTATACGCATTGGCTAGTATTGTTATTGTAATTAAGTCGACAACACTGATGCCAGGTAAAATTTAAAAGAGTGGATGTTGGCATGTTAAATAAATAAATAAAAAAAAAATTCTAATAAATTTTACGTCGAAAATTTCACACAAAATTAAACTTTATTTCAACATTTGATTATCCATAAGTAGAACAAGTCTTCGTTCTAAATTAAAGGACGATTCTCGTCTTCTGAGTTAATTTCGGGCCTTTAATTACAAATATGGTAAAATGACTTTTAAGGCATATAAAATACATGGAACATTTAAAAATTCTCAAGTGCGGTAAGGTCGAATTTTATATGAAATATAGATACATATATCTTTACGTCAGTATGCAGGGGCCATGTACATATATTTAGTCCCACGTAGTAGGCTTATTGCCGCTTATCGGGAAATGGTACGTTTTCCAGAGCCTTGTCTGTTGATAGGCAGGTGCACTTTCAGGTTAGGATGGCTTGGGATCCTGAGATCTTTGCAGGATGTATATGATACATGTATGATATATACATCCACTATTATGTCCTTACATATTAAATTGGCATCTTGTCGAACTGGCCACTTTGATCTCAAACATGCGGCGTTTGGCTACAAGCTCCAAATTCAAATTTATTTCAGTTTAAAGCTTATCTATTCGTGTTCTGAATGTGATAATTCATTTGATATCGCGCCATTTAATTTTGTTTTAACATCGTAATCTAATATGAAAAATTTTAAATATCGCATTATTTAAAATACGAGTTCCATCGTGATACGAGCTCTGCAGAAACAGCTTGAAGGATTTATGATGTGTATGTACTCTGAAGCCAAGAACTTGGCTGACAAAAGTGCTTTATTGATCAGAGTAGTTGTAGTATGAAAACTTTGAAATCCGTTTTTAAAAACCTAGTTTTGGAGACGATAGAAGATTTATCTTTAAGCATGCATTGTCAATTAATTGAATAAAGTGTATCTTCACATAATAGGTTGGGGAAAAAGTCTTTTCGTATTTTTGTATGAAAAGTCAAGACATTTTTTTCAAAGTTTATTTACATTTATTTACAATATATATGTACCGTTTTGTTGAATAACTTTCTGCCATTTTGTGGGCAGAGACATTATCCCGTTACTGTAGAAACTTTGGGACTTCTGATCAAAAAAACGGGACAAATAGTTTTGGCAGTCCTCTCTTGAGGTCAACCTTACAGAACCTAAAGAATTCTGCAGAGACCGAAACAGGTGAAAATCTGAAGGCGCAAGGTCAGGGCTATATGGTGGATGCACTAGGACCTCCCAGTCGAACTCTCTTAATTTTTGCTGAGTGGCTAAAGATGTGTGTGGTCTAGCGTTATCGTGATGAAAGACCACACCCTTCCTGTTGATCAATTCCGGCCGTTTTCTCTCGACTGCTTCCTTTAATCTCATCAGTTGCTGGCAGTAAAGATCAGAATCGATGGTTTTGCCGGGCGGTAAAAGCTCATAATAAACAATGCCCTTCCAATCCCACCATACACACAGCATCACATGGCGTCCATTTTATTCGTAATAGGGCGACCAGAGCGAGGTGCATCTTTAACATCAAAATTTCCGGACTGAAAACGTTTGAACCAAATTTGTGCTACTCTTACTGACACTGCATCAGGTCCATAAACATCACAAATTTTTTACTGCTTGAGTTGCATTTTTGCCTTTTTTATAATAAAATTTTAAAATGTATCGAATTTCTTCATTAGATTCACTCATTTTTACGGAGAGAAAAACAAATGAAAAATAGCGGGAAACAACTTTTTTTTATTTTTTTCTTTTCTTTATAATGGAACCTTTTTAATGTTACCAAAACCAGCCAGACACAAATAGTACAGTCAAAAAATTTTTATAATAAGTTTATACCTACGTTATGCGAAAAGACTTTTTCCCCGACCTAATATAACATATGATAAAAAAAGCCTTCCAAAATAACGTAAATTAAAAAAGGTAAAATATATTAATCTGGTGCATCAAAATATTTATTATTAAACACAGGGCGAAGAGTTTAAGTGGGAGCTGTTCATGAATTCAGATAATATTTATATTTTACGTATTACAGAACATATTCGTTAGAAAAGTGACCTCATGTTCAGTTATAATGATCACCGGGTTGGTAGTGCGTATTGGTTCTGCAGGGTCAACACAACGCAGGGGGCTCGATGACTTTAGTAAATAATAGCTTGAAATATAAAGAACGACCAGACGTTGTGTCTTACTCTGTAAAGTGTACAGTTGAATTTTCATGCGTAGAAATGGAGCAATTAATTGTAGTATGTGTGTATGGGTCTTATAAACTCTTTACTGAATTTGTGGAGGTTGTGGACTAAGTGTTATATAAACTTGGAAAACATAATAAAAGTCTGATAGTGTGCACAGTGATTTTAATGTCGATGTATTGGCTAATACGCCTTAACTTATAATATTTGAATTTATTTAAATCACACAATGTTATGAAAATATTTTTGTAGCATACTAGGTACTGTGATCCAACTGCCACTTGTTTAGATAATATATATAGCAACATTCTGCCAGGAAGTATAAATACTGTTAATAAGCTTTATTTAGACCATTGTGGGGAATTAGCATAATTTATAATTATTAAGGAAAACACAAAAAAATATAAAATATTTTGTAGATGGATAAATAACTGGTGACCGCCTAAAATGTATGAGAGTTCGACTGTGCCACAAAATTCCATTTTTAAACGCTGATTTATATTCTTTCTTTATTTTAAATAATGGCTTCGTGCGTCTAGCACATTTAGCTAGTGTCAAGTAAGTGATATACTAATTATATATAATTCATAGTAAATGAGAATGAGTGGTGATCAAGATGATAAATCGAAGATGAAATACCCTCCCCTAAAGGGGTTTTGGGTCCTCAGTAAAGATGTGGGACTATACTGAGATCTCATATGGACTCCTTGAGAGTGATGATTTATATTCAAATTAGATGTATAAATATTCAAATGGGATGTATAAACATATTTTAATTTCTTTTAAAATGAGTTCAACTCCATATTCAAATATAAAGAGGTTCCTAGTGATAGTTCTACTTTCAATGATTGGACCTTAAAAGGTTACACATAAGTAGATTAAAACTATATAAACTATACTCGTAAAAACAAATTGATAGAACAGATGAGCTAGGCTTTGATAAAATATACTCTAAAACTTTTAGGGCGGAATCCGTAACAGCTAAATCTCAATGTGATAAAATTCATAACAGTGTAGACAAAGTTAAATCCACTTAAAAATGAACAAAGAAGAAAACGGCAAAGTATAAGTTATCATCATTTATTTATTTATTTAAAATAGGTACACCAACAAGTTCACATGCATATTTTAAACATTTAGTAAAGGTATAGGTTCCGGACAGTTCCGGACATCACAGCCCATTAACGTCCCACGAGCACGAGCCTCCTCACACATATCAAGGTGTGAGGGTATTGGGTCATACTCCACCACGCTGACCCAGTGCGGATTGGCGGAGGCAGGTGTATGGCGTCCTGCTGTTAGAATTTTTCAAGTCGCCCATTAGGCCTCTAACATGGCTTAACGACTACCACATTTAGTGATTACCGGGACCAACGGCTTAACGTGCCTTCCGAAGCACGGATGCGCTCGATATCAAATGCCACACAAACGGTTACCCATCCAAGGACTGACCTCTGTAAACTCTGCTGTACTTTGGTGATCGTTTCCGAACACCGAGCACCGCAGAGCTACGAGCGGGATCCTGCCGTTTTGCCAAAACTATTTTGACAAAAATTTATAATCCAAACAAATTTTAGCAAACTTTTTTTACACCAATGCAACGTTGCGAATTATTTTAGTACGCAAATTTTCATTTTGTCAAATTTTTACTCGGCAGTATATTACTACGGATAATGACATTATGGCATTAGGTTTTTTAACAAGTAATTTATTACGGCAAACAAACTTTAGACAAATAATATTTAATCAAATGATTTGTTTGGACATAAAGTTTTACGTTTATTATTTTAAATAATCACAAACTAAGATATTAATACTAAATATATACTAAAAATAAAATAGTATAAGGAATGTTTGTTTAATATGTGTTCATAATTTTAAATTAACGTGATGATGATGAGTGAGGCTTAGATACATATTGGTTAGGTTAGGTTAGAACAGTGACCACAAAGCGCGCGAGCCGAGCGAGCGAAGCGAGCGCGCCGCGGTAGCGGCCGGCGAAGCGCCAGAAAATACTACTGTTGATTTATGTATGGCCAATATTTGTAGATTAGTATTAATAGTAAAGATGCAAATAGAAATGGTTATTTGAAAAGTTTCGAGACGAATTATTTGGCTTATTTTATTTTGCGTAAAATATGTAATACTAACTGAGTTATTGTCGAAACGTTCACTTGGAAAGCATTACGTTTACGATACAATTATTTGTGAAGAGTTTATTTGCCAAGTAATAATTTGGCAAATGAAATTTTACAAAACAATATTTGGGAAGTGATAATTTGTCAATTTTCTTTTGGTGTAACTAGGGATACCCGCTACGAGCACTTCAAGTATAAGTAAGTAGTGAATATTCTGTATTTCCTCATCTTACTGACGCGAAAGATTAGTTTCAATAACGTGTTACCCAAAAAAGTTGCAGTGTTCAAAACATACATATAATCACGCCTGTTTCCCTGAAGGGGTAGGTAGAGGCATATTCTACGCCCACACTTCGCCAATTGTATAGGTGGTCCCACGTAATAGGTGGCGAGCCTATTGTCGCTTACCGGTTGATAGTGTTCAACACGTACCTAAAAACGGAGTATGTAAATATTTGTGCTGACCAGTGTATTTATAGCAGTGTAAATGCTAAAATATAATGTCAAGAAACTTTAATATTGTTTTCCAATAACATCAAACTGTCATAAAACCTTATTTATTGACTCCTTTGTAACTTCAATTCATTTTCATAAGCTATCGCGGGGCGCCAATCATTCTCCCTCGGCGTTTTGTCAAATATTATTTTGTAGGGATCAGAAATTTCTTGATGTCGATAAATAATTGATTGGTTCAGGCGTTCCTTTGCGGAAATCCATTGTAAGCAAGGGAGGCCTATGTTCAGCAGTAAACGTCAGATGGCTGAGATGATGATGATGATAAAGATCTCTCTACAAGATTAGAATAGCCCTGAAACAACTAAAAAGAACAAGTCACCGGGTGAAGACGGGATAACAGCAAAGCCATGTTTTAAGTCATGATCATCCCAACCATCAGAAGTCCACTGCTGGACATATGTCTCTGCTATTGTTTCCCATGCAATCAAATCAAATCAGGTCATTGATTGCAGGTTACAAATAAAGTTGTAACATAATATTCAACCAAATTGTGACCGATCGATCCCTACCGTCTTCATGCTGCCTCGATTAGATTATCGGTTCATAGGCCGGCCGCGCCATCCTCTACTACGCTTGCTGTTTCACGGTTGCCATTGAAGAGATTACGTATCTTCTTCATGTTTGCGTTATCCTGGTTGTCGCCTCACGGCGAACGTCTGCATCTTCTCTTCCACTTCGCACGGTCTTCGGTTTTGTTGGTTAATATATTATTGGCACGATCGTTATTCCCTAGAACGTCCAGCCAGCCCTTCCTGGGTCTGCCCAATCTGCTGGCCGGGTGGAGTTGCCATGGAAAGACAATTGTTACCCACAATTGATTTTTATAAAACTCGGCAGCGTATGCGACATTCTTTTTATTATGAGTTTATTTATGTGTATTTCTTTGTCCAGGCTAGCCCACTACTGCGGATCAGTGGCCAATTCCGTGACCACCAAAGGCAGCGAGGGAGGAAAAGGGAAGGACACGGGAAACCTCATGTATGTCCGGTTCTTCGCCTCTATGACAGCCAAGGAATCCAAGTTTAATGCAACCTTTACAGCTTTCAGATCTTTAGACCCTAGCAAGGATGGTAAGTCTCCAATTACGTGATTATCAATATCTCAGTCCATTAACCCTTTACCAGGCAGTGGTCAATACGTCATGACCACCTTAAATTGAACCTTATGTGGTTAACTTCAGGTGGAAAATCAATAAATATTTTCAAAGTCCTCTGCCTGTTAAAGGGTTAATGTCCCAGTAGTCCCATGGATGGATGAAGCATGGACCTCTTCTCATAAGCCTGGGTGAGAGGAATTCAGGTTTTGTCGACCAATATGGCGTGGAGCCGAGTATACCCGCACTCCGCTCCTGGGGTCGTGGGTGGGAATCGAACACAAGACAAATATTTGTGTACATAGACATGAATAAGTGTTTTGGTCTGGTTGTTTTCCTATGTATAATAAATAGTATTTATGTAAGTTTATCCGCTATTTAGTAACCATAACACAAGTTCTTAATGATATTCATAATTGTTGTAATTGTCAGAAAATATTTATTTATACTTTACTTCCGGACACAGCGTGGATACTAAAGACAGATATTTTGCGTTCTGCTGTGAATGTTTGAAGCCGCCCAACAAAGCCTAAGTATATATGTTGATAGCCGGGAGCAACTTTGGGTTGTTGAGGTCAAGTGGCAGTCACTTCATGTAATAACTGAAGTTCAGACCAATCTGGTTAGACCAGTGAGCAGACCCTGGGCCCTGGGCTCAAGTCTGGGGCAACCAAAAAAGTTCTAAGATATGATAATATGCGTATTATTCTAAGGAGTTATTGATGGTTCACCCTTTTTTTTAAATTTACGTCGGTAACAAAATGCATTTACGCTCTATCTTCCGGCCAAAAGGGGGAGACCGGGAGGGGGTGAGGGGCTCACTGCGGCAGACGCGACCACCGCAGTCCTACCCATAAAAAATCTTCTGAGCTGTTGAAGAAGGGGCGGGGGGCCAGTGCCTGGGTTTGTAGCTTCTGGGGCAACCGGAAAAGTGCTAGTATATGATGATATGCGTATTATACTAATGAGTTATTGATGGTTCACCCTGCTACATCTCTTGGTATATTTTTAGAGAAATGTGCTGATGATGAGTTCGACTGTGAAGACAACACGTGTATTGCTAGTCACTTGAAGTGCGACAAGTATGCCCACTGCAGGCTGAAGGCTGACGAAGATCCAGACCTTTGTAAGGTAAGTTATTTCTGTTTCTGTTTTTTTAAGTATATTTATATATATGTACTGGGATCGTACCATCATCTTTGGAGCCCAAGCCAACCTCACCTGCAAGTCACCACTTCGTCTCAACTGCTGGTGCACCTGCTGATCAACGGAAGAGGCTCTAGCCACCATGGAAGTGTCGATAAGCGGCAATAGGCTCGCCACCTATTACGTGGGACCAACAACACAATTGCCAAAGTGTGAGCATATAATATGCCTCTACACCTTCTGGAAAACAGGCATGGTCACAGGTATGCATTGGGATTATGTCGTTTAATGTGAAGTAAGAGTTCCCTATAAGCGGCAATAGGCACGCTATCACTTACGTGGGACCAAATACATGTTGTCGAAATTTGAGCGGATAATATTCCTTTGCCAAACGCCATTACCGTACCATTAATGAACTGGCCTCTCACGAAGGAAGGTAAGGAACTCCATCCGAACCTCGTGCGAATTGGCGGAGGCAGGTGGGTAGCGACATGCTATTGCAGTTCTTTAAGTAGCCGAATAAGCCTGTTCACACAGCTTGCCGACTACTACATTCATTAATAACCGGGACTATTGTTTAGTATATAGGGATCCTGACAACATCTTAGGAGCCCAAGCCACCCTCACCTGCAAGTGGTGCACCTGCCGATCAACGGACGAGGTTCTGGCGAACATAACAGTGCCCGGTGAGCGGCAATAGGCCCGCCACCTGTTACTTGGGACCAATTATAAAATTAGCGAAGTGTGGGCGTATCATATGCCTCTGCCTACCCCTTCGGGGAATCAGGCGTGAATGTATGTTTCTATGTATGTAACACTGCTAACGAGCCGTTAGAAGCAGGGAAGCGCTCGATCTTACATGTCACACAAACAGCAAGAATTCAAGGACTAGTTCTGGAATCCTTTATTATCCCTGCATAGTGGAGCTACAAGCTGTTTATTTACAAAGAAAACTAAATATATTCAAGCTATTGCGGATTAATTTCGAAGCAAATGTGAACGAAGGATGGCCCCAAATATTGTTTTTTTTGTTTTTAAAATCATTTACCTAATATGTCCCTTCTTTCTGCAGGGCAAAACGGAATCCATGATTAGTCAGCCCCACATCATGGTGATTCTCATCATCTTCTCCCTGATCCTGTCCGGGATGAGCTTCGTCTTTCTATTCAAATGCATAAGGAAGCTATATCAAGACCACAAGATCATCAAGGTAGAAAGAGAGATGTGTCTCTTTATCTTTGTTTTTTACTCTTATGGACCTTTTTTCGTTAGTTTTTAAAATTCATTAACTTAAACTTCAGTCAATATATCATTTTATCTTAGTATCGATTTCAATTTGATAGTAACCTACTTTATAAAGAAAATGAATTATTGAAAGCAAAAAAGTTTTATCTCATTATGTAATCAGCTGTGATCAGAGCTGGTAGAGCGATTTGTGGTTTATTTGCTTTTAAAACGTCGACTTTATATTTACTTTCACTGGGCGCCGTAAAAGTCGACTAAGAGAAAACCTTCCGGATGATGAACAGCAGCGTCATCCTGCGTGCTGGCTTGAACTGCGATCACCAACCCACCTGCCCAGTGTGGTGATTATGGGTATACACTCCCAATAGAATGTAGCCTACAAAGGAGGCTAATCTCCACAGTTGAACCCACCGTTCTGTAATATGTTTAATAGTTAACGGCCAACTGTCGTTTTCTAATTTATGTAATAGCTAACATAAAAAAATATGTCTTTTAGAGTACAACCTATACTGAGACCTCTAGTCTAGGCGGGAGAAAAACTAAACTTGCCATTTTTTACGATCAATCTGCAATAAATGGTTACGTTTGTATTTTAAAGTTGACTTTCATCAGCTTTACTAACCCAAATTTAAATAAATGATTTTGACTTTGACTCCACATACGATTAAAGGTCTTGAAGTTCAACGGTTTATTAATAGTGTGTAGGCACGATCGTCAGAGTTGTGTAGTTCACTTAGGAAGCTTGTTCACGGTTTACCAAAGACCTTATTCAGTTGCTACGTGTACTTGGTTTATAAAAATATCGTAGATGTGTTCTGCCACTGACAAATCGGCTTCCTATAAGCTGAGTGGACATGTAGGAAAGAAAAAATAAATCGCACTACTTATTCCGATCATTGATAATCAGTGTTATATGAAGTAAATCGATCAAATCGAGTGAAACTTTTAAACGGCTGAACTAAACCCCAGATGGGGCCGGAACAGCCAAGTAAGGGTGGTTAATGAAGCTCCGTAATCCATCAGCCGGATTTAAGATGATTTAAAAGGGTTTCCCAGGTGCCGTCTAAAACTTCGGGTTTTTTGTACGAGGGGCACTAATATTTCCAAAATTGTTTATGGTAGTATGTAGTATGGTAAATTGACAAAGATTTTTAAAATATTTTTTTATATTTTAAAGGAGGTTTCATTATGTCAGCCCATTAACGTCCCACTACTGAGCACGAGCCTCCTCTCACATACCAAGGTGTGAGGGTATTGGGCCATACTCCACCACGCTGACCCAGTGCGTATTGGCGGAGGCAGATGTATGGCGTCCTGTTGATAGAATATTTCAAGCCGCCCATTAGGCCTCTACCATGGCTTAACCACTATCACATTTAGTGATAACCGGGACCAACGGCTTAACGTGCCTTCCGAAGCACGGAAGCGCTCGATATCAAATGCCACACAAACAGTCACCCATCCAAGGACTGACCTCTGTAAACTCTGCTGTACTTCGGTGATCGTTTCCAACCACCGAGCACCGCACAGCTACGAGCGCTTCAGCAGCAGATTTACTAGATAATGATTTTTACACAACTTCGAACATATAAAATACACACATAAATAATCTCACACATCACAATTTGATGGGTGCAGAAACTTTCTCATAACTTTTGAAAAGAGATCTATTCAGATGTGGCAAAGTTCACATTTAGCACATAGATCTGTATATGCAAGGTGGCTAGCCTTTGACCCACGTAGAGAGTAGACGAGATTCCATTCCATTAGTCGCTTTCCATCACACCCTCCAGCAACATTTATATGTAATTCGACCCAAATCTTTAACAGGAGCATATCAGACAGTCTTGCGAAGATCGGTTGGATACCTTAGTCGGCAGTCGGCTGACCTTGGATGCTAAGAGACTACAAAGAGACAGCGAACCTCGAGGAGTCAGCTTGGAACGAGAGAACCATACCAACGAGATGTTCAAACGGCAGAGGAGTTTCTCTAAACACAAGGTACGTAGCAAATATTAGGTAGGATCCTAATTTCAATAGAAAATATGGTTGGAATGTACCATTTGCATGCAGCCTTTTATTACGAATAGTATGAAGTCAAAAGATATATGTTCAGTGAAAGACCTTAAGACGATTATTATTGATGATACGGTGAAGTTTAGAGGTGATTACGGATCATTAAGTTATATGCGTTAGAAATGGCGATATAAAATAGTGTATAGGGTTCCTACCAAGATCTGAGGAGCCCAAGCCAACCTCATCTGCAAGTGGTGCACCTGCCGATCAAGGGATGAGGCTCCGGCGAACATAAAATTAAGGGGCAATAGGTTCGCCACCTATTACGTGGGATCAACAGTATAACTGGCGACACTACTTGTCTATAATATGACTCTGCCTACCCTTCGGGGAAACAGGCGTGATATTATGTATGTCAAATAGTGCAATCAACGATTTACAATCCTCAGAATTTTTAACTTTCTATATATGAGCTAGTTATAGTACTTTAGTATAACTATTCAATAAAATTGATGTTAATAAATTTTGAATCTTGAACTATTTTGAGCCCACAATAATTTCCAAAATAAAATTTATTTATTGCATTTTTTCTGCTATTAGGACAGTCTACTACAGAATTTGGTAGACCTCTCCCAAGGTGCACTTAGCCCGATTGTGGGCCAAATCAATCCACTCTCCGGCAATATGACTAAGATTATAATTGACTCAGCTTCTAAGGTTAATTTTCTATTGTCTATCATTGTCATCTTTGTGATGCCACCGATCAATTTCCATTTTTCCAAATTATCTTGATCTTCTGTTTTGTGTGCACTGAAATAACTTTTTTCTCACATATCAATATCTTTAATAGTTGTTCAAGGAACATTACATTTAGCTTATACTGTCACGCTCATATCACGAGTATGTTTAATTCTGCAGTTTTAAATACAATGGCTACAGGCATTGAGATAAATCTAAATATAGACACCACACAGTTGTTCATATTAACTTTGGATAAAAAAGTTTACTGCATGATCAACATTTACACTTTCTTGTCTGTCAGCACAAAATTAATCTCCATAAGAGATCCATCAATGTAAAAAGTACACATAAAATTTTAAATCTGCGAAATTTTTGAAACCACTAATACAGACATCATTCTTTTGCAGCCAAGCAGTATAGATTCTGACTTCATACCAGAGGCATCTTTAGATACAGAAGAACCTTGGAGACGTGAAGTAGATAAAGCCCCAGTTCTAACAGAAAACGTTAGAATAGAACATAACGGAAGAAGTAGAAGAAGCGATACTAGCAAAAAAGAAGAGTCTATTAGAAGTAAAAGCACGAAAGAGAGTAATGAAAATAAGGAGAAGAAAGAGATAAGAGATGTGTCCGTTGGTGCTCCAGATACAAAAGAATCAGGGTGTCAGACAAGGGAAAGCCTTTTTCAAACTGACACTGCTCCAAGTTCTGATGGTAAGTGCTTCTTGATTTAATAATCATTTTTTACGACATAGCAAGGCGTATTCGCAATCCGAAGTATGCAAATGTAGTAAAAGATAGCCTCCGATACCCGAGGCTCCAATGATCTGTTCATGGCGGCGGGAATCCGGTGGATGCAAACGGCACGGAATCGATCAAAGTGGAAAACTATTGGGGTCTATGTTCAGGAGTGGACTTCAAGGTAATGATAAGTTGACACAAACGTACGTTGTTTGAAAAAGATCTCAGGCGCAATATGTAATATGATTGGTGACCATCACAAATGCTGTAGCTCTGCGCTGCTCGGTGGTCGGAAACGATCACTGAAGTACAGCACAGTTTATAGAGGTCAGTCCTTGGATGGGTGACCGTTTGTATGGCATTTGATATCGAGCGCTTCCGTGCTTCGGAAGGCACGTTAAGCCGTTGGTCCCGGTTATCACTAAATGTGGTAGTCGTTAAGACATGTTAGAGGCCTAATGGGCGGCTTGATAAATTCTAATAGTAGGACGCCATACACCTGCCTCCGCCAATCCGCAATGGGTCTGCGTGGTGGAGTATGACCCAATGCCCTCACACCTTGATATGTGAGAGGAGACTCCTGCTGAGTAGTGGGACGTTAATGAATGATGAATGATGACAAATGCTGTAAATTTTTTAAGGATGACTCGTCGAAATGGGTAAGATGGCAACTTGTCCCAAAACAAACTCTTCCTAATATGTAGACTATAATTCTCTAGAATGAATTGAAACAAAACGTACAAATCTTTCTATGTGTGACAGTACGAATACTAAGAATATAAGAATGTAAGAATGTATTAATTATTGTCAAATATTGTTTTTACAATTTCAGCCAGATGTTTAGTATATTAAATATAGGATTAACAGCCGACCCAAAATCTGCGATTACACTAATACATGACAATATTTTTTCCATACAATCGTTAAAATGTAACTGGTATAACCTGGTATTTCATTATAATAATCATGTGATTATATAACAGGACTATGTAGTCCTGTTATATAAAAGCGTCAAGAAACGATTCGAATAAACATTCTATCATAAAACCATAATACTAAACATATTAGGTTAGCTTCAGTTAGAACTGCGAACAGCAAAAATATATAAAAAATAAGAACGAGCTAATTTGGGACAAGTTGCCCCCTAACCCACCAGAATTACAACTCCCTGCCTAGTGATAAACTGACGATGCAGTGAAACTGACTAACGGTGCGGCTCAGACAGATAAAAGGAAGTGCCTTTTCAAAAACGGCGTCTCCCTGCCTAGTGATAAACTGACGATGCAGTGAAACTGACTAACGGTGCGGCTCAGACAGATAAAAGGAAGTGCCTTTTCAAAAACGGCGTGGATCGGTTTTGAATGGTCGGAAACCCTGATATTATTTATTTATTTAATTTAGTTATACATGACGGTAGTAAGTCAACACTGACAATAAGTTTCCGTACGATGCTATGCTCAAGAGCCATTATGTTATATTTTTTTTTTTTAAATTAAAAAAAAACTTCGTATATTGATACTGAAATGTTATGTACCAATACATACATAAAATCACACCTGTTTCCCCGAAGGGCAGAGTCTAGAGAGAATACTAGGAATTTTGATATTTGCCAAAGCCTCGTCCGTTGATCGACAGGTGCACAACTTCAAGTTGCGCTTCTAAGGTTTTGGTAAAATCCCTATAATTTTGTAGTGCAATAAACGTTTTATCTATCTATCAGTATACTAATAGATTTTTAGTAGTATACCAATTTATTAATGATTATTTCTACTGGAAATGAAGCGCATTTACAACTTTTATACTGCATGCAGATGTGTGTTCAAAACTCATTGGCACGATTAAAGCTTGTGACGTCATAACATGTGGTGTATGTGTCGCAGGTACACTGAGAAATTGCGGCATTTTACAAAACGACCAGGCGAATTGTAAAAGTATAGGAAACGATTTTGTTTATATAGCATACAATACAACTTAATAAGACATTTAACTTGGGAGTGCTTTTGAATAATTGCGAAAGGGAACCAAATAAATCTACGAATTACTTTGAAAGCCGTTTTGAGTTCAGTTTGTTTATGAAACCATAATACACCATGTTTACATAAGAATATCGATCAATTAAATAGGAAAAACTGTTTACATAATATAAACACAAGGAATAAGCATAAACTAGTTGTACCTGCTACAAGGCTCCAAGAGATAAACAAATCATTTAAAGGTCATAGTGTGCGATTTTACAACAGCATCCTAAGCAATTAAGCCTAAATAAATTTGAATTAATAATAAAACGGAAGCTGCCTTCAAAAGGGATATTATTCAATAAAAAACTACATGGCAGATAAAAATGCTTGGAATTAAACTGCTATTTCTTGCAGGCTATTCTAATATAAATGACATAAAACATGAATATTGTTAATGTTATATTCTAATGCATTGTACAGCTTCACAGACAAATGAAGATTGTAATTTGAGTACCCAACCAATTCATCATCACAGCCCATTAACGTCCCACTACTGAGCACGAGCCTCCTCACACAAATCAAGGTGTGAGGGTATTGGGTCATACTCCACCACGCTGACCCAGTGCGGATTGGCGGAGGCAGGTGTATGGCGTCCTGCTGTTAGAATTTTTCAAGCCGCCCATGAGGCCTCTAACATGGCTTAACGACCACCACATAACCGGGACCAACGGCTTAACGTGCCTTCCGAAGCACGGAAGCGCTCGATATCAAATGCCACACAAACGGTCACCCATCCAAGGACTGACCTCTGTAAACGCTGCTGTACTTTGGTGATCGTTTCCAACCACCGAACACCGCAGAGCTACGAGCGCTTCAACCCAACCAATTGATAATTTAAAATAGCATAGCCTGTGAGTTTCTTGCCAGTTCTTCTTACAGAGCGGAGGCTCGGAACTGGCACTCAGTTTCACTTGCAACACAATATTTTTTGATTTTAAATTATTTCATTGCATATAATGAATCTAAGCTTCGGACTTTAGTGTTGTTATATTTTACTTGTTTTTTATTTTAAATTTTGACATTTTCATGTGCCATCCACAAAAATATTTTAACTTTAAAGTGAATATTAAAAAATTCCATAATTTTACCATTTGCTTAGTCGTTTTGACAAACGCCGCTTTCTGTAAATTTTATCTGCCTGCGACATATGCAAGTTGCCAGAACAGTTGAAACTATTTACACAAATTAACAATTCTATCGTAACATTTGCAGTCATTAAATTATTATTCTAAGCTTCAAGACGTAGCTGTGAATTAGCTCCTGAACTTGAATTATGCAAAATAGGTTTTAACTATTACGGTGCAAGCGACTGTTATAACGCATAAGCTAGTACTCGTCTTTGCAATAAAGCAAAACCAAGTCAAGCAAATTAGGGAAGTTGCTTCTGAGCAAGACCACTAAGCTCTGGAACTCGCTGCCGGCTCATGATGAAGATCCGGGTCAGCAGCGATAGCCCAGTGGCGAGACCCCTTGCCTTTTAATTCAGTGGGTCTCGGGTTCAAACCCTGGTGGCGCTATGACTTTTCGAAGTTATGTGCGTAATTATCGCTTGCTCCGTGCCTCGGAAAGCACGTTAAGCCGTTGGTCCCGGCTGTCATGAACATCTATGGCAGTCGTTATTAGGAAGTCAGTGCCTTCTAACAGACTAACAGCTGGTTTAATCATAGAATTATGTATCCCTCTGGGTTGCGTAGGTCAGACGGCAGTCGCTCCACGTAATAAAAGAAAATCAGTTAAATCTGGTTGAACGAGTGATCAGACCCTGGGACCTAAGCTTAAGTCTAGGGCAACCAGGATAAAGCTAGGATATGATGTAAGACCCGGGTCTTTTAAGCGGGGCGTGAAACGGCATTTTAGCAGGAGAATGAGTGTGTGCGCTTTGTACCGTGCTAATTTCACGGTATCAAGCGCTTTAATTATTTTTTTTGATTGCATCGAATGCTGACCATCAGGCAGGATGAGGTCATTATGACGTGTCACATTAAAAAAAAACAAATAGAAGTGCTGTGCGCCCGTACATCGATACCGTACGGTATTTGGCCATAATCACCACACTGGCCAGGCGGGTTGGTGATCGCAGTTCAAGCCAGTATGCAGGATGATGCTGCTGTTCATCATTTGGTACGATTTCTCGTCGTGGACTTTTACGGCGCCCCATGAGATAAGAATAGCACTATTCTAGGCCGATACCACACGGCACCATGACCAGAAGCTGACGTTAATGAGCTGAGATAAAATGCCTCAATTTCATCTTTTTCACAGGCTCAGGCAGTAACGGCCCAGTGTTCTCCACATTCGGATACTCCGGCGCAACGATCGCCAGGCCTTCTCCACCACCGCAGAACACCTCAGAGATCACGATAGAACTACTCAGCCAAGTACCGCAACACCCTGCAGGAACCAAATCACGTAAGATTGTAGAATTATCTTCAGGTGCATAATATGTCTTCAAGCTCCTATTCTTTTAAGCAGAATGAAATTTATGCAAGTCGTCATGAATGGAAGCTAGTCGCGTCAGAATGTAGAACTTTCTTTCGACTGATGTTTCCCTGGTCCAATGGTCCTTATAGGGTCTTTCATTCGGGACGTGGAACGGCACTTATGAAGGCCGCCATGAGTAGGTGCGCTTGATGCCGTTTGTGTCTTTCGATATGGAATGCTTTTTTATGTGAAAGAAAAAATTAAAGCGCTTCATATCGTGAAATAAGCACGGGACAAAGCGCATCCACTCATGACGGCCTGCTAAAATGCTTATGTTTTTTTAAGTTCATCGACTGCTTATTATGAGGCAGGATGTGGTTATTGTGACAAGTCACATAAAATAAGATTTTGGTAAATACAAGTTTTCTGTTATTTCTATAACTGATAAAAATCAGTCAATACTGTCCAAAAAAATTTGGACTTATTTTAATGAATGCTTGATGCTGCGGGATAACCATGGTTACAAGCGCACCAACCATGCCAATAGCTTGAGCTGTGTCGATGACTTTAGTATTAAGGATCTCCTTATTTCTGATTTGAGCTTGCCGTGAATCCTCAATCATAGTCTTCTCTATAGCTCGCTGTGTAACTCAATCTTTAGAAGGTCGACCACGCTTTAGTGATGTCCACAAGCAAAGCAGCCTACTTTCCATCAAGTGGGCTGCATATTTGAGTACCTAGCACCTGATGATATGAAAAAAAGCTAAAGAATTGAAGAGTATATTTAATTTCTTTTTTACAGAAAAGAAAATGTCCGACAGACGTCCCATGAGCAACGAAACGACCCGCTCCGCCCCCGACGTGATTATAGTCTCCAAGCCGATTCGCTGAGGGTGACCTTTGGGGCCCCCGCCGTGGGCCCCAAAGCCGCCTCAATACTGGCCCCACGACCGCGGGGCTCACTGCCATCTAGACATGTCTAAAAGCATGTTTCTAGACCCTCATAGCTACTATAGCTATGACACTCCTCGTTATGAGTACTGTTTAAAAAGTGACTTTTATAAAGCCAAGACACTGCCCAGGAATCTAGGCTCCTCAATGAACTATAAGCAAAATAATTTGCCCCATAAAAGTGTGTGTTACCATGATGAGGATTATTACCAGTGCGAGAAACACAGAAAATTACTAGTGCAAGCCGACGTAGAGTTGCACAGGTAGCATTAAAAGTTTGGTTTTAATTAAAAAATAATATAGAGAAGTGTTGTGATAATTAATTAATTATAGCACATTGTTAGAGAAAAAAAAAGTTAGTTGAAAAAAGGTTTTTATAGGAAAAAAATATTTGATGAAGTTGGGACGCACACGTTGTATTTAAAGATGAAAGAAAAAATTAAGTTTTTTTTAACAAAAAAATTTATGATGATTTTTAGGCGAACATGTTTTTTGTTGTTGTTATTGCACATATAGTATATTTTATGAAATTATAACATTAAATTAGATACTTATGCTGTTTTTTCTAGTCGAAATGTTTTAAAATTTATGTTTGAAGAATTTTTTTATAAACATTTATTAAATAAAATTTTAATAATTATGACGTAAAAATGCTTGCTTTATGAATAACCCAATTGAAATGAAGAATTTTATACTTCAACGCACACTAAAAATTGATAATTATTATTTTAAATGGTATTAAAAATTTCAAAGAGTTGTAATGTCTTCCAAGATTTATAAAATGTATTGTTTAATTTTTAAGTTGCTTCGTTTATATTAATAATATTAACATTTAAACTTGTGAAACAATTTATTTTTAAATAATTATATTATTTATTAAGAAACTAAATGCGAAGTATTATAGTAACTTATCAGTGAATTCAAATTTTATGTTTTAAATTTGAATAAAGATCGAACATTTGAAATTTTTTTTTTTATACCTTTGATCATATCATATCCTAGAATTATCCCGATTGCCCTAGATTTTAGCTTAGGGCCCAGGGTCTGCTCACTGGTTCAACAAGATTTGACTGAATTTCAGTTATTACGTGGAGCGACTGCTGTCTGATCTCCGCAACCCAGAGGGAAACATCATTCTATGGTTAAACCAGCTGTCAGTCTGTTAAAAGGCACTGACTTCCTAATAACGACTGCCATAGATGTTCATGACAGCCGGGACCAACGGCTTAACGTGCTTTTCGAGGCACGGAGCAAGCAGTAATTACGCACATAACTTCGAAAAATCATAGGTGCGCCACTAGGGATTGAACCCGAGACCCTCTGAATTTAAAGGCAAGGGGTCTCGCTACTGGGCTATCGCCGCTCTCAATCTCTATTTACACCTTCTATGTTTTGTGATTATATTTAGAATCAGACATAAAAAGAACAGGATCATGTCAAGTTTCAATGTGGGCAAACTACCTCTTCCATTTGACATGTTTAATTTTGAGATCTCTGTTTTATCAAAAAACAAAACTAAATTAATTACTATGTTAATGATGATATATAATGATATTGACTGATATTTGATATATGATATTTGACTGTTTATTTATATAATAATGATTATATAAATAAACAGTGAAATCTCAAAGGTGATGCACTGTTTTGATGTAAACAATCTGTTATTAAATGGGTCTAAAACAAAATGTATAAATTCGTGACGCCTACGTCAGACAAGTAAACACCACTAATCAATTAAAGAAAGATGAGTTTTGTGGATATCAACAAAATTTGGGTATTACATCCGTATCTATAAAAATAATGAAAATTTGTAATAAAATTTACCACGAGGCGCAAACAACCCCAGATATGTTTTCTTACAAAACTTCTAAAAGAAGTGTGAAGAGCTAAGCGTCGAAGTGCTATTCTGCTACTCGAAGTCGTTAAAACTGTCGTTTATTTATTTTAACCCCCACAGATAAAACTGGGGCATAGTAGAGTGAACACGGTAGGTCTCTTTGGTAGCGAGAGCGTGTTATCTCTAATAGTAAGCAAATAATTATTTATTATTTCGTTATATGCCCTTGTAAATGCGAAATTCAAAGTATAAAATAGATTTTTTTTTTCATGTCGTACAATACACAGAGGCGCATTTGAGATACGCGGATATAAGAAAACGCCGACTTTTTCTATATGTTTAATATATACCTCACATACTTGCAGACATTTTACAAAAGACATTTACCTACCAAGACCTGAGGAGCCCAAGCCAACCTCACCTGCAAGTGGTGCACCTGCCGATCAACGAACGAGGCTCTGGCATACATAACAGTGCCTGATAAGCGGCAATATGCTCGCCACCTATTACGTGGGACCAACTATAAAATTAGCGAAGTGTGGGCGTATAATATGCCTTCGGAGAAACAGGCGTGAATGTATGTATGTATTTATATAATATTTAATTATATAATTTATATAATAAATACATAAAGTACAACACATTTCAACAAGAATCTTTCTGCAATTTGGTTCTGGAATGAGCCCCCTGGGGAAAAGGTCCTCTTCAAAGAGGGCGTAAAACTATTTTTGAAGAGTCTGCTGCACTCTGGTGTTGGCCCAATTATGAATATGGTATTATTGCTGAGACTAATTAAGGATACCTACCTAATAGAATAAGGGAAAATAAACATCGAAAACTTCCTTGATTATTTGCAAAATGACAGTATGCCTGAGCACTTAATAAAACTTACTGGGGCTTGTTACAAAATAAGATCTAAAGTTAAGCCAGGTTTAAGACTAGTAATAATTATTACTACTTATAATTGGTATAATGAAGACAGTGACAGCACTAGTTTTAAGCCTGGTGTAACTGTAGGTCTTGTTTTGTAATAAGCCACATTATCTCTTAGTTAATACTACTTATTAGTACTTACAAAATGTTTTATTCAGTATTATATACGTTTTACTGTCACTATTTTACTGTGACACAAACCGGTTAACAGTAAAAGTCATTTCGTTTTGAGTGTTATGTTAATTTTAATTATTATTTACTGAATGGTTGCTTGCCGGAAAGAATTTATTTCCGGGCACATATATTTATTTTTTATACATATAAAAATTTAATTTTAATCTACAGAACATTATACTAGCAGTATCCCATTACTTTTCCTGTGTGACCTACAAAATTATTATTATTTTACAGGTAAGATAATAACATATTTGACTGTACAGGATTTAAGCTATTTTCATGCAATTTTCAAGGATTCCAGGCTTACGATTGGTATTGAATCCTTAAGTGTAAACTAATGAGAAACTTATTAATTGTATAGGGTATATAGGGATTCTACCAAGACCTAAGGAGCCCAAGCCAACCTCACCTACAAGTGGTGAACCTGCCGACCAACTGACGAGGCTCTGGCGAATATAACAGTGCCCGGTAAGCGGCAATAGGCTCGCCACCTATTACGTAGGACCAACATTATAACTGGCGAAGTGTAGGTGTTTATTACGGCTCTGCTTAACCCCTTTGGGGAAAAATGCGTGATTGTATGTATGTACAAAATACCTTACTATAATACTTACAAATAAAATGAATAAAAAATTAACAGTCTGTCAAACCCTGCGACTAAAAGTTGAGCGAAAAATGATTTCCAGACTCCGCGCCTTCCGCAATTTTCCCCATTATCGGGTAGATAATCTGGTTTGCCCGCCTCTTACCGGTGTTTCCCGGTTTTTTTCTCATAATCCTGGAAAAGTACGTTCGGTGTTGCCATTATAAAATTACAGTAATTACAACTTGTAAGCAATGTTATTATATTGTGTACTAGATTCTGCCTCCAGATTTTTGCGTACTAGCTTAAGTATATCACGCTCACTTATATAATATTTCCGCGGTGGTAGCGTCATGCGTCGGGTCGTTACGCTCCCTAAAATATGGTTGAGCGTAACGCGTCTGCTCATGTCTACTATGTTTATCCGTAATCATGTTAATATTGCTAAAAAGAGTTTTGTCTTCCTTTTTTTCAAAAATCTTGTGACTGCAGAACACAATTGTTTTAATATTATGTATTTTAATTGTAACTGGCGGGAGAACAAACCAACCTTGACGATTTTCTTGCCAGTTCTTTTACGATCAATCTCCCGCCCGCAGTGAATGGGCGTGTTAGTTTATAAGTATGACATTCATAAGAGCTCTATTGAGCCAAACTTGAATAAATGATTTTTTTAATTTTTACATTATTAGAGTTTTTGTAGAGATCTCTATCTGTAGTTTAATAATAATATAGCCAATGTAATAAAATATTTTCTCTTTGTAATAAATAACAATAAGTATTATACATTTTTCTACATTTGTGAAAAAAGTTGAAATAGATATATAGATGCTTATCTACTACAAAACAATATCTAAAGTAAAACCAGGCTTAAAACTAATACTGTCACTGTCTTCATTTTATCAAGTAAATGTGACAGCATTTATAGAAGAGTTTTAAACCTGGTTTAACTTTAGATTTTGTTTTGTAATAAGCTGAGCGCGGTGAGCGGCAACCACGCGACTTTTTTCTAATACTTGCATTTTTAAACTCGTGATATCTTCCGAATGAAATGTCCGAATTGAATAATTCAAAAAGTTATATAAAGGTATTGAAGCCGTCTTGAATACAAAGTATTTTTTTTTGATAAGGATAAATACCAAGGTATAAATATAGAGCCTTTTCAAGCGGCGGCATATAAATTAATTTTTTTGAATAAAAAACCGCTTACTGTGACGTAACTATAATATTTAGACATATGCTGTCGCGACATTTTTTGTAGATAATGATGAGTACTGCAAAGTCGTAGTACATAATTTTGTTCTATCATCAATAGTTTTCGCTGCGCACGCTATGTAAGGAATTTTTCAGGTCATTTTTTTACACCTTGGGTTACATTATTGGATTTTTAGTAAGGATCCCTAATTTTTTTAAAAATATAATATAGCCTATGTTACTCGGGAATAATGTAGCTTTCCAAAGGTGAAAGAATTTTTGAAATCGGTCCAGTAGTTTCGGAGCCTATTCATTACAAACAAACAAACAAACAAACAAACAAACAAACAAATCTTTCCTCTTTATAATATTAGTATAGACAAGACTAATATTTGATCTTACATCCAGATTTAAATAAAATTTTCTTACACACTCTTTTTGATTTATTCCAAGTGATTGCGAGCCATTGCTTCGTTTTAACGCACGACGTTAATTTCAATGCTCCATAAATAAGCATATAAACCTTTCATTATTATATATTTGTTACAACCAACAATTACATAAGATTAATCTTAAAATATCACGGGGACTCGTGAGAGACGAAGGGAAATCTTACCGAATCTCACAGCAGCGTCAGCCTGTGTAGGTACTGGGGCTGGAGCTACGATCAACAACTGAGCGATTATGGGTGCCTTCCCAGTGATTATGGGCAAATACTCGTAATATTGGGCAGGCTTATGCCCACTTTCCAACAGGTTGGCCGGCCGCATGCTAGAATGTCACCTTGTGGTATAAAATAAAACATTCTTTATTGTCTTTAAGATCAGCAGGATCCTTTAGACTCGTCAATTTTTACAAACAAAATGGAAATTCGATAATTTTGTTAACAATAATTGAAAAAACATGAAAATAGTAAAAGTAAAAAAAATATTTATTTCATAAACTTATTATACATAGTACTTGAAAACGTCATAATTAAAATATTTAAAAAAAAATGAAATATTATTACACTAAATCACGAAGCTTAGATTCACTTACATGCAACAAAACAATTAAAAAATAATTAAGTGTAAGTGAATCTAAGTGCCAGTTCCGAGCGACCGCTCTGTAAGAAGAACTGGCAAGAAACTCACAGGCTATGCTCTTTTAAATATATCCATTGGTTTGGTACTTGAATTACAATCTTCATTTGTCTGTGAAGCTATACAATGCAATATAATATAACATTAACAATATTCATGTTTTAAGTCATTCATATTAGAATAGCCTGTATGAAACGGCAGTTTAATCCCAAGCATTTTTATCTGCCATATAGTCTTTAATAGAATAGTATCCCTTTGAAGACAGCTTGCATTTGTTCTACAAATATTTGTAGTCTTAAAGATATCAGCAATGAGACAATTACTATATTATAGTAAGAGTACTGAGTTGTAAATAACCTAACTAATACCAATTTCCATAATTTTGCATTGTATCGAAGTTTGAAGCAGAATAAATAACACTCCTGTGGGTAGTTAGTTACGAAACTGTTGCAGACGAAAATAAATTAATATCGGCTTCTAGACGTCGAGTTAGAGGCAACGACCGATTTTAAAATATAATTTCATGCTGCCCGCCATCTTAGGTTAGGATTTTTTTCATTTTGACATATTTTTGACGTGGTGGCGAGTATACCCGCTCTCCGCTCCAAGGTCGTGGGTTCGATTCCCACACAGGACAAATATTTGTGTACATGAACATGAATATTTGTTCTGGTCTGGGTGTTTCCCTATGTATATTAAGTATTTATTTACAAAAAAAAATGGTATTTATGTATGTTTATCCGTTATTTAGTATCCATAACGCAAGTTCTTAATGATACTTATCTTGGAACTAAATAATTGGTGTAATTGTTAGAAAATATTTATTTATTTATTATTTGTTTATTTATTTATTTATTTATTATGTGTTTATTTATTTATTATTTGTTTATTTATTTATTATTTGTTTATTTATTTATTATTTGTTTATTTATTTATTTATTTTGTCGTCTTGCTATATAGTGTTTATAAAAATAACTC
The DNA here is from genome assembly GCA_949126915.1 of Musotima nitidalis. Lineage (NCBI taxonomy): Eukaryota > Metazoa > Arthropoda > Insecta > Lepidoptera > Crambidae > Musotima > Musotima nitidalis. The sequence goes on along the minus strand of OX421435.1, from coordinate 11,488,341 downwards.
GCCAGTGAGCAGATAGGACTCTTACTTGCAGTGTTAATAATTATAAGTCGTCAATAAGCAAAGATGACTCTTACTTATATGATATATAATAGTTTTTAATGTATATATTTATTTGAAAACCGATATATCGTGAAGGCAAATATATCCGCGTTTCACTCCCGACATCGTGGGTCCGATTCTTGCACAGGACAAATCTTGTTGTTTAAATCTTGTTTTAATATAATGTTTAATAATTTATTGTAACTGGCGGGAAAAAAAATCAACCTTGACGATTTTCTTGCCCGTTCTTTTACGATCAAGCTCCCGCCCGCAGTGAATGGGCGCGTTAGTTTTTAAGAATTACATTCATAAGAGCTCTATTGAGCCAACCTTTTTTTTTGAATATTGTGTACATAATCATAAATATTTGTTCTGGTCTTAGTGTTTATTAACTATATATAGACACTTTTTTGTCAGTAAAGTAAAGTAAAAAAAATATTTATTTCATAAACTATTATACATAGTACTTGAAAACGTCATGATTAAAAATTAAAAAAACAATCGAAATAATATTACACTAAATCACGAAGCTTAGATTCACTTACATGCAACAAAACAATTTAAAAACAAAAAATAATTAAGTGTAAGTGAATCTAAGTGCCAGTTCCCAACCACCGCTCTGTTAGAAGAACTGGCAAGAAACTCACAGGCTATGCTCTTTGAAATATGTCCATGTCAAAATTAAGATAACGTTAACTAAGCACTGAATATTATGTCTAAGTTTAATTAAATTAGAAACCCGACAAGGCAACACCTGACTGAGATGGCCACAAACTTGGCACATGCATAGCCCTATTGGGTGGCTCTTTGTCAACGGTAAGGTGTATCTTAAGTGGGAATTTGTTGGATAATTCATCACCTTCATCTAAGCTTTTAATTTATAATTGGCAAATTTATATAGTTAGTCCCACGTAATAGGTGGCGAACAAATTGCCGCTTACCTGGCACTGTTATGTTTGCCAGAGCCTCGTCCGTTGATTGGCAGGTGCACCACTTGCAGATGGGTTGGCTTGGGATCCTTAGGTCTTGGTAGGACCCCTACACCACCCCCCCGACTGGTCTCCACCTTGTTGAGGTGGGGGGGGCAGAGTACCTCCCGGTAGGGCGTAGAGGGCTCTAGGGAAAAGGTAACACCCAGAGATTGGCGACTCTGGGTGCCTTTAGTACTGACTACCGGGTGTGTCAGGAGGGCTCGTCAAGCAGCTCTAGGAGAGTCTTAGGCAGCGGGGGCAGGGGGCCCCTGCTATCTAACGAGAAGTCGGCCACACGTCCACTGCGCCTCTCTGAGGAGGTCCTCACGGTTTTGGTCTGGGGGACGTTGACCGCGGGCGGGGTGTGAGAGCTGTCAATCCAGGTACTGGCGCCCCGCCTCTTTCTCAACAAGCGGCGGGCATCGTCGGAAGATTTTTAGTGGGTATTACTGCTGCCAGTTGCGTCTGCCGGTGGTGAGTCCCACACCCACTTTCGGTCCTCCATTACCCGGAAGGCAGTGCGTAACTGCATTTTGTTACCGACGTAAAACAAAAAAAAAGGATCCCTATACACCCTATATTTGTAATTTTATGTATGTTAAATCTGATTTGATGAGTCAAAATGGGTGGCAAGTGTATGTTCCGACCCCTGGTACTGCTAGTGTCCACAGGCTGGAGTGATCACTTGCCATCAGGAGAATACTTGAGTGCCTCCTTGTGGTATAATGTCTCTGTTTATATTCGGTAGCACGATGCCAGAGGGAAACATTATTCTTTGGTTAAACCAGCTGTCAGTCTGTTAAAAGGCACTGACTTCCTAATAACGACTGCCATAGATGTTCATGACAGCCGGGACCAACGGCTTAACGTGCTTTCCGTGGCACGGAGCAAGCGATAATTACGCACATAATTTCAAAAAGTCATAGGTCATAGTCACCAGGGTTCGAACCCGAGACCCTCTGAATTTAAAGGCAAGAGTTCTCGCCACTGCGCTATCGCCGCTCTTCAAGACTGTCTTTTAGACAATAGATATCTAAAATACTATATAAGAAGAAAGAAAGAAAAACTGTTTATTAGCGTTAGACATAAGTATACATGTCATATAAATATTACATTTTGAAACCTTATTCTATAGTTTAGTACTAACGCTAATCCGATGCTCACTCAGCATAAGTCGAGACATTTAACAATATCCCGACGCTGGTCTTCCGGAGACACCAGGCAATTGAAGTAACACTGTGCGCTGCGACGACACGTCGAACGTATCTTAAATTTACAATTATTAAAACTACTAATATTTATTACATGAATGTTTAAAGTGGGTGCGAGAAAGAAACAAGATGGGGGATATACATATACCTGATACATAAATAGTATATATAAAAATAAATAAAATAACAATTACATCATAATGATTATATACAATACAACACAGGCTAAATTAATTTCTGAATATTCAATAAATAGTTCTTATATTTCAATTTGAAGGACTTTACACTACACTATATAGAAAATACTGAGGTGTTACACAGTGTAAAACATATGTTGCCACCTTGTCCGGATGCTTCCTAGCACCATGGTCCCCTCGTGGTTCCTAATTGGAAGAGTCACTCCTGTCTGGAGCCGTCTGGTGACGCTAATTGCTCGGAGGCATAGTACACACAGATAAGTACCAAATCTTCAAACACACATTCCAGAGGTAAACATAATTCTATGGTTCAAACAACTGTTAGGATATATGAAGACATTTATTTATTTAATAAGGTACATCAAAATTTATGGCCGAGACAGAGAACTTCTATGTATATCTCTAACAGATGTACACACATTCACTGCATGTAAACATAAACAAAAATTAACATATTTTGAATAACCTAAAATTTAAAGATCGTAGCAAGTGGATGGATGTGATCTCTGCCTACCCCTACGGGAAAGAGGCGTGACATTATGATGTATGTATGTAAAATTTAAAGATACAGACAAAAAAAAGAAATGAAAATACATACAATCACACTAAAAATCAAAATGAAATGACAAAAGACATGAGTGGTGTTCTAATAACGACTGCAATAGATGATTGTGACAGCCGAGACGTTTGGCTTATATAATTTTCAGAAACACGGAGCAAGCGATTATTTCGCAAAAAAGTCCTAAAAGAATTGCAGAAGTAAACATAATTGTTGAAAACAGCTGTCAGGATATATAAAGACATGACTGGTGTCCTAATAACGACTGCCATAGATGATTATGACAGCCGGGACGGTCAGCTCAAAGAATTTTCAGAAACACGGAGCAAGCGGTTATTTCGCAAAAAAGTCCTAAAAGATACTGGGACCAGAATAATATGACCCCGAGATCCTCTGCAATGGTTTTTGCCACTGAGCTGCTCAGATGGCCTACTCATTTGTTTCTACTATGAAAGGCAGGTGAATCAGATTCAATTCCGTGGCACTAGGCGGCGGCGTAAGATCGTTTGAGTACTACTACTGTGCTTAATAGGCTTGTTTTCTCGTGTTGAAGAAATTCATGGAATTGCCGTTTCAGTGTTCTTCTCTTTCTCGACAGTTCGCGGTTATTAGCCGCAAACTGAAATGAATTCGTACAAAGATTGGTCTGCTTGGTCATTTTGCTGCAGTTCTTTATTATCATCGTGTGATAATGAAGAATGCGTGCTTAATAATTGGACGGTAATTTATATTACGCAAATAATACTAAGCGCGAGTCACGTCTCACAAACCAAGGTTAAAGAGATTCAAGACATACTCCTCCACGCGAACCCAGTGCAGTTTGACAGGGCAAATGCACTCCACTCTGAGGTCGTGTGTTCGATTCCCACACAGAACAAATCTTTGTGTGTATAAATATGAATATTTGTTCTGGTCTCGGTGTTGTTCTATGTATAGTAAGTATGTATTTAAAAAAAAAGTATTTATGTATGTTTATCCGTTATTTATTATCCATACCACAAGTTCTTAGTGATACTTATCTTGGAACAAAATTATTGGTGTTAGTGACAGAAATATTTATTTATTTAATATATAGGGTTCCTGAGAGAATTTGAAAAGTGCATTTACCAAAGCTCATGTTTACAGTCCCTTAACGATTAATAATCCATCGTTATTACACATTAACATTTGAACAATCACAAATGTTAGGAAATAAAACATAACTGCAGACTTGACGCTTTACTTTCCCGCCAAGAATCTTAGAACTCTGTCTTATTGCTAAGCTATTTTTTATTAAATAGTTTATTTACAAGTATAGCAATATGTACATGTATTTGATTCTAACTGTACAAGCAATATTATCGCATGCACTCAAACGTCGATTCCAGCAAAGTCTCTTTAACAGCATTCTGAGTCAGACTCTTTCTTATATGAGACGAAGTTTTCTTTGACTAATACACCTTGAATATTGAGTTGCTTGGTTCTCGTTGCTTTGGAATATATATGTTACCGGCCAAACCCGATTTTAGGACAAACTAGTATGGCCTAGTCCAAACTATTTTAGGTGGGCTGCAACTATTAAGTATAATAAAATGTTTTTTAATGGTAAGAATAAAAAATAACCTCAACTTAACCCAAAAAGAGATAATTATACTTTTCTTTTTAGTAACCTAAATTTGAGGTTGAGGTTATTTTTTTTCGCACATTAAAAAACATTTTATACAGCCCACCTAAATTATTTTGGATTAAGCTATACTAGTTTGTCCTTAAATCGGATTCGGCCGGTAACATATTAATAATATAACGCCCATTTATCTATCAAATGCTTAAGATTTAAGAACTGCGGAGTTTTACAAATCGTTTTCGTTTATATAGTGTGTACAGTTTATATAGGATGTTTTCCTATGCATATTAAGTATGTATTTACAAAAAAAAAAAGTATGAAAAAGTAAAAGTATCCATAAAACAAGTTCTTAGTGACACTTATCTTGGAACTAAAGAATTGGTGTGATTGTAAGAGAATATTTATTTATTTATTTATAGTATACAATGCAATTTACTATGACACCTAAACTTTGGTAAGTATAATTTCTGAAGGTAACCTTACAAAAAAATATTCTCTCTTTAGTAGCAGTTTTTTATTTATTGTATAAAGTATAAAAATATACATATATGTATACCACGCAGAATCAAATGAGATAGATAGATAAGCAAATTTCTAAGTTCATTCACTCGATTTAAGGCTTAAAATTTCACAAGCGCTTTATGTCTTTGCGCATTTGAAATTTTAAGCTGTTCTTAATCATGTTTATGAAAATGAATAAACCGAAATATAGAGACTTAGATAGATTGATACATACACGACTGTTTCCCCAAAGAGGTAGGCAGAGGCATATTATACGCCCACATTTCGCCAATTACATTGTTAGTTCTACGTCCCGCGAGACTAATGCCGCTTACCGGGAATTTTAATGTTCGCTAGAGCCTCGTCCGTTGATCGGCAGGTGCACCACTTGCAGGTGAGGTTGATCCTAAATAAATAAATAAATGTTTTTGATACTAATATTATTTACTATACTAATTATGTAGTTTTTTTTTTTGTTCATACATGCTTCATTAACATAAGAAAACCCCCAGACCAGAACAAATATTCATATATAAACACACAAAGATTTGTTCCGTGGGGGAATCGAATCCACGACCTCAGATTGGAGTGCGTGTATTCTCGCCACCATGCCATATCGGTCGTATACACCCCAAAGACTTACAAGGCTGTAGAATGGACTAGCAATAATGCAATAAATCAAATGTACATTACAACTGTAAAATCTTATGTAAATTAAATTATACCCAGACTCAAAGAGCTTAATAGTTGAAAGGCAAAATCTAATCTACCACGGGTACTATAAAGCTATTACTACACAATTTTACGTTCATATTTCCACTTGGGGTTTGCAGAAGCCTTGCTTAACTATTTAAAAGGTACCTTCATACAGAGTTGTACCAAAGTTTACTTTCAGCACGTAGATCAGTCCCCTCGCCCCTTTAGAATCACGACAGGCTGTCTGACAGATACCCCCGATAAGAGTCACCGACAGACTGACAAATCTTGAGAAAAAACCACAACAGACAGATAGTCTGACAAACCTTGACAAATTAATATTGACAAAGAATCCATTTGCTTTTATTTCTTGATTATGGTCCTTTTTTTTTTTTTTTTTTTTTATTATCGTCTGTAAAAAAATGCTGCTTACGCACTGTCTCCCGGCCAAAAGGGGGAGACCGGGAGGGGGTGTGGGGCTCACTGCGGCCGACACGACCACCGCAGTCCTACCCACTAAAAAACTTCAGACGACGCCCACCGCTGTTGAAAAGGGGCAAGGCACCAGTGCCCGGGTTTGTAGCTTCTGGAACCCCGCCCGCGGCCAACGTCCCCCGGATCAGAACCGGGGAGACCTCCTCAGGAAGGCGCAATTTGCAGCGCCCCCCCTACCTCCTTGTGCGGCCATGGCGTAACTGGCCGACTTCGGGGAGGGTCTATGGCGAGACGGAAGGGGCCCCCTGCCCCCGCCGTGTGATGTGGCACCTAAACATGTACTTGTAATCCTATATATAAATATGTTTAGATTATAATAAATCATTCAGTGTATTCTCAAACGTCGTTTCATTTACATCTCCAACACAACATCACATGGCGACCCTGCCAGTAACAGGAGTCGACACGGGCCCGTGCGCGTGCTTCCCATATACGGACAAACTATGTTAAACAATCGTGTTCAGTGCAAAGTTTAAAGAAGTGATTCGATATGGAACTAAGTACAGAAATCTTTTTGCGCGACGCACGTCTTAGCGATACCACAATCACAAAGTATTTTTCTATTTTTTCCGTAAAATATGGGTTGTAAATGTTCAAAGGACGAAGTGATACTTGCTCAGGCTGCCGGTGCCGGTACTAATTCGGGCAATGCTCATCAAAAACATGGAACTACAAATACGATACTTGTGGTGATTTGTACTCTTTTGGCGACTTCTATGCTTATCGGCGGATATAAGCTGTACAGACAATGTCATAAGAAACAGATAAATCGTCAAATAAATGAGGTGACCTTGAGACGATACTCCAGCATTTTGCGACGGCATCAGATGACCAGAGATCCCATACCTCAGGTTGGCAAATCCGAGGTAATCAACGTGTAAAACCATGTATATTAATAATATGTTTCGCGCGCGTGTGAGCATCATGGTTTAAGCAGTGTTTACGGTTAAAGTGCGAAAAATTAAATCGGTAGTGAGGTGAGCGTATTTATCTTATATCTTGTCCCTAGGATAAAAATGGTATTAGCTATGTAGTTATATTAGTTTATACATACATATACTTTATATATATTTTTTAAATCATTCTCAATTATTATGTGCATCCTTTTTAAAATGACAAGCAATATTTGTCTTTAGACTAAATGTAATTGTTATGGCCGAAGAATTAAATATATTATTAAAGGAGCTGACAATTATTAGAACTTATTTAATAAAAATCGGTCCTAGCCGTGGACAAGGTAAGATTCTAGAAGCTAAAAAAGAGGAGGCCAATAATATTTTAATAAAGTATCATGAATTTTTAGAAATATATAAAGTAAACTTAAAAAAGTATTCTGATATTGAAATTGAAATTTCATTAATTACTAAGTTTTCGGAGGAGTTCGAAAGATTGTTTTCCGAAATTTTGTCTTTGTGTACTGTAACTAGAGAAGAGAACCCAAGATTAGATAACGTCAACATGGATACCTTTGAATTAAAAACGGCGTTGCATCTTTTGCCTGTTATGAATGATAGTGTTGATAATACCAAGCAGCTTATTGAGAATATCGAGTATTATGATTCCGTGTTAGATAATCCGTCGTGTAAGAATAAATTAGTTCAGTTTGTAATAAAAAGTAGACTATCTCAAAAGGCAAAATTGTTATTATCAACAAAATATGAATCTGTCGATGAGCTTATAAAGGATATGCGAAAAATTTTATTACCTCAGAAAAGCTATACCGCTATACACGGAAAGTTGTTGCATAGTAAACAAAATAGTAAGTCAATTATTGATTATGGAAAAGAGTTATCAGAATTATTCGTAGATTTAACTGTCTCGCAAGCTGAAGGCAATTCAGATAATTATAGTGTTTTAAAGCCTGTGAACGAAAAATTGGCAATTAAGCAGTTTGCTGACGGCTTACGGGACCGTCGTTTGAGTACGATTATTGCTGCGCGTAATTTTTCCTCACTGACAGAGGCAATCCAGGCAGCTCAAGATGAAGAGGTGCCCGCAGGTTCATCAGAGATTATGGGTATGTACCGAGGATCAAATTATTTAGCAGGACGAGGTCAGCGCGGACATCGAAACAAACATAATTTAGGTCCAAGAAGTTGGACACAAAATACGTTTCGGCAGCGAGGTCAACGCTTTCTGGCACCGTATTCCTTTAATAACAATAACAACCGTGGATATTGCAATAATAACTACCGTGGAAATTACAATAATAATTTCCGAACAAGGGGTAGACAATTTAATAATCGGGGTCGAGGTTTTGTTTTACCAAGGAATATGAATGTCATAACAAATGATACCCAGGTAGCAACAAGCAGTTCTAACGAGGAATCATTAAATCATTTTTTTCGTGAATGATATCATACTATCATGTAACAGTTTAAACAAAGTATCACTTTGTAATAAAAGTCATTGCTGGCTAATCGACACGGGCGCTTCCATATCGGGAGTAAAGCTCGCATGTTTGGAACGTTTACAAATTCCTTACCATAAAGAGAGAGTTAGTGTAAAAGGTATAGGTGGATATATGATTTCTGTTGGCTACGTGTATTTAACTCTTAATTATGATAGTTATAGCTTTCCGCACAAATTTATTGTATTTAAAGATTTACCCTGTATGACCGATGGTATAATAGGACAAGATTTTTTTGTCTTACTATAGAGCTATTTTGAATTGAACACCTTGAAGTTATGGGCAAATGACTTTGGATTCATTACCTTACGTTTCGAATGTAGATTAGCAGATCATTCAGGTTATTATATAACGTTACCGGCGCGTAGCGAGTCTGTACATTACGTGGAAACGGAATTGAAAGATGAGTGTGTGGTGGCAAGCCAACACTTATGTGAAGGTGTTTTCTTGGCTAGTAGTATTAATAAACCTATAAACGGGAAAATACCCATACGTATTTTGAATACTCGGGATACAGATGTTAGATTAAATTATTTTCAAGTAAATACTAGTAAATTAAACGAATATTTTATTTGTCAGTTTGATAGACCGACAATTGATTCGGACCGAGTGAAGACGTTATTGTCGTCATTAAATTTAAAGGGTTTGAATATCGAGGAGCAAAAATCTATAGAAAATATATGCGCCAAATTCCCTGACATTTTTCACTTGCCAGGAGATAAATTATCCACTACGTCTGTATATGAACATACAATTGAGTTGAAACCACATACTGTTCTTATTTACACTAAATCTTATAGATTACCGTATGCTCAGAAACCGGAAATAGATAAACAAATTGAAAGTATGTTAAGTGACGGAATAATAGAGCCGTCTCGGAGTCCATGGTCTAGTCCTTTGTTACTAGTCCCAAAGAAAATGGACGAAAAAGGTTTTAAAAGGTGGCGCGTCGTAATTGATTATCGTAAATTAAATGATGTCATAATAGACGATAAATTCCCTTTGCCTAATATCACCGAGGTCTTAGATTCATTATCGGGAGCGATGTACTTTACTCATTTGGATTTATACCAAGGATTTTTCCAGACGTCATAAAAAAAAAGTTGCCGACCGTGTACAGCGTTTACTACGGGGAAAAATCAATATCAGATGACTCGGATGCCGATGGGGCTAAAAACTAGTCCTAGTAGTTTCAGTAGAATGATGACCATAGCGATGTCGGGCTTAAATTATGATAAATGTCTCATTTACCAAGACGATTTAGTAGTTATGGGTAGAAACTTGGCTATTCATAATCAAAATCTATTAGACGTATTTTTCAGATTGCGTAAAGTAAAATTAAGATTGAACCCTTCAAAATGTACATTCTTGCAAAAAGAGATTCTTTATTTAGGACATATAGTATCTGGAACAGGAATTTTGGCAGACCCAGAAAAAATTAAGGTGGTAGAAAATTATCCGAAACCACAAAATGCCGACCAATTAAAGCGATTTGTGGCCTTTGTTAATTATTATAGAAAATTTATTAAAAACTTCGGTGAATTAGCATTCCCTTTGAATAAATTATGCTGCAAAAATGTCAAGTTCGTATGGACTAACGAATGTGAACAGTCTTATCATAAGTTAAAATCTGCTTTAATAAACCCGCCAGTTCTACAATATCCCAATTTTTCCCCTAACAATGAGTTTATACTACAAACCGACGCGTCAGGCAAAGCGATCGGATCTGTATTATGTAATGGAGACGGGCGGCCTATAGCTTATGCTAGTCGTGGTCTAAATAAGGCCGAAATGAATTATCCTACTATTGAAAAGGAACTCTTAGCAGTAGTATGGAGTGTTAAATATTTCCGACCTTATTTATTCGGCAGACGGTTCAAGATACAGACCGACCACAGACCATTAGTTTATTTATTTTCCATGCGAGACCCCTCTAGTAGACTTTTAAAATTTAGATTACAATTAGAAGAATTTAATTTCACTATAGAATATTTGAAAGGTCAGTTAAACTCGGTAGCAGACGCGCTATCACGAATAATTATTACCTCGGATGATTTAAAGTCGATGAATGAGCATATAGTTAGCGTAATGACTAGAGCACAATGGCGACAATTACAATCTAATAGTGATAAGAGTAGTGATAATCTAACGGCGGATAATATTGACACTCACTCGAGGCCTGATCAACCAAGAGTGGTGGAAATTATTAAAAAACCGAAGAATATCACTGAGCTTTCATTAATCAATTCTAGGCAATTAAGTATATTGTTAAGGAAAGGAATATTGCTAGAGAGATATAAATGTTTTACATATGTGCCCAGTAAGTCGATAATATATTTAGAAACAAAATCTCTATCTCCGATATCGCGAGTCGAGTTGGTGAGAGAATTGTTATGTTTATGTAAGCAGTTATCGATAAACGAAATATGCATATTAAGAAATGATTATAATAAAGATTTTATCGCTGGGATTATAAATGAAATAAGAAGTTACGATAAGTGGTCCGGACCACGCATTTGTATAGTCAGTAAGGCGAAGAAAATAGACAACTTAGATAATAGGCGCGTCATTCTAAACGACTTCCATCTTTTGCCCACAAGTGGCCACGCGGGCATTAGACGGATGACTAATAATATAAGGAAATATTATTTTTGGCCGAGTTTAGAAAAAGATGTGATTGATTATGTTTCTAAGTGTGAACAGTGTAAGAAACAGAAGTATTCTGTACACATTAGACAGCCAATGCAAGTCACGACTACGGCAAACTCTGCCTTCGAAAAGGTCTTTTTAGATATAGTAGGACCATTACCGACGGATGTACATAACTTCAAATATATTTTGACTTTACAATGTGAGTTATCGAAATTCACAGAGGCGTACCCTTTATACAGTAAAGAAACGGTAAGTGTGGCTCGAGCTTTTGTTGAAAACTTCATTTTAAGATTTGGCATACCCAGAGAAATAGCGACAGATCGTGGGTCAGAATTTATATCTAGTACTATGAAAGAGATATGCCAACTCTTAAAAGTCAATCAAATATTTTCCACAGCGTATCATCACAAGAGCAGTGGAGCGCTGGAAAACAACCACAAATCAATGGGTGCGTATCTTAGAATTAGTTGTGAGAATCAAACGAGTGCATGGAGTGCTTGGTTGCCGTACTGGTGCTTTTCTTATAATAATACAGTACATACGGGAACCAAGTATACACCGCATGAACTAGTATTTGGAAAGCGTTGTGTATTACCATCCAATTTAGGCGGAAATACTGTTGATCCTTTATATGCTCACGACAATTATGCCTGTGAATTAAAATATAGGCTTCAGGTAGCACAAAAAGATGCACATAGTAACTTAGTTGAGAGTAAGATAGTGAGAAAACATATCGCACCCCCAATAATGTATGGGCACAATTCAAAATTTTAGGTATTTTACTTTTTGTGATAAAAAGGCTCATAATGGACAGTCCTTCTAGAGGACTTTCGCAGAAAGAGACAACAAACGTTAAATAAGAGAGTACTGTATTATGTGTCCCTTTCACACATTCTTAAACTGCCCCCACTTCCTCCCGCTAGACGGATCGAATCAGTGTTGCTCCAATATTAGACCGAGCCGGACCGCGCTTTCGTCGCCCGAGTTGGAGTTGTGCCTTTGTATTACACATTCTGAGGTAAGTATTGGATTGCGTTTTACTACTATAAAGGCCAATTAGGGTTTGGGCCATTCTTATACTGATTATCGTAAGATGTCGTAGGCTAAGTCTAATTAATTCCTTAAAGTTCAATTACATTTCATATTTATAGATATTATGTTGAATTAGTCCTATATACCTATAAAAATGATATTTTGATAACGCTTAAGTTGAGTTGGGCCTTTGTCAAATGATTGTTTCCGAATAAAATAATAAATATCCCTTAATAGTTACTAATATCCGGTCTTTACTAACTAATTGTTTACCTTTTATCAGTATTAATATTAGAGAGTTTGTGATCTTTTGACGTTGTTGGGGGGTAATCCCTGGATCTACTGAAACGATTTTGACCATTATTTTACCAGTAGAAAGCTATTTATTACTGAGTGACAAAAGCCATACTTTTTATTCCACTGCTTACTTTATAACACTTTTCTTAGGTGTGCAAAAAGTACATAGCTAAGTCTTGACTTTAGGGGGTCAGGGACGAATTCGGTAAACAACCTCTTCCTACTTTTGGTTAGGCTGGTGCTATGTGTTTGTTTTAAACTAGGGTAGTACAATCCTTATCTAATTATGAATAAGGACTGCAAGTGATACCAGCCACACGAAAGAAGTAAGAGGTGGTTCACCGAATTTAAAAGCCCTTAATTATAGTACTAAATGTAATTATTATTGTAAAATGAAGTACTTATAAAAAAAATCGACCCGTCTCCCAACTAGAATGCGAATGCTAATCATCGATCATTGCGCCCGGACAGTGAAAAGACGTAGGTTCGACTCCCATCTGAGCTAGTTTTGAGACGGTTCGATATTTTGTTACTTATACTTCATTTTCAGTTAAAAGAATTAAAGTTAAAATAATTAGTTTAACATACTAGTAAAATAAGATGCATTATAGGGGTCAATTAATTTTTTGGTAATTAATTCTTTAAGGTCTTTTTTTTTTTGACACTTAAGTCAAACGGCCTGTCGTAGGCTTTCTGGATTACAATATTTGGGTATTCTGCCATTCTCTTTCGTTTGTTTCGAACATTGATTTCCTTGAAATCTTCCTTATAGGAAGCTTTGTATTGAAAAGAGAAAGGTTTTTCTTTGCTGAACTTCATCACTTTAATATCATTCCATACAACATTTTCTCTGAGTTCATTAATGCTAAAATTGTAACCCTATTGATTTTGTAACTCTTTCACTTCGTAAAAAAAATCATAAGTCAAACTTTTTATTATAAAGGGCTTTCCTGTTTTCCTGGCTCTTTGGATTGCTGCTATATATTGAAGTGGAGTGTAAATAAATCTAAACTTAACAGCTATAATTTTACCATGACAGAGTTAAATACCTTAAAAGAAGGTAATGAATCTAGAAAAGACTACAAAAGTTATGGAGATGCACATTGTTACTTTTGGGACAAAACACAGGGTAAAAGAGGTGCCGTGGAGATTAGAAGTTGCGTTCTGGACTATTTGAAAATGGTGGCTGAAAATGCAGGTGAAAAAGATCTAAATGTTACGTTCATATCAGATAACTGTTGTGGACAAAATAAAAATAAGTATATGGCTGCGCTATTTATGTATGCTGTTACTAACATACAAAATCTCAAAAGTATTACTCATAATTATGTCATCAAAGGCCACACTCAAAACGAGGCGGACAACGTCCATAGCTTGATACAAAAACAAATATCAAAAGATTTAAAATCGGGTCCAATATACACTCCACTTCAATATATAGCAGCAATCCAAAGAGCCAGGAAAACAGGAAAGCCCTTTATAATAAAAAGTTTGACTTATGATTTTTTTTACGATGTGAAAGAGTTACAAAATCAATAGGGTTACAATTTTAGCATCAATGCACTCAGAGAAAATGTTGTATGGAATGATGTTATAGTCATGAAGTTCAGCAAAGAAAAACCTTTCTCTTTTCAATACAAAGCTTCCTATAAGGAAGATTTCAAGGAAATCAATGTTCGAAACAAACGAAAGAGAATTTGCAGAATACCCAAATATTGTAATCCAGAAAGCCTATGACAGGCCGTTTGACTTAAGTGTCAATAAAAAAAAAGACCTCAAAGAATTAATTACCAAAAAATTAATTGACCCCTATAATGCATCTTATTTTACTAGTATGTTAAACTAATTATTTTAACTTTAATTCTTTTAACTGAAAATGAAGTATAAGTAGAAAGAAAGAAAGAAAGAAAAACTGTTTATTAGCGTTAGACATAAGTATACATGTCATATAAATATTACATTTTGAAACCTTATTCTATAGTTTAGTACTAACGCTAATCCGATGCTCACTCAGCATAAGTCGAGACATTTAACAATATCCCGACGCTGGTCTTCCGGAGACACCAGGCAATTGAAGTAACACTGTGCGCTGCGACGACACGTCGAACGTATCTTAAATTTACAATTATTAAAACTACTAATATTTATTACATGAATGTTTAAAGTGGGTGCGAGAAAGAAACAAGATGGGGGATATACATATACCTGATACATAAATAGTATATATAAAAATAAATAAAATAACAATTACATCATAATGATTATATACAATACAACACAGGCTAAATTAATTTCTGAATATTCAATAAATAGTTCTTATATTTCAATTTGAAGGACTTTACACTACAACAGTTCCTAAAAGGTGGTGGAATATTATTCCAGCACTTCGTGGCAGCATAACGAAAACTACCACGAAATGCTGCTGTGCCGTGTTGTACATTTAAAAGGCGAGGGGCATATCTAGATGGACGACTAGAGTATGTTAACTTGTCGTATAGATACGATGGTGATCTATGGTGAATAATATTAAAAAGCAAGCAGGCAAAATGATACTCGTGCCTAGTCTTCATGTTCATTAGGTTGCTCTGATTCAAAAATGGAGTAACGTGAGCTCGCCGTGGGATCGGAAAGCAGAATCTAGCGCACGCATTCTGAACTCGCTGGATAAGGTCCTTTGTATAGCCAAAAAGGCAGTTTCCAATGACGGTATCTGCATAGTTCAGTTTGGATAGAATCAGGGATTCGCAGAGCATTATACGACGATCAACATCCAAATAATTGCGTACTTGGTATAAAACTTTAAGACGGTAAAAGCAGTTTTTAACTGTCTCTACAACGTGGTTGTGAAACTTAAGAGTATCATCCATAAGAACGCCAAGGTTTCGCGCTTCCGTTACCTGTTCAACAGAAACTCCTCCAATTTTGAGTTCGGGATTAAAAGTATTAATTCGATTCCTTTGAGAAGTAGATCCGAGAACGAGGAATTTTGATTTATTTGGATTCAGAACTAAGCAATTCCTCAGTGCCCATTCATTAATTCTCTCAAGATCGGCGTTAATAAGAGCTACAGTGTTAATAAGTAACAAAATATCGAACCGTCTCAAAACTAGCTCAGATGGGAGTCGAACCTACGTCTTTTCACTGTCCGGGCGCAATGATCGATGATTAGCATTCGCATTCTAGTTGGGAGACGGGTCGATTTTTTTTTATAAGTACTTCATTTTCAATAATGGTAAACTGAGAATCATATTAATTCGAAAAAGCATAATATTTCCTAAATTGATTTTATCTATGTTATTTCTACATGTCCTATTTTTTATAGAATTAATTTATTCAATTAAGTATAAGGTTGAGGTCATACTCTTATAATGATACTATATTTTGAGACTGAAATAAATTATAGATACCTACTGCAGAAATGTGATTTTAGAATAAGGATTTTTTTTGTTAAAAATGTTTAAGGTTTATAAAAAAAAGTGTTTAATTTTGTTGCCATTGTAATTTTAAGAGAATTTATGTTTTTGATTAAGTTTTAGAAGAACTACGTTATGAGAAAGATTTTGTTTCGGTTTTAAAGTCAAGGGTATTGTTAGTTAATAATAACCGTAATAAAGAATGTTAAAGTATTATTAAAGGTTTCATGTAGTATTTTAAACAAGAGACATACAAATCCTTTGTTATGGTTAGCGACTTAAATTTCTTTTCTTTTTAAATTTCCACGCCAATAAAGACACTATTAATTCAAATAGCTTTTTAATTTCTTTTATTCCTAATTCCAAATCATCACACTAATGTTCAATGACGTTAAAGTCCGATAACTAAAATAATTATTTTATAAATGTTGTATGGGCACAAATCAACATGTAAATAAAATAAAATAATAATTTTAATATAACATAGTAATATTTATTACTATGTACTATTAAATAATAAAGTGTTAATATTAGAAGGGCACAAATCAAGTAATGCCTTAAATAACAATTAAAACAACTGTGTAACAAGGGCCTAACTTTGTATTAAATTATTTGATCTTATTTTTTAAATACTTCGAATCCATATTTTTAATTTATTGCTTACGGATATTATAGCTCAGTTACCTTAGACATATTATTTCAAATTTCATTGCCATAGGGCACAAAATCAAAAATTTTGAAGCCATTATGTAAACAACAATATTATCACTCTTTTGTTTTCGAGCTTTCCCAAAAAATTGCGTTTTCTATTTGTGCCCATACATTACTGCGGGTGCGATATGTATGACACTCATGTAAACCCAATAAGTTATCAAAAGGGTGATTTATTGTTATTAAGAAATACATCAGATAATAAAATGGATCCTATCTATAAAGGACCTTATGTTGTCATCGATGACTTAGATTTTAATGTAAAAATATTAAAACATGGTAAAAAATATATAACACATAAGAATAGAACTAAGCCATTCAAAATTACATAGATACGTTGAAATTGTCAAGATATATTTTTTATTATTGTTGAATATAAAATAAAACCACTTTACTTCAGACTCATTTTAATATACATTTCGCATATGTTAATTTTTCATATACCAATTTAGACTAGTAAGAGTACCTATATAATCTACTTATTTACCTACATAACCTATATAAATTGTATCCTCATAATGTATTTTTTCTATTAAAGACTATAAAACCAATGTAACTAAGCAGAGTTAAGATTTGTGTATCTCTTTAATCATGTATTATTGTTAAGAAAAAAAAAATGTAAACTCTTTTTTTTTTATTATTAAAAGGGGAGGTGTGATGTGGCACCTAAACATGTACTTGTAATCCTATATATAAATATGTTTAGATTATAATAAATCATTCAGTGTATTCTCAAACGTCGTTTCATTTACATCTCCAACACAACATCACAGCCGCCTAAGACCCCCCGGGCGCTGCCTGACGGGCCCTCCTGGCCCACCCGCTGCGCCAACGGCGTAGCCGGAGAGAGAGCGGATCCCGCTCCCTCTCCCGCTCCGCGGCCTCCTTCTGCGACATCACCACTTCGCAGAAGGAGGCCATCGCCTCCCACGCCGTCTCGCTGTCGACCATCTTTTGCATGATGGTCGGCAGCGAGAGAGCCACTCCACCCAGGGCCGCGGCTAACGTCGACCGCGGCCCCGCCCACGCAGGGCACGCCACCAAAGTGTGCTGCGCATCATCCATCGCGCAGTCACAGTGGTGGCAACACCGGGTCGACTCCCCCCCGGCGACGTCACACAGATACTTCCCAAAGCACCCGTGCCCGGAAAGTACCTGTGAGCCGGAAAGTCATCGACCCCCACCGACGGCCGACCCATCGCTCTAAGATGGGCCCGACCGCCTCGAGGATACGGCGCCTCGATCCTTCGGCACGTAGTTCGGCGCTCCTGTGTAGCTGCCGCCGCCATGCGCCCAGAGCCTGTGTCTGAGCGTCTCTACGCCACCGCACCACTGTGTCCGGTGTGGGGCGGAGACCCTGGCTCCGGGATTGCGCGCCACGCCAGTAGACCGCCGAGAGAACCTCGGCGTCGAGGTCCCAGGGCAGGGACCCGGCGAGCGCGCATGCCACCTCATGGGAGATGGTGCGATACCCCCTAACGACACGGGTCGCCATGACCCTCTGCGACTGCTGCAGGATCTGTCGATGGCGACCCGATATGGAGCTCGCCCAAATTGGGGCTCCATACAGGGCTATGGACCGCACCACTCCCGTGTAAAGGCGGCGGCAACTGCCGCCACTCCCTCCGAGATTGGGGAGCAGGCGAGATAGAGCTCCCGCCGTGCTCACCAACCTCGGGCCCAGGTGCCGAAGGTGCGCCTCGAAGTCCCATCTGCTGTCGAGAAGGACGCCGAGATACTTCAGCATGTTCTCGACAGGGATGGGAGTTCCTCCCACCACGATACTAGGGCCTGGAGGCGGCCGCCTCCGGGGACCATGGAAAATAATGGCCCCGGATTTATGCAGTGCCACCTCGAGCCCCAGCCGCCGTATCCTCTCGACCACCGCCGCGACGCCGACAGTGGCCAACACTCTCGCATCCCGGGGGTCAGAACCCCGGGATGTTACGAGGGTGTCGTCGGCGCAACAGATCACATCCACGCCGTGCAAGTTTACACAGCGCAGAACGTAGTCATATCCGATGTTCCACAGGAGTGGTCCCAGGACAGACCCCTGCGGAACCCCGCACACCATACGCCGACGACAGCCTCCTCCGCCCATCGTTGGGAAGACTACCGCCCTCTCCGACAGGTAGTTCCCCAACAACCGCCGCAGATATGGAGGCACCCCGTGATATCGGAGCGCCTCCATGTTCGTTGACCAGGGCAGGGTGTTGAAGGCGTTCGCGATATCGAGCGACACCGCAATCAACACCCCACCCCGGGAAACCGCCCTCTCCGACAGGTCCTGCAAGCGGCCGATCGCGTCAATCGTCGATCGGCCGCGGCGGAACCCGAACTGGTGGTCGGACAAATCTGGTCCGACCTCCTCCAGGTGCTCGACGAGGCGGTTGGCGATGACACGCTCCAGGAGCTTGCCCGCCTCGTCGAGCAGCACGATAGGCCGATAACCAGAAGGGTCATCGGCCGGACGTCCCTCTTTGGGAAGGAGTACCAAGCGGCCCTCCTTCCAGCGCCGCGGAAAAACCCCATCCCGCAGACACCTAGCAAAGAGGGAGGTCACGCGGGAAAGAAAAGGCGCTTCCTCCCCGCTCAAAACCAGGTCCCACGCCCTCGTCGGAATGCCGTCGGGACCTGGGGCCGTGCTCTTGCCCCTCAGGCGTAGCACGGCCCTTCCTACTTCCTCCTCGGTGAGCTCGGGCACATCCTCAGTGCCCGAGTCACGGGTGACATCTGGCGCCGCCATAGTGGGAGGCACGAAGTCGGTTCCCCTGTCTGGGAACAGTGCCTCAACCACCCTACCGAGTACCGCCGGTTCGAGACTGCTGGAGACGGGAGGGGTCCACGCTCGGAGCTTTTGCCGTACTATTTTGTACGGCCTGCCCCATGGATCCGCCTCAACGGCCTCCAGCAGCTCGTCCCACGCTGCGGCTTTGGACCGGCTAATGGCCCCGCGAAGGGCCCTCACCGCCTCTCTATAGGCGGCGTAGAGCCGATCCAACTCGGCGTCGTCGCGGATTCTCCTTCCGCGACACCTCTGGTAGCGGCGCCGCTCCACCGCACAGGTTCGGCGGAGCTGGGCGATCTCCGGCGACCACCAGTAGACCTGGGATCTGCGCGGGGGGGCGCGAACACGGGGCATGGCCACGTCACAAATACGCGCCATGGCCGCGCACACCCTCGCAGCCTCCCCCTCCACGTCCACCAGCGGTGGCTCCCGTGGCCACGCCTCGACCAGGGCTGCCTCCCGCAGCAAAGACCTGTCGAGGCGCTTGATCGCCCATCGTGGGCCGTCCAATCGCGGCTCTCCAACACCTCCGCTGGACGCTGGCACCAATGTGGAGACACTGAATCTGATATAGCGATGATCAGACATCCTCCAGCACCCTCCAATCGTGGACACGATGCGCGAGAGAGGGCGCCGCAAACGAGATGTCGATAACAGACCCCCCGTTGCGGCGCACGCACGCGTCCACCGAACCGCGATTGAGGATGGACAGCCCACACTCTGTCACCCATTCCTCCAAGACCATCCCCCTCCCGTCAGTCGTCCGGGAGCCCCACGCCGTGGATTTAGCGTTGGGGTCCCCCATCACAATGACGGGGAGAGAAGAGCCTTGGGTTACTGCGCCCAACCTGACCAAAAACCGCTCGAACTCGACGAGGGGGCGATTGGGGGAGAAATAGACTCCCACAACCACCACCCCGCCGACCCGAGCGGCTACGAAACCTCCCCCTCTCCCGACGAGGACGAGAGGGGGAGTGCCCGCCGCCATACGCTGAATGATGGCCACCGAGCCGTCCGCGTCGCAGACCCAGTCGGAACGGACCGGGACGCGGTAGGGCTCAGCGGCCACTGCCAGACCGACCTGCCACTCCGCCATGGCCTGAAGAAGAAGATCCTGGGCCGCGGCGGAGTGGTTAAGGTTCGCCTGTAGAAGGTTGAGCTGGAGAGCCATAAATTAGTGGGTCTCCATATCAACCTCCCCCGACGGCCGATCCGTGGCGGCGGTAGGGCCCGATGGCAGCACGCCTTTGCCGGGGCCCTTCTTTTTGGCCTTGGGGGACCGGGCGCATGCTTTACCCCCAGGGCGATGGTCGGCCACCCTCCCAGCCTCCTCACAGAGGGGACAGTGGGGGGGAGCAGAGCATTCACGGGCTCTGTGCCCTGGTCGAGCGCAGCGGAAGCAGTTTCCGCTGCGGTCAACCGAAGACTTGCACTGGGCCCCGATATGGCCCAGCGCAAAACACCTGAAGCATCGGCCGGGGCGAGATTCCAAAAGGGTCGTCCCGGCCGATACCCAGCCCACCAACAGCCGCCCGCTGGCGACCTTTTTCGCGACCGCCACGGGGCAGGAGACCACAATGGCCCCCAGCCCCGCAGAGGTAGCCCTCCCAATTTCTCCCGGCCTGATAAGGTCGGGAGTGCAGCCACCGACTGCCGCCACCGCCGACACCACCTCCTCCTTCGAGACCGAGTCGTCCAGGCCCGAGACGCGAATGTCTGCCCGCATCACCGGCCTGGAGACTTTCACCTCCTCCAGCTCGTAGATTGCGCGGAGGCGCTCCGCGAGCCGATCGGCCTTTTCGTCCCGGGCCTCTCCTGCCAATAGCCTCTAGGACCCGGGCCCCCGTCGCCGCCTTGCGGAACCGCACCGAGGCAATGCCGAGGTCGGCAAGGCGTATCTTCGCCTTGGCCTCGGCGATCACCGCCTCGTAGGTGCGGCCTCGCTCCACTGCGCCCGGCAGCAGCGTCATTACGACTGCTGCGGTTGATGGCGGGCGCAGCGCCTTCTTTTTGGCGGGGGCTGTTGCCGATCGGCCCGTCTGTGGTGCCGGCCTGGCAGGAGCAGCGCTCCGCGACCCTTTGGCCTGCGCCGCCACTCTCCCTTTGGGGCGGAGCGAGACCACAGTGGTCCAGGTCTCCCGCTCCTGGCCACCCGACTGGGACGGGGTGGCAACGGGAGCCGCTGGACGAACCTCCAATAAAGAGGAAGGAACAGCCGGTGCAGACGCCGAAACAGGCACCGGCTGCTTCTTTCCCTTTCCCTTCCCCTTCCCCTTCTTGCTAGGGGGAGGAGGAAGCTGCGCTGGGGCCACGGTAGGGGCCGAAGAAGGGCCCGGCTGTGGCGAAAGTGCCACCCGGTCGGCCCGAAGCGGGGGACGCACCGACATCTCGGGCAGCAGGCGGCCAGACACCTCCAGGACCTCAAGGCGCGCATCTAAGACCTTCATGAGGCGCGCATTGACCTCGCGCGCGAGCTTCTCCTCTACCTGCGCCAGGTCCATAGGCGCAGGCCTCTCCACTCTCCGCACCTCCTCGCGGAGAGAGGAGACCTCCCTCAAAACCTCCGCATGCTGCGCCAGGAGGCGGGCGTTCTCCTGCCTCAGGGCCTTGTCGCTGGCCCTGAGGCGCTCCAGCTCCTGCCGCAGCATGCTGTCCTCCGACGTAGGGGTACGGGCCGACCAGGCCTGGAGGCACTCCCTACCGACTTCCACGGCGGTCTTCAACCCGCCGTGGAAGGTCCCCTTCAGGGCCGATGATTTGCCCGCCATCTCCTCTACGGCGGCCAGGATCTGCGACATCCTGTCCGCCAGAGTGGAGGCAGAGACGGTGGCAGCCGGCTCCCAGGCCGCCGCCGTCGCCTTGAATGCCATCGCGCAGTCCTCCCTACCAACGCGAGAGGGGCTCAGCTTCGCCTCTCGACGGGCCAGCACCCGGTCGACGCTCAGCGCCCTCCTGGCCTCGCCGAGACCGGCCGTGAGGCCGGAGGAACAAACGCGGCCACGGGATCGGCCGCGCTTCGTCGACGCTCTGACGTCGTCCGGGGCCTGGTCGGCCCCGCTGACCGAGCTTGCCCCGGGGGACCTCTTCCTTTTTTGGCGAAGGCGGTAGGGCTGAACCCCAGACAAACCGCCTTCTCCAAACTCCACCTCTGATGTTTCCGACGCTTCCGCGGGGCCCACAGTGTCCATGGTCCCCGCCGAACCGTCGGAGAGAATCTCCTCCGGCGCCTGCGTCGAGACGAACCTGCCACGCTCGTTCCTCGGCAGGCCCGGCCCTCCACCGCCCCTAAGGCGCAACACGCCAAAACCAAAACACTTTGCTAACTCGGAATCCATAAATAAAAAGCCAGGGTCGTCGGTGCGAGAGCCAGCAGAATGCTGACCCCCGAAGCAGTTTGTGCCCCCTCCGTATAACACGGGGCAGACACCCGCCGAAGCGGGTGTGCAGGATTCCCCCTTTCGGGGACCTGCCCGGAGAATAATTTTCAAGCTGCGTTTGTCCATTATTACCTCTCCATCTCTTTTTTCGGGGGTGAGCTCCCCCGCACGCTAGCGACTGGACTCCCTCCAGCCATGCATCCCTTCGGCACGATCCGCTCACCTTGGGATTGGGGTAATTTATTATAGTGGTATTCTTCCACGCGGCACCACTCTCAGTGAGCGGCACCTCCGGTCCGCAGACTGCGGATTACGGATTGCCCAACGGGGAGTCAAGAGACCCCCCCGACAGCCACTGGGATGTGACTGCCGGACTCGCCGCGCCGCAGGCCTTGCTGGCCTGCCACCCACCGCCGCATAAAAGCGGCCACTGCCCTCGAAAGGGCGAAACAAAAGGCGCCAAAACGCCTCGCCTCCACTCGGGAAAATGGGCTGCATCCCCTGCCACCTCAGATGAGCTGAAGCGTGCTGGGAGCAGCCGACACCCTACGCCGTGTGACAACGGCACCACTGGGCCGCTTTCCAGCCGCGAAATGCGACCGGGGGTGCGCCCCACAAAACCCACCAGTTTTGGTCCGCGCCGGACTTACAACAACAATTGCCGGTACCACAATGTGTGGCATGCCCCTATCCGCCACCTGGGGACGCGCCCGATGGGAGTCTGGCAACTCCACACGGGTTGATTATGGTCCTAACCTAAGATGGGGACCTCTTGGCGGGAAAGTGAAGCGTCATGTCTGCAGTTTTGTTTTATTTTCTAAAATTTGTGATATTTCTAACATTAATGTGTAAAAACGGTGGATTATTAACCGTTAAGTGTTTGTGAATATACATGAGTGTTGGTAAATCAAACAAAACAGTGCAACATCACTTTTCAAATTCTCTCAAGAAGTCCATGAGAGATCTCAGTATAGTCCCACACCTTTACTAAGGACTCAAGGGGCTTAGGGGAGGGTATCTCATTTACCATTTATTATCTTTATCATCACTCATTCTCATTTACTATGAATTATAATATATATTATTAATATATCACTTACTTGACACTGGCTAGATGTGCCAGACGCACGAAGCCATTATTTAAAAGAAAAAGAAAAAAAAACCTAAGAAGGCGGGAACTTGAAATTCAATTAAATTTAGCACGACGTATGGCTCTAAAAGCCGATATTAATATATTTTCGTCTGCAACAGTTTCGTAACTAACTACCCACAGGAGTGTTATTCATTCTGCTTCAAACTTCGATACAATGCAAAATTATGGAAATTGTTATTAGTAAGGTTATTTACAACTTAGTACTCTAACTATAAAATATTAATTGTCTAATAGTTAATATCTTTTAGACGATAAATATTTTTATAACTTAAGTTTTTTATATCTCTTTCAGCGTTGTTAAAGAAAGAGTCGAATTTAGATTTTGTTTGATAAGATTTGGCGAATCTGAATGATCCTGTTGATCTTTCTTTTTTTTTAATTAACGGCTTCGTGCGGTTTTCTCAATTAGCCAGTGTCAAGTCAGAAATATATTAATAATATATAAATTATTATAAACGAGAATGAGTGGTATAAAAGATGATAAATGGTAAATGAGATGCCCTCCTCCTTAACCCCTTGAGTCCTCAGTAAATATGTGAGACTATACTGAGATCTCACATGGACTCATTGAGAGGATATGAAAAGTTATGTTGCACTGCTTTGTTTGATTTACCAACACTCATGTATGTTCACAAACACTTAACGGTTAATAATCCACCGTTATTACACATTAATGTTCGAAATATCACAAATTTTAGAAAAAAAAAACAAAACTGCAGACATGACGCTTCACTTTCCCGCCAAGAATTCCCCTGTTGATCTTAAAGACATTAAAGTACACTTTTATTTTTTATGATCTCTTGATAAAACTTGTCAAATAGTGAGAGGTTGCTAAGCCCTTCGCCCTCATTGACACTTAACGAGATGACAAGCCCCTATCTGCTTTGTACGACAACCTGGAGACATGATTCGATAGAAATAGTGACATTAAAACATCTGTTTGAATCATATATAAAATTTCCTTAATAGAAACAATAAGAATAACTACCAGCAGATGAAGCGCTCGTAGCTCTGCGGTGCTCGGTGGTCGGAACCGATCACCGAAGTACAGCAGAGTTTACAAAGGTCAGTCCTTGGATGGGAGACCGTTTGTGTGGCATTTGATATCGAGCGCTTCCGTGCTTCGGAAGGCACGTTAAGCCGTTGGTCCCGGTTATCACTAAATGTGGTAGTCGTTAAGCCATGTTAGAGGCCTCATGGGTGGCTTGATAAATTCTAACAGCAGGACGCCATACACCTGCCTCTGCCAATCCGCACTGGGTCTGCGTGGTGGAGTATGACCCAATACCCTCGCACCTTGGTATGTGAGAGGAGGCTCGTGCTCAGTAGTGGGACGTTTATGAGCTGAGATGATGACCATTAGAAGTAAAAAGTTAAAAAAATCTAATTCCATTTAGTCAAAAGTTAAAAAAATATTAGTTGCAGGATGCTTCTACACGCTGCACGCTTTTTTTTTACATATAATTAGATATTATAAGTTCCATGAAATCTTATATAGAATAATTAATGATTAATATTATTTAACTATAATTATATTATTAAATGCATGTAATAAGTTATAATGTTAAATATTCAAACACAAAATTTTGTGAAAATATATACTTTTTGTGTAATTAAAAACCTATTACCTACTAAGACTATGTATAAGATATTGCAGCACCTACAAAGGTAACTAAGTTGTAACACATTTAATTCTTAAGACCATTATGTACACTTAGATGACAATAAATGAATTGAAATTGAAGTGTTATTGGACAAATTCTTACTTTTAATATATGTAGTAGTTTATGATAAAAGAAAGTTACTAATTAGTCTTTAGATAGGCTAGATTGTAGTGGATATAAGATACCTCCTTCCAAAAAGGAAAGTATTTTGTATAGGTAAAAAAAAAATATATGTAAAATTTTACTTTCCGAAACATATTTGCATTCTTGGAGCTTATTTAAATAAATTAATAAATATTTTCTGAGAATTACACCAATTATTTAGTTCCAAGATAAATATCATTAAGAACTTGTGTTATAAATACTACATAACGGATAAACATATATTAATACTTTTTTTTTGCAAATACATATTTAATATACCTACATAGGAATCTGTTATGATAGCTGTACAAATCTATATAACTAAAGTGTCGCTTCAACACGGGGACATTGCAACCGAAGCCCATAAGTTACAGAAGAAGTCGAAAATGACCCAGATATGACACCGCATATGCTGGAAACAGTACTAGCAACTTCAAAGAGATATAGCTAAGACTTCGGTAGAATTAAACCTAAGCAGACAGAAGATTAATGTTGGACCTTTTGTTTTTATTTAAGATCTTGAGAGGTGGACTGGATTGCCCTAGGCTTTTGAAACAGCTTCAGTTCAACATACCTTTTAAACTAGCTAGACAAGGTAAATACCTACCCTTTAATATCAAAGGATCCAAAAGCAATCTAGGCCACCACTCAATCATGAACAGGTTGCAACGGCATAACAACGTACTTAATAATAAAATAATAGATATTGATATACATTCAAATAAGTTCAAAATATATACATTACAATTCTTTTCTATTAACTAGAATACTACCAGTCTAGCAATATAGATTTACCTCACATTGCAAGTCGTGGCAACCTGTAATTGAATCTGCACTTAGCTCTTACTCCTTGCTTACTTATTGTGGTTTTTTCAGTGTAAGATTTGTTGGTTGTCCTTAATAAATAAAGTCTTGGGTAACAGTTGATGTTCAACTAAAAATTATCCTGGGACTAAATCGCGGCAATATGAGAATGGCCATTATTATTAATAACATATCGCTAATATAAATTGCTACATCTACTCCGAAAACTGCTTATAGCAAATAAGGTCGTCAGGAAACCGATGAAAGCGGCAAATATTTAAAGGTGAAATTCCCTATTCCACACAGGTAGGGTGTACATCCCACAAAAGGAAGAGGGGAAATCCCTCAACATAACTCACGTTCGCGCTACGTCGGAGCGATTTCAACGCGAAATATTGCCCTCTCTGTAGGGGGCTATCTACTAACTATTAGTTCTGTGGATTCGAAACCTTTATTTATTTCAAAGTCTCATATAAATCTAGAAAGATATATATAATTTTCCTAAGTATATTAAGTATGTATTTACAAAAGAAATATGTATATAAGTATGTTTATCCGTTATTTAGTATCCATAACACAAGTTCTTAATGATACTTATCTTGGAACTAAACAATTGGTGTGATTATAAGAGAATATTTCTTTATTTATTTAGGAACGAACAATTCTAAAGTTGTTAGAAGGCAAAATTGGTAACTGGTTCATAATTTCAGCCTTATAAAGACCATTAGCATATTCCAAATAATAGATAGAAACCTGTTGTGGTTCTTCGCCCATAATTGGGCAGGCGGGTTGGTGATCGCAGTTCAAGCCAGTACGCAGGATGACGCTGTTCATCATCCGGTAGGATTTCTCCGATAGCAAGCGGTAAAGTTATAAAAAGAGGTTGTTAGCACTATATCAAAAAGTTTCTCAGAAGATATTCCATTATACAAGCGGTAGATCACACAAAAGGAGGTCTGCAATGTCAAGATGAACTCTCTCCGAAAGCAATTTATGCGATGGTAAAAAGAGGCTGTTGGGTTCATCTTAAACATTTCCTCAGAACACACCCCATTGTACAAGCGGTGGAACAAAGGAGGTTTAAAACTTGAAGATTAACTGTCTGCTGATGGCGAGCGGTACGATAATGGAAATAGGTTAATCATGTCCTATGGCGTTGAGCTGCCTGAATCCTAATTTAAATTTCCAGTGTCAGTTGACGTAGCCACTTCTCAGCAGCTGGAGGCAGAAGATAAAGTTCTTCAAGCCCATCTGGACAAGAGTTAAGCTGGCAATCGATGACAATATGGGCTAAAGTTTGATCTGGGGCTCCACAATCACAGGCCGAAGATTCCTTTATTCCCCATAAAGGTGGTGATTGGAATGTACATATCCTGTTCTGAAACTATATATTTAGAAATAGGCTGTTGACATCATATCCACGCACAAGGAGGTCTAAAACGTCAGAATGAACTCTTTTCGATGGCAAACGATGCAATAACAGAAAGAGGACATTGGCTTCATATTAAACAGTTCCTTAGAATACAGTCCATTGTACCAGTGTGGTAGAACATGAAAAGGAGGTCTTAAACGTCAGGATGAACTCTTTCCGCTGGCAAACGATGCAATAACAGAAAGAGGCCATTGGCATCATATCAAACAGTTACTTAGAACACAGTACATCGTACAAGCGGTAGAACACACACAAGGAGGTCTTAAACGTCAGTATGAACTCTTTTCGATGGCGAAGGATGCAATAACAGAAAGTGGTCATTGGCATCATCTCAAACAGAACTTTAGAACACGGTTCATTGTAAAGGCGATAAAACATGCGCAAGGACGTCTAAAACGTCAAAATAAACTCTTTTCGATGGCAAACGGTGAAATATCAGAAAGAGGCTATTGACATAATTTCAAACAGTTTCTTTGACAACAGTTCATTATACAAGCGGTGGAACATACACAAGGAGGTCTAAAATGTCAGGATGAACTCTTTTCGATGGCGAACGGTGTAATAATAAAAAAGGCTGTTTTTTAAAATAGTTCATTGTACAAGCGATAGAACACACATAAGGAGTAAAAATTAACCATTATAGCGTGGGTCCACGTGGACACTCGACATGGTTGCAGAGGCCATTGTGGCATGTACAGTCAGCTCCAATAAAATGTCTTTGTCGAAGGCAGTTTGCAGAAAGCGGAGTTTTACAAAACGACTAAGCAAATAGCCAATGTACTTTTGTGAAACACTTTTTGTTTATTAAAAATTAAGAAGGTTTTTGATAATGTCGCAAGGTATCGTGCTTCCCAATTAATCTACGATATTCTTCAAAAAGCACATTCTTTAAGTGAAATTATAAAAGTTTTACATGTTTTGGCCAATAATTGCCTAGTCGTTTTGTAAATTGCAAAATTCTACAGTTGATGTTGTAAGATCTATGTGAAATATGATGCATACATATTATTGCAGGTGAGTGTACCTGCCGCCTCGGTTTACTCTTTAACCAGACGGTGAAACAATAGGCCCCCACTCTTTAAGCCAGCGACGAGTAAACATAGTGTGATGTCTGGATGTAAAGTAGCTGGATGGGGCAAGCTTCAACACGGTCACTTATTATGAGCCCTATGAGAAAGCTCCAAGTCACACAGCGAGCAATGGAGACAGCTATGTTGGGAATAACACTGCGAGATCGAAGAAATGAAAGAAGAGAAGAAATGAAGAGATCCATAAAATAATCCATTCTGGGGATATTCTTGCTTGGTATTATGATATTTTTCTTTTGACATAATCTTTAAATATCTTATGACATTGTTTACAAGCAATGGCTTCGTGAGTTTAGCACATTTAGCCAGTGTCAAGTAAGAGATATATATATATCAAGTAAATGAGAATCATCGTCATAATTTCAGCCCATTAACGTCCCACTACTGAGCACGAGCCTCCTCTCACATATCAAGGTGTGAGGGTATTGGGTCATACTCCACCACGCTGACCCAGTGCGGATTGGCGGAGGCAGGTGTATGGCGTCCTGCTGTTAGAATTTATCAAGCCGCCTATTAGGCCTCTAACATGGCTTAACGACTACCACATTTAGTGATAACCGGGACCAACGGCTTAACGTGCCTACCGAAGCACGGAAGCGCTGGATATCAAATGCCACACAAACAAATGAGAATGACTGGTAATAAAGATGGTAAATGTGAACTCTGCTTTTTTTTCTTTTAATGTCGTGTCTTCATTTGTCTAGCTCATTTTGTAATGTGTCAAGTGAAATATTTGTAAATGGTAAATGTTGGTTGTTAATGATATTTAATTAATAGTAAATGAGAATGAGTGGTGATAGAGATGACAAATGGTAAATAATGCCCTTGAGATCTTAATATAGATGTGGGAGTCATACTGAGATCTCACATGGACTTCTTGAGAGAATTTGAAAAGTGATGTTGCACTGTTTTATTTGATTTACCAACACTCATGTACGTTTACAAACACTAAACGGTTAATGATCCACCGTTATTACACATTGATGTTCGAAATATCAGAAATTTCGAACATCAATACAAAACTGCACACATGCGCTTCACTTTCCCGCCAAGAAGTCGACATTGTTCTTATGATATCATTTTATTTTATTTTTGATTCATATTTGTTTTTAGCATTTATAATCTGTAAGTATATCTTCTAAAAGACCACATAACCTGTGAGTTTCTTGCCAGTTCTTCTAACAAAGCAGTGGCTCGGAACTGGCACTTAGATTCACTTACACTTAAATCATTTTTGTTTTTAAATTGTTTTGTTGCATATAAGTGAATCTAAGCTTCGTGATTTCAGTGTAATAATATTTAGATTGTTTTTTTGTATGTAAGCGTTTTCAAGTACTATGTAATAGTTTATGAAATAAATGATTTTTGATTGACTGATTGAAATTGTTAATCTAATCTTTTAAGAGCTTTGGAGGCCTACCTGTTAGCTTTTAAGATATATAAAAGATAAATAAATGAAGGACCAGCCAGAGTCAGCAAGCTGAAGTGGCAGTGGGCAAGGAACTGATAGCCGTTGGGGCAGAAAAGTTGGAATGGAGACCCTTTGATAGAAAACGCAGCTTGGGTCACATTGGAAGCAGTGGACGTCTTCAGACTGATGATGATGATGAGGTATCGTGCGTATTTGACTCATAATTAATTTTATTTATTCTTATTAGGGATGTAAGGTAACACTACTTAGTAATTTTAAAAAATTAACTTCTAAAACTTTATAAATAGCCTCCGAAGATACCTATCAATGGAGTAACATTAATTTGAACTATATATGTTATTTAAGATCCAATCAATTTACTTAGTTAATATAAAAATTTACTTATTTATAATAATAATAAATAAATATTTTCTGAAAATTACACCAATTATTTAGTTCCAAGATCATTAAGAACTTGTGTTATGGATACTAAACAACGGATAAACATAGTTACATACTTTTTTTTTTGTAAATACATTCTTAATATACATAGGAAAACACCCAGACTATAACAAATATTCATGTTCATGCACACAAAGATTTGTCCTGTGTGGGAATCGAACCCACGACCTCTGGAGTGAAGTGTAGGTATACTGACCTCCACGCCATACGCCATATCGGTCAAAATAATTTATATTAAGTGAACCTGTGTAAGTGAAGTGTTCTCGGCTTCTCTTGCACTTGTACTCAGTATCGAAAAGTCTGCGAAACTCATTTTTACTAAATCTCCGAAAATCCGTTGATCGCTAGGTGCACCACTTGCATGTATTCAATTATGAATAAAGAATATTAAAAAGTAAAAATAAATTAAAAAAATAATGACAACTCGAAATTATACACAATTTATAGCAACTTTTGTTAAGTAACCATCTTATTAAACGCAACATTTAATATAACTATAGAACAAAGATCCCACGCGACCTACACAAAACAGCAACATTTTTTTTTAAATTCATTCATGAATAGTTTTCTACTTTATTATTATTAAAGTAAACATTTTCTGTTTCTTAGTCACTTCCATTGAATGCAGATCTACGGTCTCTTTACCCGCCATTATGTACGTAAGCCTCCGAGTACCCGAGGTGCTCAGGTCGTCACTAACAAAACACAGCTTCTAAATATTTGCAATTTTCCCCACAACTACTCCTACCTAGGAACTACCCTTCTAAGCTTTGGCTATGGATTTATAGATGTTAACCATATATCTTCAAATTTTATTTATATGTGGGCATGAATAATCAGCGAGAAAACAAAAAATAATAAGTATGTACTTGATGAATACAAAGTTGAAATATAACATTAAGAACACCAAAAAGATATAGTACCTAAACAACTTAAATAAACTACCTTAACTTAAAACTATAAATAGAAGATGTCTTCCAACTGTGGGCCCATGGGTACGGTGCCAAGAACGCTGGCAACATTTCCTCTTTGGATTGCCAGGCTAATACGCTGGCAGAAGTAGCTGCCAGCCTTCTTGTCACCGGAGGCATCAATAAGGCGACTACTTAAATGCCTGACAAGCTGCTTTGCCTCCGGCCCCCATGGACCCATTGTCTCCACCGCAAACGGAACAAATTAATTATTAATTATTAATTTATTTGTAGTATGCTTAGATGATTTGGTCATGTTAAGAGGATGAATAAAAAGTAGACTAACGAATGTGATTTATGATGGACAAGTGATTGGAAGTGTTGGGAGGGGAAGACCACGTAAGACTTTCCATGACCAAACTCAAAAAAATTTAGAGAAAGGGCAGGTCAAAAGTACCCTAAACCGACGGGCGTATATGAGGAGGTTAATGAGTGTGAATGAAGCTAAAAGTGTGTGCCAAGATCGTAGCAAGTGGAAGGATGTGATCTCTGCCTACCCCTACGGAAAAGAGGCCTGACATTATGTATGTATGTATGTTTAACTATTTTATTTTTAATATCTTTCTTTAAGAGAAGATACAACACTTATATTTACTATTTATATATTCATAATGGTACTTGAAATCAATAGGTTCGTAGCCAAAACTATGGTAATTTTCTAAACAAAAAAAAATAAAAATACATATATTTAGGTCTGTTTCCCCGAAGCATAATATACGCCCACACTTCGCCAATTATATAATTGGTTCGACGTAATAGGTGGCGAACCTATTGCCGCTTACCGGGCACTGTTATGTTCGCGAGAGACTCGTCCATTGATCGGCAGGTGCGCCACTTGCAGGTGAGGTTGGCTTGGGGTCCTTAGATCTTGGTAGGATCCCTATACACCCCAGACGATATTAGGGCCCGCTCTGCCAGTGGTAAGCCCCAGTCCCTACTCGGTCCCCCATTGGCCGGGAGGCAGTGCGTAAATGCTTTTTGTTATCGATGTTAAAAAAAATACATCACTAGCGCACTATCGAACCTTAAAAAACATTTCACCTCTATTTTAAAAATTACCATGCTAAGCAAGTGATGGATTATAAATATCTTTGTAACAATTTTCGCGCTACTATAATTTCCCGAAAAATCGAGAAACTATTCAACACGACACGTGTTGACTTACACAGGGTATCTTCAGGTGAGGTAGGAGCCTCAGAACAACGATGTCTTCACGACCAACGCTGAAACGAGAGCCTACAATGGATTTCCGCAAAATAACGCCAGAATCAATAAATTATTTAATTACCATGCTGTTTGTACCTACCTTGCTTTGTCTAAAAAATTCCTCGGCATGGAGCTATTCTTATAACCCAAAGATCTAACGAAGGCTAACACTTTATTTTGAGGTGGCATACGACTAGCAATGGTCAAGAAACAATAGAATTTCAATTGTTTTAGCGAACATGAACATTCTTAGCAAGTGATGGATTAAAAATATCTTTGTAACAATTCCCGCGTTACTATAATTTCCCGAAAAATCGAGAAACTATTCACTACGAGAACACGAGAATCCAACGCTGAAACGAGAGTGACTCGTGTTTCAGCGTTGGTCGTGAAGACATCGTTGTTCTGAGGCTCCTATCTTACCTGAAGATGATGGTGTAAGGGCGAAACACGTGTCGTGTTGAATAGTTTCTCAATTTTTCGGGAAATTATAGTACCGCAGGAATTGTTACAAAGATATTTTTAATCCATCACTTGCTTACAATGGATTTCCGCAAAGTAACGCCTGAATCAATAAATTATGAACATTCTTCATCGAGCTCACGCCCGTGGAGAGAGTGCCTAGAGGCACTGAATTCTGAAAACCGGGACTAACATCCCAGCTAGACAGCAGGTCTCATCTATATTATTTATAGGCTTCCAGTTGTACTACCTCGTTTTATAAACTTTTGGTTAATAATTAAATTATTAGTTTGTGTGTGTGTGAGTTGCTGTAATCGTTCGAGTGTGAGCTAGTGTCGTCAAAACATTTTAAGTAAAAATTTATTTGTGACACAATGAAACACAATGCTGCAATGCATTTCTCTTATTAAAAGTTACTCGAAATCTGTAATTTATAAGTTTTTTGCCAATAAATAGTATATTTATTACTTAACGTCCCAATACTGGGCACAGGTCTTCTCCCTCAGCACAATGTGAGAAGAATTGAAGATACTTTTAATACGCGGGCCCGGTGCGGATTAGCGGAGGCTGATGTAAGGCGTTCAGCTGTCAGGTTGATTCAAGCTGGCAAATAGTCTCTAACTTAGCTTGACGGCTACCACATAAGACCTAGGGTGAACGGCTTAACGTGAAATGGAAAAACAAGATGGCGGTACCAGCCACACAAACGACTGACTTCACTAAACTCTGCTTAACTCCGATGATTCTGACCATCACCACATAAGACCTAGGATGAACGGCTTAACGTGAATCGGAAAAGCAGAATGGCGATACCAGACACGCAAACGACTGACTTCACTAAACTCTGCCTAACTCCGATGATTCTGACCATTTCCCGAGAGTAAGAGAATACCGAACTACCCCAAATTGCTCGATTGCCCCAAATCCCCCGTCTACCTCAATTTGCCCAATTCCCTCAGAGTCAGCATTCTTTTATCTCTGTCACACAGACTCCAATAGATTAATTAACAGCTTGGAATGGAATGAGAGGGGCGATTCCCGTAATCGACATTTTATCCACTCCGTATTGATATTACGTGATTGTTTTATTTTTCTTTTTTATTTATTTGTACACAATAATACATACATTCACGCCTGTTTCCCCAAAGAGGTAGGCAGCGGCATACTAATACGCCCACACTTCGCCAATTACATAGTTGCTCCCACGTAATAGGTGGCAAGCCTATTGCCGCTTACCGGACACTGTTTTGTTCACCAGAGCCTCGTTCGTTGATCGGCAGGTGCACCACTTGCAGGTGAGGTGGGCTTGGGCTTCTTAGGTCTAGTTAGGTGTCCTGCGCACCCCATAATTACGCACGCATAATTACGCACGCATAATTACGCACATAACTTAGAAAAGTCTTAGGTGCGCCACCAGGGCTTGAACTCGAAACCCTCTTAATTTAAAGGCTATCTACGTTTCGCCATTAGGCTATCGCCGCTCCAATGCTATATTAAAATCACCAAGGATAAATACTACACGTAACTCATGTTATAATAAGAACAAACATCTCACACAGCGTAATCTGGGCCATAATAGAGCATAAGCCCTCAGAAGCGAAGGTTACAGTGTGGAAATTGAACCATAGACTTGAAGTAGGAAAAAAAACGACCACTGAGAAATGGCGGTGTTCCTGATTTACGAGAATCAGCGCCTGGAATGGAATGGATTATCCACCTGTATTTTATTTCTTTCTTCTTTTGTATACGTTTGTATTTTTATAATTATACTGACAGAAATGGGTCTTTAGTCATTTCACACCACAACAGTTCAAACCACGGGACAAAGCGTCTATATGCTCATTTTGTAAGTAAACAATCTTTTTGAGCATTATTTATGTGATTTTCAAGATTATATTGGGATTAATCCTTAGCTAGGGTTCCCAAATGAACTAAGCCTTCTGGAATTGAGTTACAGAATTAACCAATGAAAACATTGATTTTCACATTTTTACTAATTAATATATATACGTACATACGTTCTACCAACAACCCACATAAGCACTTCTTAGGCAACCGTATAGTATTGTGAGACAGTGGAACAAGCTGCAGTTGACAGTGGATTGACGCGATCGGCCGCCTGCGAGACCTGTCGGATAGGGCGGTGTCTCGGAGTGGGGTGTTGATTGCGGTGTCGCTCGACATTTCGAACGCTTACAACACCACGATTCCACGGTGTGCCTCCATATCTGCAGAGGTTGTTGGGGAGCTAACTGTCAGAGAGGGCGGTAGTCTTCCCAACGATGGTTGGAGGAGGCGGTCGTCGGCGTATGGTGTGCGGTGTTGTCGGTGTGCAGGGGTCTGTCTTAGGACCTCTCCTGTAGAACATCGGATACGATTACGTCCTACGCTGTGTAAACTTGCGCGGCGTGGACGTTATCTGTTGCGCCGACTACACCCTCGTGACATCCCGGGGTACGGATCTTCGGGATGCAAGAGTGTTGACCACTGTCGGCGTCGCGGCGGTGGTCGATTGGATACGGCGGCTGGGGTTCGAGGTGGCACTGCATAAATCTGGGGCCATTGTTTTTCATGCTCCCCGGAGGCGGCCGCCTTCGGGCTCCAGCATCGTGGTCGGAGGAACTCCCATCCCTGTCGAGAACAAGCTAAAATATCTCGGCATCCTTCTCGACAGCAGATGGGACTTTGAGGCGCATCTTCGGCACCTGGGACCGAAATTGGTGAGCATGGCGGGAGCTCTATCTCGCCTGCTCCCCAATCTCGGGAGGGGGAGGGGGGGCAGCTGTCGTCGCATTTATATGGGGGTGGTGCGATCCAAGGCTTTGTATGGGGCCCCAATATGGGCGAGCACTATCGCGAGTCGCCATCGACAGATTCTGCAGCAGTCGCAGAGGGTCATGGCGACTCGTGTAGTCAGGGGGTACCGCACCATCTCCCATGAGGTGGCTTGCGCGCTCGCTGGGTCTCTGCCGTGGGACCTCGACGCCGGGGTTCTCTCGGCGGTGTTCTGGCGGTGCGCTTTTTTCGTAACGAAAAAAACCTAACACCCCCCACTCCGACCGGCACAGCGGTGATACTTTTTCCATCAATCGATAAATAGCAGAACTTTTAATGACTTTTTGAAATACCCCGCTTGTCTCTTTAGTTCAGCAACCTGCCTTTGGGTGGCATTGGTTATATCGGCGTTACTGCGCATGCGTAATCCCCTTTTTCGCCCCGCAATCTGGCGACTCATACTTGCTTAGAGTTTAAAGTTTTGCTTAGCAAAAATACTGCATAAAGAAAAAAAAGAAATTATAATTGATTGCCTAAGTTAATAAAAAAATGCAGTCTCTAAGTGCCACACGTTTTATTTTTTAAATTTTCCCCTAAATAAATAATAATAAGTTCTTTATTCAGGTTACCACTTTATTCAGGTGGTTAATTATACCCATGCACAGAAAAGAAAACAACAAAAACAGATTATAAATACAATACAGTTAATTTAACCCTTTACCAGGCAGTGGTCAATAAATGACCACCACAAATTGAACCTTATGCGGTTAACTTAAGGTGGAAAACCAATGAATATTTTCAACGTGCTCTGCCTGTTTAAGGGTTAAATACATTTTGGTCCATACAAAAAAACACCATAAATAAATGATATATATATACTAGCGGCTGCCTGCGACATCGTCCGCGTGACCTACATATAAACCTTTTTTTTGACTCACTCTATCTTTCGTAGTTTATCTATGCATACATAGGTAATATATATGTCAGAGGAAGACGACTTTGTGTTATACTATGTCGTAGTGATTGATAAATACATAGACAGATGGATTAAGAATAAAATAAAATTTATAACAATTATGCCAATTGTTTAGTTCTAAGATAAGTATCATTAAGATCTTGTGCTATGGATACTAAATAAAGGATAAACAAACGTAAATACTTTTTATTGGTAAATACATACTTAATATACAACTGCTTGGGTTGGCTGGTAGAGATCTCTCCTAGAGATAAGTCCACCTTTGTACATGTTATTTTATATACCTCATGTAATATTTAAAATTATTTTTGTGCAATAAAGGATTATTATACATAGGACACACCCTGACCAGAACAAATGTTTACATTCACAAAGATTTGTCCTTTGTGAGAATCGATTCCACGACCTCAGGAGCGGAGTTCAGATATACTGACCTCCATGCCATTAGAAGGACTCATTTACAATTTTTGCTAGTCAGCAAAACTTAACATCCCAAATAATTTGATTTTAGTCTAATAATGTTGTTTTATTTTAGTTTGTTTTGTTACATATTTTGAGCACGTGTCTATTTTGTATATGTTTTTTTTCCTTTTTTCGGTCTGCTGGAAGAAATTCCTTTTAGGGATAGGCAGTGCCGTTGTATATGTCTTTTATAACTTCTATCTTTGTGTATGTCCCTTATGTGCATAAATTGTTAAATAAATAAATAACGCTTATTTTTACATACACTTATTTCTAAATTCACAATGCTTTTAAAAACATTTCAAATAGATACATGCGTACAAAATAAACTATTGTTATAGTTATTTCATATTTCAACGTTGGTTTATTTCGGAGCAATATTCAATATTCAAGTGAATATTCATGATCCATGTCTGGCTTACAAAAGCCTTGGAAAGCAAATATTCTCTCAGATTACATGCAATGCTTTGTTTCACAAAAGATGTTCTATAAATAGATACTTATTGATCTGTGTTATAGTCGTCCCTCTTTAATCAATTAGTGGGTGTGTTGAGTTACCTTGCTCAGTTATCAAAAATCCTAAGATAGGATAAGATAAAATTATCATTAACGGTGTGTAAAATAACCCAGTTATAGTTATAAACACATTAATATTTCTATAAAAACAAAGCAGACGTTTTTTTACGCACAAACCAACAATATTTAGAAACTGTCACTTAATATTTAAAAAAATTGATAAATTGAGACCAATTGTGAACAAAAATTTTAGCATACTTCTGCGTTATATAATTCAGCTTCGAAATAACATAAAATCAACTTGTAGCATTCTAATATATCATCTTTTACTTATTCTCTAAAACTACTCTTTTCGATCTTGTGCGGGTCGGCTCGAGGAGAGACTTTTTGCCATTTAGTTCCATCTTTGTCAGTAAAACAGTGTCCACGTACCTTAATGGTAGCTTGTTCATTATCTATCGGCTGCTGAATGCTACCGTAAGCAATCACTTCAGCAAAATCTACGTCCTGTTCCGAATGACTTTCATCGCTACGCTGTGAGCAATGATCAATTTCTTCGTCAGTCTCTGATTTGCCACTTTCATCACTAGAACAGGCTTCTAAAAGTTGAGCAAGCCGTCTGATTATCCTTATATGACATTTTAGAGTTCACGCTCCTAAAAATAAATAAATTTGATTATTATACGCAAAAAATCAAAATATTACCGAAACACAAAATAGTTACACCGACTACGAGGTCGGGTATTACGTACCCACAGTGTGTTTGCGCACTTGTAGTTCACTTCGTCGCCGGCGCAGCACTGCTACTGGCGCGTCAAACAACTCCCGGCACCACCCCCTCCAGCTACAGAGACAGCCGAATTCCAGGAATCGCACAGTTAAACAATATTATAGTATTTATAAATGGGAGGGTATGTGATACCCGACCTCACTCACGCCGGGTTAAAAAACCCTTCTTTTTCTTCGATTACTATGGGATCCTTTCATCAGACCCAGACATGATGACAATAAGACCACAAAGTAACACCCTTACCATTTCGAGCATATTTTTTTCCGAATCTGTCCAGGCATTTTCATGTAACCAGTAAACATTAATTATTAAAACATATATGTCGACGAATTGAGAACCTCTTAGGTCAGTTTATTACAGTAGCTGTTCATTAATCATGAATTTTCTCTCATACTGTTTTAAATACCTCTCTCCAACATCGGCTACCATCACACGACACAGGGTGCACATCGTAAACTAGCTAGCGTGGCCTAAAACCTCTCATCGTAACTCAGCTTTCACACTGTGTTCCTGTGGGAAATTCCCTCACACGTGGTGCTTGGAAACCGATATTTTCATATCCACGACACGGCTTCCAAGCCATCTCGGTGGCGGTGTATTTTGTGCCTACCAAGACTAGGTCATGAATATTTACTGCTGATTTTAGCTGTGACTTGCAATATTGTTTTTTTTATGTCCATCTAGTATTTGTATTGTTGTGTTTCTATTACTTACCCAGACTGGATCATAAGTATTTACTGCTGATTTTAGCTGTAATATGGAATATTGTTACTTTTTGTTCATCTAGTAAAGTAAAAAAACAACAAAACTATTATATAGCACTTAAAATCGTCAAAATGATATACATACAAAAACTAAATATAATAACACTGTAATCACAAAGCCTAGATTCACTTACACGCAGATTTTTTTTTTTGTGTAAGTGAATTTAAGTGCCCGTTGCGAGCCAACGCTCTGTGAGAAGCACAGACAAGAAACTCAGAGGGTAGCTACCTCCTATGTGTTTTGAAAAAAATTGTCTCAACCCACATGCAACTGCACTTTAATAAAAATAATATATTGCATACTGAACAGTTCGGTTTTACACACGGCCGGTCTACAACTGATGCTGGCATAAAATTATTGCAGGGTATTTACAAAGCCTGGGATGAGTCATATGATGCTTACAGTGTGTTCTGTGACTAATCCAAAGCATTTGAGTGCGTCCAGCATCAGACTTTGCTTATGAAACTCCATCGTTATGGAGTTCGTAACACTGTTTTGTGTTTTGTCACTTTTTCCCTGAGTGATAGGGTCCAGAAAGTAGTCATTAATGGTTCTGCAGTAACAATGGGGGTGCCGCAGGGTTCAATCCTAGGACCATTTCTATTTCTAGTATACATTAATGATTTCCCTACCTCATAAAATACAATCATGTGATTCGATGATAATAAGTCTTTAATATTTAAAGATACGCGTGGACAACGTGAACGTCGAATTATCGAGTAATTTTTTTATGATTTACACTTTGCAATGAAGTATTGTTAAGGTTCTTGACTTGAAGTGTTTTATTTCTTGATATGTCGAAAGCTTTCGAACATGTCCCACATGACAAATTGTTAAACAAAATTTTACGTAGCGGTATTACAGGTCCTGCTTTCAACTGGTTAAATCATACCTGACAAACTCAATGTGTGGAAATAACCCAATTTAATGCAAAATAACGATACAAACATACAGATCTGAATTTAAGGACAACTACCTTGGGGTTCCACAAGGCAGTGTTCTTGGCCTTTCATTATTTTTTTTACACATAAATAACTTCGCATTAATTTTAAATCATAAGACAACACTTTTTTCTCATGACATTTCTGTGATAATCACATCTAACAATGAATCTTCCCTAGACCAACATAAAAATTACATATCTACTGCAATGTCATTAATTATTGACTGGTTTTATAATAATAATCTAAAAATGTATAATATCTCAACAACAATAAATTTTAATAACTTTAAAAACTAAATATTTATATAGATTACAATGGACAATTGTTACCCAATTCTGCAAATGGAACATTCTAAGGTTTAGTAATTGACTCTAAATGCCGTGAGGAAGATCCGACAACAAACGGACATTAAAACGCGCGTGTAAAATTGTGCCAGAAGGCTCATTATTTGATGAAACATTTTATGAACGACAAGGCTGCCTGGAAGTGACATAATTGCAGTAAGGAGCACTCTTTTGTTTTAAGAACAACTGAGCGTTAATATTAATAACTAGCGGCCCGGTACGTGCTTCGCTACGTATAAGGCATAGAAATAAAAAAAAATTATTAAGTTCATTTATTCAAACAAAAAAATATTTTAAATTGCTAGCTATTTAAAATTCCAAATGACCCAAATGATATATTGTTTATATATTATATTTATCAGCAAAGAGTAAAAAATAAAAAAGAATTGGGTACTCTTACTATGGTGGGTTTATATGGGTTAGTCTAAAACATTTGTTTAAACAATATTTTTGTTTCCCCATTTTAAGCATGAATAAATAAACAGTTGGGGGTTCTGGAACAGGCAACATAAAGTTGGCCATGTGAAAAACATGATTCCTCCAAATTGACACCACAAACGTGAAGTGTTTGTCCTTGGGCCTTATTTATGGACATCGCAAATGATAAACGAACAGGATATTGTAATCTTTTGAATTCAAATGGCATATAAGTTGGAATCATAGGGATACGCGGTATCAAACACACTTCTCCTTTTGATTTACCAGTTAAGATTGTAGCTTGAATCAAATTTGGAAATAACTTTTTCACTGCCAATCTGGTGCCATTACACAGTTTTGGTGGATTAATATTTCGCAATAATATAATCGAAGAACCAATTTTCAGATTCAAGCAATGCTGTGGTATACCAGCCGGTTT
Organism: Musotima nitidalis; assembly: GCA_949126915.1. Classification (NCBI taxonomy): domain Eukaryota; kingdom Metazoa; phylum Arthropoda; class Insecta; order Lepidoptera; family Crambidae; genus Musotima; species Musotima nitidalis. The sequence goes on along the minus strand of OX421435.1, from coordinate 11,446,164 downwards.
CAATGAATTTAAAAATTCAATTGGATAATTCATTGCCTCATCTTGATTCATAACACTGTCAATTGATTTATATGTCGTGACTACACCTGGCAGTTTCGCTTGAATTTGAAAATTAATGGCATTGATATGAATGTTTTTCGGTGCTAAAATGGCGCGTTCTCTCTACCAATCATGATTTCTGTAATTCTGAAGAATATTTGGAAAAACACATTTAATCAACTCATCTATAGATTGCGCAATTGTACAAAAATTGTTCGGTAAAGTGATCAATCCGTTGGTACTATCGATTGGTATTTTGCCATCACCAATTTCTAACAATTGTTTTGAAAACTCATGGGCAGTTGCATTATTATGTAGGTGAATACGCATATTAATGTTCATTGTAAATTTTCGTACATATCTCCAAAGAACTGATGACTTCAAACAGGCGTTTATTTCATCAGCAGGAGTTGATCGAGAAATGACAGGCAATGTTTGACGAAAGTCCCCTGACAGCAATATCAGAGCACCACCAAAAAGCTGTTGATTACCGCGTAAATCTTGCATTGTTCGATTAAATGCTTCTATTGATTTTTTATTCGCCATTGTGCACTCATCCCATAAAATAATTGACGTTAATCGCAGAACTTTTGCCAAAGCAGAATTTCTCGAAATATTGCATGTTGGAGTTTCAATCACCTGTACATTCAAAGGCAATTTTAATGCAGTGTGCGGTCCGACCACCTTCTAATAATGTAGCAGCAATTCCCGAAGATGCAATGTTCCGATCGAATAGTCGCTCAGTCAATGATACAACGAAAGTTTTGCATTAGAATTGAACTCCTGCTCATATTGCAATTCACTATCAAAAAAATCATGTATCTCACGATTTGGTGCGGTCATACCCAATTGTGCTAATGCTTTATTTAAAATCTTTAGACACATATCTTCAATTATTATTAAAGCTTCGTTGTACATTTCCAAGGTAATCAACAAATCGGGATTTCTTTCATGATGACGCATACGAATTAAAATGTCTTCTGCCATATAATGTTCATATTCAATAATTTTGGCATACGATCAAGAGCAATTTTGAACAATTGAACTAATGCGTTATGCTGATGGAAAAACCTTGGATGGTCTTGCACAACGTTCATCCAATTCACGAAAGTTAGCCGCATCACAATGTGGACATATTGCGTCCATCATTCCAATGTATCCGTATATACTATAATCAATCTGACTGTTGTAATTAAAAGCAGCACGCAGCATTTCATCCAAAACAGCACGACGTATTCTTGATCGCCGTGCAATCGCCGGCCTATGTTTTGTCGTCTTGCTCATGGCATTTTACCTTCACTCAACAACTCAATAATATTTTGGAAAATATAAACACAAATCAATAACAACAATATTTTTGAAAATATAAACACAACAAAGCAATAATTATCGCTGACAAAATGAAATGACATATGATGACATAAATTTATTTTGATATAACTAACGTCACTTTTGACATTAAATTTGTTTGATAAGGTTCAAATTGGCTTTTAAGTATTAGTACAAATTGTTTGTATATGGGAGTATAGAAATATGTTGATTTTACACTTTTTCAATATTTTATTTTTATTTTCTCTACGTATAAACCTTCTCTGGACTTCCACAAATAATTCAAGACCAAAATTAGCCACATCAGTCCAGCTGTTCTCGAGTTTTAGCGAGACTAACGAACAGCAATTGATTTTTATATATTAGGTCGGGGAAAAAGTCTTTTCGCATAACGTAGGTATAAACTTATTATGCTCTGGGCGCATGGCGGCGGCAGCTACACAGGAGCGCCGAACTACGTGCCGAAGGATCGAGGCGCCGTATCCTCGAGGCGGTCGGGCCCATATTGGAGCGATGGGTCGGCCGTCGGTGGGGGTCGATGACTTTCCGGCTCACACAGGTACTTTCCGGGCACGGGTGCTTTGGGAAGTATCTGTGTGACGTCGCCGGGGGGGAGTCGACCCGGTGTTGCCACCACTGTGACTGCGCGATGGATGATGCGCAGCACACTTTGGTGGCGTGCCCTGCGTGGGCGGGGCCGCGGTCGACGTTAGCCGCGGCCCTGGGTGGAGTGGCTCTCTCGCTGCCGACCATCATGCAAAAGATGGTCGACAGCGAGACGGCGTGGGAGGCGATGGCCTCCTTCTGCGAAGTGGTGATGTCGCAGAAGGAGGCTGCGGAGCGGGAGAGGGAGCGGGATCCGCTCTCTCTCCGGCTACGCCGTTGGCGCAGCGGGCGGGCCAGGAGGGCCCGTCAGGCAGCGCTCGGGGGGTCTTAGGCGGCGGGGGCAGGGGGCCCCTTCCGTCTCGCCATAGACCCCCCCCGAAGTCGGCCAGTTACGCCATGGCCGCACAAGGAGGTAGGGGGGGCGCTGCAAATTGCGCCTTCCTGAGGAGGTCTCCCCGGTTCTGATCCGGGGGACGTTGGCCGCGGGCGGGGTTCCAGAAGCTACAAACCCGGGCACTGGTGCCTCGCCCCTTTTCAACAGCGGTGGGCGTCGTCTGAAGTTTTTTAGTGGGTAGGACTGCGGTGGTCGTGTCGGCCGCAGTGAGCCCCACACCCCCTCCCGGTCTCCCCCTTTTGGCCGGGAGACAGTGCGTAAGCAGCATTTTTTTACAGACGATAATAAAAAAAAAAAAAAAAAAAAAAAAAGGTATAAACTTATTATAAAATTTTTTTGACTGTACTATTTGTGTCTGGCTGGTTTTGGTAACATTAAAAAGGTTCCATTATAAAGAAAAGAAAAAAATAAAAAAAAGTTGTTTCCCGCTATTTTTCATTTGTTTTTCTCTCCGTAAAAATGAGTGAATCTAATGAAGAAATTCGATACATTTTAAAATTTTATTATAAAAAAGGCAAAAATGCAACTCAAGCAGTGAAAAAAATTTGTGATGTTTATGGACCTGATGCAGTGTCAGTAAGAGTAGCACAAATTTGGTTCAAACGTTTTCAGTCCGGAAATTTTGATGTTAAAGAGGCACCTCGCTCTGGTCGCCCTGTTACGAATAAAATGGACGCCATTTTTGAAAGAGTGGAGCAAGATCGGCATATTAGTAGTTACGATGTAGCTGAAGAACTGGGAATTGACCACAAAACAGTTTTGACCCATTTGAGGAAAGCTGGTTATACAAAAAAGCTCGATATTTGGGTGCCACACGAGCTCACTCAAAGAAACTTAATGAACCGTGTACTCATTTGCGATTCATTATTGAGACATAATGAAACCGAGCCGTTTTTGAAGAGATTGATAACTGGCGATGAAAAGTGGATCAACGTACGAAAAGAACGTGCGAAAAAGGTCGTGGTCGAAAGTTGGCCAGGCTTCACAGACTGTGGCCAAACCTGGCCTAACACGAAATAAGGTGATGCTGTGTGTGTGGTGGGATTGGAAGGGCATTGTTTATTATGAGCTTTTACCGCCCGGCAAAACCATCGATTCTGATCTTTACTGCCAGCAACTGATGAGATTAAAGGAAGCAGTCGAGAGAAAACGGCCGGAATTGATCAACAGGAAGGGTGTGGTCTTTCATCACGATAACGCTAGACCACACACATCTTTAGCCACTCAGCAAAAATTAAGAGAGTTCGACTGGGAGGTCCTAGTGCATCCACCATATAGCCCTGACCTTGCGCCTTCAGATTTTCACCTGTTTCGGTCTCTGCAGAATTCTTTAGGTTCTGTAAGGTTGACCTCAAGAGAGGACTGCCAAAACTATTGGTCCCGTTTTTTTGATCAGAAGTCCCAAAGTTTCTACAGTAACGGGATAATGTCTCTGCCCACAAAATGGCAGAAAGTTATTCAACAAAACGGTACATATATATTGTAAATAAATGTAAATAAACTTTGAAAAAAATGTCTTGACTTTTCATACAAAAATACGAAAAGACTTTTTCCCCAACCTATTATATAGATATTTTATTTGGACTTTTTGGCGGGAAAGTGAAGCGTCATGTCTGCAGTTTTGTTTAATTTTCTAAAATTTGTGATATTTCGAACATTAATGTGTAAAAACGGTGGATTATTAATCGTTAAGTGTTTGTGACCGTATATGAGTGTTGGTAAATAAAACAAAACAGTGCAATATCACTTTTTAAATTCTCTCAAGAAGCCCATGTGAGATCTCAGTATAGCCCCACATCTTTACTGAGGACTCAAGGGGTATCTCATTTCCCATTTATAATCTTTATCATCACTCATTCTTATTTACTATGAATTATATATTATTAATATATCACTTACTTGACACTGGCTAAATGTGCTAAACGCACGAAGCCATTATTTGAAAGAAACAAAAAAAATATTTATATGATTGTATTAGATTTTAAGACATCATTTGAAAAAAGCCAAGATGAGTTTCTTGAGGCATTCTTCTCAACTGACGCATGATCTCCTCCCCTTTTTAGAATCACGACAGGCTGTCTGACAGATCTTGAGAAAAAACCATAACAGAGATATAAACTGACAAACCTTGACAAATTCTCACAAAGAATCCATTTTGATTTTATTTCTTGATTATGGTACCGCTCATATCTCTTTCAATGTTAATTTTACAAGGAATTTTATGTATATGATATATTTAGGTAATATGTGTCATAAGTAGTCATACATATATAAGTCCAGTCAACGCTTAACTTAATTTATCGATAAAGTTGGCTAAATATCACAATAACGCTGTATGTTGATAGTTATCTGAATAGTTATTCAAGCGCATTGCGTTTACGGTCAATATCGCACCGTAGAACCGTTAGCCACAGCAAAATGGTCCGTATTGCGACTTGTATTGTGCCGATAATTGCTCAACTACACAAGCACATAAATAACTTTACATGATTGGGGTTCTGTTAAATAATATGGTTAAATTTGATGTTTTGCGTACAACTATTTGTCACTATGGCACTTCGCACTGAGGTCGTGGGTTTGATTCCCACACAGGTTAAACATTTGTTTGCATGAATTTAAATATTTATCTTGATCTAGAGGTGGCCGAGAATATGTTAACTACATCAAAAAATATTAGTATATGTCTTCTTCATTTTCTAGAAATTTATATCTTTAGAGCTTTTATAATGTTATTCAAAAGTCAAATATTATTATTTCATGAACTACATTGTATTTAAAGACGTAAAAAATTATTATAAATATAAAACCATCCAAATATGATTAACGAAACAATTTAAAAAATAAAGTAAACATGAAACTAAGTGCCAGTTCCAAGTAACCGCTCTGTAAAAAGAACTGGCAAGAAATTAAGCCGTAGTAGTTCCGATAAAAGACACTGAGAGGTGCAATGTCTCTATGCAGCTGTAGATCCTCGAGTGAGGCTGTTACTCAGCATGCTCATGCTCAGCATCCCCTATAATGCGAACCGCTCGCCGTTGCAGTCTGTCAAGTGCGTCGAGGAGGTACTTAGCAGAACCGTTTGTTAGTTAATTGTTTATTATTAGTCAGAATTAGGGCACATAGCTCGAAGAACCGACGACCGATGGGGCGTTTCTACAATGGCGACCGCGAACCGGCAAAAGTAGTAGAGGACGGCCACCCACGCGATGGACCGATGATCTGGTCAAGGCGGCGGGAAGCCGATGGATGCAGGCGACTCAGGATCGCTCAATGTGGAAATCTATTGGGGAGGCCTATGTTTAGCAGTGGACGTCAGATGGCTGAGATGATGATGATGATGAGTCAGAATATAATAATTGTTGCATCTGCCGATGTGCGGTCGTGGCTCTGGCGAACATAAAAGTTCCCGGTAAGCGGCAACAGGCTCGCTATCTATTGCGTGAAGCCTGTTTCATTAATCATGGTCACCTATCCAAAAATGACACCATCGATCGCTGCTTAACTTTCATGATTCTTTGTCAGACTTTAAAAAACCCTATATTATGCCGTCCACTGATTGGTCCGTCTAATATTAAGCTACGGAACCCTAGGGGCGACGTCGGCGGCGCAGACATGTCGTAAAAAATGCATGCGTTTGGCCTGAAGCCAAGTTGCCTTGGGACATAGTATACTTGCAATATAAGCAGCAAACACTGTTTTTAACCTCTGAACAAAAAAGAGGGGATATTATGCCATTTAAGTGTCTGTTCGTTTATCGCTGTGTATATCTCTAGCATTAAGTCTAGGGTTAAACCTTTTTTTTTTTAATGGAACATCGTCTAATTTCCTTCCCCTACTGTAGGTGGAGCGGGAGAGTCTCTAGCATTAAGTCTAGGGTTAAGCCTTTCTTTTCCTGGATGGAAAATCATCTGATGACCTTCTCCCGCTGTAGGTGGAGCGGGAGAGTGTGTTAGACTTTTACAGACAAAAACCATCCATGTTCCTTCTTGTGCCTGCTACGTCCCGAGGCCGCGATAACCCTTTTGAAGTCCCGCAGCACCGGCAGGGTTAAGCCTAGACAAGCGCCGGGAGGGTCTTAGGCAGCGGGAGGAGAGGGCCGTTGCTGTCTAACGATGCACCCTCCAAGAAGTCGGCAACAAACGCTATAGTCACACAAGGAGGTAGGAGGGGCGCTTCTCTGAGGAGGTCTTACCGGGTTCGGTACGGGGGACGTTTGCTTTAGAGCCCAAGATCGGCATACTGTTCTAACCAGGTTTGTTTGTATCTCAGTTATTACATGCAGCGACTGCCGTCTACCCTCGCAGCCCAGAGGGAAACATCATTATATGGTTGAACCAGCTGTCAGTCTGTTAGAAGGCACTGACTTCCTAATAACGACTGCCATAGATGTTCATGACAGCCGGGACCAACGACTTAACGTGCTTTCCGAGGCACGGAGCAAGCGATAATTACGCACATAACTTCGAAAAATCATACCTATTATTTTTCATATCAGGGGGAAATATCATTATATGGTTAAGCCAGTTTTCAATATATTAGAAGGTTTCAAACTTCTAATAACGCTGCCATATCAAAAAAAATGATAAATATTTATTAAGTAACAATATTAAATTTAGGTTCACAGTGTTTGGGAAACCCTTTTAAGTAAACATATACCTGTGTTAGGGGAACCATAGATCCATAGATGGCTGGCCATAGGCCATAGATGTTAGTGACAGCCGGGACAATTGCTTAACGTGCTTTTTGAGACACTGAGCAAGGGATAATGTAAGTATGGTACCGCTCATATCTGTTTTATTGTTGTTAAGAAAACCAAATTATGGAATTTCAATTTTGTGTATGAATATTTGACGAATCTAAATGATCCTGTTGATCTTGAAGACAATAAAGTATATTTTATTTTTATTTATTTTGTATTTGGGACATCGTAACTCCTCAACGAATAGACTGTTTTGATGTGTTTCTACTGGTTTGAGAGTTGACTTAAATGAGATGTTTCAAAGCTACAATTTATTTTTGTAACTGCATTAAAATTTATTTTGAAATATTTCAATGATAGACGAATGAAATAGATAGGTGTATTGTTTTTACCAAGATCTACACAGCCCAAGCCAACCTCACCTGCAAGCACCTGCCGATCAACGGACGAGGCTCTGGCGAACATTACAGTCCCCGGTACGCTTACCGACCGCTTAATAGGCTTGCCACCTACGTGGGACCAACAATATAACTGGCGAAATGTGGGAGTATAATACGCCGCCTACTTCTTCGGGGAAACCGGCGTGATATTATGTATGTATGATAAACAATAATAAATAAATAAAATAGAAGTAATTCGTAATACTTCACTTCAGAAGTTTCATAGGGTTACATTAGTTAAATAGTAAATGAATAGTAATGAATGAATGTTTGACGACCGATATGGCGTGGAGGTCAGTATACCTGCACTTCACTCGAGAGGTCGTGGGTTCGATTCCCACACAGGACAAATCTTTGTGTGCATGAACATGAATATTTGTTCTGGTCTGGGTGTTCTCCTATGTATCTTAAGTATGTATTTACAAAAAAAAAAGTATTTATGTATGTTTATCCGTTATTTAGTATCCATAACACAAGATCTTAATGATACTTATCTTGGAACTAAATAATTGGTGTAATTGTAAGAGAATATTTATTTATTTATTTATTTTATTTAAATGAAGAGTTTTTATAAGTACCCTATGGTGCATCGTAATATAATAATCGGAAACTGTAATAAGAGGTGCCTTGCACAGCTACCAGCTTTTTACTGTTATGATTTAACTATGTGCGCTTTCAGCTGTACTATATCTATAACGTGTCAGAAAATATGGCTTGAAGAGCTATGGAAGATAAGCTTTTGAAGTATTGTTTAATTTTATTGTTTAGACAAAACCGCGGGAGGAGCTAGTTACAAATATATCCAAAAACAAGTTAGACGACTGATATGAGGTGGAGTTAATAGCAGTTAGGTTTTAGGTCGTGGGTTCGAACATGAATATTTGTCCTGTTCTGGGTGTTATCCTTTATCTATTAAGTAGGTATGTACAAAAGCAAGAATAAAAGTATGTACCTATATAATATGTTTATCTGGTCTTTAGTATCCATCCATATCCTTCTCTTAATGATAATTTTCTTGGAACTAAAAATTGGTGTAATAGTCAGAAAATATTTATTTTATTTATAAATTTAGTTCGAGTCCTGATAGTTTACAAAATATATGTTTTATTTGCATATATTATTATGCACAAAAATAAAGTATATAAGTATGTGTACACGTATTCCTGGTTCCCACTCAACAAGTTCTGCTCAGTGCAACACAAGTGTAGAAGAAATTTACAATCATCATTGGCAAACATACATACGTACATACATTCTCGCCTGTTTCCCCGAATGAGTAGGCAGAAGCATATTATACGCCCACACTTCGCCAATAATATACTTGGTTCTACGTAATAGGTGGCGAGCCTATTGCCGCTTACCGTGCACTGATATGTTTGCCAGAGCCTCGTCCTTCGTTCGGGATGTACACCACTTGCAGGTGAGGTTGGCTTGGGCTCCTCAGATCTTTGTAGGATCTCTATACACCTATACAATCATCATTTAATTTATCCATCTATCCTTTCATCCTTGGATAAAACAGTACTCGTGGTAAAGTGGTGGGATTTCACTCACCTTCCTCCCAATCCTTTTATGTGAACAGGAGCACAACAATGACGAATTACATTCTTATTATTCTTATTACATTAAAAATATGTATATAGAACAATGCGCCAAACGCTCGAACGCAGTGTCGGTTAAGAATGAACGGTCGAGTGATTTTCTAAACATTTGACTTTTCTGGCGTCGTCTTAAGAATGAACGGTCGAGTGATTTTCTAAACATTTGACTTTTCTGGCGTCGTCTTAAGAATGAACGGTCGAGTGATTTTCTAAACATTTGACTTTATTGGCGTCGTCTTAAGAATGAACGGTCGAGTGATTTTCTAAACATTTGACTTTTCTGGCGTCGTCTTAAGAATGAACGGTCGAGTGATTTTCTAAACATTTGACTTTATTGGCGTCGTCTTAAGAATGAACGGTCGAGTGATTTTCTAAACATTTGACTTTTCTGGCGTCGTCTTAAGAATGAACGGTCGAGTGATTTTCTAAACATTTGACTTTATTGGCGTCGTCTTAAGAATGAACGGTCGAGTGATTTTCTAAACATTTGACTTTATTGGCGTCGTCTTAAGAATGAACGGTCGAGTGATTTTCTAAACATTTGACTTTTCTGGCGTCGTCTTAAGAATGAACGGTCGAGTGATTTTCTAAACATTTGACTTTATTGGCGTCGTCTTAAGAATGAACGGTCGAGTGATTTTCTAAACATTTGACTTTATTGGCGTCGTCTTAAGAATGAACGGTCGAGTGATTTTCTAAACATTTGACTTTATTGGCGTCGTCTTAAGAATGAACGGTCGAGTGATTTTCTAAACATTTGACTATTCTGGCGTCGTCTTAAGAATGAACGGTCGAGTGATTTTCTAAACATTTGACTTTATTGGCGTCGTCTTAAGAATGAACGGTCGAGTGATTTTCTAAACATTTGACTTTTCTGGCGTCGTCTTAAGAATGAACGGTCGAGTGATTTTCTAAACATTTGACTTTTCTGGCGTCGTCTTAAGAATGAACGGTCGACTGATTTTCTAAACATTTGACTTTTCTGGCGTCGTGACTGACCGTCGAGTCTGACCCTAAAGCTAACAAAATATCCTCCTTTAAAATCACGACAGGCTGACCGACAGATCCCCCTGATAAGAGTCACAGACAGACTGACAAATCTTGAGAAAAACCACAACAGACGAATAAACTGACAAACCTGGACAAATTCTGACAAAGAACCCATTTGCTTTTATTTCCTTATTATTGTACAGCTCATATCTCTTTCATTGTAAAAAAAATATATCGAATTTTAATTTTGTGTCTGAATGTTTGACGAATCTAAATGATCATGTTGATACAAGACAATAAAGCATATTTTATTTTATTTATTTTATTTTAATATAAAATTTTAAACTAATATACAATGATCTTGCAGTAATTCATTGACTGATTCATTCATTTATCCTATCATAAATTATGCTCGCGGTTAAGTAATAAGAAAGTTTATTTCTCTTAGTAGTTTCAACCGTTTATGAAAGCAGACTGAGCCACCTTTTTTTAGTTGTTGGTACAGAACATATAAAAAAAATATGTTAAACGGTCTTTTGAAGCAACAAAAGGTATTCTCCTGAACTAATTTATACAGATTTTTCAGTCTCGCGTTAAACACGAAACATCAAAGTGAGACAACAAAAGAATACAATCAATCTTTATGAAACAGCGCTCGCCGAATGGCCGCCCTTTGCGAAATAAAATACAACGCGTAAACATGACAAGGCACCTTTATACCGTAATAGTAATTATTCATTTTGTAACTTATGCAATGTAACTGCTCTTAGGGTACTTCCTCACCGGGAGCTTTCTCCTTTAGGAATCGTTACAGACTCCAGCACTATCCACACATATTAGTGTCCCGAGCTCCGATGGAGAGAGGGAGAGAATCATAGCAATACAGTATACAATATATATAAAAACTAAATGCTTACGTTGTGTGTGTTTGCCGTGTGGTTTCGGCCTAGAATGGTGTAGTAGAGTAACCTTATATTCATGTTTATACACACAAACATTTGTCCTGTGTGAGAATCGAACCCACGACCTCAAGAGCGGAGTGCAAGTATACTGACCTCCACGCCTTATTGGTCGTCAATTCGTTATTAAAGTAGGGGCCCGTTTATATGCATATTTCTTATACTTAAACTAACACTGTTTATATAGGTACCTTGTCAAAATCAAAATTAAAATTAATTTATTGGCAACAATTAATACCTACAAGTTTGACTCAATAGAGTTCAGAATGTCATACTTATAAACTAACGCGCCCATTCACTGCGGGCGGGAGCTTGATCGTAAAAGAACGGGCAAGAAAATGTCATGTCTGTCTAAGCATTAACTATGGAAAAAAATCATAATGTTTTTCCTCATCTCGGTATATCGCTGTGCCGTGTAGTATGGACTAAAATAGTACCACCCTCTCTGATTCTACAGGTAGTCGTAAGAGTCGACGAAAAGAATTTACCGGATGATGGGCAGCAGCGTCATCCTGTGTACTGGCTTGAAATGCATTCACCAACCCGCCTGCACAGCGTTGTGATTATGGGCAAATACCCCCAATATATTGTAATCTGTTGGGGAGTACATTGTTCAGCGACTCATAATGCTGTTCTGATGAAATGCTCAAAACCTAACATAAAATCGTACATTACATACGAATGCTCCTGTTGAGGAAAAACCTTTAAGACTTAACCACACTACTAACGTTTTTCCAGATACTTGGAGGTTTAAAATTGTGTAATTATAATTAAAAGCGACCTAAATTCCTAAACAGTGCATTAATTAGTAAATCATTAGTAAAAAACCCCTCAAACACAAGCTTTGGGGGACAGCGCTGTCTAACCTTTATGCCTATAATGAAAAACTTGTTAAAAGTTATAGTTTGCATGGCACCGAAAATTTTTAATAATCTCCCAAAAAAATTAAGAAATTTTAATGTTAATAGTTTTAAGAATAGAGTTAAAAATTTACTTTTAAATAAATGCTATAATGACATTAATGAGTACTTAAGGGAGACTTAACAAAACTAACAGACATTATTAAATTTTTATTATTATGATATTTTATTGCATGAAATTCACTGTAACTTATTCATGTCTTAATCATATGTATGTCACTTATGGCAAAGCATGTTGACACTAAAAACTATTAACTACTTACTGTTTACTACTAAGAACTGTTATAAGATATAAGCATTTCCTGTAATTTACACATGTTTAGAACAAATAAATATATCTTTATCTTATCTTTACAGACACGATTATACTTAATCTGTAAACGATTCAGGCGCAACATGATAGTAAAATAGTAAATAAATTACATATGCAAAGCGAACGATAGTTTTATAATAACTGAAAAAACTGATAATTATCTGAGTGCTAACTTTTAATTTCTACAAGGCTTTAACATTTAACTCTAGCTTTAGTCTGATTTGTATTCTTTTTTTATTTTCTACTGTCTGGCATAACAAATTTAATACCACCATTATATTTTTTATCCGAAATACAACTGTAGTCCTTAAAAACGACAATCAAAATACTAAAACAGTACGCCTTATTTTTTAAATTCAAAATTCAAATTCATATTCATTTATTCAAGTTTGGCTCAAAAGAGCTCTTATGAACGTCAAAACTTAAAAACTAGCTAATACATTTTCAGCACACATGTTTGTAGACTGGTAGAATAAAAACCAAACCACCTACCAGTGTCTATTAGAGTAGTCCCTTATAGACTATTATTTGTCAATTTACAAGGAACTGTCTAATTATATAGTACATAAAGGGTGTATAGGGATCCTAACAAGATTTGAGGAGCCCAAGCAAACCTCGCTTGCAAGTGCCCCCGCGCCTGCACCAGCCGAACAATGGACAATAAAAATTCCCGGTAAACGGCAATAGGCTCGCCACCTATAACGTGGGACCACCAATATTATTGACGAAATGTGGGCGTATAATATGCCTACATTTCGCCTACCTTTTCCCCACTTCCAAACAGGCGTAATATTATGTCTATCCATAATTATAAAAATTCTTATAAAAAAGAAAATATTTCAATAAACTATGAAACACTGTAACGTCCCGCCATCGCAACGAAACGGTTGCCGATGTGACAAGATCTTTCTCGTTTATAGGAAACCTTAAATCATGATATAAATATAATAAATATACTTGCTGGATAATAAAAGGTTGGCCATTCTTGACGTAAAATAATACGACGTACGTGTTTATATGGGTTCCCTATTATATTTCGAATGACTTATGTCCAAACACTCTTGACCGTTGCCTTTGTATGAAAGCTTGAGATTTCGAACGGGGTTACAAAAAGTATGAATTTTCTAAAGCTCTCTAGTGTCAGTTAGTCGGATGAATATTTTGGCCTCAACACTACAACGATAGCCAGATTATAGACGATAGATAGAGATTTCATCAACGCTTTCGACAGAGTTAATTATAAAATGTTATTATCGAAGCTTCAGTTGAGTGCTGTGGGGGCGCTGCTTGACTGGTTTGAGTCATATTTATACAGTAGACCACCGTCCGTTGTTGTAAATGCTTATAATTATTACATTTTAAATGTTGTGTATACCTATAATAGGCATGCATGTAAGAACAGTACCTTTGCTAATAATTTTATATAATGTATGTGTTATATAGTGTATGTATATAATGTATGTGCATGTTATGCTGTTGGTGTACCTTATGAAATAAATAAATAAATAGCCTAGTGGCGAGACCAATAGCCTGAAAATTCAGAGGGTCTCGGGGTCAAAACCATGGTAAGATTGTTTTTCGCCTTAGAAAGAAATTTCAGGATTGTTCACGTTTAAGATTCCTAGCGTTAGATTAACTAAGGAATCGGTCAAAAGTGTTTGGGTAATAATCATCTGGTCGTGCGTTATCAAAGAAATAATCCTCTTACAATCACATCAATTATTTAGTTACACGATAAGTATCATTAAGAAATTGTATGGATAAATGACAGATAATTTTTTTATGTATAGACATTCTTAATATACGTAGGAACACCCAGACCAGAAAAATATTCATATGTATACACACACAAAGTTTTGTCCTGTGAGAGAATCGAACCCACGACCTCAAGAGCGGTCACCATATCTATAATAGTCATCAAGATTTTTCCTAATAGTAATCATTTCCGTTAATCGCTGCTATGTGGGTACGACTTAGAATAATTACACTGCCTCTCATCTCACAGGGAGTCGTGTTCTGTTGTCACAAGATTTAAAAGAAAAAAAAAGAAGAATATAACAGTAGAAATTAAAAATACTTTTTTTAATTTATTCCTTACCAAGCAATAAAATGTAAAATAATAAATGGGTTTCTACAAATCAACATTTATTCATATAAGACTTCAGTGAAAATATCACGTGACTATAAATCACAGCTCCGTAAAATACTCGGCGTGACAGCTCTAGTATTTATACAGCCGATAAACAGCGGCTCGGAATGACTACGGCTGTCCGCAAAATGGGTGTATATTGGCTTAAAACTGTGGCTTAAAAATGGGAAAGGGAGATAATAATGAAACCCTTTTGTAGAGTATTTGATATCTAAAAAAACATTATTCTGTACTGTAATTCTTATATAAATGTTATTAATATTTCTGCGTTTTGGTTTATGATTAATCATAAGGTATTATACAGTGTGTTCGGTTATGGACTAGCTTATATTTTAGGGGCGTCAAATGTAAATTATATTATCCTCAAAAACAACCATAACGGTCAACCCCCTCTTTTATTGGAATAGCGGCCATTTTATTTTTGTTACGTCTTCTTTAAAGTATCGATATCTCTGGACATAAAGTTACTACAGCCATTTAAAAAAATATTTTAGCAAGGTAATGATACCGTCTTTTATTTAAAAGAGATCGATGTGTAAAACTTTAATTTTAATATGTGTAAAAAAATGTATAACGCTGTTTTTAAGCATATAAAAATATTGTTTTATACAATTATTCTTGCATACCACTAAAACTAGCACATAAAGTAGGTATTTTTTGTAACATTCTTACAAAAATTTATATTATCTACAAAATGACATCAAAATCCTTTCTCTAAGTTGCATAACTTGAAAATTATGGTCTATTGAATATACGTAAGTGCTCAAAATTATGCGATTTGATATCAATTTAAAAAAATACAGTGTGGTTTGTAATTATTTTTATTTTGAAATAACTTAATTAAAATATCATACTTGACTGTACTGAGTAAGTACAACGCTGCATTTATGCAAATAACTTTATTATCATATTATTACATTTCTTGACACTAGCAAATACTCTAAACGAACAAATATATGTATATTAATTTTTTTTAAACTTGAGTGTTCGATGTCTCGAGCGCATCTCCTGTAGATACATAATTCGCGTGTAACAGAGTACTAAAATAGTACTTAAATACTTATTACCTACTTTCCACATCATAAATACTCACTGCAGCCATTTTGTTCTGGTAGGTATTGTTAACAACATTTTTATGAGATAACTTTGAAAATCGCTAACTCGTGTAAACTAACTACATTTACCGCTAAATAATATGACCACAGTATAGTTAATTACAGTAGATCAATCCACCAAAACAAAGACCGAAATTGTGTAAATATACAGCAATATTGGTGCATAGAGATTTGGCAATAGGTTCGCCACCTATTGTATTTTTTTAGTAATAGTTTTTTTTTATCCTCTTGTTAGTCTAATTCATTATTTGTTTTGTGTTTATTTATTTTGTTTTCAATTATTATTATACATCATGATGTACCTTTCTGTGTTCTTACCTTTTCTGTCCATTTAAGGTTGCCTGGAAGAAATTGCTTTAAGCGATAAGGCCGCCCATTGTATATGCCTAACTGTTTTTCATTGTTTTTATGTGTAATCCTTGTTATGGTGTACAATAAAGAGTAAATTATTATTAATTATTATTACGTGGGACCAACTTTATAATTGGCAAAGTGTGGGCGTATAATACGCCTCTGCCTACCCTTTCGGGGAAAAAGGCGTTAATGTATGTATGTGTGGGTGTATATTATGCCTCTGCCTACCCCTTCGGGAAAACACCACGCCTGTTTTCCCGAAGGGGTAGTTGTAGGTATGTATGTATTGTCTACTGTAACTCATTACACTGTGACCCAACACTGCATTCGCATACTATCATAAAAGAATCGTTAAAAATATATAAAATGGCGTTATAGACTGCAGTATTTTCGCGCAATCTCTCCAGCAATATATCTTTTACGTTCAAAGGTAAATTACTTAAGCATTATCCTGACGTGTTGGAAAATAAAACAGCTTTGATAGTTATAGTTTTCACAATAAACTATTATAATCCAGATTTTCTGGCAGTAAAATTTGCAGCTCCATTATAATAATATGTTTAATAAAACAAATAACTTCTCCTATGTTTTCTTCTTCTATATCACCTTTATTTTTTATTTTAGGGTGTATAGGGATCCTATCAAGACCTAAGGAGCCCAAGCCAACCTCACCTGCAAGTGGTGCACCTGCCGATCAACAGACGAGGCTCTGGCGAACATAACAGTGCCCGGTAAGCGGCAATAGGCTCGCCATCTATTACGTGGGACCCACCATATAATTGGCAAAGTGTGGGCGTATAAATCGTATAATATGCCTCTGCCTACCGCTTCGGGGTTTATGGATAGCCCAAAATCTCTGTGTTCATAATCATGAATATCGGTTTCAGTCTGTGTGTTTTCAATATTTAAATATGTTGGTATGTAAGAAATAAAATATTTATTATTTATTTCTTGAACAATTTACGTGCACACAAAACATATATAGATAAAAAGGGAATTTAACGGAAATTCTACAATGGAGCTGCTTATACCAAAAGGAATCTCTTCCAGCATTCCGAAATAAGGAAAAAGCATTGAACGGTAGACGACATGTATAAAGAAAACAATTGAAAAATAAAAAACATGCAAACACTGAAAATTAACCTACCACGTGTTAAAGCTTTTATCATTTTCTATTTACTGAATAAATGATTTAAATGTATTTAATGCATATGTTTTCGTTATTTAATAGTATCTATAGAACATATTTTTCTCCTTTTATTTTTAATCATGTGACTGCAGAAAACAAGTTTTTGTAGACTTGTCAAATTGATTTACATAAGTACGTTTTCTTGTAACTTGCGGGGGAAAAAACTAACCTTGACGATTTTCTTGCCCGTTCTTTTACGAGCAAGCTCCCGTCAGAACTGAATGAGCGCGCTAGTTTTCGGTTTTACAATTTTGACTTTTATAAGAGCTCTTTTGAGCCAAACTTGAATGAATGATTTTATATTGATACTTAATGATTCTCAAATAATTAGTTTCGTGTTTTATAATTATGAAAGCTTTTTTACTAAGTATCAGTCCAAATTAAAACAACAATTTTTTTTACTTACGTAAAAGAGGCTGTTTTAAGAATAATACAGTCATTATTATCATCATCATATCCTGGCATTATCCCGGTTGCCCTACACTTAAGCTTAGGGCCCAGGGTCTGCTCACTGGTTTAACCAGATTATTCTGAACTTCAGTTATTACATAAAGCGACTGCCGTCTGACCTCCGCCGCCCAGAGGAAAACCTTAGTCTATAATTAAACCAGCTGTCAGGATGTTAAAAGGCAATAACTTTCTTATAACGACTGCCATAAATCCCACCCCTCTCACCTCCCACCTACACACATGTCATAAATATGATTAATATTATATGTACAATAGTGCAATTAACAAAAAAATACCGGATTGTATTAAAAACGAATATAATTTAATGTAATTTAGAAAGAACCTAAGAGAACATATAATTCAAAAATACATTGCAAGAGTTTTTTCAGTAAAATTACTATTTTTCTGTAAAATTAATATTTTCCAGTAAAATGATAATTTATTTTGATTTATATTAGATTATTTTAATTGCATAACATTGATAATTTTGATAGTTTTTTTCTCACATTTTATTTTAATTTAAAATTTAATTTATTTCAATTTGTTGATAATAATAATACCTAATTAATTTATTTTGCTGTGCCCTATCCGGGTTTATATTTGATACTACCTATTATAAAACATTTGTATATACAACATAGTTTTGGCAATACATACTTTGACATTGACATTTGTTAATTATTTTTTAAGTTGTCAATATTAAAGTCTGTATTATCCATTTCTGAATGTCAAATTGTATGCAGTGCTCGGTGATAGGAAACGATCGGACTGCGGAGCTACGAGCGCTTCACAAAAGGGTTTAATCTTATAAAATCACAACGGAAACTGCACTGCCGTTTATTTGTTAAGATTGAGTCCCCACTTAATCTAAGTTCGCCAATGTTGCCAGTATATCATAATAATAATCTTTATTTGCACATTAAGTATACAATTTTTACATAAGCAGCAACTTCTGCACTAGGCTCGCAGGGTTGTAGCGCAGTTGAGATGAGTGAGCGTAATTATACCTGTTTGTATATCGCATGCTTTAAGCAACATCGACTCATTAATAGATAGGTCAGGTTTGATATACGTACTTATACAGTCTTTCTATTCGAATCGAATCAATGTTAATCAAACGTTCAAAACATAAGCAGAATTACTAATTAAAAAATCAGTATCAATAAAATGCTCTTACAAGTAGGACAAGTATTCTTTAGAAGATCTTTTTTTTGTGATGTCCCAAAAATCAGTAAGGCCTATAAACTCTATGGGTTTGTTACACGGTCCTGTTCAGTTTTTAAACACTCAAGTACATATATACATATATTTATCTCTCATCAGATCACAACTGGAATACGGCGTTATTATATGGCATCCCTTTTACAATAGATATCACAAACAACTTGAATCTGTTCAACGCAAATTTCTAAGGTATGTCAATTATAAGTGTTACCTCTTCTCTAAACTCTAAAACCTCATATGTACACCTATTAGAAAAAATTTCGCTTAACACATTGCAAATGAGAAGGTCCCTTCTAAGTTCTATGTTTCTACATAAATTATGTCACAATGCGTTTGATTGCATTGACCTTATAAATAGTATACATTATCAGGTACCCAGTCGTTCCAAGCGAATACAGCTTATGTACATACATCATTTGTTTTCGCTTCCACGTTGTAGAACAAATGCTGGTAGGCGAGCTCCTATGTACAAAATGTTGAAACAATATAATACTGATCTCAAAAATATTGATATTTTCGAATTTTCGTACCCATTATATAGAAAGCACGTTACTGAAGCTCTTTTGGAAGCTCAGTATTAGTATATACATAAAATTATATAATGAAGTTTAAGACACAAATCGTATCGATTTTCTATTGTTTATCTTACTACTGTTCTAGACACTACTTATGTTCGAATGATGTTTCTGCTGCGCTCTCGCGGAGTTGATTGTTTAGCGTTTGTCTATGTCTTTGCATTATTTAATTCTACCTTTAAGAAGACTTTTCTAATTACACTCAAATGGCTGATTACATCGGCACCGCGGGTGCGCTGCATAATTTCACGTCATTAATTAGTTATAATTTATTTTAAGCTAATATGTGGATAATAATGCTGGTTGTACTATAACCTTAGTTTAATAACTACAACTATTAAGTAAAAATGAATTGTACAATTGTTTTTTGTCCCAAATAAATAAATAAATAAATCGTCTTTTTTGAGTTAAGTCACTATTCCATTAAGCATGCAATATGTAGAAACGCTTACTCCGGTTCGTTCAAATATAACTATGAAAAACAATAATATATACTAGATTTGTATGTAGTGTAAATATACAATACAGGTATGTAGTATATAGTAACGTAGGTAGTGAATATGTAGAGTGTAGGTATATAATATAATGACACTGATGATGGTGAAGACACTTCTATCGTTCCTTATTTCAGATAGATAGTATAAATTTGTATAGCGATATAAGGGGGCAGAAGGAGGTACGAAGGGGGGTCCACTACTCCTGCACAAAATTACCATTTTCAATATTGGCTGGCCACAGATGTTAGTTCATAAATAATAAATGTTTTCTGAGATCCCCATACGTCTGCCTTGTCGCAAACTAAGCAATACTATGTAGTATGTTAGGTTGGTAGGTGGTGCATAAATGTGTCTAATAAATATTAAAGGACACCTTACAAAGCGCTTCTAGACCCAAACAAAGCAGAGCTTGTATTATAGGTACTAGACAAAGGATGAACATAATGTTTTTTTTTAATATATTTGTGTTTTAATAGTGAATCAAAATCAAGTAAAGTCAAAATAAAGTCAAATTAAAATCAAATTTATGTCAAAATAAAGTCAAATTCAAGTCAAAATCAAGTCAAAACAAAGTGAAAATCATTTATTCAAGTTTGGCTTAATAGAGCTCTTATGTCGAAAGTCAAAATTACTAAACATACAAACTAGAGCGCAAATTAACCGCGGGCGGGAACGTAGTCGTAAAAGAACGGGCAAGAAAATTGTCAAAGTTAGTTTTTTGTCCCGCCAGTATAAAACACATTGAAAATACCTCGGTGGTAAAGGCAAATTAAGCGCTCGTAGCTCTGCGGTGCTCGGGGGTCGGAAACGATCACCGAAGTACAGCAAAGTTTACAGAGGTCAATCCTTGGATGGGTGACCGTTTGTGTAGCATTTGATATCGAGCGCTTCCGTGCTTCGGAAGGCACGTTAAGCCGTTGGTCCCGGTTATCACTAAATGTGGTAGTCGTTAAGCCATGTTAGAGGCCTCATGGGCGGCTTGATAAATTCTAACAGCAGGACGCCATACACTTGCCTCCGCCAATCCGCACTGGGTCAGCGTGGTGGAATATGACCCAATTCCCTCGCACATTAATATGTGAGAAGAGGCTCGTGCTCAGTATTGGGACGTTAATGGGCTGAAATGATGAAAGGCAAATTTAAGTACGCACATATTCCTTTTAAGTGGGAAACGAACTCATATATATATATATTTGCTTATTCCAAAAAATGTATATATAGGTATATATATTCACGCCCAAGAAAAATTGTACGCCCACACTTCACCAAATTTACAGTTGGACCCATGTAATAGGTGGCGAGCTTATTGCCGCTTACCGGTAACTGTAATATTTGCCAGAGCGTCGTCCTTTGATCAGCAGGTGCACCACTTGCAGGTGAGGTTGGCTTGAGCGCCTTAGAAATTGGTAGGATCCGTATATACCCAAGACCTCAGATATTTTGGGAAAACTCGCCAAATTGACTGTAATAATTGACAACACGGTAAAGAAATTTCATTTGTCTTTCTTTCAAATTTTGTAACGATATATTGGTTAAATTTAGATATGGGATAAATTTTAACTGAATTTTGGATGAACCAAACCTGTTTCATCGCGATTAAGAAGCAAACATATATAACCTTCCACATTAATATTAATAGTGATACAGTTAGGATACTTCGCGAATACCGATCGTGGTACATTAGTTAAGATCGTAGCTGGCTTGGAAACCCGCCAAGGACTAGAGTGACTGATGAACGCTGTCATTTGTCACCGCTGACAGCTGCTCGCTTGTCAAAACAAATTGTACAAAACTTTCCAGAGAAAATTTTATTAGAAATAGTGCAGAAACCGTAGTATTACGCGTATAATTTATATTTTTTTACACGAACAAGTCATTTTATACCAGTTAATTTTACATACATACACATACAAACACGCCTGTTTCCCATAGGCAGGGGCATATTATACGCCTACACTTCGCCAATTATCCGTGTTCATCATTGGAATACGTAAGAGTAGACTGAGAGAAAATCTCCCAGATGATGGGAAGCAGTGTCATCCTGCGTGTGCGGTGACAAACCTGCCTGCCCAGTTAGGAGATTATGGACAATTACCCCAAATAGAATGTAATCTTTTGGGATATAATGTTAATCGTGGTACTCTATCTGGCTGATAAGATGTTGATCATGATGATATGAAAAATAACCTATAAAATGATTGCGCGATTCAACAGCGTACAGCGACATCTAGGCTGTCGAAATAAAAGCGATCCTACCTACCGTTTGACACCTTCTGATTGGACATGTGAAGTAAAAATTTGTATATGTAGCAAGGATTCTGCAGCTTCTTGGCGGGAAAGTGAAGTGTGAATGTTTGCAGTTTTGTGTAATTCTGTAAAATTTGTGATATTTTTAACATTGTAGTGTAATAACGGTGGATTATTAACCGCTAAGTGTTTGTGAACGTACATGAGTGTTGGTAAATCAAACGAAACAGTGCAACATCACTTTTCAAATTTTCTCAAGAAGTCCAAGTTAGATCTCAGTATAGTCCCACATCTTTACTGAGGACTCAAGGGGCTTAGGGGAGGGTCTCTCATTTACCATTTATCATCTTTATCACCACTCATTCTCATTTACTATGATTTATATATTATTAATATATCACTTACTTGACACTGGCTAAATGTGCTAAGTGCACAAAGCCATTATTCAAATGCACAAAAAAAATATATAAAAATAATCATCTCAGCGATATGACGTCTACAGCTGAACATAGGCCTCATCTATTGATTCCTACATTAAGCGATCCTCAGCCACCTGCATCCACCGGCTTCTCGCCGCCTTGACTAGATCAAATCGATATCATCGATAGAAGGCCGTATTCTACTACGTTTGTCGGTTGGCAATCGCCATTAAAGAACCTTCACGCCCCAAAGGTCGTCGGTTCTTCGTGCTATGTGCCCGCCCATTGCGACTTCTGCTCCCAAACTCGCCTCGCTGTGTATATTTATGTATATTTAGTAATATTTAATATTAAAAGTGGTAATCAACGCCGAAATCCCTCCAGACCAATAACTCTTCACGTATAATATTTGCAACCGTGCAACCAGCGGATATGGATGTTCGTTGTCATAGTGTATAACAAAATAGTATAGGAACTGTGGTAATCCTTATGTTACTTCAATCACGTTCACATAAATATTTTTGTAGGTGGTAAGGAGCATTTAAATAGAATCTGGTATAGAAATAGACAAAAAAAAGTATTTTTATTTAAAACTACCGTCACTTAAACTTCAATTTCAGAAGCAGACTCTAAGATTAAAGCTAAGAGTACATAAAAAATAATAAAATAAAACAGTATTATTACTAAAGATTTATGTATATAAATACATGCATATAATACGCCCACATTTCGCAAATTATATAGTTTATTACATAATAGGTGGCGAGTCTATTGCCTATCTGCATTGTTTGTCAGAACCTCGTCCGTTGATCGGCAGGTGCACCACTTGTAGATGAGGTTGGTTTGGCTCCTTAGGTCTTGGTGGGATCCCTATACACCCTCTTAGTGGGATCCCTATACACTTATTTATGTATATACATGGTCTAAAAAGACTTTGAACAAAGCTAAAGGCTACAAAACTTAACAAGAGTCATTACCTAAAAAATATTGTTGGGTAACGAATTACATTTATGGTATTAAAAAACAGCAAAAAATACATTCATAAGAGCTCTAATGTATATACAATAATACATATACATCACAGTTTATAAATATATAACATAACATGCACGTACATTTACACACTCTTGTTTTTATTTCTTTTAATTATCGTTTTGTAATTTGTAATCATTAATGAGTTGAGTGCATGGGTCAGTAGATAGGGGCCGGAATCCTGTAACACAGTGTATCCTAGTACGGGGTTCCGCTCAGTCACATTGGCTTTCTTATATACATTATATCATAAATAACTTGTATTAGCATGTAAGTCATTGTGATGGAAAATAAATGGATATAATTATTATTATTAATAATGAGCCAAACTTGAATAAATGATTATGGACTATAAATGTATAATATTCATTACATAAGTTTCGTTATATTTGCTTAAAAATAAAACCAGTTAAGCCAAGTTAAATGCCCTATTAAGCGACTTAATATATTATAACAGCAGGATACCTTGAAAAGTCTAAGCACAGTCATCATTTAGCCTTCTTTAGTCTACTGAGCATTAACCTCCCAATAGATTACGTTATTGCGGGTATCTGATAATAATCAACACGACCGATATGGCGTTGTGGCTAGTATACCCGCACTCCACTCCTGAGGTCGTGGGTTCGATTCCCACACAGGACAAATGTTTGTGTGTATAAATATGAATAATTGTTCTGGTCTGGTTGTTTTCTTATGTATATTAAGTATGTATTTACAAAATAAAAAGTATAAATGTATGTTTATCCGTTATTTAGTATCCATAACACAAGGTTCACATAACATAAGTTCTTAATGATACTTATCTTGAAACTAAATAATTGGTGTAAGTGTAAAAATTATTCATTTAATAATAATAATAAATCATTTTTTTGCGTGTGTGCATTTAGTGTGTGTGCATGTAAGTGTGTGTGTGTATGTAAATGTGTGTGTTTGTGTGTGTGTATATGTGTGAGGGTGTGCACTTGTGTAAGAGTGTGTCTATGTTACTTTATGCGGGGACAAACACGTGTTTTAAGAGCAGCATGAGTTAGTTTCCCAGCAGGTTTTCAATTTCATTGTAATTTAGGCCCATTAGCCAAGATTCCAATGCCTTACCTACCTTGCTGGCCTTCAGCCCCTTAAGGTCTATCTTGCGACATATCGTGTTATAAAGACGTGACGTTTATTATTTATTTATAACTACTACATCATTTCAATGCTGGGAAGTCGGGTTGGTGATCGTAGTTCAAGCCAGTACGCATGATGAAGCTCCTGCCCATCGCCCGGTAAGATTTCTCTGCGTCGACTCTTACGACACCCCATTAGATGTGGGGGGGAGGCACTGTTCTGGCTGGATCCACACGGCAGCGAATCTCAGTGGTGAACGTAAATGGACTGAGATGATGATGATGATGATAATGGTGATGGTGGTGATGATGGTGGCGATAATGGTGGTGGTGTAGGTGGTGGTGGTGGTGGCAATGGTGATGGTGGTGGTGATGATGATAATTTAATATGTAAAGCCATAACTTAGGTCCATCGAAGGGACGTTACGTCGATTATATGTTAGGTAAATATTTAGAAAATACAATAGGTCATATAGTAAACATACACAGCTGATTTTTTTAAATGGCTTTACAAATATCATGCTATGTCCCGTAACGTGTCCAGATTGCAGCAGCATGAGAGTTTTTGAAACAGTCATGCGTGAGTCGGATCTGTGGGCATGATTCCGTATCCCTGCAGGTTGAAACCATTTTCATTATAAGCAAGTGATGGATTGAAAATATCTTTGTAACAATTCCCGCGCTACTATAATTTCCCGAAAAATCGAGAAACTATTCAACACGACACGTGTTTCGCCCTTACACAGGGCATCTTCAGGTAAGATAGGAGCCTCAGAACAACGATGTCTTCACGACCAACGCTGAAACGAGAGTGAATACTTTTTAATTTTTTTATTATTATTCCATTTTCATTATACAAAAACATTTTGTGCTCTACAGTGGATTAAATTGTTTCCCTCAATAAATGTATACACGTTGTAATTTGTAATAGCTTGAATATATAATGCATACATATCGACTGTCCAAAACCAAAACCTAGTAAGAGATTTTTTTTTTAAAAACACTTTTTCGGTTTTAGAAATTAAAATTAATAATGAAAAATGCATGTCTTGTAAGGTAAATAACTATGGTAATAAATTCTTGGGTGTATGGAGATCCGATTAAGACCTAAGGAGCCCAAGCCAACCTAACCTGCCGATCAACGGACGAGGCTCTGGCGAACATAACAGTGCCCGGTAAGCGGCAATAAGCTCGCCACCTATTACGTGGGACCAAAATCATAATTGGCGAAATGTGGGCGTATAATATGCCTATGTCTGCCACTTTAGGGAAGCAGGCTAGATTGTATTTATGGATAAATTCGTTATTCAGTATGCGTTTTACATTTCTGAGTCGTGATTGAAAATTTCTTTTAAATAAATAAATACTTGTAGTAGAAAATCTCCGCTGTGCATAACATTTTTCTCATTTACAAAAGAGATACTTATTTGGAACATTAATTTTTACACCTATATTATTTATAAAAATTAAAACAAGTTAATTAACAAATAAATTCCAAATCTATGCGGGATTATGTCTGGCGTGTGTGTATATGCACATATGTGTACGTGAATATAGGTGTTATAAATATTTATTATTTGTACATACATTTATTATTATTATTATGTTTGCGTTTATTCTAAAAAGACCCGTTAAAATATTTTATAATGTATATACGGTACCCTAAAAAGCGCCGATGTCATTTTTATTTACAAACGAAATTGTATTTCGTGTGTCCAAAATAATATCAGAGCGGAAAAGGTAGTATTTCAATTCAATTGCAACTTTCCCAGAATTTCGCTTCAAATATTTTTCAGCGCGATGAAAGCCGATAATTTTTATGCGTCGCGTTTTTTAAAATGTTTCTCTTCATATAGCATAATTTGTCAGCTTTGTTTGTTAAATTTGGACATACAGGTAATAAGTTTAAAATTTTAAACAAATATTAGTACGTAAGTGTACCAATAGATGGCTCTGAACGTTTTTCATTTTCAGACACTTAATATTTTATGATCGACATAGCGTTGAGGTCAGTATACTCACACTCCGCTCCTCAGGACATAGGTTCGATTCGCTCAACTAAAAATAGAATCTATTAACTCTGAGCGAGGGTATCTTTTATTGTCCCGCTTGCGTTACTTACGCTAAGGACCCAGAATTTGCTAACTAGTCTACACGGATTTGGAAATTTGATTATGTTACCGTCTGGCCTTCGTGAACCAGATCAAAAGGATTTCAGGATATCAAAAATCCATGACATCTTAACAACGATTGCCAAAATGTCAAGTGAAACCACTGGCTTATCATGCTATCCGAGGCACGGAGCAAGCGATATTTATGAGTATAACTTCGAAAAAGCTTAGGCGTATATGTCACCAGAATTTGACCTGGAGACCTGCATTGCAGTCTATTGCCCGACTTATCACGCTGTCCGAGGCACAGAGCGAGCAATATTTAATTCAAAAAGTCTTAGGCGCAACCAGGATTTAAGCCCGAAACCCTCTGCATTGCAGCTGATTGGTATCGCCACCGGACTATCGCTGCTACAAGCGATTATATTTGTATGCATTTATAAGAATATTTCTTCTGTATTTAAGTATGTTTATTCGTTCTCGAATACCAATTAAGCACTGCTTAGTTTGGGGCCAGTTGGTGATGTGAAGGATGGCGAAGTCTGTCAATTTTTTTTTGTACCTAAAGAACAGAGTATGTATGATTATAATTTTGTGAAAAATTCACTTCATTTTTTCATTTTACTCAATTTTAGAAACGCAGTGTCCACAAAAGCCTTTGACAGGTGTCCGTTCCTCAGAAGGCAGCGTTCATAAAGTCCTTTGACATGTGTCCGTTCCTCGGAAAGCAGCGTGCACAAAGTCCTTTGGCGAATGACTGTTTGTGTGAAATTGGTTATTGAGAGCTCCCGTTCTTCGGAAGGCTTAATGAAATTGATTTAGCTGAACACTGAATGAAGTCGTTAAGTAAGATTGAGGCCCTGATTTGGCCTAAAGAATTCTGCACTTATAGATAAAAATGTGGCCAACACTTTTAATTCTAATTTTTGCTGTATCCAATGTAAAATCGGTCTCCTTATTTCGTTTAATAAAACAAAACAGTGCCTTGTCAGAGGTTGTCAACATTTTCCCTAAACTTCCCTTGTTGTTTAAATTAATTCGTTTCACAAAAGTCTAAAGAATGTTTACACCCTCGCGGAAAATTTTCTAATCGCTTTTTGACCGCTTGAAATACACCCAAGTATTTCAAAGACCACTTTCAGGGGTAGCAAACAAGCTGCGAAATAACAAAAGTAAATTTTAAGCCTACTAAAGGTATTACGTTCGGGAAAATTTTGTTTAATGTCGCATTGTGTAGAGCGTTGTTATGATGCGTTTATTTTGAGAGAAAGCTTTTAGGGTATTATAATTACTGAAAAGGCTTCTGTACTTAAGATAAAGTTGCAAATGAGTGGAATAATGTTTGATACAATCAATCTTAATCTTTTTCTTGTAATAAGGAAAGATTAATAGCCAGTTTGACCTTTAGAACTTTTTATTCTTCAAGAAGGTTTTTAATGGGAACACGGGCGGAATATATTAAAATTAAGTAGATTTACTAATGAACGGCTCCCAAAGTTCTTTTAAAACCTAAGTCACATAATAGTAGATTCAAAAGGAGCTCAGTAAAGGTGAAAGTTAACCTGCATAAACATTGTATTTTTTTTTCACAGTCCATTGACGTCCACTCTTGGCTATTGGCCTCTTCTTACAAAACAATATTAATTTAATTAATAAAAAAGTTCGCGTAAAACTATGACAGTATAATAGATGTGTGTTTGACTTCGTTTGTAAGTATGCGTGAGTATAGTGTATACGATTGAAGCGTCATCATCATCATCATCACAGCCCATTAACGTCCCACTACTGAGCACGAGCCTCCTAACACATATCAAGGTGTGAGGGTATTGGGTCATACTCCACCACGCTGACTCGGTGCGGATTGGCGGAGGCCGGTGTATGGCACCACTGTGACTGCGCGATGGATGATGCGCAGCACACTCTGGTGGCGTGCCCTGCGTGGGCGGGGCCGCGGTCGACGTTACGACGGCCCTGGGTGGAGTGGCTCTCTCGCTGCCGACCATCATGCTAAAGATGGTCGACAGCGAGACGGCGTGGGAGGCGATGGCCTCCTTCTGCGAAGTGGTGATGTCACAGAAGGAGGCCGCGGAGCGGGAGAGGGAGCGGGATCCGCTCTCTCTCCGGCTACGCCGTTGGCGAAGCGGGCGGGCCAGGAGGGTCTTAGGCGGTGGGGGCAGGGGGCCCCTTCCATCTCGCCATAGACCCCCCCCCGAAGTCGGCCAGTTACGCCATGGCCGCACAAGGAGGTAGGGGGGGCGCTGCAAATTGCGCCTTCCTGAGGAGGTCTTCCCGGTTCTGATCCGGGGGACGTTGGCCGCGGGCGGGGTTCCAGAAGCTACAAACCCGGGCACTGGTGCCTCGCCCCTTTTCAACAGCGGTGGGCGTCCTCTGAAGTTTTTTAGTGGGTAGGACTGCGGTGGTCGAGTCGGCCGCAGTGAGCCCCACACCCCCTCCCGGTCTCCCCCTTTTGGCCGGGAGACAGTGCGTAAGCAGCATTTTTTTACAGACGATAATAAAAAATAATAAAAAAGGCAGGTGTATGGCGTCCTGCTGTTAGAATTTTTCAAGCCGCCCATGAGGTCTCTAACATGGCTTAACGACATCTATCGATTGAAGCGTATCTATTGAATCTTTACTGCTGGTGGAATAGATTGTGACGTCAAGACACGCATTACTGCTGATGATAATGGGCTCTGATGGGCTAAGTGGTGTGAAGTGTCTGGTGTCATTTGTGACCCCCAAATACCGGTTAAGTAAGAGGGACAGGTCTATAAATCCATATTTAGGCCTTTCCTTTTGTATGGCAGTGAAGCGTGGCCTGTGCTTGTGCAAGCAAGAGCTGCGTGTCACGGAATTAAAAATGATGCGCTGGATGTGCGGAGTTTCGCGGAAGGACTGCGTCAAGATCTCGCGCATCCGCAGCAGCCTTCATGTCCGTGACATCGCAGATAAAATGCAAGAATGTCGCCTACGCTGGTAAAGCTACGTTTTTTGAAAATCGGCAAACTACGTGAGGAACAGATGTCTGACCATGGCACCGCCGCCCGACCGAGGTAGATTGGGCAGGCCCAGAAAAGCTGGTTGACGTCGTAAGGGATGACATGCGTGCCAATAACGTATCGACCATGGATGCCGAAGACCGTGTGCAGTAGAGGAGAAGTTGTAGGAAAGCGGCCCCGGGCCCGTAAGGCAACAACCAGAATAACGCTAAGATGAACAAGATACTTTTCTGGACTGCATCGACTGCATTGTACGGGTTGTGATAAAAATAAACGCATCTTTTTTTTTCTTTTTTAACCTAAACCGCTGACTTAAATTAATTTGTTATTGATATAGTTACAGATCTTTTAAGGTACATTATGATAATTTTTCGGCTCCACGCGCGCCTAGCTCATTAATATTTAAAAAAAAACTGTTCCATTAACACCAAATATTAAGTACAAAAATGTCATTAAGAATTTGTGTTAAGTCTACTAAATAATGTATTTACTTAATTATTCGTTATTTTCACAAACAGATACTTACTGATGTAAAATATTATAAATGTAAATAACATGTAAATACTTAATCTGATAAAAATATTTAGGACTACGCCATGAAAACTAATCTTGGTCTTTAATCCCGAATAAATAGAATACAACCAGCTTCAGAACAGAATCACAGATTCGGACATTTTTGGCGCCAGCTACGAGTATACTAAGTTTAAAGGAGGGGTAAGACAGTTTATGTTTACCAATAGACTTAATTTGTTTTACCTCAAAAAACATTTTGTTTTGACATCTTAGCCTTTTTATAGAAAGACGCTTATAGTACTTAGTTATTTTTGGTACTTTATATTAAAATATATTTACAGCGGTATAATATTACTAAACTATAACCGAGCTCGCTCAGCACGACTGGAACAGACCCTTCTTGCACATCTTCACATATTCCTTTGGTGGTAGTATTCAGCAGGCGGCAATAGCCCAGTGGTGAGTACTTCAAATTTAGTGGGTCTCGGGTTCAAACCCTGGTGGTGCACCTATAACTTTTCGAAGTTATGTGCAAGGGTACTTATCGCTTACTCAGTGCTTCGGAAAGCACGTTGGTCCCGGCTGTCATAAACATCAATGACAGATGTTATAAGGAAGTCAGTGGCATTCAATATGCTGACAGATGGTTTAACTATCAATCAGTTTCCCTCTGAGTTGCGCATGTCAGACGGCAATCGCTCCACGTAATAACTGAAATTTAGTCAAAATCTGGTTAAACCAGGTAGCAGACTCGGGCCCTAAGCTTAAGTCAAGAGCAACTGGGATACTGCTAGGATATGTTGGAGTTTCTGTAGTATCCAGCATAAGCGTTCCTGCGCTTGGTGCCTACAAGTTCCTTGAATGCAACTCCAAAAATTCCAGCAAGTACGATCGATACAATCAGATTCTTCTCGATGGCTGCATTGAGCAGTTCACGCATCTGGGGCTTAATCACTGTGGACACTGCTTTTTTAGCGACCATTGTAATTTAGATAATTAAATCATTTCACAAATTACTTGCGTTGGATCTCAAAAGGAAGACACGGAAATTACACCGCTGTGCTCACCTATAAGAGACGTAGACTATAGTTATTAGACGTATATTTACAATGTAAGATATATATGATGTTGGTGAGCCTAAATAAATAAATATACTAATGAAACCAATATACAGCATTATAACAATCGAATCAAGTCGATTCCTCTGTGTGCACAAACAAAAAGGTCTTGACCCTTTCATTGAACGGAAAATTGGCTTAAACTCGGGAACAATGTCCGCAAATTGGACGATGTTGAAAAGGCCTATTCTGTACTTCAAAAGGCATGCAGTCTATCACAATCTGGCCGATCCTCAGAAATATGTTGTGAATATCAACGATGCTTATGTTTAACAATGGTTGACAATTGCTGACAATTATTGGGTTCTGTACAAATGTTATAGGAAATATATAGACATACGTAAAATAACCAGTGATGAGATCAAGAGAGTGCAATTCAATGGTGCTTGTTGAAGGCCAAGTTTTCAACTGGTAGGTCGGCGACCTACGACTTTTCGAAGTAAAGTTAATCTTCGCTTGCTTTCAAAAGCCCGGTAAGAACATCTATGGCACGCACCATAAACATCTATGGCAGTCGTCAGTCAGTGGCTTCTAATATTCTGGCAACTGGTATAACCTTATAATGATGTTTCAGCAAAACCCGTTTTTAGTATACACTTCAGTTGCAAAAAAATAAAGAATAACGCGAATAGACAAATTTTGAATACGAGAGTTCCTATATCATTATCTCAGTCCAGCATAGCTGTTCTGCTCACGGGCCTTAAGGAACCAAGGTGAGAGGGATTCAGACTTTACCACTCGTCCTCTGAGTGGTTTGCCGGAGGGATATGTTTGGCGACTCGCTGTTAGAGTTTTTACAGGGCATCTCAAGCATCAAAGCCAACTATTGCCGACTCTAGCCGACTTTATGGCTTAACGACTTCAGCGCCTTTAATCTAATCTACTAATCATTACTACATGTTCTTTCACATTGAACATATGAATGAACTTTTAGTTTCAATATTATCAGCCCATCTTCTTCCCCTGCTGGACATAGGCCCCTCCATGCCACAGAGTTAATAAATAAATAATAAATAAATAAATATTTTTGACAATTACACCAATTATTTAGTTCCAAGATAAGTATCATTAAGAACTTGTGTTATGAATACTAAATAACGGATAAAAAAACTTTTTTTTTTGTAAATTTTAACCTAATATACATAGGAAAACACCCAGACCAGTACAAATATTCATGTTCATGCACACAAAGATTTGACCTGCGTGGGAATCGAACCCACGACCTTAGGAGCGGGGAGCGGGTATTCTCGCCACCACGCCATATCGGTCGTCATATCAAATAACTCACAACGAAACTATGAGTATACCAACAAGCTAACATGAGCCCCAACTGTCATGTCATAAAGACTTTTTGTGTAATTTATGAAGGCCAGGAATTAATTATTAGGAGCAACTCCTGGCATGAGTCCAGAGTGCCTGAGGCGGGGGCGTCGCGCAAATTTTAATTTAATTTAGAATAAACACTGCGACACAGGTTTTTAAGATTAAAATACATAAATTAACAGAGGCCGCAGGTTAGTGAGAGAGAAAGAGATGGGCTTATGTTTTTTTTTTCTTTTTACAAGTCGAAGTATTTGTTTTGAAATAAAGCTGAGTTTACAGAGTGTTTGTTTGATTAGCATTTGATATCGAACGGTATTAAATTTACGTATTATTGTATAATGGTTCTGTTTTCACATACATGCATACTTGCCTGTTTCCCCGAAGGTGTAGACTGCGGCATATTATACGCCCACATTGTGCCATATTGTTGGTCCTACGTAATAGGTGGCGAGCCTTCGTCTGGTGATCGGCAGGTGACACATGAGGTTGGCTTGGTTTCCATGTTGGTAGAATCCCTAAAAACTCCCTACCCCCCAGACTAGTAACCAAAGTCAACACCCAAAAGCCTACGACTAAAAGGTGCCCACTTCTAAAAGGGCGCCTCTTTCTGTCAACAAGCGGCGGGCGTCGTCGGAATTTTTTAGTGGTTAATACTGTTGGCGGTCGTGTCTGCCGGTGGTGAGTTCCACATACCTCTCTAGGTCCCCCTTTGGCCGGGAGGCAGTGCGTAAATGCATTTTGTTAACGACGTAAAAAAAGGATTCCTATGCACCCGATATGAAAAATTAAATAGCACAAATTTAATATAAAAGCAGTTTGTAAAGCACGGAAACCTGCGTAGGATGAGAACATCGTTCAGAAAGAGTTGGCAACCTTGGGAGACAGCCGGAAACCCTGGACGAGTTCCAACTTTATTACAATATCAATGGCAGTGTTTACTGCTGCGGACTTGAGTCAATTTATCTTTTATAACTTACCCTGTTATGTTATTTTTCTTTTGTACCTCAAGGTTTCTTAATCACATGACATATAGTACGAAATTAAGTGTGAATATTATAAATCTAGTTGGTAAGGTGGTGCATAATGACATGCATTATTTTATTTATTTTTTACTTTCATTAAAACGGTGTACAAAACCAATTACAGTAATTAATGATAACAATGAATTTCAAAAACACAATTCAACACTTACAAAACTAAACTGTATATAATGACTGATATGTAGAAGTATATCACGTCGTGGGTTCAATTCCCACACAGTACATATTTTTATGTGCATGAAAATGCATATATGAAATAGTCTGGGTATTTCCTATGTATATAATAATATATTAGGAATGCATTTACAAAAGAAAATTAATTTACGTCGTAATATACGTAATATACGTCGTTTCGGAACTTGATCGTAAAAAAACGGGCAAGATAATCGTCAAAGTTACCTATTTCTCCCAATGACCTTCTATACACATGGACTAATCACGTCATACAATGACAAAGCAATAATATGGCACAGGTCTCTAATTTCACCATATGATGCTTTGACTGATCTTTTCATACATTGCGCTAAATGAGCAGCAATAAGCTACATAAGGTGAATTTAGAAGCGGATTCGAACAAAAATAGCAGTGGAGTGGCGTTGGCTGGTAATTTTTGTTTTTTATTTACGAGAGATAGATTTTTATACTTTTGCGAATATCGTAATTTCAGCCCGTAATAGTCCACAGGAAGACTAGGAGTGGCCATACTGTGTTCCGGTACCACACGGTTTCCGAATGTGCCTATTATTATTATAAACTACCGAATTATAGATTTTTTTTTATACAACAAGGAAGGCAAACGAGCAAGTGGGTCACTTGAGGGCAAGTGAGCACTATTGCCCATAGACACCTGCAATACCATAGGAAGTGCCGATGCGTTACCAACCTAGAGGGTTAAGATAGAATGCCTCTTATGCCAGTTTTTTCCTAGTAATAAATATTATGAATATAGCTAATATAGGATCACTTGTAATTAGTAAAAAATATTTTAGGGGGATATTTTAAGGGGTATGGCATCACCCATAAATATGAACAAATTTTTATTACTAGGAAATCGCAAAAATATCAGCTATTAACGTTTTTATCTATACATCCAAAAACTACTGTTCGCTGAATACATATAAGCTTTGTGTATGTAAGAAAAACCAACACTTAAAAAAAAATATGGACTTTAAAGTAGTAATAGTAATCGGTAAAACTGGTATCAAAAATCGAAAATAATCAAACATGTTTTGGAACTTTAAACATCGATTCGTATTTTATACATATTTTTATATTAATTTATTTTATATGAATTTTATACGCGTAAATCGTTTAGGGGTGTAAATGGTTTGAGTAAATGACGCTTGATTTATGTGGTTTGTAAGATTCTTCGGACCTTTCTCTTGCTACTATCTTGCACCATTTCTCCCTCAAAATCTTGTGTACAGGAAAGCTAAAAAAAAACATCAGCAAGCAACAGGAAGTATGTTGGTATGTATTAACGGATAAATACAGGATTTATATGTATTAACAGATGAAAGCAATGTGCCAAAAAATAAAGGTCTATAGCGATTCTTTTGCTTTCTTTTCTGACTCTGTTCTTGTGGCGTCCTTACATCTATCTCTTTCTGACGCGCGAGAGTGAAAAGAATGGAAATATTTGTCAATAATTTATGATAATTATTGAAAATTTAATGGTTTTACAACATTATTTACACATTTTCGTGTGTTATCTTTCAGAAATAAAATTAACTTACCGGTGGTAGGTCACACCATCTTTTTTTTGAATCGTTAACGTATTATTTGGGCACTTTTTTATGACTTACTTCGGCATCCTTCTGACTTAGCTGTCAAAACACGACTAAAGAAAAAGTGTGCTTATATCGCGTTTAAGCACACTTTTGCCGTGCCGTTTACAGCGCGCTGATGCGATGTCCATGTGTATAAAAGGTCATTGATTTCTCCCGACAGTTTCAAGATCATTTACATAACAGTAAAATAGGTTTAGTCTCTCACTTTTAAGAAGTGATAATTTTAAATTTTAAAAGTCAAGAGAGCTCTTATGAATGTCATACTTATATCTAACGCGCTAATAATATATGGAATATAATAAACTGAACCTCTAAAAAATACTTTTTTGATCATCAAAAATACTGATCTAGCATCTAATAGGGGATTAGGTGCTCCATCAGAATTTTTTGATGTACAAAAAGGTTAGGTTAGGTTGGTAATTTATTAATTTTGATGACACATTAAATATGAGCCATAATATATTATTGAATTAATTATGTTGCTGACGCTACTAAATCTCTTAGTAAACCAAATGCCTTGTTTTAAACAGTTAAAGAAAGAAGTACAAAAGTATTGGTGGAATTGTCAGAAATTTTTGTTTATTTGTCCTATGCGGTCACCGAACCTGTCAGCAATTGAACTATTAACTGGTCCATAATATAACGATACATATTATATTAGTCATTTTGTAATTTACCTTTTATATTTGTCTAATATTAGATTCTAATTATTTTATTTATTCATTTATTTCGAGTTCTACACTCATATTGTGTTAGTAAATACATATATCTTGGTAGATAGATAGATAGATAGATAAAACGTTTATTTCCTTTAAGTAATACAAGTTACATAAAAACATATCCCACAAAACCGTTTGACTGGTTTGTCTGTGGGTCACAGTCTCTTTTATACTCTTTTATACATTACAACTAATTTTATAAATAAATAAATTACAATTTTTCACTTACACCAATAAAGTGTTTTTTTAAATTTATATTTTGTACTTATTTTTATTTGTTTCCATTCTAATGGCTTCAGGTATACTATTTAAAAGGTATGGAAGCCGTTTTTTTATAGTCCTGTCACCATAATTATTGTATACTCTGGGTACATTGAGTTTACCGGCGGTCATTGAGCGAGTATGAGTAGTGTTGTCGACGCAAGTTAGACCATGCTCCCGACTGTTATGGTTGTTAACTGCTAGCAAATATTTATACTGTAATCTAAGTGGTAGAATATTACATATTTTGAATAATCTATTGTAGTCGCTTTTACTTTTATCTTTTGTTTTTTTACTTACTAATAATTTTAAGAAACGTATTTGTAGTGATTCTAGTTTTAGCAAATTTGTTTTACAAGTGGATCTATAACTGTCAAGAGCATAGTTCAAGATTGAGTCCACTAATGACATGTATATGTCACCGTAAAATTGTAAATAACGTTAAATTATAATCTATCCCGCGATATTGTAATCTGTCGAAAAATTGTGATCCGAAAAAACTGCTCACAATTTAACGCATTATTTTTCGATAGATTATAATCTATCAAAGACCAACCGTCAGATTGTAAAATGGCATGCGACAGAACGCACCTCGCGCTCTGATTGGTTGAACTTCATGTTCCCCGCTCAGCTGACTCAACAAAACTCTGAATTCTGCGTATTCAGAGTTTTGTTGATAGATATCCGATATTGTAAATACATATTATCAAATGAGTTCACACGCATAAAACATATTAAAACACTGAAAATACAAATTAGGCTATGTTCGGTGACTAACTCAAATAAGTGAGTAACTCTTATTTATTATTTAACTGCACTTCTTTAGGTTATCACAGGTCCGTTAACACTCCCTACAACTTATTATAATACAATGCGTTATTATTATTAACACGAAATCTGTTTTAAAACTCTGTTTGTTTACATTTCACAACAAATGAATTTGACTAATAACAACCGAAGATGGCGACGACGGGCGGCTGAGCGGGGAACATGAAGTTCAACCAATCAGAGCGCGAGGTGCGTTCCGTCGCATGCCATTTTACAATCTGACGGTTTGTCTTCGATAGATTATAATCTATCGAAAAATAATGCGTTAAATTGTGAGCAGTTTGTTACGGATCACAATTTTTCGACAGATTACAATATCGCGGGATAGATTATAATTTAACGTTATTTACAATTTTACGGTGACATATATACATTTTAAAATATCTTTGGGAACTTTATAATTTAATTGGTAAAATTTTGCTAATAATATTCTTAACTTATCACAAATATAATCTACATGCGGAGTCCATGAGAGGTTATTATCAATTTTAACACCAAGGTAAGTAATACAATTTTCTTGTTGTATTGGTTTACATTTACAATTTAGTGTATTGTTATGTATACAAAGGTATTCATGTGCAAACAAGAAAGATGGTTGCTCAGATGGGCGCATTTAGGGCAAGTGTATTACTAGAAATTTAGTTTTATCCGTGTTTAGAACTATGCCATTTCATGCGAACACTGGACAACCGTGTCCACGTCTTGTTGAATTAATTTGCAAGTTTCCGCCATATTAGTACCAGCTCGTAATGTACACAAGTCGTCAGCATAAAAATCCGTGTTGACTATCGTCAACAACTTAATCCTAGGTGTTAGTAATTACATGTAGCGCACAACATTTATTCAGGTAAACACAATCTACGCGATCCGCGATCATCTTTAGGAGACAGTTGGAGCTTGCCCTGACTCTGCGCACGAGGGACGCAGCGCGCTTCCGCATTGTAGCGTAGAAACAATCTACTCGCGCCTGTGCGAACATGCCCGACGCGCTACATCGCCAGGGCAGCCCCATCAGCCTCCTTAATGCGTTATTATATTGGACACGGAGGGCCCCGTACGCCCTTTGTGTGTTCCTATCATATAATTTTTATTTTAGCTACTGACGCTGCTAAAACTCTCAGCAAACCAATAACCAAACGCTTTATGTTAAATAATTACAGATAGTTGTATCTGGTGAACAATGTTGTTTCCCGAAACTTCCCAAGAATTCCCCAGAAACGGGAACTTAAGGGAAATGGAACTCTCTACAACTTCAAGTGAAGTACAACTTGGAACTTAAAACTATTAAATCGATAATCGTGTACCTATTCATTTACTGATTACTCAATTTGTAAGTTTGTAACTAAATCAGAATTTATTTGAGCCTATGAGATCAAAGTTTTGGAAGTGTAACTCCGAGATGTGTTTGGAAACGATCTCCGATGTTACGCAGTTTACGACGGTCAAGACATGGATGGGTGACCGTTTGTGTGAAATGTCAAATGACGACCGATATGGCGTGGAGGTCAGTATACCTGCACTTCACTCCAGTGGTTGTGGGTTCGATTCTTACACATGACAAATATTTGTGTGCATGAAAATGAATATTTGTTCTGGTCTGGGTGTTGTCCTATGTACATGAAGTATTTATTTACAAAAAAAGTATGTAAGTATGTTTATCCGTTCTTTAGTATCCATAACACAAGTTCTTAATGATATTTATCTTGGAACTAAATAATTGGTGTGATTGTAAGAGAATATTTATTTATTTATGTAACATTGAACACTTCCGTGCTTCGAAAGTGATGTAAGGGGCCGAGTATTAATGTCTCAGTTACAAAAGTGGCTGAAAAAAGTATATTATGATTGATGATAATAATTATGGTTAGAGGTCATTAGTAGTGGTTAGAGGAATAACAAGAGGTGGTACTTCAAGCAATTTTTACTGACTTTGAAAGTCCTATTCAAATCTTAAACTGTTCTGTTTTGTTAATCATACGAACTATGTCACTAGTGATTAACGATAGGTCTTGGTACGATCCCCATACACCCAGACACATACAACACCATTCTTTTCATACCAGCTGCTATATGTTGGCATAGAAATGACGTCATAGAAGAACAGTGGTAGCGGTGACCTTTTTATTAGGCACTGAAATTTTATGTAAATATCATCATCACAGCCCATTAACGTTTCACTACTGAGCACGAGCCTCCTCTCACATATCAAGGTGTGAGGGTATTGGGTCATACTCCACCACGCTGACCCAGTACGGATTGGCGGAGGCAGGTGTGTGGCGTCCTGCTGTTAGAATTTTTCAAGCCACCCATTAGGCCTCTGACATGGCTTAACGACTACCACATTTAGTGATAACCGGGACCAACGGCTTAACGTGCCTTCCGAAGCACGGAAGCGCTCGATATCAAATGCCACACAAACGGTCACCCATTCAAGGAATGACCTCTGTAAACTCTGCTGTACTTCGGCGATCGTTTCCGACCACCGAGCACCGCAGAGCTACGAGCGCTTTCAAAATATATTATCTATTTAACTATTTTATTTCTATTCCAGTGATAAAATGCATTCATAGAGTCGAAGAATCGTTTTTTTTTTAATAGCACCGAATTGAGTTTTCAATTCGGTGTTATTAAAAAAAAAACGAAGTTTTCAGGGTTGTGATTATATAACGTTACTGCTATAAAGTATACACACTTTGGAAGATTCCAACTTTACACTTAGGCACACATAAACGATCAGCAGTCCTGTCCTGAAGGTCCTTTACTCTCACTTCTCTTTCATAGTGATTGATGGTTGCAATAGAATTGTGTTTACCAAATTACACCATCATCGGCCCTATGACTAAATATAATTTGAAAAAGGTCATTCAAAATGTAAGGTTATATTATTTTATAACGTGAAGACGTCTGTAAGGCTCTAAAACTATATGATCAGTATACCTTCAGCCTCTCGTTATCCACCTTGATTTACCGGCGCCCTGCACCCCAGATTAGGGTAAAGGATCACCACTACGGCCCCTTATCTCCGTCACACCAGCTGATTTATGAACAGTTCCGATATTTGCCCATGTTCTATGACACTATATCATTGGAGGACCTTTTCTTTAAATATTGCTAAAAGCTTTCATTGGTTTAAGGTGTGACTGCTAAAGCCTGAAAGTTTTTGGAAATTTTTCTTTTTGAAAAATTTGACAATTCATCTATTCAAGAAAAATCTTCAAAAGTTACTGTTAGACAAATGTTACTATCCACATAAGCGATTTTCTGACCGATACACTTTATGATTAATTGTTAATAGGTGTTTACTGACCCCGTTTTTTTTTTGTAATTTAATTTTGACATATATTTAAATTTTATTGTTATTGTGTAAATTTAGATGATACATTTTTTTAAATAATTATACTGTCATTTAATGGGGAATCATAAAACTGACATTTGCATACCACAAAATGGAAAATATGTTGAGACTTGGTCGAAAGACTTTATTGTAATACCATATTTTGTTACACATGTTTGAGCAAATAAATTATTTTGTATTTGTATTTAGTTTTGTATGTTTCTATTGTCCGAACCTTATCTTTTCAAACTTAGCTTTTAAATGTCTGCTAACTTAGAAAGTACTATTCAATAAATTAAAGTTAATCTGTTCTGTTTTGTTAATCTTATGAACTATGTCACTAGTGTTTAAAGTTTTTACACAGATTATGTGTTGTATTATATACTCATATATATATGTATATCATTTAATAAGAAACGTATTTATTACATATCAACCTCTCAAAAAAATAATTTGGGAAATATGAGATTTTTTTATTCTAAGAAGCTGTATACTAGCTGTAAGCTACGTTACGTATGTAACGTTAAGAAATTCATATAATATCCTAGCATTATCCCGGTTGCCCGAGGGCCCAGGGTCCGCTCACTGGAGTAATCAGATTTGGCTGAACTTCAGTTTATACATAGAGCGACTGTCATCTGACCTCCACAATACAAAGGGAAACAACATTCTATGGTTAAACCAGTTTTTAGAATATTAGAAGGCACTGACTTCCTAATAAGGACTGCTATAGATATTCATAGCAGCCGGGGCCAACGGCTTAACGTGCTTTCCGAGGCATAAGCGATAATTACGCACATAACTTCGAAAAGTCATTGGTGTGCCACCAGGGTTTGAACCCTAGACCCTCTGAATTAGAAGTCTATGGGTCTCGCCACAGGGCTGTCGTCGCTCGTATTTGTTCAATGATAAGTACCAGATGAATCTTTTCCATTCTTTCTTTCTAAGCGCGGTCTTTGTAAATATCTAAAGGAAAATACTTTGTAGAAGAGAGTTCTGGTTAGATTTGCCCATTTAGTTGCAAAGTACTAATAAAACTGTATAATATATCTTCTGAGATCTTTTTCATTATGAGAAAGTAATACTATCAGTAACTACTGGTCTTGCGAGCCGAAAAGCGCTCGGTTTAAGTGATAGAAGAGTAGTGTTTTTATTAAATGAGTAGAGTTTTTATGTGTAACAAAAAAGTGTTAATAGTTGGTTTATGCTACTTTTACAAAATAAAAATTATACATATTTTTAAAAAAAAATTGGTTGCCTGTAAAGTCGGTATACGGGCGAAAGTTTTACATGACAACGACTTTGAGTGGTAAAATAATTTTAATGTGAATATTCATTCGTATAGTAGGAAGAAGGATGAACATAACTACTTAAGCCGTAAGACACTATAGATTCACCCAAAGTCAAATACAAGAGTAGCCTAGCATGATAAGTTGTTTTATTTTTAATTAGTGTAAATTTCGCTAAAAGCGCTCTCAGCTTATCACAAACTTTGTCAACATGTTCTTCCCAATTGAGTCTACTATCGATTGTCAGGTCCAGGTATACGTGACTATCGACCATTTCTATGGCAGGGCATGCACAGGGGCTAAATCCAGATATGTTATGCAAGCATTCGTGGTTATGTGCTACAAGTATATGTGACTGCAACTTTCCTATTCTATTTTGGCTTGAGCTAATGTACACAAGTTTAGTTTTACTGGCATTTATCACCAGACCCACATCATGGGACCAACGACATAGAATGTCAAAATCTTTTTGTGCCTTTCCTAATGCAGTTTCAAAGTTTCGATCAGACGCTAAAATACAAGTATCATCAGCATACATAAACAATTCACATTCAGATATCCTTTTGCTTAGATTGTCAACGTAAGTGATATAGTGTAAAGGCCCCACAACTGAACCCTGAGCTGGTCCTATAGAGACACAAGTACGCTTACTATAATTCTCTCCCACTCTTACACGACAAGACCTATTATTAAGATAGCTTTTACACCACTGCAGCAGTATAGCTTTACAGACAAATGAAGATTGTAATTCAAGTACCAAACCAATGGATATATTTAAAAGGGCATAGCCTGTGAGTTTCTTGCCAGTTCTTCTTATAGAGCGGTAGCTCGGAACTGGCAATTAGATTCACTTACACTTAATTATTTTTTGTTTTTCAATTGTTTTGTTGCATGTAAGTGAATCTAAGCTTCGTGATTTAGTGTAATAATATTTCGATATTTTTTTAATATTTTAATTATGACGTTTTCAAGTACTATGTATAATAATTTATGAAATAAATATTTTTTTTACTTTAATTTTACATTACTTTACTAGTAAGCAGACCCTGGGCCCTAAGCTTAAGTCTGGGGCAACCGGGATAATGCTGGGATATGATGATGATGATGATGACATAAAAAACTGTTACCTTTCTCCACCATTCCAGGGAACTGGAAAAGTTTCAATATTCACCGCCGTCGCTTTTAACTTGCACCACCAGCGATAACACTGCACCGCTTGCCACGTGCCTCAAACTCACACTCCTCATATATCCATTTAATGTGCGGTTTCATTTCCTCCCCCCCACGAAATGCTACAAAAGTGCCCTTAATACTTACTTGGGGAACTTAGAGCCAAGTTAATGTGACGAGTATTAATTGCCTCACGATTTAATAAACTCTGGAATAGATTAATATTTATTAGTGAACTGAAAATTTAAATTATTAAGATGTCCTTTAATTTAAAAAGTTTAAGTATTTTTAAGCGCCGGTTTTCAGCCAACCCTGTTCCCTGGGATGAAGTTATGGAAAATATGTGCTAGGAAGCTACGCTTAGTTATTTTACTTAGCCAACCTCACCTGCCGATCTACGAGGCTCTGGCCAACATAAAAGTTTCTGATAAGCGGCTTAGGATCGCCACGTGGGACAAACTATATAATTTTAATTTATTTTATTTGTTTGTTTATTTTATTTTATTTAATATAATTTACTAACATTTTTATTTTTTTATTTTATTTTATTTACTAACAATAAAAATAATTGGCGTAGTATGGGCGTATAATATGCCTCTGCCTACCTCTTCGGGGAAACAGGTGAATGTATGTTTGTATTAACACCATATCCCGAAAAATTTGGTAAAAGTAAAGTAAAAAGTTCTATTTTCACAAACAGCTAACATATTTTTATAAAGTAGCACTTAAAAACGTTAAAATAAGAAAATAAATAAAAAAATTACTACATAGGTACATTCAAATCACAACGCTTAGATTATCCATTCGATTTTTATTTCTATTAGATTGGATTAGTTTATCTGATATACCCAAAAACTAGGAAGCACTTCAAACTTCAAATATTTATTGCGATCATGAGTAGACATAGGACGTTATAAAAAGTAAAGGTACATACATGATACCCTGTTAGGGCGCAGCAACACAATTTTAATATAAAATTACTTACATACTATTTCATTAATCTTATATTATATTATTTATATATTATTATACTCATATATACCTCAAGTATATCAAAAAAAGGTAGACTTTGTGCGACGCCCTAGCGCTCTTGTCAAT
Source organism: Musotima nitidalis (assembly GCA_949126915.1). Taxonomy (NCBI): domain Eukaryota; kingdom Metazoa; phylum Arthropoda; class Insecta; order Lepidoptera; family Crambidae; genus Musotima; species Musotima nitidalis. The sequence goes on along the minus strand of OX421435.1, from coordinate 11,401,924 downwards.
AGACTTGTGTTGATCTTTATGGCGTTTTAGGTGCCATCCACTTATTATGCTAACTGTACACAAACTACGCTAGAAATATTTTCTAAATTGTCTACGTTATATACAACTAGCAACATGCAAACCCGACCGCATGGAAACGTATCTGCTCATTTGAATTTCGCATAATGTCCACAACTACCTACATTTCAAAGGCTTTAGACTATAGACCACCTACTGCAATAGACGTGTCATTATTATATTTTGACGACAGATATGGCGTTGAGGTCAATATACCTGCTCTTCACTCCAGAGGTCGTGGGTTCGATTCCCACACAGGGCAAATTTTTGTGTGCATGAACATGAATATTTATTCTGGTCTGGGTGTTTTCCTATGTATTCAGTATGTATTAACAAAAAAAAAAGTATTTAAGTATGTTTATCCGTTATTTAGTATCCATAACACAAGTTCTTAATGACACTTATCTTGGAAGTAAATAATTGGTGTAATTGTCTGATAATATTTATTATTATATTTATTTTGTAACAATACTTACATACATTTTGTCAGGCCTCTTTACCATAGGGTTGGGAAGAAATCACACTTGCTATCATCTTGGCACACACTTTTAGCTTCATTCACACTCAATAACTTTCACACAGTCGCCTGTCGGTTTAGGGTAATTTGCAGGTCCAACTTTTCTCCAAAAGGAACATTCTAATAAATTTATTTACAGTGCCATCGGCTGCAACGGATAATCATATAATTTTATTTGATAAAATGTAGACAGTGACAGCACTAGTTTTAAGCCTGGATTAACATTGTATTTTGTTTTGTAATAAGCTCTAAATATTTAAAATTACCTACAATTTTTTTGTGTTGGTATAAAATAAACTTTACAAGCTATTTGATTATGATTTTCAAAATAGTGACGTCTTTTGATTTATAAAGAATTGATTTAAAAAAAATTAAATTAAATAATAACGTGCTGCTTTTATCACAAACCTTCTTCTGCCCTTGATGTTTCTAAATTACCAATGACTGTATATTCTAAGCCCAATATTATTCGACTGACTCGGCTGTTTGTAAATTTTGGTGCACCCTGCACACCCTAGAGATGTTATTTGTAAAAATGTGATGAGATTTGTGAAAAAAATAGATCTTAGGAATAATTTATTGATTCAGGCGTTACTTTGCGGAAATTCATTGTAAGCAAGTGATGGATTAAAAATATCTTTGTAACAATTCCCGCGCTGAATTTTTTTCTTGATTTTTCGGAAAATTTTAGTAGCGCGGGAACTGTTACAAAGATATTTTTAATCCATCACTTGCTTAGATCTTAGGAAGCCCAAACCAACCTCTTCTGCGAGTAGTGCACCTGGCGATCTACGGGTACGATTCTCTGACGAACATAAAAGGCGTACCAGTAAGCGGCAGTAAGCGGCAGTAAGCGGCACTAAGCTTGTCACCTATTACGTGGGACCAACTATGTTAATGGCGAAATGCAGGTGTATATTATGCTTCTACCTAACCTTTCAAAGAAACAGGAGTGATAGTATGTGTGTATTTTTGTATGTTGTAGGTGTCTATTGGAATAGACAGTCTATGGTCATACATTTCAAAGGCTTTGGACAGCTCTCGCTTAGCTTTGTATTTCCGAATAAGTTAAAAACTAAAAAATAAGTTTTAACTATAGAAAAATAAACCTGTTTATCTATAAGTACGTCCGTATTTATTTTTACTCGCTTGTTTATTTTATTATTTATTAATAATAATATTGTTTACTACATTTATATTTAATAATATGATTTCACCTCACAAGCCATTGAATTTTTATTTAGTATCAAAGCTGCGACACTTTATCGTCTGCTATGTTTTGTAAATATTATACAATTACAAATGTAATACGGATACCAACCGATACCTGCACTTCACTCCAGACGTCGTGGGTTCGATTCCCACAAAGCCCAAATCTTCGTGTGCATAAACATGAATACTTGTTCTGGCCTTGTTTTCCTATGTATATTACGTATATATTTTCAAAATAATGGTTTGTAAGTATGTTTATCCGTTCTTAGTATCCATAACACAAGTATACAATACAAAATGTATTTTTCATGTATCTTGTCTATTGTATTGGGTCAATAACCTGTAAAAATAGATTTAAGTTTTAAAATAAATAAATAAAAAAGTTTTTAATGATACTTATCTTGGAACTAAATAATTGGTGTGCTTATGAGAGAACATTTATTTACTAATTTTGAAGCAACTTTCAAGAATCTTAAACCTTTCTTGAGTTGACATTAATACTATTAGTATAAAGCAAAACGGAATCTAAATCTCAATGTGCACAAGCACCTTTATTTTTTATGTTATGTAAAGCATGATATAATAATAATAATAATACCAGAGATACAAACACAGAAATAATGCGTCGTTCCCCTTGCTCATAAAAGTAAAACCTCGTAACTGCTCGAACACGTGGTTTGGTCGCAAGTTACGCGCGGTTACCTTAATGGCCAATACCGCCCAAGTATTATCGGAATTTACATACATATTAAATGTTATCTGGTATTGCATATACGAAATACAACTTAGATCAATGTTTACTTATTATCATTTTTGTAATTTGTACTTTTGGTTTGTATTTTAACTTTATGCGTTAACGGCATACAATAATTGCGGTGTCATTATGTAGATTTTTAAGTGGAGTAACCAAGAAAGCTGTTAAAGTAAAAGTCAAAATCATTTGTTCAAGTGTGGCTCAATAGAGCTTTTATGAAGGTCAAAACTTAAAAACTAGCGCGCCCATTCACTGCGGTCGGGAGCTTGATCGTAAATGAACGGGCAAAAAAATCGTCAAGGTTAGTTTTTCTCCCGCCAGTTACAAGAAAATTTACTTAATTGTAAAACAATATGGCAAGTCTACAAAATCCTTTTTTTTATTTTTTATTATCGTCTGTAAAAAAATGCTGCTTACGCACTGTCTCCCGGCCAAAAGGGGGAGACCGGGAGGGGGTGTGGGGCTCACTGCGGCCGACGCGACCACCGCAGTCCTACCCACTAAAAAACTTTAGACGACGCGCACCGCTGTTGAAAAAGGGCGAGGAACCAGTGCCCGGGTTTGTAGCTTCTGGTACCCCGCCCGCGGCCACCGTCCCCCGGATCAGAACCGGGGAGACCTCCTCAGGAAGGCGCAATTTGCAGCGCCCCCCCTACCTCTATGCGCGGCCATGGCGTAACTGGCCGACTTCGGGGGGGGTCTATGGCGAGACGGAAGGGGCCCCCTGCCCCCGCCGCCTAAGACCCCCCGGGCGCTGCCTGACGGGCCCTCCTGGCCCGCCCGCTGCGCCAACGGCGTAGCCGGAGAGAGAGCGGATCCCGCTTCCTCTCCCGCTCCCTCTCCCGCTCCCTCTCCCGCTCCGCGGCCTCCTTCTGCGACATCACCACTTCGCAGAAGGAGGCCATCGCCTCCCACGCCGTCTCGCTGCCGACCATCATTTGCATGATGGTCGGCAGCGAGAGAGCCACTCCACCCGGGGCCGCGGCCAACGTCGACCGCGGCCCCGCCCACGCAGGGCACGCCACCAAAGTGTGCTGCGCGGTGTCTTCCGCGCAGTCACAGTGGTGGCAACACCGGGTCGACTCCCCCCCGGCGACGTCACACAGATACTTCCCAAAGCACCCGTGCCCGGAAAGTACCTGCGTGAGTCGGAAGGTCATCGACCCCCACCGACGGCCGACCCATCGCTCTAAGATGGGCCCGACCGCCTCGAGGATACGGCGCCTCGATCCTAAGTCTACAAAATCTTGTGTTATGCAATCACAAGATTTAAAATACTGACACATGTTATGTGAATTATGTAAGTTATTACATTTGCACAGGTTTTACTCTTACTTACTATTGACCACAGTTAGTAATAATGTCGTTGGGTGTCTAGGGATCCTACCAAGACCTAAGGAGCCCAAGCCAACCTCACTTGCAAGTGGTGCCTGCCGATCAACGGACAGGGCTCTGGCGAACATAACAACAACAACGAACATAACGTAAGCGGCGATAGGCTCATCACCTATTACGTGGGACCATTAATATAATTGGCGTATGTGGGCGTATAGTATGCCTCTGACTACCCCTTTGGTGAAACAGCCGTGACATTATGACCTATGTTCAATAAATAAAGATTTCCCAACTGTAGCAAATGCTGCAATACGCTCCACGTATAACATGACAAGTCATATCATTACCAAAACCACCTATCTCACTTTATAAAATGTCTCGTAAGTGTTGATAGGTGACGTTACGGCGGGTATCATTGTTATGAGGGCCATAACCTCCTTGGTATCTGTATGTCTTATCAAATACAGACCAAATACATGTCGTAGACATGAAATAAATTAGAATAAATAAATATTTTCTGACAATTATACCAATTATTTAGTTCCAAGATAAGTATCATTAGGAACTTGTGTTATGGATACTATACATACAAAGATACTTTTTGTTTGTAAATACGTTCTTAGAACAAACATTCATGTATAAGCACACAAAGATTTGTCCTGTGTGGGAATCGAACCCACGACCTCAGGTGCGGAGCGCGGATATACTCGCCTCCATCAATGTTAAGAGAATGAGAAATATATTGAATTAATTTCTTTGGAGATTTCACTCGGGTCACATTACATGCAATCATAATAATTTAAAGAAATAGTTACAACATCGAGCTTGCAAATAAAAAAAATACATTATGACAAGTATTTAAAAAAACTTGGGGTAAAATTGTACAGTCATAGCCAAGTGTATACGGATCCTACCAAGACCTAAGAAGCCCAAGCCAACCTCACCTGCAAGTGGTGCAACGATCAACCTTGCCGATCAACGGACGAGGCTCTGGCGAACATAACAGTGCCCGGTTAGCGGCAATAGGCTCGCTACCTATTACTTGGGACCAACTATATAATTGGCGAAGTGTGGGCGTATAATATCCCTCTGCCTACCCCTTCGGGGAAACAGGCGTGAATGTATATATATATGTATGTATGTATGAATCAAAAGCAATTTATTAATACAACTGCCAAACCAAAAACTGCTTGAGCGATCTAACAACGTTTACTGTCATCTATTGTCAAACTTACGAACTAATATTTGTACTTAGAATATTTACAATACAGTTTTGAACAATTACTATTAAGTATATTCTTTATAATAAGAAGGACGACACAATATTTTTTAAGTACAATAAGATCAGGACTGGTTTTTATTTTATCTTACATAATGGCTTTTAATAAAACGCACATGCATATAGCCCGTATCATGTAAAAGATATATTGATAATATTTAATTTTTAGTAAATAAGAATGAGTGGTGCCAAAGATGAAAAATGGTAAATGAGATGCCCTCCCCCTAAGCCCATTGAGTCCTCAGTAAAGATGTGGGACTATACTGAGATCTCACATGGACTTCTTGAGTGAATTTGAAAAGTGATGTTGCACTGCTTTGTTTGCTATACCAACACTCATGTACATTGACAAACACTTAACGGTTAATAATCCGCAGTTATTACATATTCATATTCGAAATATCACATAATTTTGAATATAAAACAAAACTGCAGACATGACGCTTCACTTTCCCGCCAAGCAATAGAGCTCTAATGAAAGTAAAACTTAAAAAATTTACGCAATAACGCAGTTATTTTAACTTTTTTTTAAATAATGCATCGTGCGTGTAGCTCATTTAGCCGGTGTCAAGTTAAATATATATTAATAATATTCAAATCATAAATAAATAAATATGTCTAACACTTACACCAATTATTTAGTTCAAAGATAAGTGTCATTAAGAACTTGTGTTATAGATACTAAACAACGGATAAACATGCTTACATACTTTTTTTTGTAAATACATAATTAATATACATAGGAAAATACCAAGAACAGAACAAATATTTATATTTCTACACACTAAGATTTGTCTGTGTGGGAATCGAACCCACGACCACTGGAGTGAAGTGCAGGTATACTGACCTCTACGCCATATCGGTCGTCAAATCATAGTAAGTGAGAACGAGTGGTGATAAAGATGATCAATGGTAAATTAGGTGCCCTTCCCCTAAAATCCCTTTGTAAAGATGTGGGGCTGTACTAAGATCTCACATGGTCTTCGTAAGTTTGGTGAGACTTTAAATACAACTCCTTTTTTTTAAGCTCTCGTAGCTTTCGTGTAGGTTTGTATGTTAATAATCAAAAGTTCAGAAATAAAAATAAAAGACTGTTATCTGTAAACAAGCAAATAAACTTCTGCATTTACTTTATTAGTTAGTACTATTTAACTTTGCTCGTTAATAGTTTAGAAATATGCGAAGTTATATTAAAATGTATTTCATTTAGCTTTGTAGATATTGCGCGCATGAAAACTTGCACAGTGAAAGTAAATTGGGCAGTAGGAAACGTTTCATGCAATTAATCATTTTAGCCATTTGCAGTTTACTGAACATAGGCCATGTGCCACCGAATCATGTGCCACCTTGACCAGATCAGTGAGAGACTGCCCTTTACTAAATGAAATGAAATAAATTTTTATTTAGACGTAAAACATAAAAACAAAAATTATTACAATAAACAGTTTTCATAATTAAGTATATTATGTCTAAAAAGTAAAAAAAAAATTAAAAAAAAATTTTTAATTCATTTATTCAAGTTTGCCTCAATAGAGCTCTTATGAATGTCATACTTATAAAGCGCGTTAGCGCCCATTCACTGCGGGCGGGAGCTTGATCGTAAAAGAACGGGCAAGAAAATCGTCAAGGTTGGTTTTTTCTCCCGCCAGTTACAATTAAAATACATAATATTAAAACAATTGTGTTAAAACAATTGTGTTCTGCAGTCACAAGATTTGAAAAAAAAAAGGGAGACAGAACTCTTTTTTACCAATATTAACATAATTACGGATAAACATAGTAGACATGAGCAAACGCGTTACGCTCAACCATATTTTAGGGAGCGCAACGATCCGACGCATGACGCTACCACCGCGGAAACATATAAGTGAGCGTGATATACTCAAGCTGGATAAAAGGATTTAAGTAAAAATAACATTAATATTAGAAGACTGAATTATTTTAAATGTGCTGCAAACCACAATTTTGTTACTGTAAAGTGGTATACCATATGGTATCAGTTAAGCTATGCAGCCATCAAAACAATTTCCAAGAAATCGTATATAAGCAGTCTTAATTAAAAATTAAAATTATAAAATTACATAGACAATGTATGTAAGTAATTGTTATATTGTAAAGAGGGCCGCAGAACACAACTTTTATCATTGTAAATGTTACATCCAAGCGTTTTTGTCATTAACGTAATCATTAACCGTGTAATACCCTTTCTTGGTAAGTGATGTCTTAACGGTTTGCTTAAACTTTTCAAAAGGCAAATCTAAAATATCTTTTGGAATTTTGTTATAATATTGTATATAGTAGTAACTCAGCATGTGCTGTAGTGGAGGACCACAACAGCGCTGGTCTTCCGTGAAGACCTAATAGTGCTCGTGTGCAACAGTTACACAAAGGTTTTACAACAATTTATTAAAACCACATTAAAATATTTAAACCTGATTAATACATTTGAAACCACTTCGTTTACAGGTTTGCGGACGCGATTGCCTTACCATTTTACATTATAATATCCTAGCATTAACCCGGTTACCCTAGACTTGAGCTTAAAGCCCAGGGTCTGTTCACTTTTTTTATTTTTTCTATTTACGTCGGTAACAAAATGCATTTACGCACTGTCTCTCGGCCAAAGGGGTTAGACAGCAGGGGCCCCCTGCCCCCGCTGCCTAAGACCCTCCTGGCGCTGCTTGACGGGCCCCTTCTGGCCCGCCCGCTGCGCCCTCCACAGGTCCCTCTTGGTTTTCCCCCCGGTAGTCAGTACTAAGGGCACCAATAGTCGCCAATCTCTGGGTTACCTTTTCCCTGGCGCCTTTTGCGCCCTACCGGGAGATACTTAGCCCCCCCCACCACGACAAGGTGGAGACCAGTCGGGGGGGAGGGTCTGCTCACTGGTTCAACCATATTTGACTGAATTTTAGTTATTACGTGGAGCGACCGCCGTCTGACCTCCGCAACCCAGAGGCAAACATCATTCTATGGTTAAACCAGCTGTCAGTCTGTTAGAAAGCACTGTCTCTCTAATAAAGACTGCTATAGATGTTCATGACAGCCGAGACCAACGGCTTAACGTGCTTTCCGAGACACGGATTTACATGCTTACCAATTTACATGCATTGTTGTAAATTTTCTCTATGGCAGTAGATGCTTGGGTAGGTTAGACTTGTGGTACCCGGCTTAGAATACGGCCAACTGTACGCCATGGCATTGTGGGAGGCGACTTATGGCATACCATTCCAGGCTAAATACTTTTCTTCTAAGAGCCACTCCGCTATTTGCCGCTCTGTGTCCTCAAATATGTTATATAATTAAATATATATAATTCATATTATGTGCATAAATCTAATAAAACACATTAAGCAAAATATAGGCTGTTGTAAAAAAATATATACATGCTTGTGGAAATGTACAATGAAAACTGCCTACATAATAAGACTTTTCTGGAACGGTCACAAACAGTCCATATATGAAAGGATTTCGCCATCACATGCGACTCAGCGGGGATCTTCTTGTGTAGATCCCCATAGCAATTAGAATTGCTTTAATGCCACTATGCGTAAAATACCTATCTTTGGTGCTTAGGGCTCGTTCCAGCGGCAACAGCAACCTGGGTTTGTTCGCTGGCAGGCTAACCTGTATAAGTAGGCCACTGCTGCGCGATTTCAAGTACGATTAAGCGGCGAATCAACGATTTTATATTACTTGATTATCATTTATTATTTTAATACGAACACTAATTTATAAGATAAATATTGTTACTAATACAAATGAGCGGGGCATATTTTGACAGAATTCTTAGAGGGTTCGCGTCCTGTGGTAGCAAAAAAAAAATGCATAATAAAATTTAATATTAAACAATAAAACCACTTTGTCATACTGGCATTTTTACACTACGATCGTTGAACCATATCAGCCGACAGGTGTCATAAAGTGTGAGGTGCGCTGCTGATAAAATTACACGCGAAGAGCATACGACACGTTCAGAGTAAATTTGTGTACGAATATTGTTGCAGTCTGGAGCGTGCATTAAAATTTCAAATAGGTTATTTGCTTTGTAGCTCGACTCAATACCTATTTAGTAGAACGTTTCATTACTGAGAACAGCATCTCATGGAGCATGATAAGTAGAACTCAGATCATGTTTAATCATGTGCGGATTGTCCAAGGCAGATGTGTTACCTCCTGCTCTTAGCATTATTAAGCTGCCCAATAAGGCTTCTAATATGGCTTAACGACTACCACATATACCATGGCTTAAGGGGACGGTGGATGTCGCTGGACTTTCATAAGTCTTTTTTTTAATTCGATGGAATATTATCAAATGTCCTTCCCCCGCTGTGGGTGGAGCGGGAGGGTTTGTTAGACTTCTACTGACTAAAAACCATCCATGTTCCTTCTTTTGAGCCGGCTACGTTCCGAAGCCGCGGTAACCCTTGCGAACAATCACGCAACTTCCATAAGCTTAGCATTGCGTCTCCGCGCTCGCGGCAGAGGGGATTCCAGATGGATTTCGTGTATATGAATAATTACATAAGAAATTATAAATATAGAAATTGGCAAAACCATCCAAACGGTTTCTTCGGTATTTAATCTACTAACAACCTGGAGACATTAAAAAATACTTGCGATTAATAGCTTAGAAGTAAAATGACTCCCCCCCGAACAGGTCTCCACCTTGGCGTGGTGGGGGGGCTGAGTACCTCCCGAAGGCCGGTAAAGGTAGCACCCAGAGACCGACGACTCTGGGTGCCCTCAGTACTGACTACCGGGGGGGAAACTAAGAGGGACCTGTTGAGGGCGCAGCGGGCGTGCCAGGAGTGCCCGCTCAGCAGCGCCAGAAGGGTCTAGGCAGTGGGGGCAGGGGGCCCCTGCTGTCTAACCATGGACCCTCCGGGAAGTCGGCCACATACGCTATGGTCGCACGGGGAGGTAGAAGGGGCGCGTCCACTGTGCCTCTCTGAGGAGGTCCTCCCGGTTTTGGTCCGGGGGATGTTGGCCGCAGGCGGGGTGTCAGAAGCTGCAACCCAGATACTGGCCCCCGCCTCTTTCTCAACAAGCGGCGGGCGTCGTCGGAAGATTTTTAGTGGGTATTACCGCTGGCAGTCGTGTCTGCCGGTGGTGAGTCCCAAACCCCCTTTCGGTCCCCCCTTTGGCCGGAAGGCAGTGCGTGAATGCATTTTGTTACCGACGTAAAACAAAAAAAAAAAAAAAGAAGTAAAATGACTGAAAAAAAGGCGAGACGCATCTTTAAATATGTAATATTGAGAAACTTAACGGGTTATTTTTATTTAACCACACGTTCTCATGTGTTATATGATGTTGATATTTATATAATTTTTTCATATTTTTCCCGTACAATATGACAAAGAACAATCAAATTGAAAAAAAGCCCAATTTTAGCGATCTGACACCTTAACTTGTATTCCGAAGCACATAAGGGTTCGATATAAATAGATATTATACAAGAATTGACCTCTGCTATTATAATTGGTGATCGTTTTTGCTCAGTTAGGCAGAATTTATAGCGGTCACTCATTGACTCGTAACTGGCGGGAGAAAAAATTTACCTCGAAGAGTCTCTACTCTTTTTTTCTACCGGAGTTTGAGCTAGCCCGCAATGAATGAGCTCGTTCAATAAATAAATTATTTTAGACAATCACACCAATTGTTTCATTTATTTCACTTGACAAGATGAAGACGAAAGCTCAATAGAATAAGATAAAAAAAATTATCAGCAGGACATTTTATTAGGAGCATTGCTAAAAGTCGAATTCCTATCAGCTCAACGTGAGTAAAATTTGAGAATGTCTGCAAACTTAGATCTGTTGTATATTGACTGTTTTTCATAAAGGTTTGAACTCGCTACCAACTGAATATATGAACGCTACCCTCTATCGTTATATAAGGCTGCGACTGCTTTAATTCTTATTTAATTTTACAGTTTTATTAAAAAACACAATTTATAATTTTATTTATTTATTCATTCATAAAACTTATAACTATCTTTACAGGCAGCAAACCTAATACGATAGAGTAGCTGAGCTTACAATACCTAAATATATGACTAAAAACTTTTACATAATTCTTATCTACTAATCACTAAACTACTACATTATTATCTACTGCAGAAGCAATATGCTGCTTTTGCGAATTCGTTAATTGAGCTTGTTACCCGATGCGTAACTTTGGGCATGACAGACGATGTCATATAAAAGTCGTTAGATAGAACGCAGCCCTTTGTCATCCACATTCTGCGTAAAGCCACTCGCAGCCGGCTCGGTACACATCGTTCATTAGTCGTTAAAAGTACGCACTTGTATAGAAAGAAAAAAGATTTTGCCTTGCGGACCGCTCATTCTGTATAACTGTTTGCTGTGGAGTGCCAAAAAGTAGTACAACACGTGTATTGTACAAAATTTTATGAAAATAAAGTTTTTACTCATGTTTTGGCTACATAATGCTCTCATGCACGTCAAAAACTAACTATAGATAAGCCCCATAAATTAAATTAATTTTCAAATAATATAATATACATAAGAGGCCTTGTAGATGGGTGGTCGGAAACAGTCCCCAAAATAAAAAAATAGCTTACAGTGGTCAGTTCTTTTTTTGAAAATCATAAAATGACTGCCTCCCACTGGGGGTGAAGCGAAAAGGTGACACAATTTTATTGACTAAAAAAATACATGTTCTATAATTTACTGATTCAGGCAAAACTTCCGAAAATACTGGATTTCCTTCCTGTAATCCTTCTATTCAACGCGAGAGTATCTCTCGTTTCAGCGTTGGTCGTGATGACATTGTTGTTTTGATGCTGATATCTTTCCCGAAGATGCCGTGTGTAAGGGACACGGGTCGTGTTCGTGTTGAATTGTTTCTCGATTTTGACGTGACAACGTCTTATAAATTGGTTTGCCGGGTGACACTTCAAGAAACTGCGTTACGCTCCGCTCACGTTATGCGATCACAATGAGAGCGAGTGAGAGGCACGCGTCCCTTCCACTCGGGCATGGTTAGCCCGCCTAAGAGCGAGAGAGACAGACATAAAAAGTGAAAGGCACGCGTCCCTTCCACTCGAGCACAGTTAGCCCACCTAAGAGCGAGAGATTCTTTGTATAAATTAATGTTTTAAATATAATTCTTTGTATACATAAATGTTTTAAATTGTTACTATTATTTCATCCTTCTTCCTACTATACGAATGAATATTCACATTAAAATTATTTTACCACTAAAAGTCGTTGTCACGTAAAACTTTCGCCCGTATACAGACTTTACAGGCAACCAATTTTTTCGGAAATTATAGTTGCGCGGGTCACAAAGATATTTTTAATCTATCAATTGCATTAATGATCCTTCTTGGGCCCGTTCTGTTCTGGGACCGCGGTAACTCTTTCGGAAAATCCCACAACCGAAATCCGTATTTAAATAAGTGTCTGTTTATGTTTCATTTAAAATCGAGAGCTTTTTAAGGCACTGCATGTAGTTGTCGCTAAGCATGTTAAGCTCTAATAATAGGCTGCAGGTCTTCAGGGTTTTTTTACCAATGTAGATACGTCACAGCATTATTTTCATTCATCATCATCTTTTCAGCCATTTGAGGTTTCAAAGCTTTCAAGTTTGTACACAAGAGGTTTCACTGCTGAACATGGGCCTCCCCAATTGCTTTCTACGTTGATCGATCTTGTGCCACCTGCACCCACCGGCCCCCACCGCCTTGACCAGATCGGTCCATCTGGTGGAAGGTCGCCTTCTACTACGCTTGCTGATTCGTGGTCGCTATTGAAGAACTTTAACGCCCTATCGGTCGTCGGTACTCCGAGCTGTGCCCACCCACTGCCACTTCACCTTGCAAAACTCGCTTCGCTATGTCGGTCACTCTAGTTCGGATTCCCTCATTTCTATCACGTAGGGACACTTCGAACATAGCTCACTCCATTGCACGCTGAGCGACTTTGAGCTTTTTTATGAGGCCCATAGTCAGGCACCACGTCTTAAATCAAAGTATTATTTTCATTACATCATAGTTAAATAATTTGATGACGAGCAGCGATTTTGTTGCTTTTATTACGAGTTTGTTCACGACGAAAAATGTTGCATTATAATTGCAAATATACTTCAAGGATTACAAGGAACATTACTTCAAAATAGTGTATTTCACTGACACAGACGTGCACTACTAGCAACTGGTTAATTGACTGTTAATTAACATACATACATTCACGCCTGTTTCCCCGGAGGGGTAGGTATATTAAACGCACACACTTCGCCAATTACATTGTGGTTCCCATGTAATAGGTTAGCCTATTGACGTTAACCGGAAACTTATATGTTCGCCAGAGCCTCGTCCATCGATCGGCAGGTGCACCACTTGCAGGTGAGGCTGGTTTGGTACCTTAAGAACTTGGTAGGACCACTCAGCACCCATTAGTCTTATCAGCTCTAATTTAAACTGATAATAAATGGTAAAGTTCCAAAATTTAACTAATAGTTATGATCTGACTAATATTTGAATTATTGGAATTATATGTGATATTTGTCTAAAAAATTTAAACGATAATAAAAATTCGTCTTTGCAAATGTCCCGACTTGTACTCGGGGAAAAAGTTTCAATTCACTAAAAGGCTGACGGAACAAAATGGTGTACCTATTTTATTCGCGCGATATTATTATTTTGTAATGTTTTTGGTTGTGCCTGCGGTTTTTTGTTGGTGACTAAATGTATTTATTTATTAACGACGACCGATATGGCGTGGACGTCAGTATACCTGCACTTGACTCCAGCGGTCGTCGGCTCGATTCCCACACAGGACAAATCTTTGTATGCATGAACATGAATATTGTATTCCTAGGTATATTAAGTATGTATTTACAAAAAAAAGGTATTTCAGTGTGTTTATCCGTTGTTTAGTATCCATAACACAAGTAGATACTTAGTGATACCTATTTTGAAACTAAATAATTGGTGTGATTAAAGGGAAACACAGTTTTACTGCATATTAATTTTTGATTGTAATATAATTATTTATTTAATTTAAACAAACCTAATGTATCGATGTATAAGGATCCTGCTAAGATCTGTAAAGCCAAAGCCAACCTCACCTGCTCCTCAACAAAGAACGAGGCTCTGGCGAACATAAAGTTCCCGTAAACGGCAATAGGCTCGCCACCTATTACTTGTGACTTATAATATAATTGGCGAAATGTGAGCGTATCATGTTCCTTTGCCTCCCCTTCGAGGAAACAGGCGTGATACTTATTTATTTATACTTTATCGCACAAATTTAAAAAATATATAAAAAAGACGAACTTAGCAAGGCATTCTTTACCAGTTAACCTTTGGGTTAGCAGAAAATTATGAGGCAGTACGAACAAGAAAACATATAAACTTACATAGAATTAAATATGTATTTTTAATAAACTACATATACCTATACACAAAAATAATAATAATTATGATATGTAGACTCAATCAGATGATGACTCCTCAAGAAAGAATTTTTCAAACTACCCTTTAAAAGTAGGTTTGCTTTCTGCCAACCTTTTTTTAGAATTGTTGTCGTTGAATAGCTTTTATGCAGAAAGAGTTCGACATAAAACCATTATGTATGTATGTTAAATAAACTTATAGTACCTATCCGACCTAGTATACTTAATAGCTCCATTAAGCTTAATTAAGTGTAATTAATTAAATTAAAGCCAGTTAAAACCAGCCAGGTTTATTAGTGCCAAAGAGTTCCGTGGTGCCTACGAACGGCGCCTATTGGCGGCGCCACTTTTGTGCAGTACATTCGTTTGTCAGCACTAATTGCCAGATGTGCTGAAAAAAATGGTTCCGGAGTGGTACTACGTGTTCTCGAACAAATAGAAATATTATATTCCAAACATTTTTTGAGTTAAATAAGTAGTATAGTCTAGTCTAGGTGTTTCGTAAGTAAGAAGTATATGTGTGTATAAAACTTCTTATAATATATTCAGAATGTTTTTAGAAAAAAATATACAGACTTTTCTATTGTCTCGGTGTTTCCTATATGAATATTCCCTACTATATTATACCTACATATGTCTCACACTTTTAAATACTTAAAGTACACAGAAAAGACCCCGACAAAGACAGAAATCCACATTAAAGAACACTAATTTCCCGTGTAGAAAACGAACCCACGACCATTTGGATTGGGATACGCTTGGACAGACCACTGCGCTATATAATACGTCAAAGTCAAGTCACGTTTAAGTTTCAAGACTAAATAAAGCTTTAAAGTGTCTAATTAGAAACTAAGGCACCCAATTCACTTAGAAAATTTTGTCTTACCAATTTTGTCATCATCATCTAATAATTGAATTCAGCAAAATCAGGTTCGACCAGTTAGCAAATCCAGTACCAGCATGGTAACGCTGGGCAGGCGGGTTATTAAACGCAGTTCCAGCCAGTATGCAGGATGGAGATGCTGCACACCATCTGATAATCAGTCGGTTCTGAGGACTCCCACGGGAAGATAATGACGCCATTCAAGGCCGGCGCCACACGTTACGATTTCGTCATAGAAACACGTAAATTATTTATAATGAAATTTGTAGAAGCCATAAAATGTATTAGATGAGATAATTATGATCTTCGATATTGTTAGTTTTGAGAACAGCATCGGTAAACTTAATATTTATTTCTTTAATTGTATTAGATTTTAAATAAAAGCCGAAATGAATTTCTTTAGGCTTTCTTCTTAATCTCGTTGGCTTTTTGGAAGCCTCATTAGAGTCACCGACAGACTGACTCACGGACAATCCCCTCCCCTTTAGAATCACGACAGGCTGACTGACAGGTCCCCCGATAAAAATCACCGACAGACAAATCTTAAGAAAAAACCCCAACAGACAGATAAACTGACAAACCTTGACGAATTCTGACAAAGAACCCATTTGCTTTTATTTCTTTATTATGGTACCGATCATATCTCTTTCATTGTTGTTTAAAAAAAATCGAATTCCATTTTGTGTAAATATATTTGACGAATCTAAATGATCATGTTGATCTTAAAGACAATAAGGTACATTTTATGTTTTATTTTTGTAGTTCCACCGGCTGTTGAGGACAAGTCCTAGATTCTTAGTAAGCCTACGGTACGGTTTCGTACTATTCAACCCCATTCATACATCGCTTACTACCCACGCTTTTTTTTAATTCACAGTTCAACGCACCTTTTACTAGCTTTGCGACTTTTATGAAAATATAGAGCTGAAAATAATACCTACATTCGAACAAACGAAATTCTTTGACGTAAAATAAATACAAATTGAATTTTCTTAAATTTATGTACTATTTATATAATACTATTCTAAATGAAATGAATTCAAATGTAGTTTTCTCTAAGCTATGTACTATTTACATAACGTAAGCCCAATATGTCTAGCAGTAGAAAATTTACTTAGTTCTATTCTAAACAAGTTGAGAATTGGCGGCGTGTCGACTAGGTTACCATGATATCCAAAGGTACATTTATACGCCCACATTTCATCAATCATCATCATCATCATCATCCTTACCGGCGACATTGATGTTTGCCAGAGCCTCGTCCGTTGATCGGCAGGTTCACTTGCAGGTCCCCCTCGACTGGTCCTGGCGTGGTGGGGGGGCTGAGTACCTCCAGGAGGCTTGGAAAAGGTAAAACTTATAGATTGGCGACTCTGGGTGCCCTTAGTACTGACAACCGGGGGAAAACTAAGAGGGACCTGTGGAGGGCGCAGCGGGCAGGCCAGGAGGGCCCGTCAAGCAGCGCCAGGAGGGTCTTTGGCATTGGAGGCAGGGAGCCCCTACTGTCTAACCATAGACCCTCCGAGAAGTCGGCTACACACGCTATGATCGCACAAGGAGGTAGGAGGGGCGCGTCCACTGCGCCTCTCTGAGGAGGTCCTCCCGGTTTTGGTCCGGAGGAAGTTGGTCGCAGGCGGGGTGTCAGAATCTGCAACCCAGGTACTGGCCCGCCGCCTCTTTCTCAACAAGCGGCGGGCGTCCGCGGAAGATTTTTAGTAGGTATTACTGCTGGCAGACGCGCCGGTGGTGAGTCCCACACCCCCTTTCGGTCCCCCTTTGTCCGGAAGGCAGTGCGTAAAAGCATTTTGTTAATGACAAAAAAAAAGGTTTACTTGCAGGTGTTCTTAGAACCACGATCACCTCCTACCAAGATCTAAGAAGCCAAAGTAACCGGCTTCTAAAATCTCGGTAGGATCTCTATACACATATATTGGACACAAGTATATGCAATTCGAAACCCAATGTTGGTAAACAATACTCCGTCCCGTCTCGCCTCAACTAATGCCCGCCATTACTGCAGCTCGCTCCGGCAGTTCCCAATGTACTCTATTTGTCACGAGCTTCGGGAAATGCTCCTTGTTGTGTGCTGTATCTATGGTGCTATTACGGGAATTGTTTTATAAATATGCAATACACAAATCGTACTGTTTCAGAAATCAGATATTCATTATGTCATAAACTATTACACAGTACCTACTTGAAAACGTCAAAATTAAATATAAAAACAATCGAAATATGATTAAACTGAAATAACGAAGCTTAGAGTCAGTTATATGCAAAAAAATATAGTTTAAGTGAATCCAAGTGCCAGTTCCGAGCCCCCGCTCTGTGAGAGTAACTGATAAGAAACTCACAGGCTTCGCTCTTTAAATAATTAATTAGTTTGGTACTTAGATTACAATCCTCATAATGTCTGTGACGCTATACGCTATTAAGAACTAAAATATTACTAATAATGATATATTTCTGTATGATTTATTACAACTGTATATATTTATTAAACGTTGTACCTGCCTCACCTGCAAATGGTGCACCTGCTAATCAACGGACGAGACTCTGGCGAACATAACTGTGCCCGATAAGCAGCAATAGGCTCTCCACCTATTACGTGGGACCAACTAAAACCCCCAATAGAAAGTTATCTATTGACGATGACATGTTCAGCAGTAGACTTGGCTGATAATATGATGATGAAAATGAGGAAAAAATAGTAACGCTATTCGTAATAACGTAATCTTTACTAGCATCGTAATACATAGCACAGACAATTTGCTATGACCATACATACCATTTATTACAGTCTGTTTGTACACGTAAATCTCGAAGTATCTCGCATGATTGAATGTGGAATTCGGGCATCAATCATCTGGCGTGCTAAAATCAATATGAGAAATCCGCAAGCACGTACATACACATCTTACACTAGTGATGTGGTGGGATTATATTAACTTAACTATATATTCAATTATTTATATATACATATATATATATATAGATCCTATCAAGACCTTTTTTTACGTTGGTAACAAAATGCATTTACGCGCTGTCTCCCCTAAGGGGGCCGAGCGAGGTGTGTGGGACTCACCACCGGCAGACACGACCGCCAGCAGTAATAACCACAAAAAATCTTCCGACGACGCGAAGTGTGGGTCTATGCCTCTGCCTACCCCTTCGAGGAAACAGGCGTGAATGTATGATGATGATATATTCGACAAAACTAGCGAACGGAAACTTTCATGAACATCTATCGCAGTCGTTATTAGAAAGTCAGTGCCTTCTAATATTCTGAAGGCTGGTTTACCCATTGAATAAGCATACCCTGGCCCTAAGCTTAAGTCTATGCGACCGGGATGTTACCACGACGTCGATACGTAGCAGGCTCAAGAAGAAATATGAATTGTTTTTATTCAGTAAAAGTATATCCATAATACAAGTTCATAATGATACTTATCCTGGAATTACATAATTATTAATTGGCGTTTCAAATATACAATAGTGTATATTGTACAATTTGCAAATAAAAATAAGGGTGTTATTTAACGTGTCTTCAAAATTAATAAATTGCCAACCTAACCTAACCTTTTTGTGCATCAAAATTACTGATTGAGCACCTAATCACCTCATTAGATGCTCACTCAGTAATTTTGATGATCAAAAAAGTATTTTTTAGAGGTTCAGTTTATTATATTCCTAAAAATAATACAAATGTATGAATAACATTTGCCCAGTATAATGAAGCCATGCATCGATGTGGGTTTCGTTGTACACTCAGTCAACAAAGTATCGGGAATGAATGTTGTTTATGGTTCCAAATTCAATTTATTGTTTTTTTTTGTTTTTGTAAGAATGCCACAATTGTTTTCCATTTATGCGCGGAAATTGAGTTGCATCTGTCATTTATATTAAAAACAGTGCTGTTTTTAGTTCTATAATTATTCATATTATTTCATAATGGGAAAAAACATCGAACAAAGAGTTTGGCTTAAAATTTGCATCGCCGGTGGAATTTAGTGTTCGGAGACAATGAAAATGTTACAGAAAGGCTTATGGTGAATCGACTTTATCAAAACACGTGCTTATGAGTGGTACAAATCGGTCGAGATATAATGGAAGATTTGTCTCGTTCTGGTAGGCCATCAACGTCTGTAACTGAAGTTAAAATAGCAAAAGTGAAGGAAATAGTGACTGGAAATCCTCCTTCAAGATTGAGAGAGATGGCCGCCGAACTTTTTGTACCTCACGAGACGATTCGTACCATTTTAAATAAAATAAATTTGGATGATTAACCAAAAAATTGTATATTATTGATTTTTTCCCGGTACTTTCTTGACAGAGTAGTAATATTAGTATGATTTTGTAAATATGATTTGTATGTTTGTAATGCATTAAAAAATACTGGACTGATTTCTTTAGAACCTTTCACCATTACAATGATCAATGGCACTGTGTTATCATATCCTAGCATTATTAGGCGTTATTGTGTGTATGTGTGTACATAACATACATATTGTGTATTTGTAAAATTGCAATATTCTAAAATAAAAATGTCCCAATTTCCCATACACAGAACGCACCCACTCAGGAGCAGCGAGCTTCATTCTCCCAACTCATCATTAACGTCCCACTGCTAAACAGAAGCCTCCTCTCACGAACCAAGATTTGGGGGTTCAGGTTCACTGTAAAAAACATTCACTGTAAAAAATATTCACTGTTTAAAACATTCACTCTAAAAAACATTCACTGTAAAAAACATTCACTGCACAAACATTTACAGTAAAAACATTTACAATAAAAAACATTCACTGTAAAATACATTAAACAGGCAAACTAGTGTGTGCCATGTGGTACTGGCATAGAACAGTGCACCCCCTCTCATCTCACGGGAAGTCGTAGGAGTCGACGAAGAGAAATACTACCAGATGATGGGCAGCAGCGTCATCCTGCGTACTGGTTTGAACTGCAATCACAGACCCGCCTGCCCAGTGTGGTGTTTATGGGGAAATCCCCAATATTATAAGTAGGGGAGGCCAATATCCATCACTGTACTTTTGTGGCTAAAATGATGATTAGGTACTTACCTAATTTATGGCGATTTGTTGTGACTTTTTACTAATCAATATGGGCCATGAAGACCTTAATAAATTATTATTATTATTTTTTAAGAATAAAAATATTTTTATTGACAAAATAACATGACATAAACAATTAGATCAAAGTTGTAAAAAAAAACGTTCACAAATAACAAAACCAAAATATTAAAAAAATAACAATAATAATAACAACAACATAGGTAATTTTACCTGTCAAAATCTGTATTAAGCCATAGAATTCCAAAACAATTAAAATAACCCCATCCTTTTCACATCCCTAATGCCCCCCATAAATCTAAATGGCGCAGTACCGACCATAAACCGAAATCCATAAAATAAACCATTACAGTACAGTTTCAGTTGAGGGTCAGCCATTTTTATATTGCCCACCTGCGTCGTATTAATTTTGACCCTTCTATATATTATCTTTGAGATATTATTTTTCGTTTCTTAAGTAATGCCTGTTCCCCCGAAGGGGTAGCCAGAGGACTATTTTACGCCCACATTTCGCCAATTATATAGTGGGTCCTACGTAGTAGATGGCGCGCCTATTGCCGTTTACCGGGCACTGTTATATTTGCCCTAGCCTCGTCCGTTGATCGGCTACACCACGAAAGGTCAGCAAGTAGAAGTTGACTTAAGCTGTTTGATGGTAAAACCAGATTTTGGCTGAATTTCAGTTATTATATATAGCGACTGCCGTCTGGCCTCCGCAACCCAGAGAGAAATATGATTCTATGGTTAAACAAGCTGTCAGGATGTTAGAAGACACTGACTTCCTTATATGTTCATGACAGCCGGGACAAATGGCTTAACGTGGGTTCCGAGGCACAAAGTAAGCGATAAATACGCACATAACTTCGAAAAGTCATAGCGTCACCAGGGTTTGAACCCGAGACCCTCTGAGTTTGAAGGCTACGAGACTCGCCACTGGGCTACCCCTAACAAAATTCATGAATTGCCAAAAACATGGCGTCCAGTAAAGTTCATACCAATTAGTCAATAGAAGTTCACTTACTACAGTATAATAATTGCTTATCACAAATAGTTGCGTTGTTTATATAAATAAAAAACCCAGTTAACTGTAAATAATGAAATAGTTATACAGTTAATTAGCTTGTAAAATATACAGAACAAATTCAAATTTGCGACCGAAAGCATTATTTACCTACACAATGGTGATTAAGTTTTGTTTAACTGACCTGGTAAACTTTGTTTTGCCTTAGAGCGCTTTTAATTTAAACGTTTCGTGTCGTATCGCTGCATTCCCGAAGCAGTGCGTATAGAGAGTAACATGCAGTGCGTATAGAGTAACATGCAGTGCGCACAGAGTAACATGCAGTGCGTATAGAATAACATGCACGGACGGTCATTCGTTTTCTTATAAAGTGCGCGGTGCTGCTATGGCAATGGCAATGCGGTGCGTATTGTATATAAAAAATACGACTGTCCGTGTGCATTACGACTACCGTAACGCTTAGGTACTGCAAGACGACAACAAAAGTCTAAATTGAGCAATACCTACATGCGCAGATTTTGAATATCCGTTTTGCTGTCAGTTGTGTTTTGTTATTCCATGTCAGTTGCGTTTTGTCATATCACGTTCTATGTCACGGACCACGGGAATGGGGTAAAGAGGTATCCTATGTCCGCCAGTTCTTGAGTTATAAATAATGTAAATCTATCACGACTTTCCATTATATTATCATATCAGCCTTATAAAGTCCACTGCTGACATTAGCCTTCCAAATAGATTACATTCTATTGGGTGCATTTGTCAATAATCAGCTCGCTAGGCAGGCGGGTTGGTGATCGCAGTTCAAGCCAGTACGCTTGATGACGCTGCTGCATCATCCGGTAGGATTTCTCTTCGTCGACTCTTACGACTCCCCGTGAGATGAGAGGGGGAGGCACTATTTTAGGCCAGACCACACGGCTCTTGTTCATACATAAATAGATTATTGTGGATAATCTTATGCTACTAATTAGTCATAATTATAGATTACATACATAAAAATAAATAAACTGTGTAGTTTTTGTAAACTAGCGGTCGTGCAGGGCCTTTTTTTTTTTTTTTTTTTTTTTTTTTTTTTTTCGGATGGAAAATCATCAAATGACCGTCTTCCGCTGTGGGTGAAGCGGAAGGGTGTGTCAGACTTTTACTGACTAAAAACCATCCATGTTCCTTCTTGAGCCTGTAACACCAAGGCCGCGGTAACTCTTTCGAACAGTCCCGCAACCCCGGCAGACTTGGCCCCCTCCCCAGGGGCCCCTCAGTGTGCTGACATCTCTTTGAGGCGCGCGTGGAACACAAACGCGCCGTCGACGCGGCCTGTCGCCTATAGTTGGCGGAAGGGCGGCGAGTTACCCATTACCCACCGCCCACAAGCCAGCGCCTACGGTGGCCGGGAGTCGTCTCTCGGCTCCCGACGTCTCGGGCGTCCCCCGCGGCGGCTGGATCCGTGACGAGAGGCACTCTGCCTCTCTCGTTCCGCCGCCTCCTTTGCTAGCATGACTGCTTCGCAAAAGGAGGCAACAGCATCCCACTCCCTCTCGCTCCGGACCATGGTCTCCACCAGGGCCGAACGCGAGAGGTCGCCGCCGCCGATAGCCGCTACGAGGACACGTCGATGCGCCGCCCAAGCGGGGCAGACCGCGGTGGTATGCTCCACCGTGTCCTCCGGCCGATCCTCACAATGGTGACACCCGGACGTTTCCTCCCGCCTGATTCTGTGCAGGAACCTACCGAAACAGCCATGCCCGGTTAGAACCTGCGTCAAGCGGAAGGTGAGGACGCCGTGGCGCCTCTCCAGCCACTTCTCAAAGATGGGACTTACCGCCCCTATTGTGGCGAGCCCTGCACGGGGTTGCGACAGTCGTTCCCTCCATGACGCCATGAGATCGCGTCGGAACTCCGTCCGCTGCTCATCTAGCTGCCGTGGCAGCAGAGTTTCCCTCCGACGTAGTATCTCTACGCGCCACTCATAGAGGCGCGCGAGAACTATCGCCTCCAGATCCCATGGCGGCAATCCGGCAAGGAGGTTTGCAGCCTCGCCAGAGATCGTGCGGTAGCCCCGGATCAGCCTAATGGCTACCACCCTTTGGGGCGCGTTCAAGTAGTGAGCGGCTCGTCGCCGCAAAGAACACGCCCACACCGGGGCCCCGTAAAGAGCCATAGACCTCACGATCCCCGCGTAGAGCTTCCGGCAGGAGGCGTTTGGACCTCTCAGGTTGGGCAGGAGCCGCTTGAGGGCAGCACCAGTCCTTTCCAACCTAGGAGCCAAACTTCGGAAATGCTCAACAAAGTTCCACCGGCTGTCGAGGACAAGCCCCAGGTACTTCATCGTCGACTCGACGCCGATGTGAACCCCTCCTACCGTGAGGCGGGAGCCCGACGGTGGCGCGTTCCGAAGGCCATGAAAAGGCATGGCCTCGGACTTATGCAAAGCCACCTCGAGACCCAGTTGCCGGATTCTCTCCACGACTCCACTGATGTCGCGCGTCAACGCAAGCTTTCCTAAGAAATTTTAGCTCCTGCGACCACCAGTACACCTGACGTTGGGCGCTTCCTGGTTGAGCCCGGGGCATTGCCACGTCGCACATCTCCGACATGGTCTCCTGAAACCACTTCGCCTCAACATTAACATCGTCAGGCCTATCCGGTGATGACACCCAGGCCTGGACGATGGAGGCTTCCAGGAGAAGCTCCCGGTCCAGCTGCTTTAGCGCCCAACGCGGACCATTCGGGGCCTGTAAAACCGGCGCGCTGGAGGACTGTGCGGAGACGTCAAACCGGATATACCGGTGGTCGGAAAAAGTCTCCACCCCCTCCATAACACGCCAGCCAACGGCACGTGGCGAAAGTGCAGGGCTTGCGAACGAGATGTCCACTACGGACTCGCCCTGCATACGCACACACGTGGGAACAGAACCCCGATTTAGGACGACCAGGCCTGCCTCTAGGGCCCAGTCCTCCACCATCCTACCCCGTGTATTCGTGTACCGGGAACCCCAGGCCACGTTCCTGGCGTTGAAGTCCCCGAGAACAAGCACGGGAAAGGGATTGCTTCCGACGACGACGTCTTTTAACTCCATGAGGGAGTTGTGGAACTCGGCGAGAGTTCGGTTCGGAGAGAAGTACACGCCCACTATGACAATCTCCCCAAACTGTGCTGCAACGCACCCCTGTCCTTTTCTGACACCCTCAATGGAAGGGGTACCGGCGGCGGCTGACGAAATGATGGCCACCGAGCCGCTATGGTCCTCGACCCAGTCATCCCTGCGCGGGACAAAATACGGCTCGGCTACCACGGCAATGTGAATCGACCACTGCGCCATGCTCTGGAGCAACAGATCCTGAGCGCAAGCGCAGTGATTGATATTCGCCTGAAGGAGGTGTAACAGGGCCGCTATTGGCAATCCATATCAGCCTCCACCCGAGCCCCCTCTGAGGGCCTCACTGCAGCAGCGGTGGCGGCAGCGGTAGTGACAGCGGGGGTGACATTACTGGCGGCGGCGGCGACGTTGGGGCCTGTGGTGGCGGAGCGCCTTCCCTTGTCGCTGGCTCTGGGGGGAGCACAGGCTTTGCTCCCCGCCCGGTGGTCAGCCGGCTTACCAGCAGCCGCACATACGACGCAGTGCGGCATGGCGCTACAAACTGCGGCCTTGTGACCAGGTTGACCACAGCGGAAACATAGGTCGCTTCGGTCCACCTCCGAGGTGCATTGGGCTCCCACATGTTGCCCCACGTGGCATCGGAAGCACCTCAAAGGCCTAGGGTCCAGCAGCTTGACCTGCGCCGACACCCAGCCCACCAAGAGCCTTCGGCTCTCAGCAATTACTTTTGCCGCTGTGACGGGGCAGCTCACCATTATGGTTTGCATGCCCGTTACGTCAGGACGTATGGTTCCTGCCTTCACCTGCTCAGCATAGCAACCACCAGTCTTGACAATGGCAGCCACCACCTCTTCCTGGGTAACAGAGTCGTCGAGGCCCATAATGCGAAGTTCCGCGCACTTGACGGGTCAAGACCCGTCAAGTGCGCATCAAGTTCGTATCAAGATACTCGAGCCTCGTCCGCAAGAGACGCCCTGAGCTTTTCAGCTAGTGCGTCGGCGGTAGGTCCACTAGCCGCTCCGGCGACCTCTAGAATCCGGGCTCCGGTGGCCGTTACCCTCAGCCGGAGGCCCTCGGTGATGCCAAGTTCTTTAAGGTCCACCGTCCGCTTCGCCGTGGAAATCACGTCGCAGTACGACACGCCCCGTTTGACTGCCTCCGGCTGTAGTGTTAGCACTATAGCTGCACTCTTAGGGGTACGGAGCCTGTCCGCAACGGCTCGTTCCTTGCGACGCCGCCTCTGCGCCTTCTTCCTTGCCGCCTTTCTACTCTTTTTCTTATCCCCGACTATCTCCCATACGGCTTCGGCTGATGAAGGCTTCGGGGACAAGAGCGGTTGACGCACCTCTGTGGCCGAAACATTTGACACATTTGGCTTAGCCTTCTTAGAAATCACAGGCTTGGTGGGAGAC
Source organism: Musotima nitidalis (assembly GCA_949126915.1). NCBI lineage: Eukaryota > Metazoa > Arthropoda > Insecta > Lepidoptera > Crambidae > Musotima > Musotima nitidalis. The sequence goes on along the minus strand of OX421435.1, from coordinate 11,375,849 downwards.
TGACTGGATGGACCCGGTCTAAAGTTAGACGTCACAGCTGCCGCAAATGTGGCCGTCCTTGAGCCTGGGGGCGGTCCACTCGATGCGGTAGTGCGCAGTGCCGCTTTTTCTAGAGCGGCGAACCGCCCATCGAACCGCTTTTCCATTGCAGCCAGCTGCTTCTGAATTAAAGCCACCACCTGGTTTACCTCAGGTGCAGGCTGGCCTGGGCGCTGCGGCTGGTTGATCAGTGGCAGCTCCTTCTGAGATGTTTCTCGGGGGTTTGAGTCGCGTAGACCGGCTAGGTCCGTTTGAAGCCTCCTGTTCTCCTCTTGGAGGAGCTTCATTGCGGCCGTCATTCGGGCGACCTCCACCCGCAGTTCTGCAACTTCGCCTGCCGCAGGCCCCCCGAAGTTGACCTCTGCCGCAGCCATTATGGAAGCTGTGGCCGTGCCAATAGCCCTAAACTTGGACGACTTAAGCTTCTTCATTGCTACACTGGTGACGGCACCCTTTACCACTTCCTCGAACCTTAACTTGGCCTTACGCTCCCGATCGGAGTCCCCAGCTGCACTCGCCTCGCCCGAGGATCCCGAATGCGCCATCTCGCAACTCACTTCAGCGAGATTCGTGGTCTCCTCCTGGGCAACGAGTCCTCTACCCTTGCCTCGCTCTCGAACTCCACCCCGGGAGCTGGTAGAGATTTTACGAACTGAGGCCCGCTCGTGGTCAGAGGACGATCCCTGGTCGCCCTTCGATAGGGGCCGCTTGCGGAAAAGCATGTTACTTCCCACGCTAGGCTCCACCGTCATGGAAGCAGAGGTATCGGACATACTTTCTTCCAAGACTACAACTGCGCCACCCATTTGCGGACAGGGCGCTTTGTCCAATACTGTTTGGCTCCCGCCGGAGCGATTCTCCTTCCCGACACTGCCATGCGGCAGGATGCGATCTTTGCCCCCCCCAGATACGATGGGGCTGACGCCCTCCGAAGAGGACGCGAAGGATTCTCCTGCGTCGCAGGTACCTTCCTGGGGAATCTTTGTTTTGAGATTCGCCATCATAAATTGTTCCTTTTTGACAGGGTGAGGTCCCTGTTCCGGCGCTCTAGACTGGACACCCTCCAGCCATTCATCCCATCGCCACGCCGGCAAGCTTAGGATTAGGGCTTTCAACGCAGAATCTCCTGTTGTCTTCCGGCACCTCTTCTGAAGAGGAGGTAGGGAAACAACGAACATACTCCAGCAACAGAGCCAAGCTCCTTCTGGGCCGCTTTCCAGCCGCGAAGTGCGACCGGGGGTGCGCCCCACAAAACCCACCAGTTTTGGTCCGCGCCGAACTTAAATGCCGGTACCACAATGTGTGGCATGCCCCTATCCGCCACCTGGGGACGCGCCCGATGGGAGTCTGGCAACTCCACACGGGTCGTGCAGGGCCTACGTGCTAGTATTTCGCATGAATTGCGTGGTTTTTTTTGGGCTTGAATAGGGCCTATGTTTCTCCCCAAAACACTAATAACACCCACGTAAAAATCAGTTGAGAAAATGTCAAGGCCGGGAGAACAAAAAACAGACACAAAAATTTTTTTTCGTTTGTGCTAGTCAATAAATAAATATTGGTCAGAAATTTTATGAGTATTTTGTATTTTTAAATATTACATAACACATAATGTCACGCCTCTTTCCCATAGGCAGAGAACACATCCTTCTACTTGCTACGATCTTGGCACACTCTTTTAGCTTTATTTACACTCATTAACCTTCTCATACACGCCCGTCGGTTTAGGGTACTTTGACCTTTTTTTTTTATGTGAGATGGTGCGATACCCCCTATTGACACGACTCGCCATGACTCTCTGCGGCCGCCGCAGGATCCGTCGATGGCGACCCGATATGGAGCTCGCCCAAATTGGGGCCCTGTACAAGGCTTTGGACCGCACCACTCCCATGTAAAGGGTACTTTGACCTACCCTTTCTCCAAAACTTTCTGTATATGGTCATGGAAAGTTTTACGTGGTCTTCCCCTCTCAACACTTTCATTAACTTGTACGTCATAAATCACTTTCGTTCGACTAAAAAATTTAATATGACGAATATAAAGTACATATCAATCTGTTTTTTATAAGTCCCTCTAACATCTAAATAAAATACACTTTAAATTCCATTTCGCATTTATTTCTCACAGCCTAATTCAGTATATCTTGACAGCTGCTTTATACTTGACAGGATTAAAGTTAACTGCTCAAACTTAAGTGAAAGTAAACCTTAAAACGTTCGGTTAAGGTTTCGTGTTGAGTATTAAGTTTCTTTATTTTTACTTTTTTTTCTTTAAGCCCTTTTATCTAGAAAATGGAAATGTCAAAGTGACAAGTACTGATTGCAAACAAATCGCGAAACGTGAAATGTAGAGGCAAGGGCGAATTGATTTATCGCTTTAAGTGGGGTGCTCACTGTGGGATTTTTCATTTCAACTTTAAAAACCTACATACGACTTGTTAGAAATACTTTTAAAATATAAAGATATCTGATTATGTGCTATATGAAATCGCAGCTCAATTTACATTTACCCCTAACCTATAACCTGTGTTCGCCATACACGATTTCGATTGATTAATACATAATTTACACACGTCACCTCAATCTCCCAGTGATCACGAATTATTAAATATCGGGATAAACATATATTAGTATATGTGCAAAAATATAATTTATTTATTAGTATAAAATTAGTTGTAATTAGTATAAAAGAGACTGGGACCCAAACGGTTTCAGTCAACAGTCAAACAGTTTTATGGGATATGTTTTTATGTAACTTGCATTATTTAAAGATAATAAACGTTTTATCTATCTATCTATTATTATGTAATGAGGACCAATTTGGCTTGGGAGACAGTATACCTTTTTTTTTTTTTTTTTTTATCGTCGGTAAAAAAAATGCTGTTTACGCACTGTCTCCCGGCCAATGGGGGGACCGAGAGGGAAGTGTGGGGCTCACTGCGGCAGACGCGGCCACCGCAGTCCTACAGTCCTCTCCTAAAATTGCTGTGTATTTGGAGTGTTCTGTATTTCTGCAAGAGTTTTAAATATAAAAAAAAAAAATTCGTTCTAATATACAAATATAGCATTATGGACTTCCGTCAGCATTTCTTATTTTCATTTAAAAATAACACTAATCAAAGCTAGTAAATTCATCATCATCATCATCATCATCTCGTCTACACGACGTCCGCTGCTAAACTAGGCCTCCCGAATAGATTTCCACATTGAACGATCTTAAGTCGCCTGCATCCGCCGGCTTCCCGTTCGCTTTGATCAGAACATTAGTCCACCGGGTGGGAGGCAGTCCTCTACTATGATTGCTGGTTCGCGGTTGCCATTGAAGAATTACAACGTTAATATTAGAATTAAGAATTAACCTCTTTGCTTATTATGTTATAAATAAAACAATGTTTAATTTTAGATTAGATTAGTTTAAATTTAGGAGAATGCTGTGTACGCTTCTAAAGGCCAACATATATGTAATTTTATTGTTGTGTTACGATTTTGTATATGTTTGTATGTTTAGCTGTTAGCGTACCTATAAATAAACAAAATAAAAATAAGAATCTTCATAACCCTTCAGTCGTCTGTTCAAGAAGTTAGGAAGTTGGTTTTAAAATAATTATTAAATAAATGCATAGTAGAAGGGTGTATAGGGATCCTAAAAAGATTTTAAGTTTTGCGCTAGTTTTTAAGTTTTGACGTTCATAAGAGCTCTTTTGAGCCAAACTTGAATAAATGAATTTGAATTTGATCTACGGAGCCCAAGCTAACCTCACCTGCAAGTGGTGCACCTGCTGATAAACGGACGAGGCTCTGATAGGGCCCGGTAAGTGTGCGCGTATAATATGCCTCTGCCTACCCCTTCGGGGAAATAAGCGTGAATGTATTAAATAAAGCATCTCGTGAATACTCTCCTTAAGGGTTGTACATACGATTTTGTCTAAAGGGATTCGAAGATAGTCATCTGTGTAATTCATCTGTGTTTTTTTATTACACGCGTTAAATTGACTTATGCCTCGAGAATGGGTATCGCTCTAGAATAGTGTCACTCCCTTTTTATCTCACAGGGAGTCGTAAGAGTCGACGCAGTGAACTCCTTCTGGATGATGGGCAGCAGCGTCATCCTGCGCACAGCGCCGCTGATCGCTCTAGGGCCCAATCGCGGCGCCCCCGCCGGACATGACACCCCGGATATTCAACGGCTGAACAGCCACCCCAACGCCGCGCCCGTATTCACGGGCGCCGTTTGACACCGCGATCAGGGGGCCTAGACCCCGACGCCGTGCCGTGACCCCCATCAGGGGGATCACGTTTGATCACCAATGGCTAACCTGCGCACTGTCTTGCAACAACAGCGCTCACCTACCCGCCTGCCCAGAGTAGTGATTATAATAGGCAATTTGAGCTCATTATAAGACCGCCAGCAAGAATACTTCCAACTAAAAATATTCCGACGACACCCGACGCTTGTTAATAGAAAGGGGCAGAGTGCCGTTACCAAGGTTTTAGCATCTGACACCCCGCTCGCAGCCAACGTCCCTCGCGCCAGAACCTCTCCTCAGAGAGGGGCAGTGGACACGCTCCTCCTACCTACTTCTGCGACCATGGCGTGTGTGGCCGACTTCCTGGAGGGTACGAGGTTAGATAGCAGGGCTCCCTGCCCCCGTCGCCTTAGACGCTCAGACGCTCCTGGCCCACACGAGTCGCCAACCTCTGGGTGTAACCTGTTACTGGCCTCCGCCCTGCCGGGAGGTACTCAGCCGGGAGGGGGTGTGGAGCTCACTGCGGCAGGCGCGACCACCGCAGTCCTACCCACTAAAAAACTTCAGACGACGCCCACCGCTGTTGAAAAGGGGCGAGGCGCCAGTGCCTGGGTTTGTAGCTTCTGATACCCCGCCCGCGGCCAATGTCCCCCGGCTCAGAAACGGGAGGATCTCCTCAGGGAGGCGCGATGTGCAGCGCCACCCCCTACCTCTATGTGCGGCCATGGCGTAACTGGCCGACTTCGGGGGGGGGGGGTCTATGGCGAGACGGAAGGGGCCCCCTGCCCCCGCCGCCTAAGACCCCCCGTTGTTTATTTATGGACATATTGCTACCGGATTCTTTTATGAACTGCAATATTTCCTGCCATTCAAAACGAAAATTATGTTGGCTCAAACTCTGCTGCTGCCTGTTCTGGACTATGCTGACGTTTGTTACCTGGACGCTACAGAGGTACTACTTAACAAATTGGAACGACTCCAGAACCTGGCAATTCGATTTATTTTTGGGCTTAGAAAATTTGATCATGTCACGGAATACCGCGCTAAGCTAAAATGGCTCCCCATTCGGCTTCGCAGAGATATGCATATCCTTTGTCTCGTTTATAAAATTCTGAATTTTCCTCAACTCCCCCTTTATTTACGATGTCGGTTTACATACCTGTCTCCCACATCCCGTCCCAAGCGCTCCTGTGTTACTAAAACACTTGAGTATCCTTCCTTTCATACTAAATTCTTCCGAAATTCATTCACTGCCCGTGGTGCACAGTTGTGGAATAAGTTGCCAAGTGATGTCCGGGACAGTCCGTCAATTGTGTCTTTTAAGACAAACTTAAAGAAGCACTTGCTATCGAGCTAGTCATTATGATTTTTGTTTATTTTTTATTTTTCTTTGTATTTATTTATGTATATAAGTAGGTTTATATATCTGATATGTATCTTATATCATATTTTTGTATATGTATATGTGTAATATTATCTTATTGTAGTGTGTTATTAATGCCCGCTAACTATCTCTCCCACTTCAGTTAGGGTTGACTGGAAGAGATTTCTTTTAGAAATAAGTCCACCTTTGTACATCGTCTTTTTCACATAAGGTTTTTTTTTTGTTATTGTTTGTTTTTTGTGCAATAAAGAATATATAAATAATATTAATGCTTTGAGTCTGATATCAAAATCAAAGTTATAAAAAGCATATATTGTTTAAAATACTCAAAACTTTATAATATTGTAGCGCTATGCACAAAATAATACACCATATAGTATTTAATGACTGTCGTATTCAGCGGTAATAAAGTCCAGAATCCATTATTAAAGGTTTCATTAGCCGTGGATAGTAATTTTTCCCGCCCACTTGCGTATGCTTTACGAGTTTTGAAAACACCCGACTGTGGGGTAAACATTTTATAGAGGGCGCTGGGGTCGTTACTACATGTCATAGCGACTGTCTTTAAATTTTTACATCGTCTATCTGTTCGACACTGACAGATTTTCAACTATTATATATTTAAGCATTCATCATCCCAGTCCGCTGCTCTTCAAATTGCGAGGGTTTTGGGATGACTCCGTGCCTCGGAAAGCACATTAAGCTCTTGAACCAGGCCACCATGAACATTATAGGAATGTCAGTGCCTTATAGCAACCTGATAGTGGTTTAACCATATAATGATGTTTCCCTCTGAGTTGCGGAGGGCAGTCGCTCCATATGACAACTGAAACTCAGACAAGTCTGGTTAAACCAGTGAGCAGATCATGGGCCCTGGGCAACTTAAGTCTTTTTTTTAATTTTATTTAGGTCGTTAACAAAATTCTTTCACGCACTGCCTCCCCGCCAAAGGGGGACCGAGAGGGAGTGTGCGGCAGACTCAACCGCCGCGAAAATGTTATTATGTTTAATAAATAAATTTTTAAAAAAAAGTCCTACCTACCAAAAGTATTCCGACGACGCCCACCGCTGTTGAAAAAGGGCGGGGGGCCTAAGCTTAAGTCTAAGGCATCCGGGATTATGCTATCCGGGATTATGATGATCCCAGCCCACTGCTGAGCACGTGCCTCCCTTCACAAGCCATGGTGAACAGAAATGCATTTCAAGCTTTAAATTTAAATATAAAAATATTCTACTTTTTAATCAAGTCCATAGTAATTAGTCGCAGAGCTTTCACTACAAATTTTCTATTTAAATTTTTTACAATTTTTTTTTTTATTTTACTAATATTTTACAGTTTTCAGTGTGATGTTGTTTGTCTTTTTGTTTATTATTATTAGTACCGCATATTTAGTTATTATTTTTTGATCCTTATAATTTAAGTTTTAGAGATATTTTGTAAATATTTTATAAGATGTACGTTCCGCACTGCACCCAAAATGGCCCAGCTGAAAACCAGCGCTAGAACACTGGACTAGCATATGCTGAGTTGGGTCATTTTGGTGCATCATATAAACATTTATTAATTGTTTTTAGTTTTAATTTTTAATTGTATGGTGCACCAATAAATATTTTTATTATTATTATTATTAAAAACAAGTTAAAAGGGGCTTGTCATTATGCATTACATATACCGAACTCTTTCGAACAATCCAGCAAGCCCGACAGTCTTTGCGCCTTTCCCGAATACCCAATATAGCTTTTGCTGAAATGACGCTCTGTTTTTACGGTTTTTGAATTTTTACCTATTTTTTCATTATTGTCATTTTGTTCTTTTATCTACTTCTTTGTGAGTTCAAAATAAATTATTTAACTTCGTTGATATCAAGCACAAAAATGAGTTATATTTAACGTTTCGTCTGAAATAATAAATAGTCAACCTAACCAAACGATCGAGAAACAAACATTATTTACAAATGTCAAGACTTTCTTGCGAACACAATAAAACAACAACACAACCCCAATAAAAAGAGAATGCTATTGCTATGACAACACGCAATAAACGCCACAAACTGAATCAGAACTGGGCGGATTTCACAGTAAAATGGTTTTACAGCGACTGAATTATTTAGTGCAGCATCAGCAACAGAAAATAACAACTTTACATTTCGTCTGAATCTCGCAAGCAATATGCTGGATTTTTTGGTAGATTTTGATACTTACATACATACACATACATACATTCACGCCTGTTTCCTCGAAGTGGTAGGCAGGGGCATATAATACGTCCACATTTTCAATTACATAGTTGATCCCACGTAATAGGTGGCGAGCCTATTGCTGCTTATCGGGCACTGTTATGTTCGCCAGAGCCTCGTCTGTTGATCGGCAGGTGCACCACATGCAAGTGAGGTTGGCTTCGGCTCCTTAGGTCTTGGTAGGATTTCTATACACGTTTATTAAGATACGTGTAGCCTCAGAAAAAGGCATGAATCATTAAATAGGGATTACGGTATCATCAATCACCAAACCAGCCCTGTAAAGTACACTGCTGAACATTGGCTTCTCTAACAGAGCGCTGGTTCAGGCGGGTTGGCGATCGCAGTTCAAGTCAGTACGCAGGATGACGCTGCTGCCCATCATCTGGTAGTATTTCTCTTCGTCGTCTCTTACGACTCTCCGTGCGATGAGAGGGGGTGCACTGTTCTAGGCCAGTACCACATGGCACACCCTAGTTAGTAGGAAAATTGCCTGTTTAATGGGTTTGAAATGTATTTTATAGTGAATTATTTTATAGTGAATATTTTTTATTGTGAATGTTTTTACTGTAAATGTTTTATACAGTGGATGTTTTTACAGTGAATGTTTTTACAGTGATTTTTTTTACTGTGCATGTCTTTTAAATAAATGTTTTTACAGTGAATGCTTTATACAGTGGATGTTTTAACAGTGAATGTTTTTTATAGTGAGTGATTTTTACAGTGAATGTTTTTTATAGTGATTGTTTTTTTACAGTTAATGTTTTTACAGTGAATTTTTTTTTTACAGTAAATGTTTTTTACAGTGAACCTGAATCCTCTAATCTTGGTTCGTGAGAGGAGGCTTCTGTTTAGCAGTGGGACGTTAATGATGAGTTGGGAGAATGAAGCTCGCTGCTCCTGAGTGGGTGCGTTCTGTGTATGGGAGATTGGAACATTTTCATTTTAGAATATTGCAATTTTACAAATACACAATATGTATGTTATGTACATACATACACACAATAACGCCTAATAATGCTAGGATATGATAACTCTGAGCCATTGATCATTTTAATGGTAAGTGGTGAAAGGATAAAAGGGGCACTATTCTAGGCCGGTACCACACGGCACCTGTTATTATTACCTATCGGACTTTTCAAAAAGACATCGAAGGGTCGCTTGTGACCCCCTGGTGTTCGAAGCCCCATCGGCTGCAGTAACCAATCTCATCAGGTGGACAGTATGCTTGAATGCCATCATTTGGTGGAAATTGGGCATTGATAACAATATTAGAAAAAAATAAAATAGCTAATTACCAAACAGAACAATTTCCTTATTACATAGAGATATAATTGTAAAAAAAAATTGTTTTGATCTTTCTTTGTTTTATCATCACTTCAATAATTACATTGTTTTCATGTTAAATATAAAGCAAATAAGCCATGTGCTTACTACACTTATTATCTAAACTATTAAATGTAGAGACGTGCCACTATTCAACGTAATTGCTAGGAAAATCTTTTCAGGCGCATTTAGACTTCACGTTTTTTTATTCATGCAAATTATAGTTTGTAGCGCCCAAAGCACGTTAAGCCAATGGTCTCGGATCAGGAGCCTTCTAACGTCTGACAGCTGGTTTAACTATCTTATCTTATACCGGGGCCACGTACTGTTCGTGGCGCACTTTGACCTTTAGGTCAGACCTTTTGTGCAGCCTTTCACTTCATGTCTCCAAATATTGTCGTCATCATCTTAATGACAGTATTTGCAGATTGGAGCCCATAGCCTCTTGGCAGTGGGTAGGCCACCCCCAGAAGACCCATTCGGCCTTTGAATGCTTAAGCGCTGGTAGCAGCTGCCATTCCGATAGATGTTTCTCTACTATATGCTTTTTTAGCGCCGGGGCTATTGTACTCATGGAGAGTGCAAGGCATGGCTCCGGTCCCGAGAATATCGATTCCGAGCCCTTGTTTGGCAAGCTTGTCAGCGTACTCATTTCCCTTAAATCCGGCATGGCCTGGTATCCACATGAGGGTTACCCTGTTGACTCGGCTCAGTGAATGTTCAGTTCTGAGGCTCCCTGTGGAAGAATTGCAGGACAGATTATATCTGAACCAGGAGCTTTGAAGGGTTAGAAGCTACCAATTGCCCAACTCAGTCTGTTTTTGTTTACAATTCTCTTTGCAATGGTCTTGTCTGCCCTAAAAATATGTTTATCCTAGTCTTCCAGGTGGATCATCTTTCGCCCCTAGGGCTAATGGCCCCGGAAAGTGGGTCCTTAATAAAGTGTCAAGGGTCTCATATATGGACTCCATGCGCTCCTCATTCGACTTCTTAACAGTCGTAAGTGGGATCGCCTTGATTGTTGCCATAGCCTTACATAATCTCATTCCCTCAGGAAGTGAGCTTATCTTTTCACAGTGTGCCCGCCATGCCTGACGCTTGGCTTTGCGCACCATTTTACTATATTGCTTTAGAGAGATGGTATAGCCCTTAAAGTTGATGGTAGTTTTTGCTCGGTTGAAAGCCTTTCTAGTAGCCCTTTTCATCTCTGCTACCTCTTTCGTCCACCAAGGTAGTTTCAATGGAGTGACCTTGCTCTCTGGACAGTTTTCCTCCCATGAAGAAAACAAGGCATTAGTTATTGTCCATATTGTTGAGTTTAATTTGCCCTGTACTTTGCCTAGCTCGGCCCCGAGGTCTCCCCTAAAACCTGACCAGTCAGTGTTTCTGAGATTCCTCCTACGTAAAGTGCTCCTATTGATCTGAGCCCTATACTTGAAGCAGATGTAGTTGTGGTCCGAAAACATTACCTCATCTGACACATGCCATCCTGTAATATACCTTACCGCTTTTTGATTAGCCACTATAATGTCTGAATGAATGAATTTAATAAGTGATGTTGCACTGTTTTGTTTGTTTTACCAACACTCATGTACGTTCACAATCATTTATCGGTTAATAATGCACCGTTATTACACATGAATGTTCGAAATATCACTTTTTTTTAAAATTTAACAAAACTGCAGAAATGCCGCTTCTCTTTCCCGCCAAGAAGTCCCTGACTCTAAGTTAATGGGGGCTACAAATAAGAAGCCTATAAAGGTATAAGAAAATATGTGAGTGTGATATGATCATTCTATTTCAATTCAAATCAAAACAGATTTCAATAAACGCCGCAGTCGAATTAAGTTTGTATGCGTATGAAATATTTTGTATTCATTAAGGTCACGTGTTTTAATTTGGCCAACCAGAGCCAGGGGACACTGGGGCCTTTTCCCCTGGATTACCCTGCAGACAAATGGGTTTTTATTCCAAAATTGGCCAAGCCCGTCTCGCCTTTGCACGCTATGGTACCGCGTTGATTAGATATTTGAGGAGAAAATTGAAAAAAAATTGATTTCATTAAACAAGGAACAATGGGGGCGAGTTGAAAGGAAAATAAATGTTGACGTATTTATGTAAAAATAAAGATATTGAAAGTCGCTACAAATTAAATTGTGTGTAGGTACATCATGGCTGGAAGCGTGGTACATAAGGCTGAATATTAAAAATGTTTGAAGTGGAAACGATCATAGAAGTCATTTACAGGAGCCAGTTCTTGGAAGGGTGGCCGCTTGTGTAGCAATTGTTATCGAGCGCTACCGTAATTGGAAAGGTCTGATGATCCTACTATACTTTAACATTTTTTATCGCCAAAAGTTATTAGTAGGTACTATTTATTATTTTTTTCCCCCAATGTTACACACTAATCTCCGACACTTCTGCTAGGGTTGGCTGGAAGAGATTTCTTATAGAAATAAGCTTACCTTTGTACATGTTTTTATGTTACTGTGTTTTTTATGAATGTTTATGAGCAATAAAGGATAGGATATATTGCTCGTTGCGGGACTGTCCGAAAGGGTTACCGCGGCCTAGGGACGTAGCAGGCACAAGAAGAAACATGGATGGTTTTAAGTCAGTAAAAGTCTAAAAAAAAAGGTATTATATTGATTCATCGATAGTCCCGAGACTAGGTAATACTGTAAAATTAAAGGTTTGCATTAATTAAGTAATATCAGCGTATGTAGTTCATTGCTTGCTCCGTGCCTCGGAAAGCACGTTAAGCCGTTGGTCCAGGCTGTCATGAACATATATAGCAGTCATTATTAGAAAGTCAGTGCCTTCTAATATTCTGACAACTGGTTTAACCATAGAATGATGTTGCCCTCTGGGTTGTGGAGGTCAGACGGCAGTCGCTCTTTGTAATAACTGGAGATCAGCCAAAACCTGGTCAGACCTGTGCGCAGACCCTGGGCCCTAAGGTTCTTGTCTAGAGCACCCGGGATATGATACATACACACATACATACATAATAATAGGTTGGGGAAAAAGTCTTTTCGTATTTTTGTACGAAAAGTCAAGACATTTTTTTCAAAGTTTATTTACATTTATTTACAATATATATGTACCGTTTTGTTGAATAACTTTCTGCCATTTTGTGGGCAGAGACATTATCCCGTTACTGTAGAAACTTTGGGACTTCTGATCAAAAAAACGGGACAAATAGTTTTGGCAGTCCTCTCTTGAGATCAACCTTACAGAACCTAAAGAATTCTGCAGAGACCGAAACAGGTGAAAATCTGAAGGCGCAAGGTCAGGGCTATATGGTGGATGCACTAGGACCTCCCAGTCGAACTCTCTTAATTTTTGCTGAGTGGTTAAAGATGTGTGTGGTCTAGCGTTATCGTGATGAAAGACCACACCCTTCCTGTTGACCAATTCCGGCCGTTTTCTCTCGACTGCTTCCTTTAATCTCATCAGTTGCTGGCAGTAAAGATCAGAATCGATGGTTTTGCCGGGCGGTAAAAGCTCATAATATACAATGCCCTTCCAATCCCACCATACACACAGCATCACCTTATTTCGTGTTAGGCCAGGCTTGGCCACAGTCTGTGAAGCCTGGCCAACTTTCGACCACGACCTTTTTCGCACGTTCAAAAACGGCTCGGTTTCATTACGTCTCAATAATGAATCGCAAATGAGTACACGGTTCATTAAGTTTCTTTGAGTGAGCTCGTGTGGCACCCAAATATCGAGCTTTTTTGTATAACCAGCTTTCTTCAAATGGGTCAAAACTGTTTTGTGGTCAATTCCCAGTTCTTCAGCTACATCGTAACTACTAATATGCCGATCTTGCTCCACTCTTTCAAAAATGGCGTCCATTTTATTCGTAACAGGGCGACCAGAGCGAGGTGCATCTTTAACATCAAAATTTCCGGACTGAAAACGTTTGAAACAAATTTGTGCTACTCTTACTGACACTGCATCAGGTCCATAAACATCACAAATTTTTTTCACTGCTTGAGTTGCATTTTTGCCTTTTTTATAATAAATTTTAAAATGTATCGAATTGAAAATCGAAAGAGAAAAACAAATGAAAAATAGCGGGAAACAACTTTTTTTTATTTTTTTCTTTTCTTTTTAATGTTACCAAAACCAGCCAGACACAAATAGTACAGTCAAAAAAATTTTATAATAAGTTTATACCTACGTTATGCGAAAAGACTTTTTCCCCGACCTAATATCACACCCATTTCCCCGAAAGGGGTAGGCAGATTATATGCCCACACTTCGTCAATTGTATAGTCGATACCACGTAATATGTGGCGAGTCTATTACCGTTTACCGGAAACTTCTCTGTTCGCCAGAGCCTCGTACGTTGATCGGCAGGTGCACCACTTGCTAAGGCACTTGCACCAGGTAAGGTATGCTTGGGCTCCTCAGTAGGAGCCCTATCCACCGGGACATAATAAGGAAGTATTATCAGCGTAATGAAAAATGTAACAATGTAATATTTATAGTATCCATTAAACTTTTAATAGAAAGAAAGAAAAATAATTTATTATGTGACAACATCAAAGGAAAACATATACATTATATTTAAGTAACTCTTTGAAGAGTGTCACAGAAGAGGTATCCACTCAGCATAAAGCCGAAGTGTCACGAAAACGCCTCAACGCTGGTCTTCCGTAGATACCGTTTGTGAGAGCACTGCTATGACACATTCATTCTATACATTGTAAAACACATTACATACATACAGTTACAGTAGCATACAAATAACATATAAGCTTGCAGGGAACCTGAGTAGCACAAGTAAGAGGACAGCACAACCGATGACGAGCACATACATATTCCATACACTCGCAAGCAACCAAACCGACTAAACCGCTAACTACATCCAAACCTAAACGCTTAAGTTTCAAGCTTTCAAATGACATACTGTTTTTAAATTAAATGTTGTATACTTTTACTTAAAACAATGTTACATATCCTCATAATATTGGTTCGTAAGAGCAGGTCCGATTAAGTGGGACTGAATGAGCTGAGATGAAATGTTACACAAATCCAGTTTTAGGATTATCCTGAAACTCAGTTTTATACAAGTGAAATAAACAATCATTATTGCATTTTCTGCAGTACCCTAAAGGTTCACAAATGAATTGAAATTATACGGGCGTGTCATTTAAGCTACGGAATGGCTGTCGAATGAAAAATTTCCAATTTTTCCAAACAGGAAACAAGTCGCAACAAATATGGTAATGAACATACATTTCCGTGTTTTCAACTCGTGTTGTCGAATTTTTTGTACAGTTTTAATTATTTCAGGTATTGACTTGTAGCCCGGTGGTACACAAAACCTAAATAAAATTCTTGAGATGAGGCCTTCGCTCAATAATCTAGTCAGCCTTTTTAAGTCCAATGCTATTACATTATATTAGAAAATTTATTAAATTATTTAGAAAATTATATTAGCCAAAAATCACAATTCTGGGCAGGCGGGTTGGTTATCAAGCCAGTATGCAGGATGACGCTGCTGCCCATCATCCGGTAGGATTTCTCTTGTCGACTCTTACGATTCCGCGTTAGATTGAGAGGGAATGGCATTCTAGGCCGATAACAGGCCGCACGGTATTTATTGTAAAATATTAAGCCTTATTGTTTTATTATTAGTGCCAATATACTAATAATAAAACAATAAGGCTGGCTTCTTGGCGGGAAAGTGAAGCGTGTTGTCTAAAGTTTTGTTTTATTTTCAAAATTCTGTGATATTTCGAACGTTTCTGTGTTATAGCGGTGGATTATTAACCGTTAAGTGTTTGCGAACGTAAATGCACGTTTATACACAAAACTAAACAGTGCGACATCACTTTTCAAATTCTCTCAAGAAGTCCATGTGAGATCTCAGTATAGTCCCACATCTTTGCTGAGGATTCGGGGTATAGGGGAGGGCATCACATTTTTCATTTATCATCTTTATCACCACTCATTCTCGTTTACAAAGATTCATATATTATTAATACCTATATATCTTACTTGATACTAAATGTGCAAAGCGCACGAAGCCATTGCTTAGAAAAAATCATCTTTACTGAGGACTTAAGGGGAGGGCATCACATTTACAATTTATCATTTTTATCACCACTCATTCTAATTTACTACGATTCAAATATTATAATTTTTTCTCTTACTTATTACTGGCTAAAAGTGCTAAACGCACGAATCCATTATTTAAAATAAGGCAGCGGTTTGGGAAGATGAGCTGAAGATCGAGTTTAGTCGCGTGCTATTGAAAAAGCTCTGTCCAGCAGTGCACAAAAGTAAAATTAAGTAGACTGAAGTAGACTAAAGTAGACTAAAGTAGACTAAAGTAGACTAAAGTAGACTAAAGTAGACTAAAGTAGACTAAAGTAGACTAAAGTAGACTAAAGTAGGCTAAAGTAGACTAAAGTAGACTAAAGTAGACTAAAGTAGACTAAAGTAGACTAAAGTAGACTAAAGTAGACTAAAGTAGACTAAAGTAGACTAAAGTAGACTAAAGTAGACTAAAGTAGACTAAAGTAGACTAAAGTAGACTAAAGTAGACTAAAGTAGACTAAAGTAGACTAAAGTAGACTAAAGTAGACTAAAGTAGACTAAAGTAGACTAAAGTAGACTAAAGTAGACTAAAGTAGACTAAAGTAGACTAAAGTAGACTAAAGTAGACTAAAGTAGACTAAAGTAGACTAAAGTAGACTAAAGTAGACTAAAGTAGACTAAAGTAGACTAAAGTAGACTAAAGTAGACTAAAGTAGACTAAAGTAGACTAAAGTAGACTAAAGTAGACTAAAGTAGACTAAAGTAGACTAAAGTAGACTAAAGTAGACTAAAGTAGACTAAAGTAGACTAAAGTAGACTAAAGTAGACTAAAGTAGACTAAAGTAGACTAAAGTAGACTAAAGTAGACTAAAGTAGACTAAAGTAGACTAAAGTAGACTAAAGTAGATTAAGTAGTCTGAAGTAGAATAATGATAATTATTAAGTAATTTACATGTCTCACAGCTAAACATGGGCTCTTCTCAAAAATTGAGAGGGAAAAGTCGCGTGCTGCTGTTAGAATTTCCCAAGCAATTAATTTGACCTACTATTCTACAATAAATACCTTACGGCTTCTTATTTGCCTAGAATAGTGCCACTCCCTCTCATCTCACGGGCAGTGATAAGAGTCGACGAAGAGAAATCCTACCGGATGATGGGCAGCAGCGTCATTCTGTGTACTGGTTGAACTGGGATCACGAACCTGCTTACTCAGCGTGGTGATTAAACAAACACCCCAATAAAATGTAAACTATTTGGCAGGCCAATATTAAGCAGTTTTTATCATGATGATAATTTGATCTTCATGAACATTATGAATTTAATTAATGATAAGACATCAGATTATATTTCGGTACGAATATATGATCATGTAACTTTATGTGAAGAAAAGAAAATTATTACAGAAGATAAAAGAATTGAACCGCTGGCATTTATTGTTAAGACTGAAAAGTAAAACGCAATAAAATAAAAGACAAAAATAACGCTATTTTTTTTATTATTCCACTCGACCAAATTAACTGTCACAGCTAGCTACAATAATAAATAAATAATAATATATGCTAATCTTATCAAAGAATAATCGATAACTTATGAATATTTAGTTATACAAGTATGACACTCTTTGTAATAAAATTTTGTATATTATAAATAAATCATTTATAACTTATTATTACCAATCTCCTTAATGTTATTTTGATGAGATTCCCGTATTTATACATTATTATTAAGGGTCAACATACTCCGAAAGGAACGCATATTGTTCTTAAAAAACTTGGAAAATATCCCATAACATCAATAACATAAAGTGCAAAGCCGCGCGAGCATGCTCTTTCATCCATCTTTATTGTATTCTCGGTATGCGTTCATCTCCAGTGTGTATCAATCGGTAAAGATCAGGGGGCCTACCGCCGAGTTCGATGGCAATCGATTATAAGGCAAAATGGATTTAGAATTGATTCTGTCGTACCGCCGAACTCATGGGAATCGAAACAAAATGGCGTTCTCCATTTACCTATTGGTCTGTCACGGACTGGAGGTCATGAATGAGAGGTGGCTGTCGGCAGATTCCCCAGTACAGATTAATGAACGTAAACAAAGTTTGATCTAGATGGATTACCGGTAATCCATCGAATTCGGCGGTAGGCCCCCAGGCCTTTTAAGAATATTAAATAGGTTTCAATTGGACAATTATAACTAGAGACATTGTAGTCAACTTTCTTACAAAATTAAAATCACAGTTTACAGATGCAGCATTTCTGCTCATTGTTACGTTAAATTTAATTTAAATGATATTACATTTTTTTTATTTAAGCCATCCCATTTAAATACCTCTATATGTATAGGGCCTCATCTCACAAGTAAGGGTTCTCACAGACCCAGACCCAGAGCGTCTTGGCAGAGGCAGAGGTGTGGCGTCCTGCTGGTAGACAATTCCAATAGGCTCTGTAACCTGGCATAACGGCTATCACACAAAGATAGCCAACGGCTTAACGTGCCTTCTGAAGCACGGAGTTATTAATTTAATAGCTTACAATTTTGAAATAAATATTTATATACCTCTTTATATATTATGTGTAAAGATGTCCTCAACATTGTCTTTATTTATTTACATATCACACTAAACATACACAAACTACTCACTAATTTATTAAAATTTACAAACATATATAAATATTTTCCAGGTTCTGGTCTGGGTGTTTTCCCATGTACATTAAATATGTATTTACAAAACAAAAAGGATTTATGTATGTTTATCCGTTAGTTAGTATTCATAATACAAGTTCATAATTATACTTATTATGGAACTAAATAATTGGTGAAGTGTCAGTGGTTTATTTATAGGCACTTATTTAAAAAAAAATATTACAGTGATAGATTAAATAATTTTTAAATCTTGTTATTGCTACAAACAATAATTCAATTTTACATGTAATTTAATAAATTATAAATAAATGTGTAAGTGCCAGTGCACACCAATCACTATGATAAGCATTATTAAGAACTTGTGTTATACATACATACATTCGTGCCTGTTTCCCCGAAGGGGTAGGCAGAGGCATATTATATGCCCACACTTCGCCAATTATATAGTTGATCCCACGTAACAGGTGGCGAGCCTATTTACTTGTGATATGGATACTAAATAACGGATAAACATACATAAATACTTTTTTTTGTAAATACATACTTTATATACCTAGGAAACACCCAGACCAGAACAAATATTCATTTTTATGCACACAAAAATTTGTCGAACCGTATCCACGAACTCAGGAGCGAGCGGTATACTGGCGTGGAGTGCAGGTATACCGGACCTCCACGTCATATCGGAGATATAAGTAAGTGTTCTTTATGTCTTATAAATATATTGCACGCCAACTGGCAAAACATGGCAGCACCTTTACCAATGTATCACCTCATCATAATTATAATTCATGACGTCCCATTTCAAAATCCAGATACTATGAAAATTTCGGAACTAACGAACTAACTAAAAAATATGTGACATCACTAAGGAGGACGGAGTCTCACAAGTGTGGCCAGCAGTCAAAATAAATAAATAAAATAAATATTCTCTTACAATCACACCAATTATTTAGTTCCATGATAAGTATCATTAAGGACTTGTGTTATGGATACTAAATAACGGATAAACATACATAAATACATTTTTTTTGTAAATACATATTTATTATACATAGGAAAACACCCAGACCAGAACAAATATTCATGTTCATGCACACAAAGATTTGTCCTGTGTGGGAATCGAACCCACGACCTCTCGAGTGAAGTGCAGGTATACTGATCTCCACGCCATATCGGACGTCAAAATGTGACGTAATTTATGAATGAGACCTGTCATTGCAATAAATGACTTGTTTTGATGTTATACTTTGGGTCGTATCTGTTTAATATGTGTAAGGCAACACATTAGTGTTAGTATTAAAAAACTAGTAATTTTGTACTAAAAATATGCTATAATTATTATAACTTACCAAGGCTTACTAATTTATCGACCTAGGTCACCTAGATAAATTATTATAAATCCCCCTGATAGTTATACTGACGTAGGATGGTTTTAATAACAGATATATCTCGATACATTTTCCTTAAACTGTTAAAATATTGAAAATACTAAGTAAACTTTACAACTATTTTTACAAACCACATTTTTAAAGAGTTTATTGAAATGAAACAACTGTCAACTATTGAAAAAGGAATATAACAGAATATATTATTTGCACTAACATGAAATTTGTGATGCCTTTTTTATTTACCACCAAATACAGCAAGATATTATAGCGACAGACTTATATACAAGGGTGTGAGCGACGATAGACCAGTGGTGAGCCCCATAGACTTCTAACTCAGAGGGTCTAGGGTTCAAACCCTGGTGGCGCACCTATGACTTTTCTAAGTTATGTGTGTAATTATTGCTTGCTCTATGCCTCGGAAAGTACGTTGAGCTGGTGGTCCTGGCTCTAATGCACATCTATGGCAGTAGTTGTCAGTGTCTTCTGATATTCTGACGACTGGTTCAGACAAATCTTGTTAAACCAGTAAGCAGACCTTGAACCCTAAAGTCTGGGGCAACCGGAATAGTGCTCGGATATGATGATAATGACTTATATACAAGGGTGGTTACTAACCAGTAGAATGCAATACGCGCAAATAAAGCGCACTGCTCTCACACAATCAAAACATCTTTATTTATCCTCCTTACAGTTGATGTATAAATTTCGTTCCTAGCATCAAGGCCATCCTTACCTCTAAAGTAGGGAAACTCATTGCTCGTGGGCAAATAAAATATACCTGTCCTATTAAAATTTGTATAAAGCCCCAGATAATTTACTTCCGTGTTGTTGAAGCAGTTCGCAAATCTAGCATCTTGTACAGAATCGCATTTCATACCTATAAACTTCTTGGGATGTTCTAAAGCCTGCCACCAGTAGATAACAGCACGTATGTGACTGCAAATTATAAGACAAGGTATGTATGGAATGTCTCCTGGTTGAAATTCTCCACCGTTAACGTAATAATCTACATGTCCTAGGGTTTCTGCCATACCAAAACCATCTATGTTAGTATGGACAATGTCGACTTTTTCTGCGTCAGTTGGATTTATCCGCATCTCAGCTGGTAAGGCTCTGAAGCATGGCCCAGCTGGGTCCAGGCCGGTAAGTCTTGAAGGCTTCTTGCCGGTGACAGCGTAGAAGTGCTTAGCAGCGTAGGAGACTACGTGAGATCCGAGGCTAAGCCCGACCAGCTCGAGGTTCTCGGCCTTAAGTCCTTGTTCTGTCAGCTTGACGAGTAGCTCGCCGATTTTTTTGCCGATGGCTCGGGTTAGACGCGCTGATCTGCAAAAAAGGTTTGGGTTAGAAAGTTTGGCAAAGGTATGGGAGTAAATATAGTTTCATAAGACGTTCAGTGGCAGCATCTCTAAAGAGTTCTACAACCATGTCTTGCCCGAAGGTGTCATGGAAGGCGGCTAAAGAAATGTGGTCGTCTAGAGTCAATATATGACAAGTGCCACCTCTCACCACGTGATAAGTTTCACCAGATATCTCCCTACTAAAAGTGAACTTTTGCTTAGAGCTCCCATTTACATAAAATAAAAAATCTGTATATTGGCGTAATTATAAATGTGGGTATGTGATTTCTCTGTCTGAAGGGTGTCAGTGTCTGTGCTTCGGAAGGCACGCTGTTGGTCCCGGTTATTACTAAATGTGGTAGTCGTAAAGACATGTTAGGAGCCTAATTAGGCAGCTTAAAAAAAGTCTAACAGCAGGACGCCATACACCAGCCTCCGCCAACCGCACTGGGTCCGCGTGGTGGAGTATGGCCCAATACCCTTGCACCTTGGTATGTGAGAGGAGGCTCGTGCTCAGTAGTGGGACGTTAATGAGCTGAGATGGAAGGGTGTTAGCGGGTGACAGAATCTTTTCGAGATTTTTTTTCCGGTCCCGCCCACTAAGTGGTCGGTAGCTTGACCACTTAGTGTGCTTACCTGTCGTTTACGCAGGGTATAGATTGACATCCCCCCCGACTGGTCTCCACCTTGTCGTGGTGGGGGGGCTGAGTACCTCCCGGTAGGGCGCAGGAGGCGCTAGGGAAAAGGTAACACCCAGAGATTGGCGACTCTGGGTGCCCTTAGTACTGACTACCGGGGGGGAAACTAAGAGGGACCTGTGGAGGGCGCGGCGGGCGGGCCAGGAGGGCCCGTCAAGCAGCGCCGGGAAGGTCTCAGGCAGCGGGGGCAGGGGGCTCCTGCTGTCTAACCATGGACCCTCCGAGAAGTCGGCCACACACGCTATGGTCGCACAGGGAGGTAGGAGGGGCGCGTCCACTGCGTCTCTCTGAGGAGGTCCTCCCGGTTTTGGTCCGGGGGACGTTGGCCGCGGGCGGGGTGTCAGAGCTGCAACCCAGGTACTGGCGCCCCGCCTCTTTTTCAACAAGCGGCGGGCGTCGTCGAAAGATTTTTAGTGGGTATTACTGCTGGCGGTCGTGTCTGCCGGTGGTGAGTCCCACACACCTCTCTCGGTCCCCCTTTGGCCGAGAGACAGTGCGTAAATGCATTTAGTTACCGACGTAAATCAAAAAAAAAATAAAGGGTATAGATTGACATGAATATAAAAAAAATTATATAGTATAAAATGCATAAAATAAAGCTAGAAAATCTAAATATAAATGTTAGATATATCAAAAAATTTTGAAAATAAAACGAAACTGCTGACATTCACAAATGTGAAGTTCTGAAAAACTGAAGTTCCTGTCTGTAGGCTTAAACCTACTGGTGGACTTCTTGGCGGGAAAGAGAAGCGTCATGTCTGCAGTTTTGTTTTATATTCTAAAATTTGTGATATTTCTAACATAAATGGGCAATAACTGTGGATTATTAAACGTTAAGTGTTTGTGAACATACATGAGTGTTGGTAAATAAAACAATACAGTGCATCATAACTTTTCAAATTCTCTCAAGGAGTCCATGTTCGATCTCAGTACAGTCCCACATCTTTACTGAGGAATCAAGGGCTTAGCGGAGGGATCTCATTTACCATTTATCATCACTCATTCTCATTTACTATGAATTATCATTCATTCTCATTAGCTAAACCCGCGAAACAATTATTAAAAGAAAAAAAAACCCCACAGAAAGTTTTAAAAAACGAACCCCTGTTCATCCAAGTGTAAATTCAAATAACACACTCATTTCATTCAGCCTAGTATATTTTTTCGAGTTTTCGTAAGTTCAGTCAAATCGGATCTATTCGTCTTTTTTCTAAGAGTTTATCGGGATAAGCCCCCGGATTCCAATGAGTATCTAATCAGATTTACTCTTCAACTGTCATTTGACACGTCGTATATTCTCAAAAAGTTTCTAAATCGCGTTGCTAGCAGATTGTAGAAAGCGCCATTTTACAAAACTACTGGGTAAAGAAGCGAAAACCTTTTCAAAAAAAAGTAAAGAAGGGAAAACATTTTCTTTTAAACCGCTAAGGACATGTTCTTGCTTCGCTTTGATAGTTATTTATTAAATATTTTACTCTTTAGTCGACTAAAGACGAAAATCCATAATAAGTTTTAAGATTACGAAAAAATATATATTTTACTACTTGAGTTATATCATTGGAGTTTTTGCAGGTATCCAAAATCTTTACTAGTAATAAATATATCCTATGTTACTTACGAATAATGTAGCATTCTGATAGTAAAAAGATTTTGAAAATCAATCCAGTAGATTTTGAGTTTATACGTAACAAACATTCAAAAATAAAAAATATTCGTCTTAATAATATTATTATTCGTACGAATTATTGAAAATGCGTCTTCTTTTAACACTTGCACCTAACACGAATTACTTTGAAAGCCGCCGGATTTTAGATTTGTCAATTTACCTAGTCGCTATGTAAAATGACACATTTTACAAACTGCCAGCGACATCTCCACCGCTTGAGTAAGTTTCGCTATCAGTGTTCCAAAAAGTTTTCACGCTAATACTTTGAATGAAAGTTTGAATTTCCACATTTAAGGTTCGGGTTTGTTTACTGGCCAATGCCTTGCAATTTCATCTGTAAGTACTGAATAAAGTTAAAGAAAAATAAAAATCGAATCGCAAAGCGTTTTTAGAAGTGAAATATATGCATGCATACAATATTATAATAACTAGTAATTTTTTTTTATAGTCACACCAAATATTATTGGTTCTGGAATTACTTACCTGTTTCCATTAGGCAGGCTCAGACATTAAGCTCTTTTAAGGAGAGGGTGAAGTCTTACTTTTTGAATATGTCTCATTAGTTATATATATATATATATATATATTAGGTCTCCTATCGAGACCTAAGGAGCCCAAGCCAACCTCACCTGCAAGCGGTACACCTGCCGATCAACGGACGAGGCTCCGGTAAACATAAAAGTTTCCGAAAAGCGGCAATAGGCTCGCCACCTATTACGTGGAACTAACAATATAACTGGCGAAATGGGCTCTGCCTACCCCTTTGGGGAAAATAAGCGTGATATTATGTGTGTACGTATATATATATTCATTCATATTTAGTAAATAGTTTTAGTGTTTATTCTTTTAGAGCTCTGCTTTTCTGTTCTCTCCTTTGCGTTCCTTTGCGATAAGACTGCCCATTGAAAAAACATTTAAAAATCTACATGATTTTTAAATGTTTTTTTTGAATAGTCTTTGTAAAGAGTATATCTATCTGTCTAAATTCCAGATAAGTATCATTTGAATCTGGGGTTATGGATAATAACGAATAAAAATATATATGTACACATTAAAGTCTGAACTACTTTACTGGGGTAGGACTTTGACTTGACTATAGCGGACTTTATTGGACTTAAACTCTGACTTTCTCTTCTTCTTACAGAGCGGTGGCTCGGAACTGACACTTCGATTCACTTACACTTAATTATTTTTTGTTTTTAAATTGTTTTGTTGCATATAAGTGAATCTAAGCTTCGTGATTTCAGTGTAATATTATTTCGATTGTTTCTTTTATTTATATTTAATTTTGACGTTTTCAAATACTATCGAATAATTTATAAAATAAATATTTTTTTAATTTTTGATATTTTTTTTTGACTAAACGACGAAAAAGCTGCATAAGTTGAAATCATAAGCAAATAACTTGATTTAACAAATTACTTGACACTGGCAAAAAATACTCAAAACGAGAGAGCCTGTGTCAAGGAAGATACGTTACATGTGAAAGCTAGTATTAAAAAAAAATCAAATTCATTTATTCAAGTTTGGCTCGGACTTCTTGGCGGGAAAGTGAAGCGTCATGTCTGCAGTTTTTGTTTTATTTTCCTAAATTTGTGATAATTCGCACATTAATGTGTTATAACGGTGGATTATTGATCATCAAGTGTTTGTGAACGTACATTAGTGTTTGTGAATGAAATAAAACAGTGCAACAAAACTTTTAATTCTCTTAAGAAGTCCATGTGAGATCTCAGTATAGTCCCACATCTTTACTGAGGACTCAAGGAGTTTAGGGGGAGGGGATCTCATTTACCATTTATTTTTTTTATTTATTTTTTATTTTTATTTATTCTGGCACAAACAGTCATTACAAAAAAAAATTACATTAAATAATATTAAATGTGTGAAGGACAACGAGTGCCGAGTAAAACATTGAAAAGAAAAGTACAAATTAAGAGCTAGGTTAACAACAAACACGTCTTTACAAACTAAAAAATATAAAGAAAAAAAAATAAAAATAAAATATACATACACTGCATAACTTGGCCTTGAGACTCATTAGAGAGACACCGAACAAATCCATATTAGTAAATTCCCGACGATAGGTCGAAATCTATCTAGCAAAAAAGTTATTTCGAGTATATTTCTTCCGGTGCATTAGAGGGACGAAGGGGCACAATATACGATTAGAACGTATGGGGAGACGAACCCTACTTTGAAAGTTAATTTTGGCCAATAAGTGTGGACTGTTGATTTTGCCATTTACTATTTTATAAAGCATAACTATATCAAACAGTTTACGGCGATCAACTAAACTCAACATATTATTGTTACTTAGAGATGTGTGATAATCCTCAGCATTTCTGTTACAGCGATAATTGATTATTTTAATGATTTTTTTTTGAACTTTTTCCAATCTTTCGATATGTTCTTTGAAAAATGGATTCCATATATTGCTTCCAAAATCGAGAAGAGACCTTACAAACGAGAAGTATAAAATCTTTAAGGTAGTTACTTCATTGAATTGTTGCGTAATTCTATTAATGAAACCTAAACTCTTTAAAGCCCTTTTTATAATGTTATCAAGGTGTAAATGAAAGGTAACCTTATCGTCCATCAATATACCCAGATCCCGCATTTGGGATACACGATCGAGAGCCGTGTCAGATAGAATATAGTCATGTAGTATGGGAGACTTTTTTCTGGTATATGTCATAATGTGACACTTATCTATATTGAGGAATAGTTGATTATCTGAGCAATATGTATTGTAGTTTTAAACAATCCTCTACACAGCGAACAGCAATGTAAAGTTTTGTATCATCAGCATAATGTAAATATTGGCTGTGTTGTAGTACATCTCCCAAACTATTAATATACAAAACAAAAAGCACAGGTCCCAAATGGGATCCTTGCGGTACACCTGAAGGGATTTCTAGAAAGTCTGAGGCTACGGTTTCTAATATAGGATTCTATCCATCTCAGCAAGTCGCCATGCACACCAAGTTTCCACAGTTTGTGAAGAAGTAGGTCGTGGTTAATTTTATCGAATGCTTTTGAAAAATCTGTATACACGACATCTACCTGAACATTATTATCCATACACTGCAAAAGAAAGTCAGTAAATGATAGCATGTTTGTGTCCACGCTACGAGATTTAATAAAACCATGCTGGTTTTCAGTGACATGGTTACAAACCACATATGATAGTTGATCAGTGACAATTTTTTCAAGAAGCTTGCCGAGAGCACACAATTTTGAGACGGGTCTATATTGTGTAATGGAATCTTTATTAGAGACTGCTTTAGGTATAGGAGTTATAAGCGCTTTTTTCCATATGCTGGGAAAAACTCCTGACCTAAGTGAAAGACGATAAATATTTGCTATAGGCGGGAGCAACTCCGTAGCGCAGCGAGAGATTAATAAGGGATGTACTCCATCAGGACCAGCTCCCCTGTGAACATTTACAGTTTTAAGAGCGTTCAAGATTGTGCTGTCACTTAGGTCGACAGTGTTGATATCGATTTTTGAGCCGAGTGATTGACCAAAATCACTATCTAAGCAATTACTATTAGGATGATCTGATGTAACGAATGCAGATTGGAAGTAACTGTTGAAAGCATGACATATTTCAGCACCATCACATATCTCCCTACCCTCGTAAAGCATTCTGTGGGGCATGTCACTGCCCTGCCTTTTTGACTTAACATACGACCAAAAATATTTAGGATTCTGCCTTATACGCCGTTCAGCGAGAGAGATGAAATGTAAATAAGACTGATGTTCCAGCTTTTTCAAACGCGTCCGAAGCTTAGAGAACTCCAGATAATCAGAGCGGTTGCCGTAATTTTTCCATTTTCGGTGATATTTTCGTTTTTCAGTATTAAGTTTTATAAGCGGTCGAGTATACCACGGCGGATGTTTGCGATTATCACAGCACCTTTGCAATGGTACATGTTTTGAAATTAGGCAGTTTAAAAAATTATAGAAATATTCAACCCTCGACTCTAAGTCATCCATATTTGAAAAGACAGATTCCCATTCGATGCTGCTTAATTCGCGGCGTATACTGTCGTAATCCCCTTGAAAGAACTTTCTTTTAAATAAGACATTATCTTTTAGAGATTCAGGCAAGTTCAGAGACACTTCAATGCAAAGGGACCTGTGATGGTCGTCTTCCGGCACTAAAGGGGATTCACATGAAGTGACCGAACACGATAAATTGCAAAAAACTAGGTCTAACATCCTATCATTGACATTAAATTCTCCATTAAATTGAGATAACAATGACAAGCTCATAAAATCACTAGTAAGAGAGATAAGCGCATCTCCATAGGGTTGTAGTTCCATAGTCCCCATCTCGCAATCGTGGAACCATTCAGCCTGGCTAACATTAAAGTCACCCACAATCAGAAAGGAGTCATTTGGATGCGAGTAAACAATGTCACAAGTTCTATTATAAAAGTGAGTTAATGCTGACAGATGTCGAACACCGTGCGGTATATAAGTACATGCAATATGCAGATAGGTACTGTTAGAGCCAATAGGCGAAGTGCGATTAGCGTTGGCAGAGTTACTGCGGGCGCGCAGAGGCAAGCTCACCCACAACTCCTCCGCCCCGGCGGGCGAGCACGGCGGAGGCACGCGCCAAGTCGGCTGTGCGAGCGGGCACAGCTGGCGACGGACCGCCACAATTACGCCACCGCCGCGAGAACACTCACTCGACGCCGCATCACGGTCGTGTCTGAATACCTCATAACGACCATCAAAAAATTCTCCATTCAAAAAGCCATCATTTAACCACGACTCAGTGACACAAATAACATCAAAATCACAATTCACGACATTCAGCGAAAACTCATGCGATTTTGTCCGCAATCCCCTAACGTTCTGATAATAAATTAACAATTTGTTTAAGTTAGCCATTTATTACAAAAGTAAAATCGTAACAAGCATGGACTACAGAAATGTGGGTGTCTCTCTTCTGGAACAGAGGAATGCTGATATATTCCTTTATCGAATGAAGCGTGAAAATAAACACATTTATGACATAATGTGTAACAAAATTAAATAAGGGCCATAGAAATGAAAAGAGTATCTTAATGACTTCAAAATAAATAATGAATATGTCAAAAACTAACCGGCAAAATAGCTTAAGTGCTAAATC
Source organism: Musotima nitidalis (assembly GCA_949126915.1). NCBI lineage: Eukaryota > Metazoa > Arthropoda > Insecta > Lepidoptera > Crambidae > Musotima > Musotima nitidalis. Next base: position 11,347,679 of record OX421435.1, on the reverse strand, counting down.
AAACAAAATTTGTTTGAGATATTTCAAATAATTTAACGAAACAACAAACATAAATACTAACCAAAATCTTCTACATATTAACCAGTTAAAATGCAGCATTATTATGAAATAAAAGGTAAAATCATATGGCTTAAGGAGAATTACAGGAAGTAATAAATCAAATAATTTTAAAATAATTAATTTTAATGTACAGATACATACTAAAAACTGTAAACCCAACTCATTGAATAATAAAAATAATTCAAAAATTATAGAAACTATTTGAAAGCAAAAAGTAAACTCATAACATATAACACATATTTTAAATATCGTCAAAGAGCATATTTCCTTAACTATAAATTTCCATAAGCAAGTAAAGTTTTTAACACAATAAAAATAATTACAAGGTATTAAGAGCACGTGAATAATTTTGAATATCAACAATAAGCACAACATAAAGATAATCATTAGTAAATAAACGGTAAAATCATATGACTTAACTAGACTATCAGAAAGTAATAAATTCAACAGTTCTAACATAATTAATTTCAGCATAAAGATAATTAATTTAAACAAAAAATGTAATCCTTTAAATAATAACAACAATTCAAAAATCATATAAATCATTTGAAAGCATAAAATAAACATATAACATAAATCAAGTATTTCAAAAAGCACCGCATAACACATTTTATGAACAGTTAATTTCAAAGTATAATTGAAGTCTTTCACACGATAGAAAAAATAAGGTATGAAGAATGTGTAAATAATTTTCCGCTGAATAGATAAAACAGAAATGAGGTCATGAGATGCAAAAAAGGGTTCGAGAAAGATTACATGATGCATTCCTAAGATATTGAATGCCTGAGTGCAGATAAGATTTTTTAAACGTAAATTCAGCATATAAATTGATTTGAGCATCTTAATCAGCCAGTAAAAAACAAAGTAATAACAATATGACATTTTAAACACTGCAACTAACAGGAAACGAAACAAAATTAGAATAGTTAGTTCTAATGTAAACATTAAGATTTTTAAGCATAATACAATTTGATAAAGTGATAAAGGCAATATGTAAACTACAAATTTAATCAACCAAGTTATAAAATTATTGTATAAATAAATAAATAAGAAAGTGAAAAATGCCTGAGAATATAAAAAATAAAATATTCTCATAAATGCGGATTCCATCACAATGTATTCAAGAAATTCCAAAAAACTATGTAATAAAAATGATTTAAAAATAACAGAATTCGTCAGACTGAAAATATAAAATAAAAATTCAAACAAATATGAAAATTCTACGCAACACTTATTAAAGTATCCCTCTACCGTTACATAAAATGATTTTGTAGAATTCAAGACATACCCTTTCCTTAGTAGGGGCCTAGAATAAAATAACAGAAGTCACCTTATTTTTGATAATTCGTCGTTATTTTGAATATGAATGACTCGTGATGTATCGTTTTTGCGTAAAAATATCTTGCAATCATTCGTCCAGATATACTTATAGCCCTTTTCTTTTCCCTGCTTTCTTACTTTGCCGTAAAGAATTTTATTTTGTGGGGCTAAATGGTCATTGATGAATATTGGGCTTGCAGGACCGGGTATATTCAAATCGGAGGTGCTGAGACCGCGTCGAGCGCGTACGGCCGCCAAAAAATCATTTTTCTGCTTACGTTGCGTGAATCTCATAATGATATTGGGCGTGGGTTCCATTTGTGTTGCACTTAGAGTATTTTTAGTATTATTAATTGCTGGCTGAGGGAAGCGCCGGACTCGGTGAATGTAGTCAATATCGGTAATTTTCAAAGTAAAGCCCACTTTCATTGATATTGTATTAATAATACTATTCAGGTTCTCTCCCTTTTTGTAAGGTATTCCGGATATTTCCACATTATTTATACGTCCATGTTGCTCTTTTATATTGAGTTGATCAGACAGGGAGTTTAGTGTTTTTTTAGTTTCAGTCAACAGATTTTCCAAACTACTTATGTGAACACTACTGGTATCCTGATTTTTAACCAAATTTTGTATATCTGTCTTCATGCAGTAGTGTTCTTGTGAAATTATTTCGTTGCCTTGTTTTATTTCAAATAATTGACACTTAATATTAGTCAGGTCATCTCTCAACAAGCCAATATGACTATTTTGCACTTCAAATAACTCCTTCATAGTAATCATGAAGTCCTGTTGAAATTTAGCCAAAGTTTCCGAGATTTCTTCACGATATGATGACAAAGTAGAAGCCAGTTCTTTTCTGAACTCAGATATTTCGGAATCAGGTGTTTTACGTTTTCTAGTCATTCCAGTTTGTAAGTCACAGTCCAGGAGTTTATTGAGATCAGGTTGCGAACCCATGGGGGTGCTAGGGGTCGAATTCATCACGGCGCAGGGGTAAAATTGCACAGTTCGAGTGGTATAATAGGGTAGGTTAGGTAGGTAGTTTGAAGTAGATGTGCTGTATCTCTTCACGCACAATGCGCGTGATCACATCAATTATAATTTTTATGACAACTTATTCTCATTTACTATAATTTATATGATATTAATATATCTCTTACTTGACACTGGCTAAATGTGCAAACCGCACGAAGCCATTATTTAAAAGAAAAGAAAAAGTTTGGCTCAAAAAAGAGCTTATGAAGGTCAAAACTTAAAAACTAGCGATTACAAAAGTAATGCATTCTCGCTTTAATGGTGCTGGCAGTCGCGTCTGCCGATAGTGAGTCCCACACCCCCTTTCGGTCCCCCTTTGGCCGGAAGGCAGTGCGTAAATACATTTTGTTACCGACGAAAAACAAAAAAAAAGGTGAGGTTGGCTTTGGTTCTTCAGATCTTGGTAAGATCCCTATACAAAAAAGATCTTAAAAAGATCCGATAGATTATTTGAATAAAAAGAAAACGAGACATTTTTTTTACCATTTTCGGTCGGAGATTTTTTATAAATCTTTTGTACACTAAACAAAGATAAAACATATTTACAGCTTTATTTAAAGTCTTTTCTATCGCGGGCCAGTTGAAAGACATTTGTATGTGAAAAAGTAACTTTTTACCCAAATTTTGTAAGCCTTATGTTTTTCTGTGGTTATATTGCATACATACTGTAGCGACGATAGTAGAGGTGGATTTAAAATCCCCCCCCATCTAATATTCAAGTGCCAGTTCATATTCAAGTGCCATAGACTTATTCAGAATCTCGGGTACAAATCATGGTGGCGCACCTATGACTTTTCGAAATTATGTGCGTAATTGTCGCTTGCTCTGTGCTCGGAAAACACGTTAAGCCGTTGGTCCCGGCTGCCATGAACATCTATGCTGCCGTTTTTTAGCTAGAAAACCGCTAACTACTAGAGAGGGATTTTGGAAATTTAAGCGCTGCTGTAAAATGATAGAGCTTACATTTCAGAAATTACCTTTACTCTCTAGCTATGCTTATATAGCACGGCAGTATGGCAGTCGTTATTAGGAATTTAGTGCCTTCTAACATATTGACAGCTGATTGATCTCGTTGCCTTTTGGAAGCCTCGTTAGAGTCACCGACAGACTGTCTGGCTGACGAATAATCCCCTCCCTCCTTTAGAATCACAACAGGCTGACTGACAGATACAAATGGTTAAAGATATTTATTCTCAAAAAAGACATATACAGTCACTTGAATGAGAACTTAAATTAACATACAAATAATTATAAATTACATCGTCGTCACTTTAGATTACGCTCGCCCATCCAATGTATTCAATTGAATAGTTAAGTATTATCAATAATATGTTGTGAGAGTTTTCGTTTGAATACATTAAACGAGCTTACATTTTTAATGTTCGAGGGTATTTTGTTATAAAGCTGCGCGCCTTCAAAGGTGATCATTTTTTTTTACATACAGACTGACAAATCTTGAGAAAACCACAACAGACAGATAAACTGACAAATTCTGACAAAGAACCTATTTGCTTTTACTTCTTTATTATGGTACCGCTCATATTTCTTTCATTGTTGTTCAAATAATATATCGAAATTCCATTTTGTGTGTAAATATTGACGAATCAAAATGATCATGTTGATCTTAAAGACAATAAAGTATGTTTTATTTTGATTTAACCATAGAATGATGCTTTCCTCTAGGTGGCGGAGGTCAGATGGAAGTCCCTCCATGTAATAACTGAAGTTCAGCCAAATCTTGGACAGACCGGTGAAGAGACCCTGAGCCCTGGGCTTAAGTCTGGGGCAACCGGGATAATGCTATAATAATGGGATAATGCTGGGATATGAATTGTATATCCTACTAATATTATAAACGTGAAAGTTTGTATGTGTGGATGGATGTTTATTACTCTTTCACGCAAAAACTACTAAAGCGATTGTGATGAAACTTTGTACGTGTATAGCTGCAGTCCTGGACTAACATACAGAATACTCTTTATCCCGATATTCCCACGGGAACGGGGACCACACGGGTAAAACCGCAGGGCGCTGCTAGTATACTAATAAAATATAAATAAAAATCACATCTAGATTTCTTCCAGCTAAATGAATTTTTTCGACTGACAACAAAAGAGTGCCCTTAAACTCTTCATATTCAGAACTCCTGGGGGTTAAGCAAAGTTTGGGGCAGTAGCTAGTTCAAAAAAATACCTTTTCATTCAAACCACGCATTACACATTTCATGCTCATGTGCAACTATAAGGTCACGTCCACAAAATCTAAATATTGTTAACTTATTATGATTTCTGTGGTAATGTCAAGTCTAATGAGTCATTATAAGACAATACCGTGTGTACAATTCTGGATTCTCGTTAATAATTACTGGTAAGTAAACTAAATGTTAGCATTGGGTTAGAAATGAGTGGTTTTTGTTTGGCAAAATTATACGAAGGTCACCATTAACGTTCGGAGGTCGACAGAGGCAGGTTTTATAGTTAAGGATTGTTATTTTTGATTTTGTTATGAGGATTTGTCGTTTAGCATCCGGACTGAGATTTAATAGGCCTTCTCAATAAAAACCAATAAGTTATCTTAGACGATTTTGAGCAAACGTAGTATAGGATCACCTTTTTTACGTCGATAACAAAATGCATTTACGCACAGCCAAATGGGGACTGAAGCGCTCGTAACTCTGCCGAAGCGCTCGTAGCTCTGCGGTGCTAGGTGGTCGGAAACGATCAGCGAATTACAGCAGAGTTTACAGAAGTCAGTCCTTGGATGGGTGACCGTTTGTGTGGCATTTGATATCGAGCGCTTCCGTGCTTCGGTTATCACTAAAATGTGGTAGCGGTTAAGCCATGTTTGAGGCCTCATGGGCGGCTTGATAAATTATAACAGCAGGACGCCATACACCTGCCTCCGCCAATCCGCACTGGGTCTGCGTGGTGGAGTATGACCCAATACCCTCGCACCATAATATGTGAGAGGAAGCTCGTGCTCAGTAGTGGGACGTTAATGGGCTGAGATGAAATTGGGATCGAGTGTGTCGGTGGTAAGTCCAACAACTCCTGTGTTGGACTTACCTCCAGCAGTAATATCCCAAAAAAAATCGATGTTTATCCATTTTAATTCATCCTCTCACCATGATCAAACCATCTAAGCATAACCCTTTTAATTCTTATCATTGCATCTTCTTTCACGCTAAAATCTATCCTAATTCTAGTATAAAATTTGACTTTTTACTTTGAAGAACTCTCATCTCTGTTCCACTGCAACTGCCATTTTCCTATCCATCATCATCATTACAGCCACATAAAGATGAACAGAGCATAGGCCTCTCCTACAGATCTAAGGGTTTACTCTAAGTAACTCTAAGGGGATACTCTAAGGGTTTTTACCCATAATTACCACCCGGGCAGACGGGCTGGTGATCGCAGTTTAAGCCAGTATACAGGATGACGCTGCTGCCCATCATCCGTTAATATTACTCTTCGTCGATGTCGACTCTTACGACTGCCCGTGAGATGAGAGGTGGCACAATTCAAGGCCAAACAGCACACGTTACTCCTATCTAGCATCAATTAATTAATTTATTTATTAAGGAACTCCAACAAAGTATACACAATACATGCAATATTATATAAATTTCTCAGAAGATTTGTGCTCCTTCAGTTACAGGAGAACACATCATGCATACATCATCTTTTAAACATAATTTTAAATATACAGTTAAACACAATTAAATAAAATTCAAATCAAAGAAAACAACACAAGAGAAAAAAAAAGTTAAATTTTTTAAATTAAAATACGGAATATAATTTGAAATAGTACACAATAAAAATTCAGAAAAAAAACTAATACAATGAAACAGGAAACGATCAATATCATATTATAGTGTAATACTCGTATAAAGAAAAGGTAGCTAGGTACTTACTTCGGGTAAATATATGTGAGAAAAGTGAAGGTTTCGCTGATGAAGACGTTGTATCCGAGGTTAGCGTATGAGGTGCCGAGGGCCTGAGTATGGGGCCACAGGGAACTGTCGAGGAAGCCCACAGCATAAAATACCGTCTTCTTGTGCTTCAGATCTGAAAAATATACATGCATCAAAAATGATTCATCGAGTTTGTTGAACTGCCTTCCCAACCCTAAGTTGGGTGTACTCAACAAGGTGAGGCGGTTTTAACTCCCGAGCAGCGCTGTTTGTTGTACAAGACTTAAGTGCCATAAAGTGTGGAGTATTGTTCCCATCTATAGGATGCATGTGCCAAGTACCGCCTCGACGCTTTTGATAGACTGCAAAGACAACTGGTTCGCATTATTGGAGACGCTGAGATTACAGCCTCTCTTGAGGACCTACAGCTACAAAGGGACATTGCTTCTCCCAGTGTCTTCTATCGGAACTACTATGTTGAGTGTTCTTAGGAGCGCCATATGTCATGGCCCATATGCCATAGCCCATATGCCTTAGCCCATATGCCATAGCCCATATGCCATAGCCCATATGCCATAGCCCATACGCCATAGTCCATATGCCATAGCCCATATGCCATAGCCCATATGCCATAGACCATATGCCATAGTCCATATGCCATAGCCCATATGCCATTGCCCATATGCCATAGCCCATACGCCATAGTCCATATGCCATAGCCCATATGTCATAGCCCATATGCCATAGCCCATATGTCATAGCCCATATGTCATAGCCCATATGCCATAGCCCATATGCCATAGCCCATATGTCATAGCCCATATGCCATAGCCCATATGCCATAGCCCATACGCCATAGTCCATATGCCATAGCCCATATGTCATAGGCCATATGCCATAGCCCATATGTCATAGCCCATATGCCATAGCCCATATGCCATAGCCCATATGCCATATAGCCTATATGAGCGTAAGATCTTTCTCAGACTATGAAAGTCTGTTTGCATCTAATAGCTCCGAAATTACTGGTATACTTATTAGTTTAAATATTCATTTATTAATTATTTAAGGAAGCAGCATGTTATTTATTTATTTATATATAGGAACGCTAACAGCTAAAAATACAAACATATACAAGATCATAACACAACAACAAAAATTACATATATGTTGGCCTTTAGAAGTGTACACAGCATTCTCCTAAATTTAAACTAATCTCATATAAAATTAAACATTGTTTTATTTATAACATAATAAGCAAAGAGGTTGATTCTTAATTGTAATATTAACGTTGTAACATGGGCTCAAGCAGCTTCAGGAGAGTGTTATGTTCTGTGAATAACATTGCCTATCTTAAATAATATAGCCCCAGATGTAAAATATTTAATAAAAAGCTACCAAAACGAAGCCAGAGGGCGTAAACGAAGACAAAAATGCCAATATTTGTAGACTATATTGGTACGTTTTTTATATTGACTTTACAAATCACTACCACAAATTTGACGGTCCGATGAATTCAACCGTGCACTGAATGTAATCTACCAACAAGAATCTCTAGAGAAGTTACGACCAGAAATCTAAAAAGTCGGACAAAATCAGCAGAACCCGCTACCAAATTAGAAATAAAAAAGCCCTCAAAGCCATCACGGATGCGGTTTAGATGGAATATGGCGGAGGATTCGCAAGTTCGAATACATGAATAATGCATGGAGTCGTTATTGAAACGCTCGTCACAGGGCGAGGTATTCATTATTTTAGTAAAAACTCGTTATACCATGAGCCTGCAAGTAATGACTACGGTATGGCCAGCCATATACCACGGTGTTGTAAATAGATGTAGTACGAGTATATGTAACGCTCGAAGCGGTAATATGGGTTTTGAACAATCAGTAAAACACAATAAAGCAGAGTTCACTAAAGCCAGTATTGAGATGAGTGACTGTTTTTGTTACATTGAATCGCACATCTAGTTCTTACATAAATACATACACGCATGTTTCCCGGAAGGGGTAGGCTGAGGCATATTATACGTCCACACTTAGCCAACTTTATAGTCCCACGAGCCTATTGCCGCTTACTGGGAACTGTTATGTTCACCAGAGCCTCGTCTGTTGATCGGCAGGTGCACCACTTGCAGGTGAGGTTGGCTTGGGCTCCTTAGATCTTGGTACGAGAAAATTATTGTAGATTATAATTAGATTAGACGACTAGTATAGCGCTAAACGAGGCTTTTGATATCCTTCATTGCGCAAAATAGCTGTTGAAAAAATAGATACTGAAGACATAAAATCCAAACTTCCATACTAATATTATAAATGCCAAAGTAACTCTGTATGTGTGTGTCTCACTTTTATGCCAAAAGTACTGAACCAATTTAAATTAAATTTTAATGTAAAGCCTGTTGTCAGGTGTAGAAATAGAGGATAATCGGCTTTTAAGAAAGTCTTCATTATTTATGCTGATATAGATATCACATTTAAAGTAACTTGAACAAGATGCGCAACATAATCGAATGTTACGCGGGCGAACCACCTTTTTTTGTAGTTGTCGTGGAAATTAAATGTAAAACATATTGAATTAAGTAAGAACGTTTTCTTCAAAGATACCTTCCGCATAATTATCTAAGCTAATGTAAGAACAAACTCAAACAAAAACTTAAACCAATAACAGATTTAATAGTGCATAAAAAAAATTGATATCTTCTGATAAATGACGTCATCTAGTTAATTTTAAACGGTTGTTATTGTGCAAAAGTTGTTTTATTCGACTTAATTTGTGATTGGAAAATTTATAACGAACTCGCTTATTTGGTAAAAAGCTGGGATGACATCAAATGATTATTCTAATGTATGACATAATAATGCTAGCTAATATCGCTTGACCAAGTAATCTATACCTTGTGTTGGTAAAGTATATTTAAAATAGAATAGCCTCTTGTTTTTTTTTATATAACCGTCACAACAGTGAGTTGTTATTTAAATAGCCTGTGTGGATGAGAGTCCCTCAGGGTTCAATATTGGGACCGTTTTATTTTTAGTTTATTTTAATTATTTCCTATTTTCATAGGCACTATTTCTCCTGCCCGATACAACACATTTGCCTCCGACAATAAGCACTGAATTCACGTAGTCGATTATGAGCTGAATCCTTTTCTTCCTGGTCGTGACTGTACCGCTACTGAGTGGCTCTACCACCTCCTGGTAGTGAGACGAGAGGCTGAGCACAGGCCTCTTCTGACAAACCAAACCAAGGTAAGAGACACCTTTATACTCATACTTCATACTCATAGGAGGGTCATACTCTCCCTACAGTTCTGCTGTAAGATTTTATAATCCGCCCAATTAGGATTCTTATATGGCTTAACGTTCACAAAAGTAAGATAGATAGATAGATAGCCGTAACCAACGGATAAGCGTGCCTTTCGAAGCACGGAAGCACTTGATGAGTGAATGCTTTACTTTGTAATCGTTTCCCACCACCGATCACAGTGGCGCTAGGAACTCTTTATCATGTTAACCCTTTAAAGGGCAGGACATGTTGTAGATTTTCATTGCTTTTCTACCTTAACTCAACTCCATAAGGTTCAATTTATGGAATATGTTCACCACTGCCTTACAAAGGGTTATTATTGTGTTCAAACTTACCGATAAGTTTATCCTTGGCCACCATCTTCGCGGTAGCAGTTATGGGCATAGACTTCCTTGCCATCTTCCCGTTTTCCATTCTCTGGGAGATTATTTGGAGATATGGCATCATTTTCGAGCTAATGGTCGCGTTTTTCATCACACCCGGACCTGGGAAAAAAACGGGCTGTTATGTTTGGAGACTGTCTTTAACCACAGATAAATATAACTATAGCTAGTATTGTTAATGCGAGTTTGTGAGAAAGATTGTATGCTCGTTCGGATAACTTTTAAGCGATCTCGGGCACTGACGATAAATCAACATAGGTAATTTTATTATTTAAAAAAGTTTTTTTTTTAAATATATTTATCTCGTGTTTTTGAAAATATTTAAAAAAATAAGTATAGAACTAACAAAATACAATAATTGACAAGTAGCTTATACTTAGATTAAATATTGTTTATAATTAAGGTTGCTCCTTAGCTAAGAGTTTTAATAAAACCGATATCATTTTGAATTACTTTAACAATGCCCTTGTTGGTCACAATTTAAGAATTATTATTGTACAGTTAAGTAAGACAATATTAAATGTTTGGGGACAGTAAATAAACAAATGCTTGAAAAAGCATAAACTCACAAACATTACTCACTGACTTAGTAAAGAGGTTGAATATTTTTAGGATTCCGACCTCTTTACTAAGTCACTGACTTGTTTGGCAAATAATTGTTATGCAGCGACAAATAATACATAGTCGGACATAAGAGTGTTCGGGGCACTTTTGGCACAGTTTAAGCTTGTTTTTTGATGAACGTGTGTTTGGTTTTTTGTTTACGCTCAAAAAAGATTCAATCAAAGTATCAAGTAATGTAGCATAATTATGTGATGCTCCTAGATCACAACAGGCCTAGCATGCATATTGCTAATATTAAAAGTCCAGAATTACACTCTGCAGACATTTTTATTGGACTAAAAAAATAAAAAATACATTTGCTGAAAGTATGTTTTTATATTTTTTTGAAATCTGCAGGATATAAAAGATCGGCAGAAGGAGCGGGATCCGCTCTCTCTCCGGCTATGCCGTTGGTAGGAGGGCCCATCCGGCCGCGACTAGGGGTTTTGTCGGCGGGGGCATGGGGCCCCTTTCGTCTAGCTATAGACCTTTCCAGAAGTCGGCCAGTTAAGCCATGGCCGCACAAGAACGTAGAAAGCGCGCGACACACTGCCCCTCTCTGAAATGGTCCTCCAGGTTCTGATCTGGGGGACGTTGGCCGCGGGCGGGGTGCCAGAAGCTACAAACACAGGCACTGGCCGTCCGCCCCATTTTCAACAGCGATGGGCGTCGTCGGTTTTTAGTGGGTAGGACTGCGGGTGGTCGCGTCTGCCGCAGTGAGCCCCACACTCCCGGTCCCCCCATTGGCCGAGAGACGTGAAGTGCGTAAACAGATTTTTTTTATCGACGAAAAAAAAAAGAAAAGGGTATAAAAGAACCAAAGATATTTTATTCCATACTTAATCGGAACATGTCTTCTTTACAACACAATAAAAATATCACAACTCTGTCATCAGAACATACTTGTTTTTGTTTTAAAATAAAAAAAAATGTGCACTTTTACTGAGACATCCTTTAGGTATTCTGCCCAACATTAATGTTATTTGATACCTGGAAAATCTACAGCCTTAAAGTTATTAAAGGTCAAAGTAAAAAAAAAAAGTTTATTTTTTTGCGTTATTATTAAAGCCTTTTTTGTTCTTAAAATTACGTTAGATCGCGTGGGCCACACACACAGAGACGCGGTCTATAGCACGCGTTTCATTGCGTGCTACTTATATAGTTTTTAAGTACTATATAAGTAGCACGCAATGAAACGCGTAATGAAACAAGCAATAATTTTAACACAAAAAATCGGTTACCAACAATATTTTTTAGTTATGTCATTTGTTATGATGACTGTGCGTAGAATGCGTTAGCTTTTAGCTTTGGTCATGAACTTTTTACATCCTGTATATCGGAATAAAAAAATGTAAGTAAACACTTATAAACATTTTCAATTCTACATACTCATTAAGTGTTAAACTATAATAAATAGTTTCTTGGCTGCTACTATATAAGCAATTATTTTGACACAAAAAAATCGTTTATCAACAATATTTTTAAGTTATGTCATTTGTTATGATGACTGTGCGTAGAATGCGTTAGCTTTGGTTATGATCTTTTTACATCCTGTATATCGGAATTAAAAAATCTTAAGTATACACTTACAAACATTTTCAATTAAATTTTCAATTCTCCAAACTCATTAGGTATTAAAATATAATAAATAGTTTCTTTATGTACCCTGCTAGGCACGGTAATATTGTAATAATTTAAAAGAGCGCAGCTTGTATAGTGCAGTAAAAAGTTCTTTATTTCATTAACTATGACATAGCACTTGAAAACGTCAAAATAAAATACATACATACATAATGTCACGCCTCTTTTCCGTAGGGGTAGGCAGAGATCACATCCTTCCACTTGCTACGATCTTGGCACACACTTTAAGTTTCATTCACACTCAATAACCTCCTCATACACGCCCGTCGGTTTCGGTTACTTTTGACCTGCCCTTTCTCCAAAATTTTCTGAATTTGGTCATGGAAAGTCTTATGTGGTCTTCCCCTCCCAACACTTTCAATCACTTGTCCATCACACTTTCGTTAGTATACTTTCATTCATCCTCTCAACATGACCAAACCATCTAAGCATACCTTTCTCAATTCTTGTCACTATATCTTCTTTTACACCAGCTTCGACCCTTATCACTTTATTCCTAATCCAATCACTCAATTTCACACCTAGAATACTTCTGAGTGCTCTCATCTCTACTGCATTGATCTTACTTTCATGTTTCTTCTGCCATAACCAACATTCGCTTCCAGACATAAAATAAAATATATATAAAAAAACTAAATATTACACTGAAATCACTCACCAAAATAAACCTCACCTGCAAGTGGTGCACCTGCCGGATCAACGGACGAAGGCTCTAGCGAACATATGAGTTCCCGGTAAGCGGCAATAGGCTCGCCGTATAACGTGGGACCAACAATAGAAATGGCAAAGTGTGGGCGTATAATTACCTCTTCTCACCCCTTCGGGGAAACAGGCGTAAATGTATGTGTGTAAAATGAGTGCAATAACAACAACTAGTTCATAATCTATCTTAATATCAGAAAATAAGTGCAATAATAAAAGAATGCAAAGTCAGGTAAATCAACATTCCGATCACATGCACTCAGTTCACTGAACTTTATATAAACAGGCTATAGTTTTATGCATCTCACGATTTTTTTGTCTTGTTGCGTTACAACTTGCTCTATGAAATTATTTTCAGATTCCTATTATATATTTTTGAAATTCCACGGAACACGATGCCTAAGATCACTGAACGAACTCGAATTTTTGCTAAGCGACGAATACTGCTGGGCTTAAGGGCTGCGACGAATAAGGCTCTCATATTTATGACAAATCAATCAATAGAATAGAATAGAATAGAATATTTTATTTGCACTTGATTGAGGTACATTACAGTTCTTGTACAACAAAATAAAGCTCCTCTCATTCAGCCAACAACGGTGGCATGCAAATTATAATTAAATTACACATCAATTTTTAAAAGAAAACTATACTTATAAATCATTAAAATGTCAAAAATGGGAATTAGCAACTAGACATAATTAAATTTTTAAATGTGAAAATTGCGAATTAGCAACTAAACATTATTGAAGTCAAAATACAGATACCCACAAGTCATTCATAAGTACAATCACAAAAATAATAATAATAAAATCGAAATCATGTCACAAATGCGCAAAATATTAGTCAAACCAAACATAGATAGTAACTTTAACCTCTTAGGTTAAAAACACTACAAGTATCACAAAGTTTGTGCTCTAAAAATTGTTTAACTGTGTAAAAAGTGTGTGAGATAAGCCATTTATATAATATACTTAAGAATCTCTTAAAGTTAAGTTCTTTTATACTTTCAGGTAATTGATTGTATATAATAATGCACATATAGAAGCAATTTTTTTGGAAGCGAGCACTTCTGGGGATAGTGGAAGTCACCAACCTATTTCCTAATAAATTAATAGCCTTCGTTTATCATTACTCTTGTTTTTTCGGGATTCAGTTTTAACCCTACCTTCTTATTTTCCGTTGCCAGTTTGTTTATCATTTTTGTTATGTCTTTTGGGGACCTTGCAAATAACACTGAGTTAATGAGACACCGTCTATATTGATACCGAGATTTTCCTAATTCAAACCTCTGAATACTGATTCTAGAACCGCCGAGAATAATTTGGGTGACAAGGGATCTCCTTGTCGTACGCCATTGCCCACTCTATAGGATTCGCCTTTCTTTTCTTATTGGATTCTTGCAGTACTCTGGCTATATAGATTTTTTATTATTCTTTATTATTCTCATCTTTATGATATGAAAAGAAATTAATGTCGGTATAAATTTTAAAAAAAGATTATGTTTAAATAGTTTGTATAATATACTCATATATTTTTTTTAATATTTATGTTTTATTGGATACAATGAAACATAATATAGTTACAAAAAATATATGTGTCAATTTATACACATGGTTTGTAGGCTTAATCCTTTAACGGGCAGAACATGTTGAAGATTTTCATTGCTTTTCTACCTTAAATTACATGAGGTTCAATTTATGGTGGGAATAGTTCACCATTGACTTACAAAGGGTTATGGTCAATTTATACTAGGGCAAGCGCTTCGAACCGTCAATCCAAAAATAGGTTATGAGTATCTAACTTGGAACCTACCTATTTGAAACTTCTCGACGGGAAAGTGAAGCGTTATGTCTTCAGTTTTGTTTTATTTTCTTAAACTTGTAATATTTCGTGACGTTATGAGAGGCGTGACATTATGTATATACGTATGTAAGAAACTATTATTATAATCAAGTTTATAATTGTGTTGCTGCGCCCTAATAGTATATCATGTATATACCTTTACCTACTATAACATCCTATGTATCTACTCATGATCGCAATAAATATTTGAAGTTTGAAGTTTACAAATGGTCAGCTACCTCTATTGGCGACTGTACATAGTATATCCATAATGTCAAGGCCGCCACATCGCGTTGTCTTTATGTCAATGAGCTATAATTCGAGTTTGTTGCACTTCCGTTTGTGACATTTAAACTAAGAAATGTCAGAAATCTATTTTTGTCTTCAGAAAGGTCGCAAGTTGCAGAAGCGGAACGGATAAGAGCTTCGTAAAATAATAATAATAATAATTTAACTCAAAAATATAAACAAAAAATTACTAATTTATTATTTGACGACGAATACGGCGTGGTGGCGAGTATACAAACGCTCCGCTCCTAAGGTTGTGTGTGGGTTCGATTCCCATATAGGACAAATGTTCGTGTGCATGAAGATGAATACTTATTATGGTCTGGGTGTTTTGCTATGTATATTCAATATGTATTTACAAAAAAAAAGTATGTATTTAAGTTTATCCATTATTTAGTATCCATAACACAAGTTCTTAATGATACTTATCTTGTAACTAAATAATTGGTGTAATTGTCCTAGAATATTTTTTATTATCATTATGTATATAATCTTATTTGAAGCTCACATAACTCTGTGTGTCTAGATGTTAGAAGTTTCTTGCTTAATTCTTCTGCACTCAAGCTTTTGTCCGTTCTGATTTATTATTTATTTTTAACCCTTTACCAGGCAGTGGTTAATATATGACCACCATAAATTGAACCTTATGCGGATAACTTAAGGTGGAAAACCAATTAATATTTTCAACGTGCTCTGCCTATGATAGGGTTAAGCTGACGTGCATCTTACCGGAACCAACATCTTAACATGCTTTCGGAAGGACAGTAAAATGCCACAAAACGGTCACCCATCCAAGGATTGACCTCTCTGAACTTCGATTAACTTTCGTAATCGTTTTCGACTACCTATAACCTCGTAGCTACGCTCGCTTATTCATGTTAATATATGTAGAAAGACATTGAATCTTTAGTTTTTCTCGTCTTAAATTGTCGCAAATTTTATTCTTAAAACCAGTTTTAAATGTTCATAGCTTCCTATTTATAGGAACCTTAGAATTAATTGCAGAATATTACATTGTAATTCCGGACATTATTAACGATATGTTTCACATTTAATATTTATAGCCCTGATATAATAAATAGTTATCCTATTAACCTTGGTAAGCATTAATATTTTATTTAAAACGACGATCAATATGGCGCCGAGGTCTATTTACATCTTTCGTGCTAATATCGTGAGTTTAACTGCCACAAATGACAAACATTTAATGCGGTTTCTATGTAATATACATAAAGTTAAATGACTCGCTTGTAACGACAGAACATAAATTGCTAATTAAAAAAGAAAAAAAAACGACAGAACGGAAGAAAGTAGTTTTAATTTTTAAATTTTATGACCAAGTTATCACAGATGGCAGCAAATACTTCATCAGACATGTACAGATAATAAATATAACATTTAAGATATTAATGACTTTATTTTTAACAATACAGAATGTGAAAAGTACCTTATCCAAGCCTAAAGGTACGTTTCCTATCCATTAGGATAATTTATCGCGTTATTAAAATTCGTTATTTCGTTTGTGGCGACAAGCGATTAACGAAACAAAAGAGATAAATGAAATCCTGAATCGCGCAAACAGAATTCCTCAAGCTTGTAAGTATATATACAACACACAACCATCATCAGTTGGGCCCAAATACCTACTCTATACCCGCGACACCGACACATCAGATATAGACCTGATCGCACATCACAAACACCCACGACATCCTGAGCCGAGGTTCTTCGGGTCTACTAGAGACCGCCCTTAGTATGTCGCCCTTCGATTGATATACTTTTAGTATTTAATCTAGGATTGAGGCCCTCAGTCTCGCCTTCCCCAAATCCATTTCGGTTGCGCTGTATCGGCCAACAGCGGCAAGCAGCTATTACACACATGGAGTTTAGCTGGTCGGCCCCTTATGGGTCATCCCGGCATAACCTACTCGCCGGCGATAGGTATCTGGGAGTTAGCCGGCTAGTTTGGGCCACCGCCACGGCGGTTAACCAAGTTTAGGCTAGCTAACTTGGTTAACCGCCGTGGCGGTATACTAGCATACGCATCTTCTTCAAAGTTGCGCGTACTTTGCTCCGGAAGCGCACGCCCGGCTCATCGCCGTGCAGATTCTCCACGTATAAAAATAAACGGTTGGGCCGCGGCCCCCGGGCACATCCATCCGCCCAGTGGAAGATCTTCCTCTTAGTGGGGAGTATCACTCGCGCCCTACACGGTTTTTTTTTTTTTTCTTAAAAGCTCCTTACACACAGAAACAATCACACACAGAGACGCGTGGCGTGACGTGCGCGCGTGTTACTGCGTGCTATCTGCAGCTTTTTTATACCAACAAATAAAGTAATTTCCTAATAATCATTGTTGGATATGTGTCTTGTTATGATGTGTAGAATCCGCGGATCCTTTGGGTTTAACCTGTGTCTTTTTACTGACTGATTGCATAAATAACACATACATACATTCACGCCTGTTTTCCCGGGGTAAGCGGAGGCATATTATACGCCCACACTTCGCCAATCATATAGTCCCACGAAATGGGGGGCGAGCCTATTGCCGCTTACCGGGCACTGTTATGTTCGCCAGAGCCTCGTCCGTTGATCGGCAGGTGCACCACTTGGTGGTGAGGTTGGCGGGGGCTCCTCAAGTCATGGTGGGATCCGCCCCGATAGGTCTCCACCTTGGCGTGGTAGGGGGGCTGAGTACCTCCCGGAGGCCGGGAAAAGGTAACACCCAGAGGTTGGAGACTCTGGGTGTCCTTAGTACTGACTACCGGGGGGAAACTAAGAGGGACCTAAGGAGGGCGCAGCGGGCGGGCCAGGAGGTCACGCCAAGCAGCGTCAGAGAGGTCTAAGGCAGCGAGGGCAGGGGGCCTCTGCTGTTTAACCATAGACCCTCCGAGAAGTCAGCCATATACGCTATGGTCGCACAAGGAGGTTGGAGGGGCGCGTCCACTGCGCCTCTCTGAGGAGATCCTCCCGGTTTTGGCCCGGGGGACATTGGCCACGGGCGGGGTGTCAGACGCTGCAACCCAGGTACTGGCCTCCTGCCTCTTTCTCAACAAGCGGCGGGCGTCGTCGGAAGATTTTTAGTGGGTAGTACTTCTGGCGGTCGTGTCGCGGTGACGTAAAACAAAAAAGGGTCTCTGTACACCTAATAAATAATCTCACGCTAATAAATCCCATTAGGGGTGAGCAGAAACTTTGCTAAAACAGTTTTTTCGGGAGTTTGTACAGGACGCCACACCAGTCTTCGGTAATCCGCACCAAGTCCGCTTGGTGGAGTCTAGCCTGAATCCCTCTCACCTAGGTTCGTGAGAAGCCTCTGCTCCGCGCTGGTCCGAAAATGGACTGAGATGATGATTGTTCATGTTTCTACATAGATTGTTGGGAGAGAAAGACCACGTAAGACCTTCCACGACCAAATTCAATTAATTTCAGAGAAAGAGCAGAACAAAAGTACCCTACACCGACGGGCGTGTATGAGGAGGTTAATGAGTGTAAATGAAGCTAAAAGTGTGTGCCAAGATCGTAGCAAGTGGAAGGATGTGATCTCTGCCTACCCCTACGGGAAAGAGGCGTGACATTATGTATATATGTGTATGTAATAAATTTTAAAAGTGTAATACATAATTTTGCAAACTATATACAGTAGTAATTATTACATAAAGTCATTAAAGAGCTTTAATTATAGTAATAAATTATTGAAATTACACAATTGAAATCGTAAAAACGATGCAATAAACAGTAGGTCACACAGGCAGAAGCTTACTAGCTCATAAATACATCTTTTAAAATATATTATATCTAAGTAATATTTTACCATGACATAAATACATTAAAATAAATACCAATTAATTTACAGACACACCGGTTCATATTAGCAAAATTTATAGATATCATTTTCTGTGTCATTACAGCACTAATCAAACTTAATTTGTAATGAAGTTTTGATTGCTTACGTAACTGCTAATATTCAAGTCATATAACCTACTAAAAGAACGAGTTTAATTACGAAACTGTGTGTTAATAAATACCTAGTTCATTAACAGGGCCGCTTATTGTCATTGTAATTAGGAATGATGACATGACCTTAATGTTATAATTTTTTTTTTAATATCTGACTCAAGCTGGCCATTTACGGTCCTAAAACTAAGGTCTAAGAAAATATGACAGTGTGTGTGAGGTAGTTTTAGCTGGCCCAGAGATAAGAACTAGCTACAAGCTAGAACCTGTGTTATAAAAATATCGGATAAAAATACAATAACACTTACTTTTTTGTGAATACAAACTTCATAATTAAAATTAAATTTAAGTTGACCTGCATAAGAGCTCTATCAAGCCAAACTTGAATAAATGATTTTGACTTTTACTGTATGCTTACAAAAACATAACTACAGATTCGGACCTAAGAAGTGGGCAAAATAAATAAATAAAATAATAAATAAATATTCTCTAACAATCACACCAATTATTTAGTTCCAAGTTAAGTATCATTAAGAACTTGTGTTATGGATACTAAAGAACGGATAAACATACTTAAATACTTTTTTTTTTTGTAAATACATACTTAATTTATATAGGAAAACATCCAGACCAGAACAAATATTCATGTACATGCACACAAAGATTTATCCTGTGTGGGAATAGAACCCACGACCTCTGGAGTGAAGTGCAGGTATACTCCACGCCATATCGGTCGCCAAAATAATGTAAATTTAATATTGTGTGACCTTTTAACCATTTCTTTGTGATTTTTTTTACAAAAACATCAATATGCCACAAACCAGGCTCCGCGAATTTTCACTGAGTCCATTTGCTTTAATATGAATCCCTCACACCGTGATTCGTGAAAGGCAACCCATGCCCTTAGTAGTAAGAGTGAGAAGTTAAAATTATGAACTTAATGCTAAGTTAAAATCAGAATAGGATGTATAGGGATCCTATCAAGACCTAAGGAGCTCAAGCCAACCTCACCTGCAAGTGGTGCACCTGCCGATCAACGGACGAGGCTCTGACGAACAGAACAGTGCCCGGTAAGCGGCAATAGGCTCGCCACCTAATATGTGGGACCAACTATATAATTTGCGAAGTGTGGGCGTATAATATGCCTCTGCCTACCCCTTCGGGGAAACAGGCGTGAATGTATGTATGTATGTTAAAAGCAGAATTTAGACAAACCTTATCAGTTTTGAAGTGTTGCTATGCTAAAATATTATGTTTTAAAAGATATTGAGCATGAAGTACCAGGAAGATTGTCATAATGATACCACAATTCTAAACCAATATTTATTTAAACTAGCCCTATGTACCGTGAGTATGTAAAACACATTAAGAAGTGGAAAAGTACGTTTTAATCGCTTACATTAATCATTTATCATAATGTAACGCCAGTTACGCAATTAACATAAAAATAATTAGCAATGCATCTCCTGTGTGTCTAACTTAGGCCCAGGATACATTAGGCAGAAAACAGCGAAGCGTTTTGTAAATTTTTTTATAAAAAAAGTTTTGTTTTAGGATTGCAAAAAAAGTTTTAATTTTAAATAAGCGATTTCGATAAATAAGCTTTTATTTACAGTCCTACATCAATTCTAAGCGATTTTTCATCTCCCAAACAAAACATAAACATTTAGAACCAGTCAAAGTCACAGTCAAACATCGAAATCAAACTAAATAATAACTGACAAATAGTTTCTCAAGAAAAAGTCTATTATTACATATATTTATAGATTTTTCTAGCTACAAACAATAATATTGTCACATCCCTACTGTATTTACTTCCAAACTTCAAGATGACTTAAAAACTAAATTTATTGATCAGGCGTTCCATATTACCATCAACCCAAGAAAGTACTGCTGAACATTAAGAACAAAAGAAAGAAAGATACTTATTGACAAAACACAATACATCAAAATACTATTATTTATTTTATGCTATCATCAAATAAAATACCTACATAAATTAAATCAAAGTTAAGTGCAGCCTCTCAGTTAGGGTGTATAGGAGTCCTACCAAGATCTAAGGAATCCAAGCCAATCTCACCTACAAGGCGTGATGGTTGAAATTTTATAGCTTCTATTGAGGCGATGAGTGTCAACGAATTAGAAGACGAAATCCCCATTAAAAATAATAATACATATAACAAATTTATTTATGTTTTTATATAGAGGTACTCTTAGTTTAATGGTTCTGTTGTAATCAATGGTCATGGTTCTGTGCAAAAACATAAAAAAACATTAGTCCATAAAAAATAGTTTTTTACTATAAAGTAATTTTTTCGTAAAATAATTTCATTTCATTTTTGGAGATGACAGTTGTTGTCGTAAACAAAGTACACATTTAAAACTATCGTCAATCAAAGATTAATTATTATATATACACGTTTTGATTTACGCTTAACGATCGAGATAGTACGTATTGAGATCTATATTATAAAATGTATGTTAAAGTCAAAGTTAAAACCATTTCAAGTTAGGCTCAATAGAGCTCTTATAAAGGTCAAAAACTAGCGCGCCCATTCAATTGCGGGTGGGAGCTCTTTTGTCATCGCCACCCGCTACCTACTGTAGCATAAGCCTTATATCAAACAAGATCATTAAGTGATTCTTTGGGAAAAATCCACATTACACTATAGACGTAAAGGTACACTTCGTGAATATGTAATTTTCTTGCATATCAATGTAATAATTATTTTTTATAAAATGATATATGCGCCTTGCCTACGTGCTGAACGCTCTGCCCACTTATATCAGACAAGATCTTAACATAAATGAGTTAATGCTTGGGCTGATAATCATCAGGTGTGATCATCATTATGATCTTAACAAATGATTGATTCCCCAGACAATACCCTTTGCACCCACTCAAACAAATTTGTTACGAGATGAAATGATAAAATCCTTACCAAGGTCACAAGCTAAAACCAGTCAGTATTGCAGTTTAAGCAAAAAAAAATAACATGCAAAATTGCATGTTTAATAAATTTATATAAATAATTCGCATATAAATCCAAGATAAGTATTATAAAGAACGTGTGTTTTGGATACAAAATAACGTGTTTTAACTTTAATAAACATGCAATTACCTTAGCACGTTAAAAACAAAATAAATATTAATATTTTTTGTACATGTAAGAAAAAGCGATAAGAGTCTGACAAATCTAGAGAAAAACCAAAACAGACAAATAAACTGACAAACCTTGACAAATTCTGACAAAGAACCCATTTGCTTTTATTTCTTTATTATGATACCGCTCATATCTCTTTCATTGTTGTTAAAAAAATATATCGAATTTCCATTTTGTGTGTGAATATTTGACGAATCTAAATGATCGTGTTGATCTTAAAGACAATAAAGTATATTTCATTTTATTTTATTCACCCAGAACCCAACAAACAAATATCTAATTTGGAAATGAAGACCAAATCCTCAGAAGCGAAAAGCAGCTATGCCGACCTCCAAGCCATATCGGTTAACAAGTATTCGCATTATGGATTAGTAAAGATCTTGGATAAATCTAACAAGCATTTATTGGTCTTGTAATGTCAATGTCAACCACAGATACACCATACCTGTTTTAGTAGACTATTTTCTGTTAATCATTTGTAAGTATTCCTTACAAAATGGTTACAAGGTACTTATTAATTGGACACGTTGGTAATTATTTGCAATATCAACTTATTTATGTAGGTATGTTTGATGAATAAAAACGCAATAAAAAATTTAGCAATTTTTGTAATCAATAGTAGACATTTTTTTTGTAGTTTGATATTGTTGTAATCAATACTAGTAGGTATTATTTTGTAGTTTGATTTTTTGTAATTAGTACTAGTAGAACATGAAAATTGACGACTGATATGGCGTGTAGGACAGTATGCCTGCACTCCGCTGCTGAGGTCGGGGGTTCGAGTCCCACACAGTACAAATCTTTGTGTGCATGAATGTGAATATTTGTTCTGTTCTGGGCGTTTCCTATGTATATTAAGCATGTATTTGCAAAAAATAAACGGTATTTAAGAATGTTTAATCGTTCTTATATCTATACCACAAGTTCTTAATGATACTTATCTTGGAACTAAATAATTGGTGTAATTATAAGAGAATTTTTATAATTTATTAATTATGAAGTACGATTGTAACGTTTAACCGTTATTTAACGTTTCTTCGACTTTTTACTGCAAAAAGTGGAAATGACATTAAGACAATGAAATGCTAAAGTCTAACTGTTTTTTTTACGCGTAGAGCTCATTATAGCTTCGTATGATTATAGGCATACGATCGGATGTCTAGATAATACCTTAGACATTTCCATAATAGGTACATAGATCTTCTTTTTTACCTGGCAGGTCATAATCACCACATCTTACATACATACTGTTCAGATCAGGCAGTATTTCAATAAAACTTGTTAGATTTTTTGATACACTATTTATTTAGAATAGGTACACAACAAAACGATGTGACATTTTTCGAGACCTTCAGAAGAAAGAACAATAGCGCCGCGCGTGGCGATAAATAGGAACTTAACTTTATGTTTACAAAGGCAGTTCTAAACAGTACGTTTACAAAGACAGTTATCTATTTGATATTATACATACTACTTTATAAATTTATTTATTCAACACATACATTCACGCCTGTTTCCCCGAAGGTGAAAGCGGAGGCATATTATACGCCTACACTTCGCCAATTATATAGTTGGTCCCACGTAATAGGTGGCGAGCCTATTGCCGCTTATCGGGCACTGCTATGTGCTCACTCTCAACAAATTTCTTGGTTGGAGTGCCCTAAGACCAGCAAGTATTGATTGAGAGGTGAAAGGAGAGGGTAGGTTGAGATGGAAAAGCTCCT
This sequence comes from Musotima nitidalis, assembly GCA_949126915.1. Classification (NCBI taxonomy): domain Eukaryota; kingdom Metazoa; phylum Arthropoda; class Insecta; order Lepidoptera; family Crambidae; genus Musotima; species Musotima nitidalis. The sequence goes on along the minus strand of OX421435.1, from coordinate 11,323,729 downwards.
CAGAACACTGACCGCTGTAGTTCTGGTAGAAGATACTGATAGAGTTTTTTTTAAGTTCTTAACGATATTTATCTTGGAACTAAGGAACTAGTTTAATTGCCAGAAAATGTTTATTTAATTATTATTTATCTCCTTTATCAAAGCCTGAATAAAGCATTTTTTATTATCTTAGGTAATGAAACACCTATATAAACAGATGTACAGGGATCCTACAAAGACCTAAGGAGCCCAAGCCAACCTCACCTGCTGCCGATCAGCGGACGAGGCACTGGCGAACATAACAGTGCCCGGTAAGCGGTAATAGGCTCACCACCTATTACGTGGGACTAATATGCCTCTGCCTATCCCTTCGGGGAAACAGGCGTGAATGTATGTAGGTTAATGAAACACTTACATTCTGGTACCATCCCAGCCGGGTACCCTATTTCGGGGCGCGGAGAAAAGCTGATGGCAGAGACGGCGCTCACCATCATCACCGCAACTGACACGCTCGCCATCACGAATCCTAGCTCACCAGGCCTCGGTGTGTACCTGTAACCACGAAAATTATACACTGGATAAATTATTTACTGGATGTTTTATAAGCATACTAGCTGTTACCCGCGACTTCGTCCGCGTGGAATAGTATCTTTGGGTAGCATTTTTATTATTTAATAAGAATCATTAGTAGGTATAGTAGATATCAGCGGCGGCGATGCAGAGAATTCGTTAAAAGGAACTTTAACTTCAAAAGCCAAAATATTTTTTAAACTTGATACAAATTTTTTAAATATCATGTTTCTAGAATAGTTTGGCGTCGTAGTTCCCGTGCCGAATCCGTTCCGTTCCGTTCGAATTTCAAGAATTCCGTTTGTAGAAAAACTCTGCACATCCTAAGAGACCTACGTACCAAGTTTCATGGTTTTATCTTCAAAAATGAAGAACACCTATAAATCATTCAACCCCTATTTCACCCCCATACTGGTAAAAATTTCAAAATGCTAGAACAAACGATTTTTTGTTTATTATTTAGTGCCTAAATACAAAATGTTATATTTTTATTTTTAAAAATGACGAACTTCATACAAACTTGCAACCCCTATTTCATCTCTCACAGGACGAAATTTCAAAAACGCTAGAACAAATGTTTAATTATTTCCTATCAAGTGCTTAAATATTAAGTTTCATGGTTTTATCTTTTAAAATTAAGAAATCACATACAACTTTTCACTCCCTCCCCTTTTTAACCCTTTACAACCCCCTTTTCGAAATAAAAAGTAGCCTATGTTCTTTCTCAGGGTCTAGACCATCTGTATACCAAATTTCATTCAAATCCGTTCAGTAGTTTTGGCGTGAAAGAGTAACAGACAGACAGACAGACAGACAGAGTTACTTTCGCATTTATAATTTATTATTTATTACTAGCTGTTACCCGCGACTTCGTCCGCGTGGAATAGTATCTTTGGGTAGCATTTTTATTATTTAATAAGAATCATTAGTAGGTATAGTAGATATCAGCGGCGGCGATGCAGAGAATTCGTTAAAAGGAACTATAACTTCAAATGACAAAATATTTTTTAAACTTGATACACCCAAAATTTTTAAATATCATGTTCCTAGAATAGTTTGGCGTCGTAGTTTCCGTGCCGAATCCGTTCCGTTCCGCTCGAATTTCGAGAATTCCGTTTGTAGAAAATCTCTGCACATCCTAAGAGACCTACGTACCAAGTTTCATGGTTTTATCTTCAAAAATGAAGGACACCCATAAAAACATTCAACCCCTATTTCACCCCCATATTGGTAAAAATTTCAAAATGCTAGAACAAACGATTTTTTGTTTATTATTTAGTGCCTACATACAAAATGTTATATTTTTATTTTAAAAAATTTCGAACTTCATACAAACTTTCAACCCCTATTTCATCTCTCACAGGACGAAATTTCAAAAACGCTAGAACAAATGTTTATTTATTTCCTATCAAGTGCTTAAATATTAAGTTTCATGGTTTTATCTTTTAAAATTAAGAAATCCCATACAACTTTTCACTCCCACCCCTTTTTAACCCTTTACAACCCCCTTTTCGAAATAAAAAGTAGCCTATGTTCTTTCTCAGGGTCTAGACCATCTGTATGCCAAATTTCATTCAAATCCGTTCAGTAGTTTTGGCGTGAAAGAGTAACAGACAGACAGACAGACAGAGTTACTTTCGCATTTATAATATTAGTAAGATAGTAAGGATATAAGTAAGGATTACCTAAATAAATATTTTCTCTCAACTACACCAATTATTTAGTTCCAAGATAAGTATCATTAAGAACTTGTGTTATAGAAACTACACAACGGATAAACATACTTAAATACTTTTTTATATACATACTCAATATACATAGGAAAACACCCAGACCAGAACAATTATTCATGTTCATGCACATAAAGATTCGTCCTGTGTGGGGATCGAACCCACGACCTCTGGAGTGAAGTGTAGGTATACTGAGCCCCACGCCATATCGGCCGTCAAAATTAAAGACAAAGACTTTTTATTTCACATGAAATATGGTACTTGAGTGGTCTCAAAATTTAATACAGTCTCCATAATTCACCAGTAACTGGTACGCAAAAATATAATAAGAGGATTCTAATATCACAATCATAAATATATTCTGCAAAATATTCACTCAGTGAATAAAAATACTCAACGACAAGACATTTTTTTAAATGAACTTTAAATTTGTTTAATGGCATCAGCTTAAGGTTATTGTCGGGCCTGTTATAGACTTTAATAGACATGACATAGTTAAGTATGTATATACAACAAAAGAAATGTATTTATGTATGATTATCCGTTGTTTAGTATCCAAAACACAAGTAAATGATACCTATTTTCGAGCTCAATAATTGGTATGATTGCAAGAAAATATTTATTTAATGTTGTGTAAAGGGATCCTATCAAAATCTAAGGAGCCCAAGCCAACCTTACCTGCAAGTGGCGAACTTGCCGTCAACGGACCGGTAATCGACAATAGGCTCGCCATTTATAAAAAATAAATAAAAACGTTTATTCATGACCATGTACAAAAATAATAATAATATAGGACTAAAGATACCTACATGTCTACATGATTATGAAAAGGTATCTACTCAGCATGTGCCGTAGCACCTAGGTAAGTGATGCCTCGACGCTGGTCTTCTGTAGATACCTGAACTAATATAATATATTATAATGATACTAAAAAATATATATATGACAATATAAAGTATGACAAACAATATAAATAAAAATATGATACAAATATTTAATTTCAACCCTAATTATAAGTTCTTAAGTGTATGTTGGTCATTTTTGTTAAGTAATTTTAGCTTAAGTAATTTTATTTCTGATTCCCTTCAAATATTGTTTTATTGTAATTTAGTTCTGATGTTTTAACCTGTGTTTGCCTTGTGAAATATTTTATTTGCATGCTGTGGTCTCCTATAATTGAGGGAGTACACATAATGTTAGATACGGGTATGTCACATATTATTGTATTTTTGTCGTGTAGGTCCTTTGTTGGAGACCCATATTTTCAATAAATAAATAAATAAAGGGAGGGCACCGCAACAAAGAGTATTTATTATGAGATATACAAATTACAGATTAAAATTGGAATCGGTTTCATTTGGTTTGCCTTAAAATAAAATATGTATAGACATTTAAATAAATAATATATAAGAATGTACACTACTAATGGGTGTATGGGGATCCTATCAAGATCTGAGGAGCACAAGCCAACCTCACCTGCAAGTGGTGCACCTGTCGATCAACGGATGAGGCTCTGGCGAACATAACAGTGCCCAGTAAGCGGCAATAGGCTCGCCAACTATTACGTGGGACCAACTATATAATTGGCGAAGTGTGGGCGTATAATATGCCTCTGCCTGTCCCGTTGGGAACACAGGCGTGAATGTATGTATGTTAATTAGGGACAAGGACCTAACACGCCTGACACAGCTTCTTAGTACCCTAACTTCTTGATCTTAAATTGTATGTACCTATGGGATTTAATTTTGTTTAAGATCCGTGTTTATTTACTACTTTTAATTGCTTTGTGCTTTCTCGTGTAGTTTAATTTTTATTACCTAACCCGCCAATCGTTAAAACGTTAATGCAAGTACACCAAACATAGATGAAACATTTAAAAATCTATGAACAATGTGAACAAAATTACACAAGCAAAGTCGGGACTAGCAGTGAGGTACTTTTTTTTTCTTTTAAATAATGGCTTCGTGCGTTTAGCACATTTAGCCACTGTCAAGTAAAGGATATATTAATTAATAAATCATAGTACATGAGATTGATTGGTGATAAAGATGATAAATGGTAAATGAGACACCCTCCCCTAAGCCCCTTGAGTCCTCAGTAAAGATGTGGGACTATACTGAAATCTCACATGGACTCCTTAAGATAATTTGAAAAATGATGTTGCACTGCTTTGTTTGATTTACCAACACTCATGTATGTTCACAAACACTTACCGGTTAATGAGCGTAATTGTCGCAGAAACTTGCAGAAAAACTTTTTACAACTAGAGATATAACATGTAATGAATTATATAATGTGTAAAAATGAGCTCAAAGGTAGTTCAAATAAGAAACTTATTAAGTGTTTTGACCTTCCCCTGTAAAACTAGATGTATTGCAGATACGCGGATTTTACGTATTAGGTCGGGGAAAAAGTCTTTTCGCATAACGTAGGTATAAACTTATTATAAAATTTTTTTGACTGTACTATTTGTGTCTGGCTGGTTTTGGTAACATTAAAAAGGTTCCATTATAAAGAAAAGAAAAAAATAAAAAAAAGTTGTTTCCCGCTATTTTTCATTTGTTTTTCTCTCCGTAAAAATGAGTGAATCTAATGAAGAAATTCGATACATTTTAAAATTTTATTATAAAAAAGGCAAAAATGCAACTCAAGCAGTGAAAAAAATTTGTGATGTTTATGGACCTGATGCAGTGTCAGTAAGAGTAGCACAAATTTGGTTCAAACGTTTTCAGTCCGGAAATTTTGATGTTAAAGATGCACCTCGCTCTGGTCGCCCTGTTACGAATAAAATGGACGCCATTTTTGAAAGAGTGGAGCAAGATCGGCATATTAGTAGTTACGATGTAGCTGAAGAACTGGGAATTGACCACAAAACAGTTTTGACCCATTTGAAGAAAGCTGGTTATACAAAAAAGCTCGATATTTGGGTGCCACACGAGCTCACTCAAAGAAACTTAATGAACCGTGTACTCATTTGCGATTCATTATTGAGACGTAATGAAACCGAGCCGTTTTTGAAGAGATTGATAACTGGCGATGAAAAGTGGATCACGTACGACAAGAACGTGCGAAAAAGGTCGTGGTCGAAAGTTGGCCAGGCTTCACAGACTGTGGCCAAACCTGGCCTAACACGAAATAAGGTGATGCTGTGTGTATGGTGGGATTGGAAGGGCATTGTTTATTATGAGCTTTTACCGCCCGGCAAAACCATCGATTCTGATCTTTACTGCCAGCAACTGATGAGATTAAAGGAAGCAGTCGAGAGAAAACGGCCGGAATTGATCAACAGGAAGGGTGTGGTCTTTCATCACGATAACGCTAGACCACACACATCTTTAGCCACTCAGCAAAAATTAAGAGAGTTCGACTGGGAGGTCCTAGTGCATCCACCATATAGCCCTGACCTTGCGCCTTCAGATTTTCACCTGTTTCGGTCTCTGCAGAATTCTTTAGGTTCTGTAAGGTTGACCTCAAGAGAGGACTGCCAAAACTAATTGTCCCGTTTTTTTGATCAGAAGTCCCAAAGTTTCTACAGTAACGGGATAATGTCTCTGCCCACAAAATGGCAGAAAGTTATTCAACAAAACGGTACATATATATTGTAAATAAATGTAAATAAACTTTGAAAAAAATGTCTTGACTTTTCATACAAAAATACGAAAAGACTTTTTCCCCAACCTATTATATTAGTTTCGCGGATTTGCACTATCCCCGACAATAGAACGCTTTCAGCTCAGAGATCTTAAGATAAACCGTATGAATCAGTAAGAGGTGGTCAGCCCTTCTCCCATATTGACACTAGCCGATTCAATTCCATTAGTCGGTTTCTACATCGCCCTCAGGTAAAACCTGGTGTGGTAGATTTATTTGGAGATACAGCCCATTACATTCCTAAGCTATGAGAAACGGCGTCCTTCAATTTCAGCATAAAATGTTTGTATATAGGGCTCAAACCAAGACAGAACTAAGGCCGAAGCTGACCTCATCTGCTAGCAGTGCACCTGCCGATCAACAGACAAGTCTCTGGCGAATATTAAATATAAACTAGCAATATATTTAGGACGTAATAAAAAATATTAACATTTTACAGTATGGTTTGTTTTGGTAACACTATATTCCGGAAATAATTATAATAATTATCATATTGTTGTGATGATTTAATCTGGTCACGAACAAAGTGACTTTTGTATAATGATATAATCTAAACATTAAATTTCACAAAAAAAAACTTGTTTTATTATGAATGATGAGGCATTAATTGCAGCATTGAGGATATTTTAGGCATGTCCGAGTTTGATTTATTCATAACAATGTCTGACCATTCTCGTAATGTTATTTTTACACAATTGAAACGAATTCATGAGTTTTTTTATAAGAGAGTAATGTTTGAAAGCTACTTATAATATTATTGTACGTTTTGTTACATCATACTTTAAATGAATATAATAAAGAATAACGTTTTTATTGTTTATATGGAAATAAAGGTTAAAGAAAATCAGAAAGAAAGTAAGACTAAGAAAAATTAATATTTATTGAATAGACTATGAAACTACATAACTGATTTCAAAAATTATTTTATAGTTAAATAGGTATATTCTTTGTAAGTAATAACTTATTAATAAACTATGTATTTAAATTAGGGATCCCTATGAAAACACCAATCATATAACTTAAGCTGAAAATAATCTTTTAAAACCCTGACAATATAAATTAAACGGATTTAAGATTTATATATTGAAAGTATTGTCTAGAAGCAATTACGAAAGTGTTGTCCTTTTAATTATAATGTCTAATAAAGTACCTAGGGAAATTCTTGGCGGGAATGTGAAGCGTCATGTCTGTAGTTTTGTTATATTTTCTAAAGTTTGTGATATTGCTAACATTAATGTGTAATAATAACGGTGGATTATTAACTTAAATTTGCAATTTATTAATTTACGCGAAATTATCCAATCCCGACGCTATACTACAACTGAACAACAAATTTAGTTGTAGCATTCCTTCTGCCCACCGCAAATCCTACCATCCTATCCTACTAATATTAGATATAAATGCGAAAGTTTGTGAATATTTCTGAATGTAAGTATGCTTGTTAATCCTTCACGCAAAAACTTCTAGTGGATTTGGCTAAAATTTGGCACACAGGTTGTCCATAACCTTTATTTTTGTTTTCGTCGGTAAAAAAATGCTGTTTACGCACTGTCTCCCGACTGGGAGGGGGTGTGGGGCTCACTGCGGCAGAAACGACCACCGCAGTCCTACCCACTAAAAAACTTCCGACGACGCCCACCGCTGTTGAAAAGGGGCGAGGCACCAGTGCCTGGGTTTGTAGCTTCTGGTACCCCGCCCGCGGCCAACGTCCCCCGGATCAGAACCGGAGGACCTCCTCAGGGAGGAGCGATGACATGCGCCCCCCCTACCTCTATGTGGGGCCATGGCGTAACTGGCCGACTTCTGGGGGGGTCTATGGCGAGACGGAAGGGAATGCCCCCGCCGCCTAAGACCCCCCTGGCGCAGGTTGTCCATAACCTAGATTTACACATAGGATACTTCTCATGCCAATATTCCCAAGGGAACAGGGTAAACGCAGGCGACATGATTTTTATACCGGCATTCCCATAAAAACAGGGATCACGAGTGTGGCGGGGTGCTAATAGTGGTATCATCATCATATCCTAGCAGTATCCCTGTTGCCACTGAAGCTTGGGCCCAGGGTCTGTGCTTACTGGGGCCCAGAGTATGATATTACCAGATTTTGGCTGAAATTCAGTTATTATGGGCACTAGGTGCCACTGTTTATTTTTTATGTGACACGTCATAATGACTACACCCTGCCTGATGGTAAGCAGTCGATGCAGTCCAAATAAAAAAAATAATACTATGATGAACTAGATATATATGGCCGTGTTATGCGTGTAAGGTAATGACAATCATACAACCACCACGTCACTACGGTCACCCATCCAAAAACTAGCATTTGCGAACTCCGCTTAACTACAGTAGTAGAGCGCGATTTAAACATAGTTGACTGATGATTTATCGGTCATTATATGAAATATAAAATGTAGCTTTATTGTAGTACAATAATAATTATGTAAACAGGTTTTTATTGTTCACCTTTCCGGCTTTGCAAAAGTGTTATTAAGAAATAATCATAACGTTTTATTGCTTAACTGTTGTTATAGAAATGCTTAGTCATAACATTCAGGTTTGATATCATCATGAACTGTTGATCCTGTTAAATGTCAATTATCATTTTGGTAGCTTCTTGATAATTATATCACGCTTTTTTGCGATTGACTTCCTAATATAGAATAAAAATGATCAACAAAAAAGTTAACCATAGCAGTATTTAGCTCAATGTAATTATAATTACAAACGAAAATTCCTAATTAAAGTTATAATTTAAAGACACAATAACAAAATAAATTACACAATTAAATAATAGAAATTTTATTATTATATTCTGTGCTCAAAATCTTTCCTACATCATTAATAATTGATCATCAATCCTAGATCTTTAATCATTATGTTAGCTGTGTAAATGCTAGCTGCGTAAATGCCAGCTGCATGAATGCGAGCTGCATGAATGCGAGCTACATAAATGGTAGTGCTTATTCTATGGTATACAGCGCTCTATTTTTATTTTACTGCATCATCAGGCAGGATGTGGTCGTTATACATTACATAAAAAAATATATATACATCACTGATAATAAATGACAACACATATTAATTTAAATTGTATCATCACTATCCGCGCATTATCCCGGTTGGTCTAGACCAGTGGTTCCCAAACTTATTTTGTCTACAGCCCACTTTGAGAATAAATATTTTTTTAAGAGGCCTCCTAGCTAAATAAAATTACAAATCGCCCCCCAAGCCTCTACACAACGCCCCCATTTTCTTTCTGGGTCTCTTACCGCCCCCCTTGAGACATGCAGCGTTGATCGATCCTAAGCCACCTGTATCCACCGGCTCCACCGGCATCGGGGAGGGGGTCGCCCTTTAATACGTTTGCTGATTCGTGGTCGCTATTTAAACCTTAACGCCCCATCGATCGTCGGTTCTTCGAGCTGTTTAATAGAATAAACTAATTTAAATTTTATTGACAACAGAACAGAGAAAGTCGGTCGTTATTTAAAATTATTGTTGTTAATTGTTATCTCTCACGACAAGTCAAGGGCGTGAGCTTAATCTTTATCGCCCGTGACGCGACCTAACACAAGGTCGGGTCCATGACCAAATTGGTCAAGAAAATTTGGTTTGGTATTGTGTGTATTAATTTACCAGTTGCACGCTGTCGCTTCGCTTTTGTTACATATTTTACAGCTTGGGTTGCATTACTGGAGTTTTGTAGTATATCTGGGTGTATAGGGTTCCTACCTAAATCTTAGGAGCCCAAGCCAACCTCACCTGCAAGTAGTGGCCTGCCGATCAACGGACGAGGCTCTTGCGAACATATAAGATAAGCGGCAATAGGCTCGCCATCTATATACTAGGTACTAACAATATCATTGGCGAAATTTTTTTTTTTTTTAAATCATTTTTTTTTTTTTAAACATACAGTAAAAACATTACATATATTCCTCGCCAAGCTATAAAGCTTGTGGGCGAGATACGCTCGTTCACATTTTCTTTCTTTACATAAATTAATCTAAATGTGGGCGTATAATATGCCTCTGCCTACCTATTACCCCTTTGGGGAAACAGGTGTGATTGTAAGTATTATTGTTCATCAGAGCATGACTCCATTTTATTGTACATCAATTATCAACAATAACTCTTACCAAACAAAGGCATAGACCGTTAGTTCCTTCTAATATTGTCAGGTGTAAACTTAGTATAACTGCTTCTAATGAATAAGTTAAACAAAGCTTAGGCCTTAATAGGAAGTTAGCACGAGGTCAGGAAACTTATTTGTCGAACGACATGGCGCAAAGGTATGCTACTGTTTGTTACTACTAGAAAGGTCACACATATCCTAGCATTATCCCGGTTGCCCTAGACTTAAGCTTAGGGCCCAGAGTCTGCTCACTGGTTCAACTAGATTTGACTGAATTTCAGTCATTACGTGGAGCGACTGCCGTCTGACCTCCGCAACCCAGAGGGAAACATCATTATATGGTTACACCAGCTGTTAGTCTGTTAGAAGGCACTGATTTCCTAATAACGACTGCCATAGATGTTCATGACAGCCGGGACCAACGGCTTAACGTGCTTTCCGAGGCACGGAGCAAGCGCTAATTACGCACATAACTTCGAAAAGTCATAGGGTTTGAACCCGAGACCCTCTGAATTTAAAGGCAAGGGTCTAGTCACTGGGTTATCGCTACTCTAACTACTAGAAAGGTCGTGGGTTCGTTTCGAACACATGACCAATATAAGAGTGCATGAACATGGTTACATATACTGAAACGCATATGGCTTTCTGATACTTGATTATTGAAAACTATAACTAAGGTGAAGCGGAGTTATTTTTGGATGAGTGACCGCTTGTGTAGCATTTAGTATCGAGCAACGGAAGACACATCTTGGACCCGGTTATGTCACTTTGTGTAGTAGTCGTTAAGCCAATAATAATGACAATAATCTGACTCCAGAAGATTTTAGAGAAAGGGCAGGTCAAAAGTACTCTCAACCGGCGGGCGTGTATGAGGAGGTTAATGTGTGTGAAGCTAAGAGTGTGTGCCAAGATCGTATCAAGTGGAAGGATATGATCTCTGCCAACCCCTACGGGAAAGAGGTGTAAAAATGTGAACCCTGGGGTACTCCAGCCTAGTGTTATACCCAGAAAAACCGTCTCATTTACTAATTCTATTTCAAAGTCTCTAACCCTAACACTGGTTTGAGCAAGCCCCACATTAGGTATGGTGAACCTGACACATTTAGTTTTATTTTCATTTAATAATAAATTATTAGCTTTAAACCAGTGGACGATCCCAAAGAGCGCATTATTTACGGAAAATTTAAATTAATAAAACTCGATTAACTTTAAATATTAAAGACAAATGCAAATAAAACAATCTCGCGATCGTCTTTTATGACGTGGGGGAGATCATTAATATATACTTGAAAAAGAAATGGCCCTAGGATTGAACCCTGCGGCACCCACATAGATTTTTTATCTTTATTCCGGTATTCCTAAGAGAACAGGAACCACGCGAACTATACCATCGGACACTGCAAGTAGTAAAAAAGTCGTTTATTGAAACTTAAGCCTTTAAGTTTCAAGCTTTCAAATGATTGGTTCCCTCCATCTGGCCGAATTTTATTGCTCCGAATTTCACTTGGCAGAACACACTAGGCATTTTTTTATTTCATAGAATATATGTAGGTAACGTATAAAAATTGTGTAGCATAATTGTTGTTAGGCCGAATTTACAATGGCGTACTTATAAGAATTAAAAGTTCTTCATTTTCATTAATATGGACATCGAACTTATGCCTAATGATGATTCTGCCTTATAAAATTATGCGTTTATGCTTACTGAGTACATGCCAAAAGATTTTCTGTGACATGAAGTTTCTGCCATTCGATGTTAAGCAATTCAATATAATGACATAAAAAGTTGAACAAATACTTTTTTATTTTATTTTTATTTATTAAAATGATCACCAAAATAATAAACATTAATAATACCAAAAAAACTGAACCATAGCAGTGTTTAGTTCAATGTCATTATTATTATAGGCGAAGACAGCATGCAAAACAAAAATTATAAACGAAAATTCCTTAGTTAAGTTATAGTTTAAAAATACAATAAAAAGGTAGACCCTACAAATAAAATAATTATTGTTTTTATTTATATGTTGTATTTTTGGCGGGAAAGTGAAGCGTCATGTCTACAGTTTTGTTTTGTTTTTTGAAATTTGTAATGGTTAGAACGTTAATGTGTAATAAGGGTGGATTATTAACCGTTAAGTGTTTGTGAACGTATATGAAAATAGGTACCTAAATAAAACAAAAAAGTGCAACAAAACTTATCAAATTTTCTCAAGTAGTCTATGTGACTTTTCAGTATGTGGGACTATACTGAGACAGCTTTACTGAGAATTCAAGGGGTTGAGGGAGAGGGCATCTCATTTACAATTTATCATCTTTATCACCCCTTATTCTCATTTACTATAGTTTATATATTATAAATATATCTCTTACTTGACACTGGCTTAATGTGCAAACCGCACGAAACCATTATTTAAAAGAAAAAAAAATCTTTAACTTAATGTGTTTACTTTTTTTTAATTTGGTTGCTTGTATTTAAGTTGATTACGTTTAGATATGTTAGATATGAATTAGATGCAAAAAAACTCTCTCTTATTACAAATAGAAGTATAATTACACTTTTTATTATATAATTAATTTATTAAAAGTATAAGAAAATGGTTTTACTTTATTACTGATGCTCACCCAATTAGAACTTTACTTAGTAGGTGATTTTTAAAGCTTGGTTTAAATTTTTTTCTTTTATGTTTTGTTTTTCAAAAAATATTTTTTTTACATAAACATATTCAATTAATTACAACTACAATAAGAAGATTATATAACATCAACTTACCTCATATTTTATAATGTATTTCTTCTTTCTTTTCACAAACAAAGTAGTAAGAAATTATATTTTTTAATGACAAAAAAAAAATTAAACACGTTTGAATATTACAAACACCACTCTTTTTTAAATTTTAAAAAAATCACTTCACATAGTTTGTTCTATAAAATAAGTTCAATACTAAAAGAAACTATTATAAAAACTTTACCATATTATTATTTTGGTTTACAATAATATGATATGAAAATTTCCACATATGTAGCTCAGCTTATAAAATGAGTTCGATAGGTATTAAAAAACCTTTATATATAGATACCAATCTAGATAAAAAAATAATTGAAAAAAAGAATTTGAATTTCTAAGCTTTCGATGACCGAGTCTTGCGGCATGCGCGCGCGACTACTGTCAAGTTTAAGGACGCAAGCGACGGCCGTTGCGTGCGTACGAAGGCCGTGTACTAATCGTAACAATCAGTATCAAGTAGGTTACATGCTATCGATCTCCTTGGTTCTTTTTTCTTAAAACAAGTGCCCGCCAATAGAATATTAGTTTGAAAATTAGGTGACACTTTTTTTTAAATAAATATCTTTTTTTTTAAAACTAAAACGATTAAAATTAAATTTTAGTAAAACGTTATATCGATACTAATTGTTACAATTAAGTAGGTTATATACAATCGATCTCTTTGGTTTTTTTTAACCATCTGTCCGTGTTGACTTCACATTTTCAAATGACAGTTTTTAAAATATTTCAAACTAAATATCGTTTTCGGAAACTTTGCTAATAAAACTTCTAGTAATTCATTGCAATACCCTAGACAACAAAACAACGACTGACTAAAATATACAAAACGAAGGCATTAAGTCACATAAGTTCATGACCATTGTTTTTTAATTTAGTAGGAAATATATAATCTTTAACATAAACAAATAAATTATGTAAATGTAACTTGCTTCTTTTTGCAGTAAATTTTTGTCGTTTAGAATTAGTAAAACCAGTTGTTGACGTTCGAAATGTATGTGAAAATTATCAATTCTACGACCATGAGGCAAAACATGTCAAAAACATAGTATGTTAGACTAAGGGTCTTGGACTCACTCGTTTACAGTATTTGCCTTTTTTTATCGTCGGTACAAAAAAAGCTGTTTACTCACTGTCTCCCGGCCAATAAGGGGGCTGGGAAAGGGAGTGCAGGGCTCAAGCGGGAGACGCGACCGCCGCTGTCCTCTCCACTTAAAAATCCGGAATTCGTCATTCAGTACAGTCAAAGTCATGTAAAGGTTGTCATAATCGAGTTAAGTCAGAGTCAAGTTGACCCCTCCAAAAGGTCTCCACATTGGCATGGTGGGGGGGCTGAGTACCTCCCGGAGACCGAGAAAAGGTAACACCCAGAGCCCTTAGTACTGACTATCGGGGGGGAAACTAAGAGGGACCTATGGAGGGAAAAAAAGAATGAAGTTATACTCAGCAAAATAGGGGAGGCTTTACTTTAGAGGTTCCTAGTGAGTTTCGGAATCACACTGAAAATCACCATTCTGCAGTATCCAACTTTCCTACATTTGTGTACACTGCCTAAGTAGTTATGTCTAAAAATCCACTGTTTTTTTCTTATAAATATAAGTTTCGTGCATTTAGCCAGTGTCAAATAAAAGATATATTTATAATATTTAATGTATAGGAAATGAGCATGAGTGTTGATATAGATGATGAATGGAAAATGACCTTCCCCCTAAAACCTTTGAGACCACATAAAAAATGTGGGACTATACTGAGATCTCACATGGACTCCTTGAGAGAATTTTAAAAGTAATGTTACACTGCTTTGTTTGATTTACCAACACTCATGTATGTTCACAAACACTTAACAGTTAATAATCCACCGTTATTACACATTAATATTCGAAACATCACAAATTTTCGAAAATAAAAAATACTGCAGACGTGACGCTCCCTTTCCCGCTAATGATCTGTTTCCATTCCACGTTGGCGCCAAAACTCTTAATTTATTTTTCTTTCTTAGATGGACTCACTCGTTTAAAGTATTTGCCAATGTCAAGTAATTTATTAAATAAAGTTATGTGCAAAAGATTTTAAAAGTATAATGGGACTTCTTGGCGGGAAAGTAAAGCGTCATGTTTACAGTATTGTCTAATATTCAAAAATTTGTGATATTTTAAATATAATGTGTAATACCGGTGGATTGTTTACCATTAAGTGTTTGTGAACGAACATGAGTGTTGGTAAATCAAACTAAACAGTGCCACATTACTTTTCAAATTCTCTCAAGAAGTCAAAGTGAGATCTCAGTATAGTCCCACATTTTTACTGAGGACTCAAGGGGTTTAGGGGGAGGGCATCTCATTTACCATTTATCATCTTTATCACCCCTCATTCTCATTTACTATAATTTATAGTAATGTGTTATTAATATCTCTCTTATCTGACTATGGCTAAATGTGCAAACCGCGCGCAGCCATTATTTAAAACTAAAAAAGTATAATGCTGTTTTTTAATCTTAAGAAAACAATATGCCTCGATTTGTTTCCACATTGGCGCCAAAACATCGAACTTGTTTTTATTTTCTTAGTTATGGAACATTTATCGTTATCGTTTATCGTTTTTTTGCCAATGTCAACTAGTTTATTATATCAAGCTCGATTCGATTTAAATTTGTGATGATGCGTGTTCGTCAGTCAAGTCTAGTAAGATCCGTCACAGTCAAATCAAAGTCCTACTCCAGTAAAGAAGTGGAAACTTACTGGAGGCTTTATATGGAGTTTTTGAATTAAATACCGATTGTTAATTGTACATACATACATTCACTCCTGTTTCCTCGAAGGGGAAGGCAGAGGTATATTATACTCCCACCCTTCGCCAATTATATAGTTGGTCCTACGTAATATGTGGCCAGCCTACTCCCGCTTACCGGGCACTGTTATGTTCGCCAGAGCCTTGGCAGGTGCACCACTTGCAGGTGCACATTTTTCTACATACGATCACGCCTGTTTCTTCAAGGCATGTTCTTGTACGCCCACTTTTCGCTATATTATCCCTTTAAAAAAAGCCTAAACACTCATTTTTCTCTACACTCTTATTTTATAAATTATATGTAAAATACACGAGATATTTACCTTTTTAGTTAATTTATTGACCAATAAAGTATTCATATGACAATTAAAATTGGGTGCGCCAAAGTTCACCTAAATTTTCAACTCCGAAAATTGGAACTCCGAAAATGTTCTTCCTAACATTTTTCATCCTAATAATCACAATTACTAACTACTCTGTCTCTAATGTTTTAATTCCGAATCATTCAACTTCATAATTTCGGTAGCAATAAACATCTATTATACTATTATTTCTTTTCCTATATTTTGTCAACATAACCATCTTTTACACTATTATTGAAAGTCATACCTTTTTTGTTTAGATTTATTTTTATTCATAATTATCAGTATTATTTACATTAATTTTGCGTAACTTTTACAGTTTTAGTTATTTACACATAACATGATAACAAATAAGAATACCAGTACCCTGGTACAAGTAGTTAAATACATGTTTTCATTTACACATTTCAACTAAAGTAGTTTAATATTAGCGGCTATAGCTTTCAAATAATCTCTTTTATTGGTGTATTTTGCTTTAAAATTCAATATATATTCAGCCAAGTTCCAGAAAAAAATCGGTCATATTTATAGTTCTTGGTTTAGGTTAGGTTACAACTGTGACCACACAACGTACGAGCCGAGCGAGCGAAGCGAGCGTGCCGCGGTAGCGGCCGGCGAAGTACCAGAAACGAATCGAAAACGAAAAAAGTCATAAACATAACCGTAAAAAAAAAGTTAAAGAAAATATTATGGTAATTATCTTTAGGGATAAAAACGTTAGGATAAAAAACAGTAGGAGCTTTAATATTGTATGTTAACGATTTTATTGATAACAATTTTCGGAAACATGAGTGTTATGAACATCGACGGTAGCACTACAAATAGTATGAATAAAAACTTTAGGATTAAAAATTTTAGGAGGAGTGATCATTCGGATTACAAATCGTTAGGAAGAACAATTTCGGATAAAGAACTTTAGGAGAGTCAATATGGACCCATTAAAATTACATTCCTGTTATTAAGTTTACGAATATTATTAGCAATGCAATTAATTATTAACAACAAATAAAATATAATAAGACCTCTTTCAACCTTGACTTTTGAACAAAATGGTTAAATGTATTTGTTATTAATACTTATACATTATAAGAAACTGGAAAAACTTGCAGAAACTTTGTCTTAATTAGGCCTTACATATGAAATTGGCTACTTATACTGACCACTTTGATCTCAAATATTCATTATTTGGCTAGGAATTCCAAATTCAAAATTTATTGCAATTTAAAACTTGTCTATTCTTGTTCTGATTGTCATAATTCATTTGTTATTGCGCCATTTAATTTTGTTTTGACATCGTTCTGTGTTCAATATGGAAAATTTTAAATATCGCATTTTTTTTAAAATACTGGATTCCATCGGGGCACGAGTGTTGCAGAAACAGCTCGAAGGATTAATGGTGTGTAATCAGAAGCCACTGTAAAAGAAAACAAAGTTTTTGGTTCCAACGCTTGCGTTCTGGGAATGATGGGAATGGCCTCTCGAACAAACCTCGACTTCTCCGGCTTGGAGACCATAGTTTTAAATTAGAAATTGAAAGCGATCGTGGAAGCGGATCTATCATAAACCACTTAAGAGTTGGCTGCAGGCTTCGGTGTCAATGATAAACCATCTTGGATCATGTAAAAGAAACTGGAAAAGTAAACATCATAAATATTTTATCTTATCAATAATCTTGAACCGAAAAATATGCCGAATATATAACGTGCCTGACGAATAACGGAAGCGTTCCATATTAAATACCTAAGAAACGGTCACCCATCCAAGACTGACCTACATATACTCTGCTTTACTTTGGTAATCGGTAGCTACGAGCGCATCTTTCGATGTTCATAAGACCTATCTGGAACACTTATCAAGTATTTTGATTTTGACAAGCTCTTTACTTACAATTGCTTTACATTTTGTACAAGTAGTAGTACAAGGTATGCTACAATGAATATTAATCAGTTTAAATAGTAGTTACTTTGTGCTGGAGAGAAATAAAATAACCATTTTCCTTTTAAGTATTTACTTACTTACCTAAGATAATTGCCACTTATATACACAACTATAGTTATATTACAAATTGTTACTAGATTTAATCGCTTCACTTGTAATATCTTTTTCATGTATTTTTTAGTCACGTGTTATATTATAGGTGTATAAGGATTCTATCAAGACCGAAGGAGGCCAAGCCAACCTCACCTGCAAGTGGTGCACTTGCGGGACGGACGAGCCTCTGGTGAACAAAACAGTACCCGGTAAGCGGCAATAGGCTTGCCACCTATTACGTGAAACCAACTATATAATAGGCGAATATATATGCCTCTGTCTATCCCTTCAGGAAAACAGGCGTGTATGTATCTTTTAGTTACGAACATATTCTTCTTTACATCCCATTTGAGACCTTGGCGGGAAAATGAAGCAGACATGTAGTCTACAGTTTTCGACAACAGATCCAGACCACCTACTCTCCTATGCAATTTTTTTTCTTTTTTTATTTTAAATTTTGTGACTGCAGAGGTTTTTGTAGACTTGTCAAATTGTTTTACTATTAAACACATTTTCTTGAAACTGGCGGGAGAAAAAACTAACCTTGACGATTTTCTTGCTCCCGCCCGCAGTGAATGAGCGCGCTTGTTTTTAAGTTTTGACATTCATAAGCGCTCTATTGAGTAAAACTTAAATAGTTGATTTGTCTTTTCGACTATTTTCGTGAGCTTTTCCTTTTAGAGAAGTAATGTCCTGCTGCTCAGTGTTCCAATATCATGTACGTATTTATGTATGTACGTTTATTTAATTTAATTAATAGTATTTATTTTTGTTTATGTTTATCAAAATATAACTATATATTTTTATTCTTTTCTACACCCCCGGTTTTCATTTAATTTTAATCACTCTCCATCCTAAGGTTGCCTGGAAGAAATCGCTGTAAGCGATAAGGCCGCCAATTGTATCACTTTTCTTTTGCAACTGTTTTCTTGTTTTATTTTTAATTTGGTGTACAATAAAGAATTTTCTATCTATCTATCTGTCTATTTTCCTTCTCGTAGATTACCTAACATCAACAAACCGCAGACTAATTAACAGTCACATCTTGAAATACTTACTGTATTAGTTACTCTAACCGAGTACGCGAGTAAAATTAGGTGAACCGGTACACCGATCACGTAAATAATGGATCTGCTAACCTTTAACCTGAGTCCATGAGAAATTGAAGTATAAATGCAGGCGCTCTTGAATATCAAAATTTAATGAAAAAAGTTTATTTCGGTATGCAGTTTCACAAGTTTTCCTTTTATGAGTAAATACGCCTTTATCAGGAGAAATTTTGGATTAATCATAACACAGAAATTGTAAAAAAATTATATTGAATACATAAATAAGTTGTATTTGAATTATCCGTTCTTTAGTATCCATAACAAGTTCTTAGTGATACTTATCTTGGAACTAAATACTTTGTGTGATTGTGGGAGAATATTTATTTATTATTTGTATTAGCATCATTTCATTTGTTTGACGACCGTTATGGCGTGAAGGTATACCTGCACTTCACTCCAGAGGTCGTGGGTTCGATTCCCACACAGGACAAATCTTTGTGTGCGTGAACATAAAAGAAATACATAGAAGAAAATAAAAGGTATTTAAGTATGTTTATCCGTTATTTAGTAAATTTCAGTATCCATAACACAAGTTCTTAATGATACTTATCTTGGAACTAAATAATTGGTGCGATTGTGAGAGAATATTTATTTATTTATTTCAAACAGTTTCTACACTCCATTGGGGTCATCCGTAAATTACGTCACACGAATTGAGTAATTTTTTGACTCCCCCTCTGTCCTTGTCACAGCTGGTCACACTTGTGGGACTCCCTCCTCCTTAGTGTGATGTCACATATTTTGCAATTGTACAGCAAGAAATAATTACATCAAAACACCAGTTCCAAAATTTCCTCGGTTTTGAGGTATCGTCACGAAATTTAGGACCCCTTCCATCCCCTTGTCACACGATGTCCCACTTCATCAATCCCCTCCCACCCCCTTAACGTGTGACGTAATTTATGGAGAGCCCCAAAACCTAGAGGTAATTTAATATATCTATGTTAGGTCGTAACGAATTCCAGCTCATCATCATCATCATCACAGCCCATTAACGTCCCACTACTGAGCACGAGCCTCCTCACACATATCAAGGTGTGAGGATATTGGGTCATACTCCACCACGCTGACCCAGTGCGGATTGGCAGAGGCAGGTGTATGGCGTCCTGCTGTTAGAATTTTTCAAGCCGCCCATGAGGCCTCTAACATGGCTTAGCAACTACCACATTTTAGTGATAACCGGGACCAACGGCTTAACGTGTCTTCCTAAGCACGGAAGCGCTCGATATCAAATGCCGCAAACGGTCACCCATCCAAGGACTGACCTCTGTAAACTCTGCTGTACTTTGGTGATTGTTTCCGACCACCGAACACCGCAGAGCTACGAGCGCTTCTATTCCATCTCACCCTTAGCCTAATAATTAATATTCATCTAGGCATCCTCATCAAACTTCCGCGTCGTAAAAACTTTATAAACTACCAATTATGGTAAGGGCACTGTGACGCTTTACGTTTGGAACAAAAGGTTTATTTTGACATTTAACCGACAAACAGTAGTTACATTTGTATAAATTGTTTTTCCCCATATTCCTTCCTTCTACTATTGTGATTAATCAGAAAACATTGATCTAAGTGTTTGTTTACATCTTAGTATGTTGTATGTTTGTTTTAAACATAAATGTTTTCATTTTATCAAAGAAACGTGACATCACTAGTTTTAAACCTGGTTTAACTTTAGAACTTTAGAATTTCAGTTTCGAAACTTGAGGATAATAGTCTAATTCATAATCATTAATTTAAGTTTGGCTCAATAGAGCTCTTATGCAAGTCAAACATAAAAACTAACGTGCAAACAAATTGGGAAGATAACTTTTTTTTTCTAATAATGACTTCGTGCGTTTAGCACATTTAGCCAGTGTCAAGTTAAAGATATATTAATATCTAATATTTAGTGCATAGTAAATTAGAATGAGTGGTGATAATAAATGGTAAATGAGATGCCCTCCCCCTAAAATCCTTGAGTACCTTGAGTAGTAAAGAGGTGGGACTATATTGAGATCTCACATGAAATTCTTGAGAGAATTTAAAAAGAGATGTTGCACTGATTTGTTTAATTTACAAACACTCATGTATGTTTACAAACACTTAACGGGTAATAATCCACCGCTATTAAACATTAATGTTCAAAATGCCACAATTTTAGAAAATATAACAAATCTGCAAACATGACGCTTCACTTTCCCGCCAAGAAGTCTAAGATAATTTTATACATAATTCATTTCAATACTTTCCTGGTTGTTTCAGGATACTATAAAAGTATCATCATACTGAGGACCTACCCTCCTCTCACTAACCAAGGTGAGAAGTTACTGGATCAGGTATGCGAAGTGGTGATCTCGCAGAAGGAGGCCGCGGAGCGGGAGAGGTAGCGGGACCCGCTCTCTCTCCGGCTACGCCGATGGCGCAGCGGGCGAGCCAGGAGGACCCGTCACGCAGGGGGGTCTTAGGCGGCGGGGGCAGGAGCCCCTACCGTCTAACTAAAGACCCCCCGCGAAGTCGGTCACATACGCCGGTGGTCGCAAAAGGAGGTAGGGGGGGCTTGTCACAATGCGCCTCTCTGAGGAGTTCCTCCCAGTTCTGATCCAGGAGCCCCCGCCCCCTTTTCAATAGCGGTGGGCGTCGTCTGAAGATTTTTAGTGGGTAGGACTGCTGGCGGTCGCGTCTGCTCCAGCGAGCCCCACTCGGTCCCCCTTTGGCCGACGTTAATCAAAAAAAAAAAGGTATGTGGTGTCCAGCTGTTAAAACTTATCAAACCCCAAGATTTGGCCTCTAACATGGCTTAACGACTATCGCATTCAGTGATAACCGCGATCAACGGCTTAACGTGCCTTCCGAAGCACGGAAGCCTTTGATAATAAATGCCACATTAACAGTCACCCTTCACGTCTGATCGCTACTCAGGCGATCGTTTTTAGGACACTATTATTGTCAACAAGGATCACGCTGCATTCAGGTAACTTTGGAAGTCTATAGAAAGGTCTCAGGTGGGCTGGTAATCATATTCGGCCATAGGGGTCATCCATAAATTACGTCACACGAATTTCGTGATCTTATGACACCCATCCGTCTTTGTCACAGCTGGTCACACTGGTAAAACTCCCTTGCTCTTAGTGTGATGTCATATATTTTCCAATTGTTTAGCAAGCTATAATCACATCAAAACAGCAGTTCCAAAATTTGCATTGGACCTTGATTTTGAGAAGTTACGTCACAAAATGTATGATACCTCCCATCCCCTTGTCACACCATGTCACACATCGTCAACCCCCTCCCACCCCCTTAATGTGGGACGTAATTAATGGATAGCCCCATATAAAATATGTCACATTTTCAGTAATCTTTTAAAATTCTCAAGCCGCCGAATTAGGCCTCTAACGTGGCTTCAGTATCACATTTATTGAAAATCTAGATATATTAATAAAAGAATTTAGTGTACCTAACAAAAGAACCCCACAGTCTAACTATACTGTTGAGCTCAGTCTGCCACGTGTTGTCTGAGAATGCATAAATGCCTACAGCTAACAATTATTACGAAATAATTGATAACCTCAAATCAAAATAATACACAAATAACCTTGACAGATATCGCACCTCATTGTTATCCATAATCTCTTTTAGTGCGAACGTTCTAAAAATAAAATAAAATGGCGACAAAAGTTGCAGTTGTCACCGGTGCAAATAAAGGTTTGGGATTTTCTATAGTAAAAGGATTATGTAAACAATACAACGGTACAGTTTATTTGACTGCAAGAAATGAAGAAAGAGCTTTGAGTGCAGTGAAAAGGTTGAATGACCTTGGATATCAGCCAAAATACCATCTCCTTGACGTGTGCGACGAGCAAAGTGTAAAAAATTTCGCATCATATCTGAAAGAAAAACACGGTGGGTTTGATGTGCTAGTTAATAATGCTGCAATTTTGGAATGGGATGAGGTTTATCCTAGTTACGAAGCGGCTAAAAGAAATATCGAAACGAATTACAAGAGTTTGTTGACAATCGAAAAATATCTCTATCCGTTGCTAAGAGATGGCGCTAGAGTCGTCAATATTTCTAGCGCATGCGGTCATCCATCAAACTTAAAAAACAAAAAACTGATTGACACTTTAATGAAACCAGATTTAACAACTAAAGAAATTAACCAATTTGTTGAAGAATATTTGCAAAGTGTTAAAAATGGCACGTTTGATAAGAACGATTTTGCGGACGACGGAAAGCATGCTGAACACAGGGTATCAAAAATAGCACTGACTGCTCTTTCTATGGTGCAGCAAAGAAAATATCCAAACATATCCATAAACGCTGTTCACCCAGGACATGTGAATACGGACATGGCTCAAGGAAAAGGTGAAACGGATCCTGATGAAGCAGCCAAAGTAGTATTATACCTTATTTTGGAGGCTTCTCCTAATTTAAAGGGTGTATTTTTGTGGTACAACAGAAAAATTGTTGACTGGTTTGACCCTGAGGGCGATTATTATTGTAAGGGATTATGGTAAAAATACAGACAATGTTAAAATAAAATTATTTTCGTTTTGTGTTTTACTTTTCCTGCCGTCCTTCTACTGTAGATTCGTCTGGGCGTGTGCTACCAATGATCATTCTGCCTAGTGAATTTTAGTAGCATAACCTAAACACCTTATTTAATCATTTTACACAACACACAACTTCTAATTTCACTTTTTGTAGCAGTTATTGGAAATATCGCGTCTGACGCAGGGGTGTGGAGCAGATAGATACTGGGACTATATAACAGCTGAAATTTAACTTTTAATAAAGTCATAATTAACTGCCGGATTACAGCTAGCATTGAAGACGACTGCACAGGAAGTAAATAGGGTAAGGCTATATTTATCTTTGTTGTGTGGTTGCTATTACATAATAACTTCACGTTTACTCTTTATCCTATGAAATTATCTATTTATAATGTGTAATCGTTCTATTTTTATTAAGAAGATTGATCTAATAAAAGCTGTCTATTTCTGTGCTTCAGAGAAACGTTTGTAGAATAGAGCACCTTTACATTTTGTAACGGCAAATTGGCAGTATAGTAACCGTTATTGAAAATTTATAGAACGAAGTAGTTCGTAAGTAGCATAATAATGTCTCATTGGTTAATAATAAGGAATAATTAAAATAGTCATTTCTTTCCAAGGCTTCTTAAAATTTAACTCTTAAAAATAATCTCTTTAAACACAAAAACGTAGAGTAGGTACTGGTAATATAAAACCTTAGCTTTTATCACGAAAATTTCTGATATAAATGTGATATTTAAACATTTACCTAAACTTACACTGCCTAACTACAATATCATGTTTAAATTCACATGCTACAAAGTAAATAAATGTGTGCGTGCAAAAACTATTTATCAATTAGAAAAGCGCGTATTTTTTACTGAATCCTTACTGAAGGTGATATTTAAACTACAGATAATTAAAATATATAAACTTTGAACTAAGAGGATTCCTGTTTCATCTAAAAAAGCGTAGTTTGGAACGACATAGCGATGACATTTGAGATGACAGCAGACGATCAGCCGATCGAATTTGACATTGACAATTTCTTGTTTGTATGACTTGACAGTTGAATGTGTGTATTCCGTTGGTCGTGGTGATAGGGGTGTGTTAATGTGCAAGTAAAATCGAAATCCTTCCAAATATACGCAATTTACAAAGTTCAAACACTTTTTGGTATCAATTTAGTTCAAGAAACGTTATCAGTGTTAAACAAAACGAACAGTTTTATTCACGAACTCCCCATTCTGTCAGGTAAGCGAGTCGAACTTAGTTTTAGATGTACGAATTTGTAATTTGTATTAATTTAAACTGCTTAAAGGAATACAGCTTTTACACAATAGATAAGAAAACATGTTCTCTTGATTCATGCTTTATTTTGAGATGACAACAATGCAGTAGTCTTATAAGATTTGACAAATGCAGGCAACGGTTTGCGATGTTTGAGGCTATATACACAGTAAAAATAGATATTTAATCGCCTTGACCTGACTTGTCCCATTGCCATACCAAATGCAGTCGCGTAGACCTAGTTAGCCAAATTTCGAAGTGTAAAACTAAGACTTACAGTGTATATTATTTAGTGATAATCATAATGGAATTACAAAACTTTGTATTGAGATCTATTAAAATATTCTTTAAGTTTATCTTATAAAATAGGGCAGTTACCTCAACCATCTGTGATCATAACAAAAACTAGTGTCAAATAAGGAACTACTAAACAATGTTTAAAATTTACATAATCTTATGGTGTGTGGTTCACCTTGAAACCTAATTTTACACCTGTGTCTAGTAGATACATGATTAACATTAACTATAGGATGGAGTTATTTATGTATCTATAAAGTTTTAAGTCTTAACATATAATTCACAGTCTTTTACAAATAAAAATGCTCTCATTTTAGAAATTGATGTAACTTTTTGCTTATTCCATGAGCAATGTATGTCTTAACTATTAAATAACTTTTAATAAAAGAGGACAAGAATGTTCTTGGCAGATAATTCTTGAAAATTTAAGTTATAATATAGCATGAGGCGGAAACCACAACCAATATTTTTATTGAAAAACATTGTTTAAATGTTATATCTACTAAATTCATTCATTTTCATCAATCAGTTAATAAATATAAACACAGCACGGACCATTATTTATAATCCTCCATAATAGAGGAATATAAAATATATATTTTGGAAGTAATTATAAAACAGTAATTTTTATATGTCATTATTAAGCCATAGTTACATTCTATCAGTACAGTAATCCATGTAGGCTTTGGGAATCAATTAAAACAGTGAATATGTAGTAGTGAAAAACTGAACAATGGTTCTAGTGAAAAGTATTCGTACTATGGCATCATTTGCGGCGCAAGCTGCACTACGCTCAAGATGGAGCTCCCTCATAGAATCCACCAGCGTCGACGTGCCAGGAGAGGTGACAGACGGTGTCCGTTCAGTTGTGGGATGGCTGAAGCAGGCATGGGCCTTTAATTTTATTATTGATGTTGTCTTTTTCACTTACTAGCTTATGCACATAGACAAATTTTGGAGTCTTAAGATTCTAAAGCTATAGTTGTTTGTGTTATTACTTTTTATATTGATGGTAGCAATTAACAATTTCGTAAGTGAAAAGCCGTTACTTTAAACAATGTCGTAAGTGAAAAGTAACAACTTATCACTTATGATATTGTTAAAAGCAACGACTTTTCACTTACGACATCGTTAATTGCTACCATTGATATTATCTGGTTTATTCACTTCTTAGCAGTAATAGAGAGAGGTAGATTTAAAGCCAGAAGGACCTAAAAAGGTTACACATAAGTTAAACACGCATGAAGTTTTAATATTTTATGTGTTCTTTTTCACAGTTTTAGCTATGTGCACATAGTGCTATAATAGATGGACCAGCTTCTACATTGTGTAATTTTTGTCATCATCATTGCAACATGTGATAGATTATCTGCTGTTGAATCATGACTTTTCTAGATTCCTAGACATATGAACACCTTAGGTCTTCATTACGACTTTGATGTAATGTAAAAAAGTGCCTATCCTACAACTTATGAAATTTGTAATTATAGGTTATGTCTACACAACAGATTACAATGCAAAATACTTAATTAACTCAGTTCATATTTATTCTTAAAAACTTAAGAAATAAGTGTCATGTCACATTACCTTTTACGTTTTTTTAAATCATGCTGGCAGTAGGCTAAGCCAACCCTGGTCGGGTAAGGCCGCAACTGGAGTAATGCTTGGATAATGCTGATGCCAGCACTCTATCTAGCTCACTGACATATCACATAGGGTATGTCATACATACGTCTTCGTGGTGACGTATTAAATTTACTGCGAACACCACATGCCGCGGCGCTCGTGACGCCAGCCACGTCGTTCTTCTTGCAATGTTCTGAAAACACCGCGTTAAAACCGTACACATGTCAAATACTTTTAGGCTGTTTTTCTACCAGAGATATGTTGGAAGTATGCGTTGCTTAACCAATAAAATCGCTTGTCAGTAAATATCTAGCTTTACTCACCACAGCGATTCTATTAGTTCTTAGCAAACACATTCCCCGCAGTCTTAAAGAAGTAGTAACTGATATTTGTAACACAGTTTTCTACCCCACCAACTTGCATTTACCAGTAAAATTCCCAATGGTGCTGGTGATAACCAGAGGCATGCATAGATATTTCGGGCAAAGTTTATCGTATGCATCTGCCAATCCGCACTGGGCCAGCTGGTCGATGAGGCCCGTGCTTAGTGTTGGGACGTTAAGCTAGGAATGATGAAGTTTGTACGACTATTGGGTCAGTGAGACTACGTGGTCGAGGTAACGTAGCTGTCGTAATTTTATAATTTATTTTTTTCGGACGGAAAGTCTTCCAATGACTGCCTCCCGCTGTGGGTGAAGCGGAGACTTCTACTGACTAAAAGCCATCCATGTTCCTTCTTGAGCTTGCTATGTCCTGGGTCTGCAGTAACCCTTTCAAGAAGCCCCGGAAGGCATCTGAATTTTATGAAGCTTGTCTTATGGTATGCAGTGCTTCTTGGCATGTATTGTGTGCACGTCACAGATTGTCATTTAGCTTCCTAATTCTAAAGGTCAATGTCAATTGCTTTTGTTATCAGTATCTTTCGTATTCCAAAACAAATATTGCTTCTTTTACATATTTATTTTTCATTTTTATGAAGCGCTTGTAGCTCTGCGGTGCTCGGTGGTCGCACGTTAAGCCGTTGGTCCCGGTTATCACTAAATGTGGTAGTCGTAAAGCCATGTTAGAGGCCTAATGGGCGGCTTGATAAATTCTAACAGCAGGACGCCATACACCTGCCTCCGCCAATCCGCACTGGGTCCGCGTGGTGGAGTGTGACCCAATACCCTCGCACCTTGGTATGTGAGAGGAGGCTCGTGCTCAGTAGTGGGACGTTTAAGGGCTGAGATGATGATGATGACATATTTTATAGTGAACATAGTATACGCTACAAGTTTTCCAGTTTGTCAGAACAGCAATCTCTTCCTCTGACTCGGAGTGAGGTGCATTGCATTTGTGTTAAAAGATACTTAGATGCATCAAGGATACCAATTATGGTAGACTAACAGCGCCCTGCAGTTTCACCCGCGTGGTTGTCATTTGTAGTTACATCTTATGTGTAAAAACTATCTGTGTGCTAAATTTCATTCCAATCCATTTAACAATGTCTGCATGAAAGAGTACAAAACATCAATACATCCATATTTACATAAAATTTCGCATTTATAAGAAAAATGTTAGACAACAGATGACTAACGAACGAACCAGCAACATAGTAGACGGCGGCCTCCCACCCAATGAACCGAACCGCAAGTGTCACATAATCGATCAACGTGAAAAATATTTGTGGAAGCCTTTGTTCGGCAGTGGTCTACAAATGACTGAAATGATGATCATGATTATGTATATGTTGTTATACATTAGTGTAAAACTGATGAGATATTGGGGTTTATTACAAAACAAGAATATCTAAAGTTAATCCTAGTGCTGTCACTTGTATGTGATAAAATAAAGACAGTGACAGCACTAGTTTTGTAGTTATGTTAGATATCTAAAATTGGGCTTTTTTAATTTAATTGTTCTTTGTGGTTTCTCTTTCGTTTTGTTGTAGTTTCACAATATTACATATTTAAAGATGCGTCTCATCGCTGCGGGAATCCCCTCTGCCGCCCTGTTTGACGGTGGGCGCGGGGAAGCCTTGCTAGGCTTCTGAAAGTCAGTGACATCCACCATCCCCTTAAATTTAGATTTTGTTTTGTAATAAGCTTATGTTTTGTAATAAGCTTATGTTTTGTAATAAGCTTATGTTTTGTAATAAGCTTATGTTTTGTAATAAGCTTATGTTTTGTAATAAGCTTATGTTTTGTAATAAGCTTATGTTTTATAATAAGCTTATGTTTTGTAATAAGTCCTATAATGTTTTACAATTCTTGTGATATTATTGATAAGCCCGTTCATACTGTATCAGTATCAGTTAATGACCATTGTTTGTATAACACTCAGATCTCGTTTTATTTTTTTATCAGTAGTAGTTAAATTCGTCGCACTTTTTTCATTCAAAGATGTTGTACATCCTTATTGATAAGCAGTTTTAATAGTTATGAAGACTGTTGATAAGCGGTATTATGAAATAAAATAAAATTTTATTTAGACATAAAAACGAAACAGAAAACATGACAGAATCAATTTTTACAAAATAAGTTTAAATGTTATATAATTTATTGATTCAGGCGTTACTTTGCGGAAATTCTTTGTATGCAAGTGATGGATTGAAAATATCATTATAACAATTCCCGCGCTACTATAATTTCCCGAAAAATCGAGAAACTATTCAACACGACAAGTGTTTCGCCCTTACACAGGGCATATTCAGGTAAGATAGGAGCCTCAGAACAACGATGTCTTCACGACCAACGCTGAAACGAGAGTGACTCTCGTGCCCCTTTTTTTTTCTTTTTTTTTTTCGGATTGAAAATATTTTAATGACCTTCTCCCGCTGTGGGTGGAGCGGGAGAGTGTGTCAGACTTTTACTGACTAAAAGCCATCCATGTTCCTTCTTGTGCCTGCTACGTCCAGAGGCCGCGGTATCGTGCCTACCCTTACGGGAAAGAAGCGTGACATTATGTATGTATGTATATAAAATAGCTTTCATTACTGCGACACGTTTGCGACACAAATTTATAGTTTGGTCTCTTTGCAAAAGCGGGACTCCTTCGACCTTGCTGGGACAGTGGGACAGAGGGACAGACTGCCCGAAAACGGGACTGTCCCCCTCTAATCGGAACGTATAGTCACGTTATATATTACCCACTTTGTAACTACTTACATAGTATACTAGTGGCCCTCACTTCACTACCTACTTATTTAATACTAGCAGCGCCCTGCGGTTTCACCCGCGTGGTCCCCGTTCCCGTGGAAATATCGGGATAAAGAGTGTCCTATATGTTAGTCCAGGACTGCAGCTATACACGTACAAAGTTTCATCACAATCGCTCCAGTAGTTTTTGTGTGAAAGAGTAACAAACATCCATACCCACATACAAACTTTCATTTATAATATTAGTAGGATTTTACACCTTGATTTAATTATTGAAGTTTTAGTAGGGATATGGGTGTTTAAGGTTCTTACCAAGATCTTAGGAGTCAAGCTAATCTCACCAACAAGTGGTGCACCTTTTTTTTATCGTAACACCATACGGGACAAGTGGTGCACCTGCCGATCAACGGACGAGGCTCTGGCGGACATAAACGTTCCCGGTTAGCGGCAATAGGCTCTCCACCTATTACGTGGGACCAACAAAAAAATTGTCGAAGTGAGGTCATATAACATGCCTCTGCCTACCCCTTCGGGGAAAAAGGCGTGATTATAATAATATGTATGTTTGTAAGATATTTTCACATCGCACCAATAATAATTAATAAATAAATATTTCTGACACTTACACCAATTATTTAGTTCCAAGATAAGTATCATTAAGAACTTGTGTTATGGATACTAAATAACAAATAAACATACATAAATACCTTTTTTTTACCATACTTAATATACATAGAAAAACACCCAGACCAGAACAAATATTCATATTTATACACACAAATATTTGTCCTGTATGGGAATCGAACCCACGACCTCAGGAGTGGAATGCGGGTATACTCGTCACCACGCCATATCGGTCGTCCTATACTAATAGTTTCGCAATAAAGGCAAACAAACGGACAATCAATATTTTCTCTTTATAATATAGTATGATATAAAATATGTTATATTATTGGTAGATATATAAAATTTTATGTAGTATAAGAGCATCGCAAGGTCAATATAATTTGATTCTGTGACCCCTCAAAATAGTTAAATGGCCGTTTCACATTGCGGTGGGGATTGATTCGCAATCTCTTTTATCCGTATGATGAATAGCAGCGACATCCGTCTCATTATATTCAAATTCATATTCATTTATTCAAGTTTGGCTCAAAAGAGCTCTTATGAACGTCAAAACTTAAAAACTAGCGCGCCCATTCACTGCGGGCGGGAGCTTGATCGTAAAAGAACGGGCAAGAAAATCGTCAAGGTTAGTTTTTTCTCCCGCCAGTTACAAAATTTTATTATATTATATTAGATACAGTTATTAAGCGATTGAAATGAAGAAATAAGCCGTGCTGTTAGCGGTATATAATAGTGCCACACCCTCTCATCTCAAAGTAAAGTAAAGTAAAAATTTCTTTATTTCATCAACTATTACATAGCATTAAAACGTCAAAACAAAATATACATAAAAAAAAATATTAATACCCTAAAATCACGATGCTTAGATTCACTTACATGCAAATAAATAAAAACTAGGTGTAAGTGAATCTAAGTGCCAGTTCCGAGCCCCCGCTCTCTGACAAGAAACTCACAGGCTATGCTCTTTTACATTTTTTTTTACACAACACTTTATATGATGAAAACGAGGGTCCCTTACGAAAACTGCAATAATGTAACACAAGAGGTAAAATACTCAATACTCAATGCTGTATTGCGTTCCAACAATGTGTTACAGGATGGTAGTTTAGGTACAAAAGTATCAATTGTGGACCCTATCGGGCACAGCATAGTGTAGGAGAGAGGAGGAAGGGCGCTGTTTATAAGTAATTATTTTATAAGTAGCTACGAAAGCGAAATGAGAGCGTCCCACATTGATATATAATAAATAAATAATGCGGCTTTCGCTCGCGATATGTTTCCATTCCCCATTCATAGTTTTTTTCGTTAAACATTTTAGTTCGGAGCAGTGCTGGAGGATTATGATAAACAGTAGTAATTAAACACAGGTACATCGTTACGCTTTTTCCCTCAGGAGTGGGCAGAGATCGTATCCTTGTCCAATCCAAAATCTAGTGCCGGTACTAGGTTTTCCCGCTTCTCTCTGCATGTCCCTGATATTATTTTTATTCTTTTAAACAAAGGCTTTGTACGATTAGCACATTTAGCAAGAGTCAAGTAAGAGATATATTAATAATACATAAACTATAGTTAATGAGAATAAGTGGTGAGAAAGATGATAAATTGTAAACGAGGTACCCTCCCCCTAAACCCCTTTAGTCCTCAGTAAAGATGTGGGACCATACTGAGATCTCACATGGACTCCTTGAAGAGAATATCAAAAGTTATGTTGCACTGTTTTGTTTCATTTACTAACACTCATGTACGGTCACAAACACTTAACGGTTAATAATCCAACGTTTTTATACATTAATGTTCGAAATATCATAAATTTTAGAAAATAAAACAGAACTGCAGACATGACGCTTCACTTTCCCGCCAAGAAGCCCCCTGTCTCTATTTCTTCTTCCATTTAAATAATGGCTTCGTGCGTCTAGCACATTTAGCCAGTGTCAAGTAAGTGTTATATTAATAATATACAATTCATAGTAAATGAGAATGAGTGGTGATAAAGATGATAAATGGTAAATGAGATACCCTCCCCTAAGCCCCTTAAGTCCTCAGTAAAGATGTGGGACTATACTGAGATCTCTCATGGACTCCTTGAGAGAAAATTTGAAAAGTGATGTTGCACTGTTTTGTTTAATTTACCAACACTCATGTATGTTCCCAAACACGTAAGGGTTAATAATCCACCGTTATTACACATTATTGTTAGAAATATCACAAATTTTAGAAAATAAAACAAAACTGCAGACATGACGCTTCACTTTCCCGCCAAGAAGTCCCTGACTCTATTTATGCTTATATCTTTAAAACTACGCAACGGATCTTGAAGCATTTCTTTTTAATAGATGGACTGATTCAACAAAAAAGGTTTTAAATCATAAATCTTTATTGCATCAAGTAAACAAGTAGGTACCTAAGTAATACAATGAATACTGATACCCCGTAGGGGCACTGCAAATTGAGAGGGAACTTAAACATATTACAAAATGCTACTTAATTATTCTATAAACTAACAAACTCACCAAAACACAAATATGAAATCAACAAAAAACAATATTTAATGTAGGACATGCGAACGGCGGCCGCTAGTATGTTACAAGACTTGTAATTCGTACTCCGCTTTAATTACGATGAAATAACATCTATTTTTTCATACTTATTTTTATCATCCACGAGTCAGTTGAAGTATTTTTATATCAAAAGATATAGTTATTTTAGACGCTACAAGATAAGAGTTCAGATCATTCAGCATTCCATGTTATTTTAGTCTCACGTGCTGGAAGACTAGGTATTATGACGACCAATATGGCGTGGTGGCGAGTTTACCCGCACTCCGCTCCTGAGGTCGTGGGTTCGATTCCCATACAGGACAAATATTTGGATGTATAAATATAAATATTTGTTCTGGTCTGGGTGTGTTCCTATGTATATTAAGTATGTATTTACAAAAAAAAAAGTATTTTTATATGTTTATCCGTTATATAGTATCCATAACACAGGTTCTTAATGATACTTATCTTGGAACTAAATAATTGGTGTATGTGTCAGAAATATTGATATGTATTTATTATTAAATGTCTTGTTATTGCGCTATGAGCACAGTGGCGGCGGTTAGCGTGGCGAGAAGCGGAGCGGGCAGCGGACGATGTAGAAAGATTGTTATTTTTTAAACTATTTTATATGTGTTTAAAAAGTTACATAATGTTAAATATTGGCTTTATATCTGAAGAGAAGTCTAAAAGAAATAAATCATCATCACCGCATCTTAGCATTATCCCGGTTGCTCCAGAATTAAGCCCAATACATTACCCACCGCCCACAAGCCACCGCGGCGGCTGGGACCGTGACGAGAGCCACTCTGCCTCTCTCGTTCCGCCGCCTCCTTTGCTAGCATGACTGCTTTGAAAAAGGAGGCTACAGCATCCCATTCCCTCTCGCTCCGCACTATGGCCTCCACCAGGGCCGAAAGCGAAAGATCGCCGCCGACAGGGTATGAAACCTAGACCCTCTGAATCATAAGTCTATGGGTCTCGCCACTGGACTATCGTCGCTCAATGGAGAAATATATCGATGGTAGCAATTAACAATGTCGTAAGTGAAAAGTTGTTTCTTTTAACAATATCATAAGTCGTTACTTTTTACTTACGACATTGTTTAAAGTAACGGCTTTTCACTTACGACATTGTTAATTGCTACTGTCGATATGATAACTAATACTGAGGGGATTCTCACATGGTTTTTTCTTGCGGATA
This sequence comes from Musotima nitidalis, assembly GCA_949126915.1. NCBI lineage: Eukaryota > Metazoa > Arthropoda > Insecta > Lepidoptera > Crambidae > Musotima > Musotima nitidalis. Next base: position 11,289,362 of record OX421435.1, on the reverse strand, counting down.
TCAAAATTATGTTTTATTTTCGTTTTATCACTAACATTCTTATTTAATAGTCAGCCAGCTATTTACTAGTACTACTTTTGCTCCCATTAGTTTTAATTGTCTAGCTTTTTTTGTAATATAGCGTATCCTAATATCACTACCGACCTTGCACTAAAATATCTACTATAACATAAGTTAGGCTAAATCATCATCATCATCACAGCCCATTAATGTCCCACTACTGAGCACGAGCCTCCTCTCACATATCAAGGTGTGAGGGTATTGGTTCTTACTCCACCACGCTGACCCAGTGCGGATTGGCGGAGGCAGGTGTGTGGCGTCCTGCTGTTAGATTTTTCAAGCCGCCCATTAGGCCTCTAACATGGCTTAACGACTACCACATTTAGTGATAACCGGGACCAACGACTTAACGTGTCTTCCGAAGCACGGAAGCGCTCGATATCAAATGCCACACAAACGGTCACCCATCAAAGTACTGACCTTTGTAAACTCAGATGTATTTCGATCGTTTCCGACCACCGAGCACAGCAGAGCTACGAGCGCTTCGCTTAGGCTAAACATTCCATGTAAAATTATCTAACACGATTATGTAATAAAGCTTATCTTTTAGTGTACTATTTTTAGTTTTTACCTGTACGTAAATATGTTTGATTGATTAAGCACATCGTTCTAGAGACGTAATAAGAATGACTAAACTCTGTCAACCCATTAGTGCAAAATGCACTGAAACACTTGCATTATTTAGAATTGGTGTGATTGATTGGCAATGGCTTTATTACTTCGGCCACAAAATTAAGGCAATAATTAGTATTTCAGATACAAAAATCATACTGCTGGTTTGTTTAACCAATGAATAGTGTTTTATATGGTTTGCGAAGGTCAGACGGCTCCGTGTAATAACTGAAATTCAGCCAAATCTGATTAGACCACTCAGCAAAAATGCCTTAAGCTTAAGTCTTTTTTTTTTTGTTTTACGTCGGTAACAAAATGCATTTACGCCCTGCCTTCCGGCCAAAGGGGGACGGAAAAGGGGTGTGGAACTCACCACCGGCAGACGCGACTGCCAGGAGTAATATTCACTAAAAATGTACCGACGACGCCCGCCGCTTGTTGAGAAAAAGGCGAGGGTCAGTACCTGGGTTGTTGCAGCGTCTGACACCCCGCCTGCGGCCAACGTACTCCGGACCAAAACCGGGAGGACCCCCTCAGAGAGGCACAGTGGACGCGCCCCTCCTACCTTCTTGTGCGACCATAGCGTGTGTGGCCGACTTCTCGGAGGGTCCATGGTTAGACAGCAGGAGTACCCTGTCCCCGCTGCCTAAGACCCTCCTGGCGCTGCTTGACAGGCCCTCCTGGCCCGCCCGCTGCGCCGGCCATAGGTCCCTCTTAGTTTCCTCCCTGGTAGTCAGTATAAGGGCACCCAGAGTCGCCAACCGCTGTTATCTTTTCCCGGCCTCCGGGAGGTACTCAGCCCCCCACCACCCCAAGGTACTGTCGGAGGGGGCCTTAAGCTTAAGTCTAGGGCACCTGGGATAATGCCAAGATATGATGATGATACAAAGTCCTACCGCAGGGTTCAGGCCACCTCTCACGAACCAAGGTGTCACTCACATACTTCGAAGTACAACAATAGTGTTAGCTAAATTGTATACCAAAAATTATGTGAGAAAACAAATAAAGATTATTATTATATAAGCAAGTGATGGATTAGAAATATCTTTGTAACGACTCCCGCGCTACTATAATTTTCCGAAAAATAGAGAAACTATTCAACACGATACGTGTTTCGCCCTTACACAGGGCATCTTGAGGTAAGATATGAGCCTCAGAACAACGAGTCAAAGAGAGAGAGAGAGAGGCGTCGTGTTGAATAGTTTCTCGATTTTTCGAGAAATTATAGTAGCTCAGGAATTGTTACAAAGATATTTTTAATCCATCACTGGCGTACAATGGATTTCCGCAAAGTAACGCCTGAATCAATAAATTATTATTATATAGTTTTGTAACACCTTTCGTCTTGTCGCCAGGCATCGCTGGAGGTACGTCAAGTTGGCAGGCGAGCAGTGAATCAGCTGGCGGGTCGAGGGATGGGCGACAGTGTGCTCATCGTGCACTTCAACGATGTCTACAACATCGAGCAGACCACAAGTATGTATATATTTACCACATAGAGCAATAAGTGGTCACCAGGCATCTTTGTAGATATGTCTAGTTGGCAGGCGGGGCAAGGGATCGTTAAAATGCAACGATGTCTACAACATCGACATCGTCATCGTCACTAGTAAATAGCAGAGTGCGCCATTCACAAGGTGAGGACGTTCCAAAGCTTTTCAGCCCTTCTAACTGGAAGAGGTTGAAATGGCTATAGGAAGGAAGTGGGCTCAGGCAAAAAGTAAGTCAGGCGAAAGTTGCATGAAATTACGCTATATATGACGAGTATGTGCTTGTAGTGAAGCTGAAGAAGACGTATGGCATGCTATGTGAAAATGCAGTTTGCTTGGACCTGCGAAGCGTAATGCTGAAGAGAATACTGCGTCAGAGGGGCGAAGTGAGAAGGCTAACGAAATCCTCAAAATCTACTTTGAGGATTTCGTCAGCACAGGGAACTTTTGTTGCCTCAGGGTGTTCTCACTTAGAAGGCATTAAAATCGTAACCTCCTTACGATCAGGGTGGAAGAAGAATCAAGATGGAACTGTCATTCACACAGTGTGGCCGCCGACGCAAAAGCGTTTGATATAGTAATAAGAATGGGACGAATACACAGAAAGGGATTAGAGATCATTATCTCTGCCCATTAACGTCCCACTACAAATCACGGAGTCCTTTTAAAAACCACACCTTGATAGTAAAGAGGGATTTAGATCATTCTGCACCACGTGGACTAAGTGCGGGTTGGCAGAGGCAAATCGGTTGCGTCCTGCCGTTAGAATGTTTCAAGCTGCCCATGGGCTTGAAAGGATATTTCTATGCGTCGTACTCTTTAGTGCTGAGGGTCGCGACCTCCCTCTGCATCACTTTCTCGTTATTATTTGCCTCCATCTGTTTCTGTCACCGGCGGTGCGAAGAGCTTTGTGAACTGTAGAGTCAAGAGCAGTGCGGATCTGGTCAGACCAACTTAATGGGCTGCATCCACATGTCCTCTTCCCGTATACTTTGCCGGTCACGATCAGCTTTTCGAGGTAGTTATCTTTCCTTGCGACGTGACCAAAGTATTCCAAGATTCTGCGTAAGCACTCGGATGATTGCCGCGAGGAAGTTTTGAGTTTACGCAAAATGTGCGTAAGTGCCTAATATGGACTTAGTTATATTCGAGAACAACGTCATTACCCTTCAACAGGCAGAGCATTTTGAAAATATTCATTGGTTTTACACCTTAAGTTAACCGCATAAGGTTCAATTTATGGTGGTCATATAAAGCTGACTGGTAAAGGGTTAACGTCCCTTACGAAGGACGGAAGCGTTTCATATCAAAGGCTACCTATCCCCTTGGATACCTCGGTGAACTCTCCTAGACTTCAGTGTTTGTAATTACAATTAAGTATATGTTATATAACTATTATTTTGTTCGGTTCTAGACACAGAACCAGTGGGAGGTGCCCTGAGGTTCAGCACAGCTGTGAAGGCACTGCAGCATTTAAACCCTCTAGTCCTGTTCAGTGGTGATGCATTTTCACCCAGTATGTGTAAGTACTATTTGATAAAGATCAATGTTTTAGTAATAATATTTTTTATAATAATGACCATATTTTATTAAAACTAAGTATTAACAATAAGTCGAATATTATAAAGATTTTTTTTTCAAATTACGATTTGTTGTTACTCAAAAACACAATATCATAACAGTAATATCAAATTGAGAAAAAAATTATAGGCGTCTTTTGTTTACATAGTTGTGACGTCATGGCATCACTTGTATTATCAGGCACATAAGTGTTGTTACAATATTGTTGTAACTTTTTTGTATATTTGTTTAAATTATTTATACACTTATAACTATAAAAGGACTCATACAGAATACATAAAACTACTCTATTAATATGATATTTTTATTTCAGTAAGCACGTTTACCAAAGGGGAACAAATGGTCCCAGTTCTAAACGAAATCGGAACACATTGCGCCGTATTCGGTAACCATGATTTCGGTAAGTACTAGTACTTAAAGTACTAACTTGGCCTAAGATGATAAATATTTTTTAATGCTATACAAATAAACAAACAACGCCATCATTGAGTTTTGTACAATTATAACAATACTATACTACTAGGGGGCTGTATATTAATCACGGGAGTCTCAAAATTGGGGGTCGTCAAAAACCTCTAAAAATCACAAGGGGAACGAGGGGGGGGGGTGTAATCATTTTTTTCATCTAATGCGCGTTTTATAAATCGAAATCAGCTTGTTCGTCCTTCACGTATCGATCGATACTTTACGTGTATTTTTTTGTAGGCTTTAACCTCGCCATATATAAGGTTCCAAATACCTAAATAAACATAACGATATTAGTTCACCATCATCATCATCTCAGCCATCTGACGTCCACTGCTGAACATAGGCCTCCCCAATAGATTTCCACATAGAGCGATCCTGAGTCGCCTGCATCCATCGGCTTCCCGCCGCCTTGACCAGACGGTTAAGACGATATTAATTAAATAAAATTAATGAAATCAAATAATTTTTTTTTTTTTTTGTTTTGTGTAGACTTATTATTATACTTACTTTTTTATTTAATCGTATAAGGTGCCCATAGTATGTCCACTGCTGAACATTGGCCTCCCCAATAGATAACATTTTAAGGGGTTTGTGCCAGTTCCAGCTAGTACTGCTGCCCAGCATCCGATAGGATTTCCCTTAGGTCGACTCTTACGGCTCCCCGTGGGAGCAGAAGGGGAGGCTCTATTCTAGTACCACAGGGTAGACGGTTTCGCTGATCGTAGACGTGCAAATGAATAAAGTAAAATATACTTTATTGTCTTTAAGATCAATAGGATCATTTAGATTTGTCAAATATTTACACACAAAATGGAAATTCGATAATTTGTTTTTTAACACCAATGAAAGAGATTCGAGCGGTACCATAATCAAGAAATAAAAGCAAATGGATTCTTCTAGACCGGTACGGCACAATACACTTATTTTTTACTAATTTGGTACTAATTGTCATTCCATTTTACAGATTTCGGCCTAGAAGTCCTGTCAGGATTAGTGGCACAATGCTCCTTCCCTTGGCTTATGTCAAATGTCATAGACAACGAAACTGGCCGGCCATTGGGAGACGGAAAGATCACGCACGCGCTCATATGCAACGGACACAAGATCGGGTTCATTGGGCTCGTGGAACAGGTAACGCCATCTTTTGGTTAACGTTAGAAACTAGCAGCGACATCTAGTGGACTCCCGGTACTTTGACAAACGATTTTAGGGCAGTATCGGACTGTCGAATTATTTGGATTATAGAGACCTTAGACCCCCTATGGTCCAAAAATTTTCGGAATAAAGTATCTTTTAACCCGAAAAATCAAGAAAGATTGGCGAGAATGATAAGATTTTATCTGAAGTTTATTTATTAGTTACACAAAACAGAGATACAGTAAGAACATAATTGTGTCGCATGCTAAATTGTATTAATAGGCTGTATCTCCACTGACATGTGTGAACAGCATGACTGGTCAATGCCGAACATCATATATCAAACGAGAAGTAGAAAAACAATTTTGAAAAAACTAAAAATAAGTACTTACGAAAATACAAATATATATTGAAGTGGCGCGTATAAGTTGTTACATGTTATATCATGTACCAAAATAATATCTGTGTACCTACATTCAACAGTTTACATACATAGGGAAACACCCAGACTAGAACAAATATTAATGTTCATGCACACAAAGATTTGTCCTGTGTGGGAATCGAACCCACGACCTTAGGAGCGGAGTGCGAGTATACTAGCCACCACGTCATATCGGTCGTCTCTATTTTATTTAAAAATAGAAATGATTATGATGAAATAAATAAGCTATAATCCGCCTCAAATAAGTTGAACAAGGACCTTGGATGCGCAGTAACACAATTATCTCTCATTCAGAGTGTGGAATGGGGGGGCGTTACTATGGCAACACGGCGACGCACGGTGGGCTGAAAAACGGCTTTCATAGACATAGGAATCAAAAGTGGCAAATACCAAATTTCTAATCGGATATCGCTTCTACTAGTTATTACCATATACTCAAATGATACTCGCATCAATCTGCACAAAATCAAAGGACTTATAATTTTTTCACCAAAAATTTGTATGAAGCTAGAATGAAAAATTTAATTATCTCTTAAACGGCAAGGAAAACCGTAATATCCTTACAGGTAGTTATAGTACTAATTATTTATGATTTTTTGACGTACTACAAATAACGGTTATCACTGCCGATTTTTTTTTAAAAATCATCAAAATATTTTTATTTATTTTTACATACGAAACGGTTCCTTTTCGTGTTTAAGTTGAGAAACACAGAATTTTAACAACGCAAAATATAAAAATAGCATCCCCTGTCTACTTCCAAAAGGGTAGGCAAAAGTTTATTGTACTTCCGCACTTAGACATCTATTTTCAGTGGGATATTCATCATCATCAGCCCATAACAGTCCACTGCTGGACCTGAGCCTCTCCCGTGGGAGGATGTTGCCATAATCTCCACGCTTGGCAGGCGGGTTGGAGATCGCAGTAAAAGACCATAGTATATTAAAATGCTGCTGCCCATTTTCTGGTCTATTGAGGCTCAGGCTAAAAGGCGACTAATACAAGCGTATTAGTCGCCTTTTACGACACCCCTGTGTATGGAGGGTTGGTGCTATTCTATTCTGCCGGACACCACACGGCCTCAGTGGCATATTGATCAACCAAAATAAGTTTTCAATTTTAGATACATTAAAAATACCGTAAAGAATTGTTAAGTAATTGTTTAGTTTCATTGTAACTAGGTAAGTGATTAAGTAATTCTAATAAGTTAGGCTTCTGAAGAGACTAAATAGGTGATTAAATAATTAGCAATATCGCGCAACAATGCAATCTTTGGACTGCATCACTTTTTTCTGATTAGCTAATGTGGTAATTAGTTGTGCTAATGTGTTATATTGTCGACTATAAGTTTTCTTTAGTACTTCTTTGAAAAGTCTAATGGGGGTAGTTAACTAATTATCGATTTTTGGCTATAAAAGGACTAAACTTTTGCTTTTAATTTAAATTGTTCACATCCGTGTAACTGTTAACACTAAATAATATTTGCTCTGTGATTTTAAATCAAATAATGGAAAGTTTAATCACCAATTTAGACTTGTTTGTTCTTCTAAAAAGTGAGACTACTTCATTTAATCATGAAGTATTGTTTGGTGCACTTGTATCCCGCATAGGCGATTGCCTTTCTGTCGAAGATCAAGTAACTGTTAAAGAATTTTGTCGAAGGTTTACGCGAGCTGCTTTACAGAGGTGGCAGAAATCCAGCAGATTCCTTGATAATTTCAGAAGACTGTACGGAAATTGGCTGCAAGCAAATATTGATTGGCCAAGTTGTGTGCAAACTTTGGTTAATCGAGAAACTATTGATGATATACACACCATCTCTCAAGAACCGTCGACATCATCGTCCGTTAGTGCAGTAACATCATCGTCTGTTGGGACAATGACAAAAAGGTCCCGAAAACCCTTTGAAGATCTAGGAAACAAACAGAAAAAGAGAAGATCTGATGACCATACAAGCGAAGATTCCAGTGAATTGGCCTATGCAGCTGCAGCACGTTTAAAAGAAGAAGGGCATGGAGATATCGCTTCAGTGATTGAATATATGATGAAAAATCCTGAAGCAGCGGCTACAATTAGTGAGACGCTTAAAAAACCAGTGAAAAAAGTGGTTTTTACAGCAGAGAAAGCGCTTGGATTGCTTCTTTCACTAAAACTATCAAAGTGGCAATATATTACATTGCGAGAGGCTGCCATTCGCGAAGGTGCTAATGATATATATCCATCTTACTACAAAGTGCAACAAACTAAGCTTAGTTGCTACCCTCCGAATCAATTAGTGTCAGTTACGGATTCATCGGCTCGAATTACACTTCAAGCTTTACTGGACATCACAGTGACGAGGATTCTTCAAAGTCTTTCTGACGATGTGCAAAATAAGCAGCTAAAGCTGATATCCAAGTGGGGATTTGATGGTGCCTCCAACCAAAGCCGGTACAAGCAGAAAATGGAGGGCGAGCAGGATGATTCTAGCATTTTTATGACCTCTTTGGTCCCACTAAAACTGACAGATGGAGATAATACTTTATGGACGAACCCAAAACCATGCTCAGTTTTGTATTGTCGTCCAGTCCAGTTTACTTTTGTAAAAGAGAGTGAAGCAGTTGTAATTGATCACAAAAGACAAATGGATGATGAAATTAAGGATCTTATCCCCACAGAGAGCAGTAATAATAACAGGGTGACTCATCATCTAATGATGACAATGATCGACGCTAAAGTCTGCACGTACCTTTCTGAAGCCAGATCAAACGCATCGTGCTACCTGTGCTTAGCAAAACCAACAGAAATGAACCGATTAGATGTTGTAACTTCGAAGACTGTGTGTTCTGACGTATATGAATTTGGTTTGTCATCCTTACACGCCCGTATAAATTGCATGGAATGTCTGTTACATATTGCGTACAGGCTTGACTTCAAACAGTGGGCAGCGAGAAGTAATGAGCACAAAGAAATGTTGCAGACAAGAAAAAAACACATTCAGGACAAATTTAAAGATGAGCTCAATCTGTTGATTGATATAGTAAAACAGGGCTCGGGAACCACCAATGATGGCAATACCGCACGAAAGTTTTTCGAGTTTCCAAATACAACTGCAGCTATTACCGGGTTGGATGAGGAGCTCATAAAAAGATTTGCTGTGATTTTGCAAGCAATAACATCTGGCGAGAAAATCGATGGGAACAAGTTCAAAGATTTTTCCCGCAAAACGGCAGAAAAGTACGTAGAATTATACGATTGGTACTACATGTCGGCAACCGTACATAAATTGTTAATACACGGGACTGACATCATTGAGAAAAATGACATTGTGCCTATTGGGGCTCTCTCAGAAGAAGCCTCAGAGTCGCGAAATAAAGATTTTAGGAGGTTCCGGGAAAATCATTCGCGAAAAAGAAGCAGGCAAGATTCAAATCAAGATATTTTAAATATGCTTGTCATTTCCTCTGATCCCTTATTAAGTGCACAAAGGCCTAAGCTAGATAGTAAGAGAAAACTAAGCTTTTTGCTGAAACTCTCGACTTAATCCAGTTTCAGGAAACTGAGTTCGAGTTTTTAGATGTAACTAATTTGGATTCTGACTCAGAATTGGAATCCGACAACGAGAATGATGAAAATTCGTAATATAAGAAAAATATACTTCTTTTCTTTCTTTCTTTCTTTCTTTCTAATGTAAAAAAAAATACGAATTTTTATCACTCTCATTTTTTATTTTTTTTATTAATTATGTAAGATTACTGTACTATTTGGTTCAATTATAAATTTAATTGAATATTTTGTATAATTAATAACATTTTTGTAACTTAAAATAAACAGCATTTTTTTATATTTTTCTTGTTTTATACCTATAAATTCATATCATTTGAGTTAACCACATTCATAATATCGATTTTCTTAAGTTAGACAATAAAGGGAACCGTTTCATATGTAAAAATAAATAAAAATATTTTAATGAATTTTAAAAAAAAATCGGCAGTGATAACCGTTATTTGGAGTACGTCAAAAAATCATAAATAATTAGTACTATAACTACCTGTGAGGATATTACGGTTTTCCTTGCCGTTTAAGAGATAATTAAATTTTTTATTCTAGCTTCATACAAATTTTTCGTAAAAAAATTATAAGTCCTTCGTTTTTGTGCAGATTGATACGAGTATCATTTGAGTATATGGTAATAAGTAGTAGAAGCGATATCCGATTAGAAATTCGATATTTGCCACTTTTGATTCCTATGTCTATGAAAGCCGTTTTTCAGCCCACCGTGCGACGCTACACTCCCGAGCATGCGATTGGTCACTTTATGTCCCTTTCTTACTTTTGTCTATGACTGTACCTGCGCAGACAAGCGCCATTTTTGTTCAACTTATGTGCCTACGACTATAATTAAATTGACATAAGCTCGACAATAAGACAAGCTCTCCTTATTTCGAGGCTAGTCCGACAATATGAAGATTATCATTTAATCGACTATTAATTACTATTAAAATACAATTGTCTTCATTTTTTTTCTATTTGCAGGAATGGCTTGAAACATTAGCAACTATAAACCCTGATGAAGTAACATTTATAGATTTCTTACAAGCCGGATCGAAACTGGCTTCGCAGTTAAAACAAGAGGTATGTTAAAACACTTCCATCCAAAAATAGACATTCTTCGTTCTTCAGTTCAATCCTGGACTACTAAATCTCATAAATGTTTCCCGAAAAGGGCAGGCAGAGGCATATTGCAGGCCCACGCTTCACCAGTTATATAGTTGGTCCCACGTAATAGGTGGCGAGCCTATTGCTAGATATACTTGACAGAGCCTCATCCGTTGATCGGCAGGTGCACCACTTGCAGGTGAGATTGGCTTGGGATCCTTAGATCTTGGTAGATGTTATGAAATATTTTAAATGCAAATGTTTGTAAATATGTTTGTATGTATGGCTGTTTGTTACGTTTTCAGGCAAATACTACTAGACCGATTGTGATAAAACTTGATTTGTGTATAGTAAACCTGTGACCAGAAGGTCCAAATCCAGAAGATTTTAAAGGAAAAGTACCCTAAACCGACGGGCGTGTATGAAAATGTTAATGAGTGTGAATGAAGCTAAGAGTGTGTGCTAAGATCGTAGCAAGTAATAGGATGCGATATCTGCCTACCCCTACGGGAAAGAGGCGTGACATTATGTATGTATGTAGCTTCAGTCCTGGAGTAACTCAAAGTATACTTTTTATCATAATATTCCCATGGGAACTGGACTTACGCGGAACCAAAGGACATAACTAGTTATTTATAATATGGTATGTTCCAGGGTTGTGAATACGTGATAGCATTGACGCACATGCGGACGCCCAATGACGTCAAACTGGCGGAGGGATGTACCGAAATAGATTTAATATTGGGAGGACATGACCACGACTACGAAGTCATGAAGGTAAGGGATCTGGATGCTGCTTTCTTTCTAAGGTTTCTGTTTTTGATGAAACTACTCTGCAACATCGCTATCGAGCTGCAAAAATGGTTTTAATGATCATCATATCAGCCTTCAAAAGGCCACTGCTGAACATTAGCCTCCCCAATAGATTACATTCATTTGGTAGATCTGCCCATAATCACGCTGGGCAGGCGGGTTGGTGATCGCAGTTCAAGCCAGTACGCAGGATGACGCTGCTACCCATCTGGTAGGATTTCTCTTCGTCGACTCTTACGACTCCCCGTGAGATGAGAGAGAGAGGAACTATTCTAGGCCGGTACCACAGGGCAGACGGTTTTATTGATCGTAGACGTGCAAATACCAAAAGGACATGGTCTAAAGAAATGTGCGCTGTAAATCTCAACTAGAGCTGAAGTTAAGCCTGAGTTTCTTTTCTCTGACGGATGGAAAATCGTCAGATGACTGCCGCAGTGAATGAAGCGGATTTGTGTGATTTAAAGCGGATTGTGTCTGATTATTACTGCCTCCCCCCAACAGATCTCCACCTTGGCGTGGTGGGGGGGCTGAGTACCTCCCGGAGGCCGCAAAAAGATAACACCCAGAGGTTGGCGACTCTGGGTGCCCTTAGTACTGACTACCGGGGGGAACCTAAGAGGGATCTATGGAGGGCGCAGCGGGCGGGCTAGAAACGGGCCCTCTAGCAACGCCAGGAGGGTCTTAGGCAGTGGGAGCAAGGGCCCCTGCTGTCTAACCATAGACCCTCCGAGAAGTCGACCACACACGCTATGGTCGCATAAGAAGGTAGGAGAGGCGCGTCCACTGCGCCTCTCTGAGGAGGTCCTCCCGGTTTTGGTCCGGTGGGCGTTGGCCGCAGGCGGGGGGTCAGAGCTGCAACCCAGGTACTGGCCCCCCGCCTCTTTCTTAACAAGCGGCGGGCGTCGTCGGAAGATTTTTAGTGGATATTTCTGCTGGCGGTCGTGTCTACCGGTGGTGAGTCCCACACACCTCTCTCGGTCCCCCTTTGGCCGGGAGACAGTGCGTAAATGCATTTTGTTACCGACGTAAATAAAAAAAAAATTACTATTACTGCCTAAAAACCATCCATGTTCCTTCCTGAGCACGTTATGTTATTACGAGCACGTGGGAACCCTTTTGAAAAATCCCGCAACCCGCTCTACAGTGTTAGCTGACATCCCTTTGAGATGCAGCCTTGTTTCAAGCAATGTTGCTACTCCCTGTTCATAGCGAGACATATTAATTCCACAAAGAGGTGATACAAGTTTATCAGTACCTGTTTGCTCTCGCTGCCATAAAAGTTTACCTGTGTTAATCGTTATCTCAGCCCATTAATGTCCTACCACAAAGCACGACGCCCTTAAAAATAAAAAATAATAAGAATAAAAATCATTGATTGCTTTTAAGGAAATATGATAAATATACATAAACATGACAAAATACAAAATTAAAAAAAAAGTTATAATCCTAAAAGCAACTGGAGTGAGCTCAGCCGTCCAGCAGAGCAGACCTTGTGGCGTCCTTTCACAAACCAAGGTGAGACGGCATTGGGTCATACTCCGGATTGGCGGATTGGCGGCGGCACATTTGTGGCGTCCCGCTATTACATTTTTCAAGACGTCCATTAGGCCTCTAATATGGCTTAACTACTAGTAGATTTAGTGATAAATCGGACCTTAACGTGCTTTTCAAATCACGAAAGATTCCAATATTAAATGCCACACAAACGGCCACCCATTCTAGTTAGTTCTAGAATAGGTGATAGTTGTGTGCTGTAAACTCTGGTTTACTTCGGTGATCATTTTCAACCACCAGCATCTCGGAGCTACAAGCTCTTCCCTTCACCTACGTTAATACTTGCAAATTTATATAATTTTCTTTACATCATTTATTCGTAGGTAAACGATAAGTACATAGTAAAAAGTGGAACAGACTTCCGACAGTTCTCAAAGATCACAGTCAGCTTCGGAGCTGAAGGATCCTCAGCAGAAATAGAGGAGGTACCAGTGGGGAGCTCGTATGCTGAGGATCTGGCGTTGAAGGCTAAAGTGGAGAAATATTCAGGTAATTTGATACGAACATAATTCTAATATGAATGACTTAAAACATGAATATTGTTAAAGTTATATTATAATTATGGCATTGTAAAGCGTCACAGACAAATGAAGATTGTAACTAACCAATCGATAATTTAAAAGAGCATAGCCTGCAAGTTTCTTGCTAGTTCTTCTTACAGAGCGGTGGCTCGGAACTGGCACTTAGATTCACTTATAGTTAAATATTTTTTGTTTTTTTAATTTTTTGGTTGCAAGTGAATCTAAGCTTCGTGATTTTAATATAATTATATTTTAATTGTTTTTTTTTATAATGACGTTTTCAAGTACTATTTAATAGTTTATGAAATAAAAAGTATTTTCATTTTCATTCATTTCATAAAATCACTCCTGTTTCCCCGAAGGGGTAGGCAGAGGCATAATATACGCCCAAATTTCGTCATTAATGTTTTTGGTACGTACGTATGTACATATTGACAAAAAAAATATTTATGTCTGTATGTTTATCCGTTATTTAGTTCATAACTTAATGACACTTATCTTGGTACTCTACTTATAATTGGTGTAATTGTAACAAAAAAATATTAATATATTTCATTAGATAATTTATGTAAAGAACTAAATAATTGGTCTGTGAATTTTTTTGATAATACAATTTTTATTGGTATTATTACAACATTACAAGTCACGTAAAAGAAAACTGTACATTATTAAATATATTTTTAAAATTAAATAAAACCACAAATTTATTAGTTATTGATAATGGCAAATTAAAAAAATATTAATAAAAATGCAATAATTATGTAAATTTTAATAAGACAAATGTTATATCAGATTTACAAATAAATTACATACAATAAAAATAATGAGTAATTCGTCTCAAGAACGGCATTACTTCATACTACCATAGTTTTAACTTGACGCAAATAATGTACTTATCTATTTTTATTCTAGCAATGATCGACGGCAAAATGGACGAAGTACTGGGCAAGTTCTGCGTGCCTCTTGAAGGCAGGTTCTCGTGTATAAGGCGGCAGGAGAGCAACCTTGGCAACTGGATCTGTGATGTGCTGCTAGCGGCCACTGGGGCTGATCTGGTATTGCTGAATTCTGGCACTTTCCGGTCTGATCAGGTTAGTATTGAAAAATAAATAAAACGAATAAGTATTTAATACATTAAGCTATTGCATCGCTTCTATAAAGGCCTTAAGCGTGGAGACCGAATCCAGAAATTCCGTAACAAAAAAAACCTAACTTTTTCGTTTTTCCATCTATCGATAAATAGCAGAACTTTTAATGAGAAGAGAAAAGAACTAAGAATGTTTTTGAAATATCACGCTTGTCTCACTAGTTCAGCAACCCGCCTTTAGGTGGCATTGGTTGTATTGGGGGACAAAAGAATGAAAAGAACAAAGAGTGGTGAGCACGCGTCCGAGCTTAGCGTCGCCTGCGTTGCTATAGTTACGCCCCCCCCCCCGTGCCGCACTTCGGTTGAGACCCAATTATGTGTTACCATGCAGGCTCATTGTTTAACTATTTGCTACTTTTAGCAACGGTTACGGTTTTGGAACGCTTTTTTTAAATAACTGCATGACTAATCAGTATGACATACATGGTATATTAAAAAAAAAGTTTTTTAACGATTGTGAAATTAAATGACACTGCCAGGTCCATCCTGCGGGAGACTTCACTCTGCGGAATCTATCGACCATAATTCCCATGAGAGACCCGATAGTCGTGGTGGAAGTGTCAGGAACTGTCATACTGGAAGTACTGGAGAACGCGGTCAGCAAATACCCTAGCTTGGAAGGCAGGTTTCCGCAGGTATGTTATTTTAATACAAATATCTTATATATTAAATTCTCGTGTCACAGTTTTCGTTCCCATACTCCTCCGAAACGGCTTGACCGATTCTCATGAAATTTTGTGAGCGTATTGAGTAGGTCTGAGAATCGGCCAACATCAATTTTTCATCCCCCTTAATGTTAGGGGTAGTCCACCCCCTTTTTTTTTAATGAAATTACTTGAAAGTTATTTATATGGCAAAACAACGTTTGCCGGGTCAGCTGGTAGGTATTTATGTAAAATGTTTACATTGTTTATAGCAATATTTAGAATAGGGATGTGATTTCCAATGACCTCACATTAGGTATTGCCTGTCCTGTGGCGGTTAAGTGTACGTTTCCAAAAGCTTAGCGGGTGCCAGCAGTAATAACAGTTACAAAAAATATCAAGAAACTGTGGAAATAGATATATTATATTGACGACCGATATGGCGTATAGGTCAGTATACCTACACTTTGCTCTAGAGGCCGTGGGTTCGATTCCCACATAGGACATATCTTTTTGTGCATGAACATGAATTTGTTCTGGTCTGGGTGTTTTCCTATGTTTATTAAGTATATATTTACAAAAAAAGTATTTAAGTATGTTTATCCGTTGTTAAGTATCCATAACACAAGTTCTTAATGATACTTATCTTGGAATTAAATAATTGGTGTGATTGTAAGAGAACATTTATTTATATATAAAATTTTAAAATTATTAACTTTTATCCTTGCCTTGAAAGGTACGTTAACTTGCACTTATAATTACAGGTAGCCGGCGTATCATTCGCTTTCGACCCCTCAAAGCCTCCCGGTCAAAGGGTAGCGGAACAGGTGGTGAAAGTGGGCGACGAATACCTTCAGCGCGACCAGAACTACCGGCTGGCCGTGAAGCAGTACCTGCATCTTGGCAACGACGGGTTTACCATGCTGCCGCGCTGTAAAGTACTTGTAAGTACATCACTAAAACACAATCAGTACCACGCACAGTTGTTGTAAATGAAATTAATTGTAAAGCTAAATTTTATTGATCTTTGACGACCGATATGGCGTGGTGGCGAGTATACCTGCACTCCACACCTGAGGTCGTGGGTTCTGGTCTAGGTGTTTTCCTATGTATATCAAGTATGTATTTACACAAAAAAAAAAGTATTTATGTACGTATCCATAACACAAGTTCTTAATGATACTTATCTTGGAACTAAATAATTGATGTAAGTGTTAGAAATATTTATTGTTATTATTGCTTTAAAAACATTTTTTCTTTTATTTATTACTTATTACTTCTTTATTATTTTATTTCACTTTTAAATTTTCTATAGTTTGCGTTTAGTAGCTTAAAAAATCTTATGTTATGGGAGAGCGAAGTTTCTTAACACAACAAGCATAGAGATGCCTCTATGCTTAAAGGGAAGTTTTAGACAAAAATGTCAAATATGTTTTAAGTAATTGAAATAAATAAAATTTATTTAAACAAAAAATCAACCCGTCTGCAGTAGTCTGAGTGGGAACGACCTTTGAATAACCGATGACATTATTTACTAATCTTACTAATCTACATTAATTGGATCCTTTTTTTTTTTTTACTATCGTCTGTAAAAAAATGCTGCTTACGCACTGTCTCCCGGCCAAAAGGGGGAGACCGGGAGGGGGTGTGGGTCTCACTGCGGCCGACGCGACCACCGCAGTCCCACCCACTAAAAAACTTCAGACGACGCCCACCGCTGTTGAAAAGGGGCGAGGCACCAGTGTCCGGTTTTGTAGCTTCTGGTACCCCGCCCGCGGCTAACGTCCCCCGGATCGGAACCGGGGAGACCTCCTCAGGAAGGCGCAATTTGCAGCGCCCCCCCTACCTCTATGTGCGGCCATGGCGTAACTGGCCGACTTCGGGGGGGTCTATGGCGAGACGGAAGGAGCCCCCTGCCCCCGCCGCTTAAGAACCCCCGGGCGCTGCCTGACGGGCCCTCCTGGCCCGCCCGCTGCGCCAACGGCGTAGCGGGAGAGAGAGCGTATCCCGCTCCCTCTCCCGCTCTGCGGCCTCCTTCTGCGACATCACCACTTCGCAGAAGGAGGCCATCGCCTCCCACGCCACTCCACCCAGGGCCGCGGCAAACGTCGACCGCGGCCCACATTTATTGGATCCTACCAAGACATAAGGAGCCCAAGCCAAACTCACCTGCAATTGGTGCAAGCCAACAAAGATAATTGCAACATAAATAGATTAACTACTGAATCATCGGTATCCTAGCATTATCCCGACTGCCCTAGACTTAAGCTTAGGACCTAAGGTCTGCTATACACCCTATACACACTAAACTAGTTGATGTATGTATTGTGCCTAGATATCAGAAGATATGTGTCCGGAGATTGGAATGGCGGTCCAAAACCACTTTGCGGCCATCGACGTGCGCACCGGCAAGGCGCGTCCGTCTAAACATCGGCAGTCGCTTGTCACGCTCAGTAGAAGGTATTGTTATGTAAAAATATTTTTTTCTATCATCATTTCAGCCCATTAACGTCCCACTACTGAGCACGAGCCTTCTCTCACATATCAAGGTGAGGGTATTGGGTCATACTCCACCACGCTGACCCAGTGCGGATTGGCGGAGGCAGGTGTATGGCCGTCCTGCTGTAAGAATTTTTTAAGCCGCCCATTAGGCCTCTAACATGGCTTAACGACTACCACATTTAGTGATAACCGGGACTAACGGCTTAACGTGCCTTCCGAAGCACGGAAGCGCTCGATATCAAATGCCACACAAACGGTCACCCATTCACGGACTGACCTCTGTAAACTCTGCTATACGTCGGTGATCGTTTCCGACCACCGAGCCCCGCAGAGCTACGAGCGCTTGTGTAAAAATATTTTTTTCTAAGTACCAAACAAAAAACTAACGATCACCAAAAAACTTAAATCGTCTCTAGAACATTAGGTTAGGTCACAGATATACAATAGATAAAACAAGTATGTTTCGAAAAAAATATATACTTACTGTGACGTCACTGTCGATATTTAGTAACGGAAAAATCAAACTGATTCATCGACACTGATGCCGCTGATGAAAAATATTCTTGCTTTTATGAAAGGCACACTTGCAAAACTAGCGCGGCCATTCACTGCGGGCGGAAGCTTGATCTTTTAGGATCAAGGAAAGGGCATGAAAATCGACGATGTTGGCTTTTTCTCACGCCAGTTACAAAAAAAGTACTTAATATTAAGACGCAGCCACATACAAAATAAAACTTTAATGTCCACCAAAAAAACCATATAAACATTTGTACTATGGAGACATAACGTGCACAATCACACCAACACACACACAAAAACAACTCACACACACAACACACAATACACATAAATCACACACACACTACTTACACAATTCACACTTTAGTGTCATATATATTTTTTATCTTAGCTAATCTTGTTTTTTGTTTGTTTGCTTTACATTAAAATTTATAATGTAACATTGTATTACACCTGACCTGATCACGGCCATAATTTCTCTATTTGTTATGTATTAATGTTGCATTGTATTTTTATTTTTTTGAAAATGATGAAGGAGACTGGCCTCCACGACACAGGGAATCCTAGTGTGGAGACCAGTGACATAATAGGTTGGGGAAAAAGTCTTTTCGTATTTTTGTATGAAAAGTCAAGACATTTTTTTCAAAGTTTATTTACATTTATTTACAATATATATGTACCGTTTTGTTGAATAACTTTCTGCCATTTTGTGGGCAGAGACATTATCCCGTTACTGTAGAAACTTTGGGACTTCTGATCAAAAAAACAGGACAAATAGTTTTGGCAGTCCTCTCTTGAGGTCAACCTTACAGAACCTAAAGAATTCTGCAGAGACCGAAACAGGTGAAAATCTGAAGGCGCAAGGTCAGGGCTATATGGTGGATGCACTAGGACCTCCCAGTCGAACTCTCTTAATTTTTGCTGAGTGGCTAAAGATGTGTGTGGTCTAGCGTTATCGTGATGAAAGACCACACCCTTCCTGTTGATCAATTCCGGCCGTTTTCTCTCGACTGCTTCCTTTAATCTCATCAGTTGCTGGCAGTAAAGATCAGAATCGATGGTTTTGCCGGGCGGTAAAAGCTCATAATAAACAATGCCCTTCCAATCCCACCATACACACAGCATCACCTTATTTCGTGTTAGGCCAGGTTTGGCCACAGTCTGTGAAGCCTGGCCAACTTTCGACCACGACCTTTTTCGCACGTTCTTGTCGTACGTGATCCACTTTTCATCGCCAGTTATCAATCTCTTCAAAAACGGCTCGGTTTCATTACGTCTCAATAATGAATCGCAAATGAGTACACGGTTCATTAAGTTTCTTTGAGTGAGCTCGTGTGGCACCCAAATATCGAGCTTTTTTGTATAACCAGCTTTCTTCAAATGGGTCAAAACTGTTTTGTGGTCAATTCCCAGTTCTTCAGCTACATCGTAACTACTAATATGCCGATCTTGCTCCACTCTTTCAAAAATGGCGTCCATTTTATTCGTAACAGGGCGACCAGAGCGAGGTGCATCTTTAACATCAAAATTTCCGGACTGAAAACGTTTGAACCAAATTTGTGCTACTCTTACTGACACTGCATCAGGTCCATAAACATCACAAATTTTTTTCACTGCTTGAGTTGCATTTTTGCCTTTTTTATAATAAAATTTTAAAATGTATCGAATTTCTTCATTAGATTCACTCATTTTTACGGAGAGAAAAACAAATGAAAAATAGCGGGAAACAACTATTTTTTTATTTTTTCTTTGCTTTATAATGGAACCTTTTTAATGTTACCAAAACCAGCCAGACACAAATAGTACAGTCAAAAAAAAAATATAATAAGTTTATACCTACGTTATGCGAAAAGACTTTTTCCCCGACCTAATATGTTTTAACTATGTATTTTTTCTGAACAATAAAGCATTATTATTATTATTAACCAAATTATTATTAAAATGCAGTGCAATTAAAATTATGTGTCGATAAAACTATCTATCAAATAATAGATGTCGCTGTTGGCTATTTTTTTTGTGTTGTAAGTATGTTGCAACTTGGTAATAATATTTAATGAGCACTTCACTCACGTTTGTAGGTTTCTTTAATTTCGTTTAGTGTGTACAGCAGGCCTTAGAAGTATGTGAATACTTTGTTTTTTTAATTGATTATGTCATACATACATTCACGCCTGTTTCACCTAAGGCGTAGGCAGAGGCATATTATACGCCCACACTTCGCCAACTATATAGTTCGTCCCACGTAATAGGTGGAGAGCCTATTGCCGCTTACAGGTCACTGTTATATTCGCCAGAGCCTCGTCCGTCGATAGGCCACTTGCAGGTGAGGTTGGCTTGGGCTCCTTAGGTCTTGGTAGGATTTAGGACCCTTGTAATCTATTAATTGTCGGCAGGCATAGTTTGGTGAAAATGTTGGATGGCAGTGTAGACTTAGACGGCCCTCCGCCATTACGGAGGGCTTCCTCAGTTGCGGTGGAACCTTCATCTCACAACACGCATCACAGGTACGGACACATACATACATACACGCCTCTTTCCCGTAGGGGTCGGCAGAGATCACATCCTTCCACTTGCCGCGATCTTGGCACACTCTCTTAGCTTCATCTTACTTCTCGGTTGAGGGGAAGACCTCGTAAAATCTTTCACGACCAAATCCAGAAAATTTTGAAAAAAGGGCAATTTAAAAGTACCCTAAACCGACGGACGTGTATGAGGAGGTTAATGAGTGTAAATTAAGCTAATAGTGTGTGCCAAGATCGTAGCAAGTGGAAGGATGTGATCTCTGCCTACCCCTGCGGGAAAGAGGCGTGACATAGTGTATAAAAAAACCATTTTTGATGAGTAGTGATAGTGTGTTTATGTATTTTATTTTTAATTATTATTATATATCACAATGTACCCATCTGTGTCTTTAAAATTTCTTTGAGTAATAAGGCTGCCCATTGTATATACCTACCTGGTTCTTATCTGGTTAATTTTCTTTGTTTCTATGGCGACTGATATGGCGTGGTAGTATACCTGCACTTCACTCGAGAGGTCGTGGGTTCGATGCCCACGCAGGACAAATCTTTGTGTGCATGAACATGAATATTTGTTCTGGTCTGGGTGTTTTTTATGGATAATAAGTATATATTTACAAAAAACATAGTATTTATGTATGTTTATCCGTTATTTAGTATCCATAACTCAAGTTCTTAATAATACTTATCTTGGAACTAAATAATTGGTGTAAGTGTCAAAAATATTTATTATTATTATTTATTTATTTATTATGTGTAATCTTTCTCATGGTAACAATACAGTAGTATTATTATTATTATTAATATCTTGGGAAAACCTCGTCACGAAGCACATTGAAATGCCCAATAGTGTGAACATAACAGCCTGAGGTAATGTGCAAATAATTAAACATACATACTATCACGCCTCTATCCCCGTAGAGGGTAGGCAGAGGCATATTATACGCTCACATATCGCCAGGTGTATTGTTGGCACGTAATAGGTGGCGAGCCTATTGCCGCTTATCGGGAACTTTTATGTTCGTCTCGACCGTTGATCGATAGTTTCACCACTTGCAGGTGAGGTTGGCTTGGGCTTCTAAAATGTTGATAGGATAAATTCACACCCAAGCAAGTAATGAAAGCACATAAAAATTTCGTTACTCATAAAAATAAAAAATTTCATAAACTATTACATAGCACTAGAAAACGTCAAAAAAAAATTTAAAAAAAAACTAAATATTATTACACTGAAATCACAAAGCTTAGATTCACTTACATGACATTACATCTAAGTGCCAGTTCCGAGTCCCCGCTCTGTAAGAAGAACTGACAAGAAACTCACAGGCTATGCTCTTTTAAATTATCAATCAAATACAACAAAATCGGTGTGTGTTAGATTTAAAAAATATTTAAACAGATATATCTTTTTACGTAGCTTTTTTTTACACAGATTGACCCGACGAGCTTCCCTCGATGACTTAGAACAGCAATCCTGTGAGCTGGCACCCAAAATTGAAAACAGAATTATTGTATTGGAAAGAAAAGAGGTAAGGTTCCCTTATAGCTCAGAATACCCATTTCATCGGCATTTGCACCACTTGCAGATGAGGTTGGCTTGGGACCCCAAGGTCTTAGTGGGAATCCCCATACACCCTCATCATCACAGCCCATTAACGTCCCACTACTGAGCACAAGCCTCCTTACACATATCAAGGTGTGAGGGTATTGGGTCATACTCCACCACGCTGACCCAGTGCGGATTGGTGGAGGCAGGTGTATGGCGTCCTGCTGTTAGAATTTGTCAAGCCGCCCATGAGGCCTCTGACATGGCTTAACGACTACCACATTTAGTGATAACCGGGACCAACGGCTTAACGTGCGTTCCGAAGCACGGAAGCGCTCGATATCAAATGCCACACAAACGGTCACCTATCCAAGGACTGACCTCTGTAAACTCTGCTGTACTTTGGTGATCGTTTCCGACCACCGAACACCGCAGAGCTACGAGCGCTTAACTAATTTAATAATAAGAATTATACACCCTTAATTAATTTAATAATAAGAATTATACGGCGCCCTTCCTCCTCTCTCCTACACTATGCTGCGCCCGACAGGGTCCACAAATGTACCAAATTGTAATATTCACCACCTTATAAAACCATTGTGGAACGCAATTAAGTATTGATAGTATTGAGTATCCGGCTGACGACATTGCAGTATTAATAAATTCACTATTGTTATCCTAGAATTATCCCGACTGCCCTAGACTTAAGCTTAGGACCCAGGGTCTGCTAACTGATCGAATAAGATTTAACTGAATATTAGAACGCAACCCAGAGAAAAACATTACTCTATGGGCAAGTTATGAATTAAATAAAAAATCCCGCGCAACTATAATTTTCCGAAAAATCGAGAAACAATTCAAAGCGACAAACGCCAAAACGAGAGAGTAAGAGACAACCTCTCGCTCTCGTTTCAGCGTTGGTTGTGAAGACTACGTTGTTCTGAAGCTCCTATCATACCTAATGACGCCCTGTGTAAGTGCGAAACACGTGTCGTTTCCATTTTTAACATAGATCTTTAATCTAATTTAATCCCTTTAAGATCTTTAACCAAATTTGACGACCGATATGGTAGTGGGTTCGATTCCCACACAGGACAAATCTTTGTGTGCACAAACATGAATATTTGTTCTGGTCTGGGTGTTTTTCTATCTATATTAAGTATTTATTTACAAAAGAAATATATTTAAGTATGTTATTTCGTTTTTTAGTATCCGTCCATTTGGAACTAAATAGTTGGTGTAACTGTCAGGATATATTATTAAAATTTCTTTAAGTTTTAGTGTGTATCTATGTTTACTAAAAAAAAAGTATTTATGTATGTTCATCCGTTATTAGTAATAACACAAGTTCTTAATTATACTTATCTTGAAACTAAACAATTGGTGTAATTGTCAAACTACAAATTTAATTCAGCACTGCTAGGGTTGGCTGGTAGAGATCACTTCTAGAGATAAGATAGATAGTCTACCTAAGTACTTTTAGTTTTTTTAATACCTTTTGTAATCCATTTATGTTTAATCCTGGTTCTCTTTAAGTGTAATTGATATGGCTATATATATCATAATAATGATTGTTAATTAGAGCACTCTATTGCGCTACCCTACGTGCATACTTTTTAAAATGTCCTGTCCATCCCAAGGTTGCCTGGAAGAAATTGCTGTGAGCAATAAGGCCGCCCATTGTACAATTAATTTTAATGTTATTTTTTCATTGCTGTATTTCTCTTTGTTTTGGTGTACAATACAGTGTTCATTCATTCATTTAAAGGATTATTTGAAATGTATATAGAAAATTTAAAATAAAATAAAAACTATGTTATTTTCCCAGCAACTACAAACGTTACTGGCAGACCGCGCCCGCTGGGAATCAGACGCAGTGATCAAGGAAGTGGATGACGAGAACTCCCCCTAGGAGTTGCCTTTACAGCTACTAGGCTGCTTCCTTCCATACTTCCTCATAGCTTCCAACAAGTAGATGACGTAATGTATCGTAAATCCCGCCTACCACGAGTTCTCTTTGCGACATAACTGGCGTGGTGTGAAACAACGCTTTAAACAGTGGTTATTGCTGTCTCACTCTAACAGGTTCAAATTTAATTATTAATCCCCCGTACCACATGTTCTCAGTCTCAGCTAAATTTCTTCGCGTTTAAAGTCTGTTTTGTTCGAGTTTAGCTCGATAAAACTCTTAAGTTCATAAAAGCTTCATTGTTCTATAAAATGCACTTGAAAACTAATGCGCCCGTATACTGATAGGAGATTGAATACAAAACAATTTGGTAAAGAAACTCGTCATGTTTTATTATCCCGATCGAGTTAGCATCGACAACTCGTGGTAGTAAAAAAAAATATTAACAATTAATCACTGAGCTTGATATTTATTTTAATCGCAATTGGCGATAGTATGTTATAATTATAAATCAATGCTATTAATAAAATAAGAATAGAATAACGAGCGTAATAATTCTAGGCTCGGCAGACTAAAACACATAAGTCACAAATATAATTTTTATTTTGCATAAGTCTTATTTATAGAACGAGTTATGTGCTTAATTTCGCCGACCCTAGAATTGTTGGTCTGGTAATATTTCTGTTCGATATTCGTGAAACTATTAGTAAAGAAAGTTGAAATTTTTATTTTATAACTTGAATATACGTAACCAATGCTAGATAAGCACAAGTTAGCACTAGATTCAGAATCACAGTGAATAATTAAGTTTAAGTTATTAATTATGACAATTGTTTTATAAAATGCATCTTCCGTACTAAAAGATTAAAAAAAAACTTATTCATATAAGGGACTTTGAAGTGACATTTTGACATTAATCATTTTATATATTTTGGGAAAATTTACAACTTATTATGTCTAATATACGATATTATTATTATACGACATATGATAACAATAGCATTACTTATATAATTTATGTGTATAATTCAAAAACATAATTTGATAAATTTGGCGTGGAGGCAAGTATACCCGCATTCCGCTCCTGAGGTCATGGGTTCGATTCCCACACAAGACAAATCCTTGGGTGCATAAATATGAAGAAAAAAAATCTGGTCTGAGTGTTTTCCTATCTATATCAGGTATGTATTTACAAAAGAAATTTTTTAAGTATGTTTATCCGTTGTTTAGTATCCATAACACAAGTTCTTAATAATACTTATATTGGAACTAAATAATTGGTGTAATTGTCAGAAAATATTTATAGTTTCTTTAATAGTTTATAAATTATAGTTTCTTTAATAGTTTATAAATTATAGTTTCTTTAATTTTTAGTACT
The DNA here is from genome assembly GCA_949126915.1 of Musotima nitidalis. Lineage (NCBI taxonomy): Eukaryota > Metazoa > Arthropoda > Insecta > Lepidoptera > Crambidae > Musotima > Musotima nitidalis. The sequence goes on along the minus strand of OX421435.1, from coordinate 11,263,882 downwards.
AAAGATGCAAACAATTGTTAAATATGAAAAATAGATCTTTTTCTACCTCATACTACCATTGAATATTAATTTATACAACAATAAGTATTTTGCTTATCTATAAGTATCCAATCATGGCACACAATGTAATTAATCAAAGTATAATACTCAGCCACATACAAAATTAAACTTAAATGTCAACCAAATAATAGCAATAATCGTTAAAATGCAGTGCAATAAAAATTATATGTTGATAAAGCAGCACTTAGTGTCCACTATAAAATAATAGATGTCGCTGTTAGCTATTTTTTTATGTTTAAGTATATTGCAACTTGGTATTTATATTTAATGAGCACTTCACTCAGATCTGTAGGTTTTCTTTAATTGCGTTTAGTATGTACAGTAGGCCTTAGAAGTATATGAACACTTTGTTTGTTTAATTGATTATGTCATTTATTCCTATATACAAATATTAAAAATCTGAAGAGTGTGTTTGTTTGTTTGAACGCGCAAATCTCAGGTACTACTTGTTTTAATTGAAAAATATTATTGTGATGGATAATCCATTAAATGAGGAAGCCTTTAGGCTATGTAACATCACGCTACGTCCAATAAAATCGGCGCATCAATTAAGTTTCACACAAACGGGAAAGGATATCACTTATAATGATAATTGTATTACAATTTATCTTTTAAATAAATTAATACAAGTGCAAACAATATGGGTTGTATCCTAATAATTTAAGAGTTATATTGAGAGTGACAAAGTACTAAAAACTTCAAAAACTTTTTAATCCATAAACTAGTACATAGTACTTGAAAACGTCAAAATTTATTATAAATAGAAAAAAACAATCAAAATATAATTATACTGAAAACACGAAGCTTAGATGGTCGTATGATGAGGTTGTGGGTTTGATTCCCACACAGGACAAATATTTGTGTATATAAATATGCATATTTGTTCTGGTCTGGGTGTTTTTCTATGTATATTAAGTATGTTTATCCGTTATTTAGTATCCATAACACAAGTTCTTAATGATACTTATCTTGGAACTAAATAATTGGTGTAAGTGTCAGAAATATTTATTATTATTTTATTATTATTATTATTATTAGATTTACTTACATGCAACTAAACAATTAAAAAAACAAAAAATATAAGTGTAAGTGAATCTAAGTGCCAGTTCCGAGCCACCGCTCTGTAAGTGTAAAAAGAAGGTGAAAAGCTACTTCTAAGGCAGCTGTACGATAATCATTAATATTAAATATTTGAATCTACCTCAATGCTAGTATTCAGTGAGGCTGTAACATCTATATTACGTTAATTCTGTAAGTTTTTTGTTGATTAATATTACAAATTGTTATTTTAAATTCAGAGCAAATTGTGAAAACTGTTTTATAGGTTATTTAGTTTTGAATGCCTTGATAATTTAGTAAATAAACTCTTAAATAGGTATATTTGAGCAAAAACAACCTTAAAACGGTTTGTCAAATGTTATGTTGATTAATGTTACTCATTGTTATTTTTAAACGACCATATCCACGCATAAATATGCATGTAACGCTAATTCTATTAAGGTTTCTTAATGATTAATTTTACGAATTAGTAATTTCTTGAAAATGAAGTTATATTACGATTAGCAATAAGTATATAAACGCTTAAAAAGGCTTATATGCGCATAAAATCCAGGTAACGATAATTCTTGTTAAGTTTTTTTTATTAATGTTACTAAATGTTAATTTAGTCTCAGCACAAACCGTAAGGATATTTTTAATGGAAATTAAGTTTTATGACCTTTAGTATTAAGTAAATAAACGCTTGAACGAGAATATATACGCACGCTTCTGCCGTAAGGTTTCTTATACATCTGTTACTATAGCTCTTTATTTTATATTTGAACCATATATTTTACTTATTTATATTAATCTTATATTTTATTTATAATAATACTATTTCACCTGTTATTAAATATTATAGAAGCCTAATTATAATTACTGTCTACAATTTATATAGTTTTTGTCAAAAAAAAAAAATATACTATATTGTATATGTTGAAAAGAGCGTGTACGTTCAGATAGCGTATACGTTGCTTATTTACAACACAAATGATCAAAATTTATATTTACTGCACCAAAGAGTTCTTAACAAGTTTAGATGACGAAATATACTTTTTATTAATATCTTATGCTATCAAACCATTTATGCAGACCGTCATGAGCAGGTGCGCTTCTTACCGTGTTATTCCACGGTAAGGAGTTCTAAAATGTAGCGGCCTGCATCGACTGCTTACCATGTAGGCAGGATGTATTCATTAAGCCGGGTCACATTAAAAAAAAGATTTTATTTCATAGCACAACTATTTAGTCTTTTGCACAATTTTAATAATTATAATATTAATAATAACTCTTGAAATTAACGTTATTATTGTAAAATGTTATAAAAATCTCGATATTTTTTTTATGTACACCTTAGATAAGTTTAAGAGCTAGCTTATGACACTAAAATGTAGGCTTAACGTTATACCAGTAGATTATTTTACGACAGTACTAATAGTTAGCAGTGATTATTGCACATCCAACTTAGGAAAAGGAAGAAGGTGGAAGTTACTATATCGATCAAAATAACATGAATAATATTTGCCAGAATATTAAAGTATGTCAGGACAGCTATTAACAAAGAACTATTCACCATATATTAGTGTAGATTACCAGAATTATTAGAATGAATAGTAATTTCTTTTAACAATCACAGTATTTGTCATATATTACTAGAATTAAACGTAATTCTGGTAGTTTTTGTCCGTGCTCGCAAAAAGTATCTGAAGAATGAATAAAAATACAAGTAAAAAGCGGGTACATTAACCGGCGGTATATGTTGCACATCGAACTTTGAATAAGAAAGTGGTTTTGAGAAAAAGGGAAGACAGAACGACCATAAAGTACCTAATGAATGCAAATTTCGATAAAAGATAAATGTAATAATACATATATTAACATGAAAATTTGCAAAATTTTGGGTATGCAACTGCCGATATGTATATTTTACCGCCGGTTACTATAAACTATAAGGTAGCTATGTTTTTAGCTGTATTTAATTTCTAGTACAACATAAAAAGCCAATAGAGAAAAAGTATATTTTTAAACACTTTCTTAATAAGTGATGGTATTATATAAATAATTAGATAATCACCAGTAGTTAAGTGTACGTAGAAAATAAGCCGTTAATTTCTTATGAAAATAATAGATATGTTTCAAATTCGATATGGTTATGCTTTTCAGTGCCTTTTGAACTGTAAGTAATCTTGATACTTCATTAGGGTGTATAGTCAAATTCATACATGTGATACAATTATTGAAATAAAATATAGATTCAACATAAAATATAACCTGCTTTACTTGTTTAGTTTTTCTAAGCTTATAGAGTTATTAAACTTTTTTAAAGTCTGTTTAATTTGTAACATGCTAGAAGATGTCTTAAAATTACATTCTCACATTTATGAATTTGACTGTACTTTGACGGTTATAATGAAAAAAAATCAATGAATAATATTAAATACAACGCTTAATTATAGCTCACGCCTAGAATATTAATTATTTAATATTAATTAAGCAATAAAATTGCTTTTCGTGTTGTTGTTGTCGAATTTGTATTAATTCTATAATAATTATTATTAATTATATTGTATATGTGATCGTAAATGTCTGTTGAATTTTAGTATTTACAAATGATAAAACGGTACTAATCATCTGTTATACTTATTCCCAACCTGCCCCACCTCAACATACCCCACTGGTGGACGTTGGGGCAGCTTTAAATTTTTTGTTGCAACTTCCAACATGTACAACAACAGTAGAAAAAAGACAATTATTTCTTTCCCAACGTTAAAACCTAATGTAGAATAAAAATAAATGGTGAATATAGTCCGTAATAAGTGTCCAGCACATGGAAATATTTTTTTTAGGAATCATTAAGAGAATTTATACCTAACGTAACATGTGTTTCCTATTTCCTATGATCCCGGGTCTTTTAAGCGGGGTGTGAAACGGCATTTTAGCAGGTTTTGAGTGAATGCACTTTGTACCATGCTTATTTCACGGTTTGAAGCGCTTTCACTTTTTATTGGGCTGCATCGGTTGCTTACCATCAGACAGGATGTAAGTCATTATGTCACAATTAAAAAAAACTTTACTTAATCCAAAAAAGCTACTGATCTAACTACACAGTCTAAGTTGGCCAATTCTTTTTTTTATTATTTTGTTGTTGATTGAGTACGTTGGGAGTAATCCACACTATAAGCCAGGCGCGGATCTAGCTTAAAAAAAAGATGAGGTCACAGTCTGCATCTTTTCTATTAACGCTCGTAATAAAATCTAATATCGATCTATAAATGGCTATCTGCGATAGACAAATTAATTCTTTTTTTCAATTAAAGCGTCTCGTTAACCAATCCTTGGATTCAAATTTTAGGAACTATGATAGTCGTCCATCTAAGATAGGTTTGCAATGTGATGCAATTAGAATTTATTTTGGGCGTTAGATATAATATCAGCTTATAAATTTCAATAGATGTATGTGTGCATTGTAAGGACAGGTTAAGATAATATTATGTTTAGTTCCCGGTCCTGTAGATACCTACACCGTGTTATTGAGTCGATTCTATATGCGACCATGAAACATTATTGTATACGTTTTTCACTGTAATCGTACAGCTCAATAGCTGTACGTATCTAAATAAATGTCTAACTATGACTTCGCTTAAGCAAACCGATAGGTTATGACGAAAAACGAACATGAAACAAGGTGGTTGGTCAGACTAATTTTCAAACGGCTTATGTCCTTTTGAGCAAACTTTATAGGTGGAAGTAAAAACTGTTTATTTTTCATACTTGACGCACTAATTAAATATAGGTCTTATTCCAATTCGTTCATAACTAATTTAAAAAAAATATGGGACTTAAGAGATATTCCAATCGATAGGTCTCGAAATTTCACACTAGATGGCATTCAAAGTCAAATTATGTATTTTTTGGAGTTACGCAGTTTGCAAATTAGACTGACCATAAAGCAATGGAACAACAATACCTCAAAGAGTATCCGTACGCTAAGAGTCTTTTAGAGCCTCTACACAATACGATTAAAGTGTTGGAGACTATCTACTGCGCGCTTAATATGGGGAGGCTCGTTGACTCTTCATATTATTATCATTTACTAATATTATTATATAAAAAAAGCCATAAATAAAAGTGAGGTATAGTTTTTAAATCACGCTAGTTATACTTTGGAACTTGTGATATGTATATAAAATTGAATATATTTGTTGCAAATTTTTTTATTAGATTTTTGTTTAATATGTAATTAAATTAGTAATATGAAAAAGAAAGTTGTTTTATTTTTGTGTCGATTTGGTCAAGTTAAGTTCTTCCTTTTAATCCTTCGAGTGATAACACGCTTAAATAAACAAGCATAGTTTATGGAGGCCAATCCTTGGATCATTATATCAGCTTTATGAGTCCACTGTTGAATATTAGCATCCTTAATAGATTACATTCTATTAGGGGTATTTGCCCTTAATCACCACACTGGACAGCCGGGTTAGTGATCGCAGTTCAAGCCACTGGGCGACGCTGCTGCCTATCATCCGGTAAGGTTTCTCTTTGTCGACTCCCCCCGACAAGAGGAGGGGGGGGCAGTCTTTGGATATGTTGGGGCAATATTGAGTGTGTAGGCTCTTTTAGGTATAACCATAACCTATAATATATTATAAGCATTACCTATTTTGTTTAACTGTATAAACTTAAATCCTAGACTTACAACTTAATTACGCTTCCGTATTTCGGAAACCACGTAAGCCTTGCTCGTTGATTATAAATTGGCACTTACAGCAGGACGACCCCACCTGTCTGAAACAAAGACGTGCCCTGAGAGGAGGCCCGTGCTCAGAGGTTGGACCTCTGAGATGATGATGAATGACGTAGAAAATGTAAAAATCTTAACGCTGGGGCCACAGACTGTCCGTGGACTTTGACCCTTATGTCGGATCTTTTGTGCACCCCCTTGCCTCTCACTCCATATATTGTTACCATCATCTTTATGACGGTAAGTCAACATGACGAAACCATCAAAGCATACCTTAATCAATACTCTCTAATCATTATTAGTGACCATTGTTCAAGACACCCTTAAATAAAACAGGTAGTTAAATTAATAAATAGTTTAATCTTTTTACATAAAGTAATAAAAATCTTAAAATTTATTTACAATTTTTTACACCAAACTAAGTACATATGTACACTCCACGAATTGCACACTGATGTATTGTTTATGATTTGATTTTCTTCACAGGACAAATGTGTATGAACATGGTCATATTGTCTTGTATAATAAATTAATATTTACGAAACAATGTATTTTAATATCGCATGCTTAATAGAATAGTGCCTTAACTCAAAAAAGAAGATTTTTGGGACATCACAAAAGAAGATCTTCTAAAGAATACTTGTCCTACTTGTAAGCGCATTAAATTGATACTGATTTATTAATTAGTAATTCTGCTTATTTTTGAACGTTTGATTAACATTGATTCGATCTCAGTAAGAGATAGAAGACTATATAAGTACGTAACTCAAACCTGACCTATTTATTAATGGGGATATTTCTTTAAGGATCCGATATATTGTCTGGTACCTCTAGCTCTGCTGGGTAAGCACTTGATGTGCTGTTGACTAAGGAGACTACAATACTGACTGCACTTTTGTCTGATTCTCACTTTCCGGGCCGAATAAGCAGCGTGTCACAGTGGATGCTCGTTCGAGCGCCGGCAGCCGACTGGAGCCACCAGCCAACTAAAATCGAGAGCATCGCGTATCCGAGAGCATCGCGTATCCGAGAGCATCGCGTATCCGAGAGCATCGCGTATCCGAGACCATAGCGTATCCGAGAGCGTCGCGTATCTGACGGCTCGATATTTATAAAGTGACTAGTAGTGCTACCACGTCGCTATAATCAATCCGTTTAAGTGCCGATTGGGCGCGTCGAGAAGCAGTATTTGGGAGCAACCGAGAGCATTCTTGAGCAGCTGCGAGCGGGTTCGCGGAATCCTAATGCAAGAGGTCGGCTTCAAAGATGTGTGAATTGCATGCAAATAAGGCACTAAACTACTTTATATAACGTCGGCCTGGTTAAAATAGCTTGAACCTAAATTTTTTTGGTAAAATCAGATTTTAATGTTAAAAGAATAATTCGCTCGCAATTGTCTTAAGCATTGCAATATATTTTGATGGTAAACCACTTTTAGTGACACCTTGTAATAAGCACTGGTACTAGTTTGGTAATTTGCATTTACAAGCTATAACATATAGATCAACCATGTTTTAATTTCCTTCAGCAATTGTGAAATAGCCCGACGCGGGTTTGTAAGTGCGAATCGTAAATAATAAATATTAACTTTAATATATACTACAACTAAGCCGAGCGCAACAAATGAACAATTGATTATTTAGTTTGTTCATCTAACTATACAACACTTTTAGTTCGCACACAGTTGAACAATTGATCATTTCTTTGTTCATCAAACTAGACAACACTTTTCGTCCACATACGGGCATGGAGCCCCACAACACCATATATTTGGTTCTTCAGCCCCTTGCAAAGGTCTAGCGGTTGTAAATTTCATAAATCCACTTTGGCACCAATGTTGCTGAGTGGTATTGCTTGCAGCTCAGTCCGGAGACACAGGAACTCCCCGGTGACGCATGTTATCGCAGCACAAGCTATGTTCAGTGTCCACCAAGAGAAAGTGGTTGGGAAGTTACCGTTGTATATCCAGCAGAATATCAAGTGGATCCCGTAAAATGTGCAACTGAAATCAGAAAATTAAATGTGTTATTCGTTTATTCAAAAATTGTTTAATTACAAGCACAATGTTTTATTGAGGTTAGTGCACTAGCTCGCTTTAACTCGATCATGGCTTTGATTGCCATATTGGCCAAAACAGGAATGCAAAGACATTTATCTTTGTTGGGTCGTTTTTTATCTATACTAATATTATAATCTATGCTAATATTATAAAGAGGAAAACTTTGAGGAAATGTTTGCTCGTTGTTTGGCAGGTGTACCATTTGCAGATGAGGTTGACTTGGGCTCCTCAGATCTTGGTAGAATCTCTATACATCTTTCATCATATCCTTGCATTATCCCGGTTGCCCTATACTTAAGCTTAGGGCCCAGGGTCTGCTCACTGGTTTAATCAGATTTAGCTAAATTTCAGTTATTATATGTAGCGACTGCCGTTTGATTGAGTTCCATAGAAGAGATTCATAGAATGAGGTTTCCCTCTGGGTTGCGGGGAAACCTCATTCTATGGATAAATGCTGTCAGTCTGTTAAAAGGCACTGACTTCCTAATAACCGGGACCGGGAATAAATAAGCCGGGATCAACGGCTTAACGTGCTTTCCAAGGCACAGAGCAAGCGATAAGTACGCACATAACTTCGAAAAGCATAGGTGCCACCAGCGCATATTTATGAAAAAAAAGGATTTAATAATGGTTATCAGTTATTTTCACTAAATATGGACCTTCATCGTTAATCTTTGTTTTCGTGTGTTTTTGGCAATAGCCCTCAACTATTTTCCCAGTTTATTATCTCTAGCCAGACTTGCCATAATTAACAAAAAATAATGTAATTTTGATTACCTGAAGTCTAAGCACAGTTTAGTTCGGCCTACAATGAGCCACAGGGCAAAAGCTCCGATGATAGCATTTAGCACAAATGCTGAAATCACAGAGCGCCCCTCACTGTCCCTCACATGTATTTCCTGAAACAAATAATATCAATATTAAATATTAGTACAAGTATTACTTATTTTAAAATCTAGCCTATTTTCTTTTCGAAGCAAGCTCTCATTATGATTTCTCATTATTGCATCATCTAGCTAGGTATCATTATCTAGTTACTGATTTTATTCCAAGGACTAAGAAATGATGGTAATCATTTCTAAAATTATAGAAGTGAGCATTGTTATGTTTATGTTTAAGCTATGCTCGGAGTGTCCCTATCTAATTAGAAATGACGAAATCCGTAGGAGGACTGGAGTGACCGACATAGCGAGGCGAGTTTGTAGGCTGAAGTGGCAATGGACGGGGCACATAGCTCGAAGAACCGACGACCGATGGGGCGTTAAGGTTCTTGAATGGCGAGCGCGAACCGGCAAACGTAGTAGAGTGCGGCCTCCCACGCGATGGACCGATGATCTGGTCAAGGCGGCGGGAAGCCGACGGATGCAGGCGACTCAGGATCGCTCAATGTGGAAATCTATTGGGGAGGCCTATGTTCAGCAGTGGATGTCATATAGCTGAGATGATAATGATGATGATGAAACAGTTGAGACTGATTAAAAGTTATAACATCAAACTATTGTATTTTATGTTTGATTACTCTTAAGTTTTGCAAGACCTGCACCAGAACAGAAACAGAAAAGTAACATCATCATGAAAATGGTTTCATTGTTCCTAATTATGATAATTTGATATTCTTTATCATAAATATTCTATGGTCATAAAGGAAACAATCTCAAAAGTTCGACTACATACTGTCAATCCAACTAACGTTATAGTGTTGTGTTCAAGTGATTATAGTGGACACAATATCAATTAATTTTTCAATCGAGTCTGTGGCAAAAAGTAATTCAAAAAACTCAAGAAACTATAATGGCAGATTGGGATAAACACGTGCATGCAAACACGATAATATGAATCAACAACAAACAATAAAAATATAAATGTCGGCGATAGCTCCAGTGACAGCGACAATGAATCTGATTTTGATTAATAAATAAATAAAAGTCACAATAATTGTTACATATCATTTCATACCAATCTATATTTATACTACATTAGAATGCTACATTATACCTGTCTAAAAATAGTTAATAAACAATATCGATATCTCAATCGTAACATCACTATGTTGATAGCTATAGAATGTCAATTTTAAGAAAAAATTGTTATTTTATGTAATTTATAAAAAACTACTGCACTTAATTTGTCAAAAATTATTCTTATACAGGATCAAGGAGCAAACTTACGCAGTTGTCATATTTCTAAAACCCCGCATTTAAAAGTGAACTTTTGCGTAACATGATGCAGTCACGTTCTATTAGTGTTGTCAAAAAGAAAATAAATGGTTGGATCTATTATAATGTCTACATTTAATTTAAATGTTGCACATCATAATATATGCAATCTTCTTATGAATTGCATGAATTTTAAAACAAACAATAGCTTAAAAGTAGTATAGTTTACAAATGAAACATTTTTTACGCCTACTAAATATGTTGAGGTTTAGTAGATTTTATTTCTTGATACTTCACCGTCGATAAGACACATATTGTTACCACAATGTACCTCAAAACTCTTACTCCATTACAGGATATGCCCTAAGCTTTAAATAAGTAAATTGAGTTCACCTGAATCCCTTTTACTTCAAATGTGAAAGACCAGACCACATTGAGAAAATTTATTTCGTGTATGCCTTTAGGGCTTAAGGATGTAGAGAAAAAAGAACTTATATTTATTTTTAGTCACTGATGTAAAAATATGAATAAATAATAAAAAGTGTTTGTATATATACACCAATTATTTAGTTCCTTAACTTTTTTTTAAACATATTTATAGGAAACACCCAGACCAGAACAAATACTCATGTTTGTATAAAATGACACTGATGCAATCAAGATTTTTTTAAATTAATTTAATATACTTACATGATATTCAAATAAATGATCAAGAGTCCTAGTGGAGTCTGTCAGGTCCTGCATCCCAGCAACAATGAAACACAGAGACAAATACAGCATCGATTGCATGGCCACTATCTGGGAGAGGATTAGACACGGGTCCCATTGCGTATAGCGGAACGAGCCAGTTAACTTCTTTATTTTCGACATTTTACTTATAATTTTCTAAAATGTTACGGTCTAAGCTCGTCAAGGCTTCGATTTCATTCGCCAAAAGTTGACACAGCTGTGTCTATAAAGATTTTTGGTCAATTAATTTGGTTAAATATAATTGCATTATATTTAACATGTGAACTAGGCTAAAATATTTAGTTCACAAAAAGATTATTTTATTTTTCAATCCAACCAATACTCCAAATTCGTTCGTTTACTAATGTCAAAGAATCGTTTGACGTATACCGCTGTCATATGACAATATGTTGTTAATTTGTATCGGATTGAATTATATCTCTATAAGTCAGAACATGACAAATCATCATGAGCCCAACGGCTCCACGGCGGAAGATAGGCCTCCCCCATAAATATCTAGCGTGACCTATAGTGGGCGGCCTGCATCCATTGTGATCCTGCAACGCTTTTTGTCAAAGGGTTTCCATGTTCTTTTTTTTTTGATTTATGTTGGTAACAAAATGCATTTACGCACTGTCTCCCGGCCAAAGGGGGCCCGAGAGAGGTGTGTGGGGCTCAACACCGGCAGACACGACCGCCAGCAGTAATACCCACTAAAAATCTTCTGTCGACGCCCGCCGCTTGTTGAAAAAGAGGCGGGGTGCCAGTACCTGGGTTGCAGCTCTGACACCCCGCCCGCGGCCAACGTCCCCCAGACCAAAACCGGGAGGACCTCCTTAGAGAGACGCAGTGGACGCGCCCCTCCTACCTCTTTGGGCGACCATAGCGTGTGTGGCCGACTTCTCGAAGGGTCCATGGTTAGACAGCAGGGCCCCCCTGTCCCCGCTGCCTAAGACTTGACGGGCCCTCCTGGCCCGCCCGCTGCGCCCTCCACAGGTCCCTCTTAGTTTCCCCCCCGGTAGTCAGTACTAAGGGCAACCAGAGTCGTTAATCTCTGGGTGTTACCTTTTCCCTGGCGCCTCCTGCGCCCTACCGGGAGGTACTCAGCCCCCCCACCACGACAAGGTGGGGATGTTCGGACTTATCTGCCCCAACGAATATGTCTTAGTTTTCTTTTTTTTATTTATCTATTTATTTTGGAGCTGGGTCAACTTAGGCTATTATAATTACAATTTACATCCAATTTCTTCTAGGCTACTAGATTGAAGTTTTTGATATGTGAACAATCCTTGGTATTAAATAAAACGGCCAAGAGGGATTTAAAATGTAGTATTGAATTTCAGTAAAATAACTGGCGGACCTATATGGGTCCGGAAAACAATCATCGCTTGCGCGTTTTATTAATGTACACTGCCATCTTTGGGCTAGCTTATGCACTATTATTTACACAAAGAACATACAGTTACAAATACAGTTTTGAACATTCCGCCCGCTAAGGACATATTGCAAAATGTTTTTAAAAAAAAAAACAATCTTTATTAAGTAGATACCAAATTTATCAATGTCGATAATAAAACATATGAAAAAACAATAAAAGCAACCTTTAATATTTATTTAAATCAAAACAAGTATAATAAATATAAACAAATATAATATGACTGATTCTGATTCAATAGAGCTCGCATTAAATGACATAATCCGTTCCTTGCCTTGGGTTTCACAAAAGCAGTGGTCAACTAGACTGTTTCGTTCCGATTCCCTGTTAACACAAACGAAATCAATGGTTGGTCAGTAGACCCCTCCGCCTTTGTGGCAGTTCTGCCTTCCGCACTGATAGCAGATTCTTCCTCTGAGGAACTATCATGGCACTTTTTACAAATTAGGCATCTAAAGTTATTTCTGCTTGCCTTGGCAGAATAACCCATTATCCTGAGCAAAATCACGACGCGTTTGATTACATTCTTTTGAAAATTTTGAGCAAAATGTTATTTTATGGTTACCCGAACAAAAAGCACACGATTCGTAATTTTCTTCTCTTTACACATAGAATGATTGAGGGACTTTGGGTACTTTGTCAGTATTGCCCTTATAATTTAGATTTTCTAAACCTCTAAATCGACCTATCATAAACTCATGAAACTGTTGGAAAGTTGGCAATACATCCGCCTCATCTGCAGTTATACTAAACTTTCAAGCCTTATGCGTAGACGCGTATATTTATCTAATTTGGCGCTAATTAAATGTATATTTAGTATATCCCTAACTTTTTTACAGCTTCTAAACAATCCGTTGTAGTACTCATTAATCTTTTAATATGGGTTAAAATAATGTATGTGTCATAAAAACATATTAGTTCACTTAAAATAAGGTACAATAAATTATGTAGGATTACTTACTTGAATTCAAAAATAAGGTTACATTATGTACAATTTTAGAAAGTCAGGTACTTGATGATACGTTTACAAACAGGTATAATAAACTTAGTTGTGTGACAAAGCATGTTTGGATAATTTAGGTACACAAAGAAAAAAAAGAAACAAGCTATACCGGGTGAATCAATCAACAAAACTTAATCCAACCACCCTCATTAACAATTTGTGTCAACTTATAATCTGTAATATACTAATAGTCTAGGAGGTGAAGGTTTTACCTATACTCATTCTATAAGAATGGTTTTTTTTCTTTTAGACGCGAACTTATTTGTAGGTTACTTTAAAAACTAGTTATCATTTAATTATTTCAATTTAAAACATAAATAATTATAATAATTTTTATATACCTGAAATTTTATTTTTAAATTGTTTGTAATTGTGAATCTGGGCGTAAACGTAGTAACTAGTTGAGCAATATAAGATTATATTATTTTTTTCCCGCTTGTTTTCAATTCATAAATTTAACTTCGACAAAAGCTGGTAATTGTTTTCTTAAAATATATTAATAGGTTATTGATGATAACAAATGACATATTTCCTAAGTTCAGCTTTAAAGATTTTTATATTATCACATTCCTTAATATCATTCGGTAAGTTGTTGTATAGCTGCACTTCCTCATACAATATTGTTTTTTGCCGTAGTTTGTTTGCATCTTCGGTAATTCGAGTTTATTATTAGTTCGTATAAGCAAGTGTTGTATATATAGCTGTCTGATATTGAGAAATTCAGTTTTGTCATATATTTCTTTGCTTGGGGTGCGATATTGGTAATAATATAATGTCTTTATTATGTTATTTTGAACTCTTTGTAATGTATTCAGATTACTTATGGCAGCCGATCCCCATATTGGAATCAAGTAACTATTCCAGATGTGACTTTATTAAGGAGTTATAGACAATTTTTTTTACTGTTTTATTTGCTGTTTTATATAAATATAAATATTTTTAATAATAAATATAAATATTTTTCTAACAATTACACCAATCATTTAGATCCAAGATAAGTATCATTAAGAACTTGTGTTATGAACTTATGAATTCTAAATAACGGATAAACATAAATAAATACCTTTTTTTTTTGTAAATACATACTTAATATACATAGAAAAACACCCAGACCAGAACTAATATATATATTCATGCACACAAATATTTGTCCTATGTGGGAATCGAACCCACGACCTCAGGAGTGGAGTGCGGGTATATTCGCTACCACGCCATATCGGTCGTCAAAATATATTATATAATGCTCATAATGTGGATCTTAGTTTAGTTGCTATAAGATTTATGTGCGTCTGCCACGTTAATTTACCGTCTACTCCAGGGGTTCCCAAAGTGTGCGACGCTGAGCCCTGGTGCGCTGTAGAAAACAAAGAGGGGCTCATTATCCTCAAATCACAAATATTCGCAGGTACCTTTTTTGAGCGCTCACGTATTTATGTGAAGATGGATTTTCAGCTGTAGCTGTAATCAAGAACAAATATCGCTCAAGGATCAATGTGGAGCAGGAAATTAGAGTAGCAGTGGCAAGTCAAGTTTTGAAAAACTGTGTTTTTCTCATTCTTTCTTGTTGTTTTCTGATTCAATTCTTTTATAATAAATAAAAAAAAAAATTGTATCGTAAATGTTATAACTACTAGATGTTGATACGGCAAGAATGGTATACTTTAGTTACTTTCATAGCCTAATGTCTTATGGTATTCTTATGTGGGGACTAGCAGCAGATATAGAAACAATTTTTATTTTACAGAAACGGGCTATAAGATCTATTTACGGACTAAGCTCACGGACAACTCTTAGAGAAAAGTTTAAAGAAATAGGTATCTTGACTGTTGCCTCTCAATACATTTATAATAGTATAATATTTATAAAACGAAACATAGAAACCTATAACAGGCGCTGTGATGATCACAGTTTTAATACTAGAAATAGAAATAAATTATTAAATCCATTTTTACGCCTGCATAAAATTCGAAAATCGTTTATGGGGCAGGGTATACAATATTATAACAAAATTCCAAAAGATATTTTAGATTTGCCTTTTGAAAAGTTTAAGCAAACCGTTAAGACATCACTTACCAAGAAAGGGTATTACACGGTTAATGATTACGTTAATGACAAAAACGCTTGGATGTAACATTTACAATGATAAAAATTGTGTTCTGCGGCCCTCTTTACAATATAACGATTACTTACATACATTGTCTATGTAATTTTATAATGTTATTAGTTCTGTCTCCCTTTTTTTTTCAAATCTTGTGACTGCAGAACACAATTGTTTTAATATTATGTATTTTAATTGTGACTGGCGGGAGAAAAAACCAACCTTGACGATTTTCTTGCCCGTTCTTTTACGATCAAGCTCCCGCCCGCAGTGAATGGGCGCGTTAGTTTATAAGTATGACATTCATAAGAGCTCTATTGAGCCAAACTTGAATAAATGAATTTTTAATTTTTAATTTTTTTTTTTTTACCTAAAGGTTAGTTAGGGCGCCGTGGCAAAATACTAAACTTGTAACTGCGCCGCGGGGTGAATAAGATTGAGAACCCCTGGTCAACCCACAAGCCTAGATATTTTTCGTGACTTGGACTTCGGTTCAAAATGTCATTGTTTATGTGAAGTGAATTGTATTTAGGTATTTGTTTATTCTTGGCAGTGAATATCATATAATATGGTGTTTTGGCTGTGTTAATTGTGAGTAGGTTGTATTTCAACCATTCCTTCATTATATCCATATCTCTTTGAGCGTCGGTTATAATGTTCTGAATCGATTTATCGAAGTAGACTAAGCAAGTATCATCTGCATATAAAGGTAGTTGCCTACCCTATTTTATCAATATTACTAATGTAAATAAGGAAAAGAAATGGGCTTATTATGGAGCCCTGTAGGCATCCGTACGCGACGTTTTTAGTGGAACTAAAATAATTATATATTTTGACCATTTGTTGCCTATTTTCTAAATAAGACTGAAACATTTTGTGAGCTACTCCCTTAATATCTATGTTATTTAGATTGTCTAAAAGTTTTTGGTGACTTACGGTATCAAAAGCCTTATGTAAATCAATAAAAATGCCCAAGGGCAAACTACCTTGGTCAATCGTAGTTTGAATTTTTGTTATTAGATCTACTGACGCTGGTAGCGTGCTTCACTTTGGGCAAAAACCATACTGTTCCTTTATTACATAATCTTTTTGTGTTAGGTAGTTACTTAGGCGCTTGTACAGAACGCGTTTAAATATCTTAGACATGTCTGTAATTATTTGGGTCAGCTCTACTGCCGGATTTGTAAATAGGGCTGACCCAAGCAAAAAAAAAAAGATGTATGTTTATCCGTTATTTAGTATCTATAACACAAGTTCTTTAGGATACTTATCTTGGAACTAAATAATTGGTGTAAATGTCACAAATATAATAAAAATATATTTCCTTCTGTGATATAGTCCACAGTGGTCAGCAACACCGTCGACTTTTCGCCAATGGTAACCGTATGGTGAGCTCCGAAAATTCGAGATTTTACAATTTGGCACAATGCATACTTCCTACTTACGCTCCAACTGTACAACCGGTTAACAAAAAAACGGCAAATTTAAACCAAAAAAAATGATCGGTGAATTATATAATTGAAAACTAAAAAGAATACATAAATATAAATATGTCGTATGCACCAAAATTACTCATTCAATAATACAATATATTATGAATATAAAATACTTTCGTTAAACCCTTATAAAACCTGAAAAATTCAGTACCTATTACGGGTAATCAAATGTATATTTAAATAATGATAGTACATATCTATAATGCTGCTGGTTTTTTTAGTTACGATTACGTTAATCCTTTGTACGATAAATACTCGAATTAATAAATACTCGAGAGAAATTGTCGGTCTTTCGAGGCCTTCTAGTGGGTCCTAGATTCGAGGTTCCCTGAGGAAGGGGGGACTCGTGGCCCGTGTGCCCTTATAGTGAAGACTGCATTGCTTAAAGACCTTTTTTTTATTTACGTCGTCGGTAACAAAATGCATTTACGCACAGACAGTGCGTAAATGCGCACCGGCCAAAGGGAGACCGAGAGAGGTGTATGGGACTCACCACCGGCAGACCCGGCCGCCTGCAGTAATACCCACTAAAAATCTTCCGACGACGCCCGCCACTTGTTTAGAAAGAGGCGGCCAGTACCTGGGTTGCAGCTCTGACACTCCGCCCGCGGCCAACGTCCCCCGGTCCAAAACCGGGAGGACCTCCTCAGAGAGACGCAGTGGACGCGCGCTTCCTACCTCCTTGTGCGACCATAGCGTGTGTGGCCGACTTCTCGGAGGGTCCATGGCAGGGGCCCCCTGCCCCCGCTGCCTAAGACCCTCCCGGCCCGTCTGCTAGTCAGTACTAAGTCCCAGAGTCGCCAATCTCTGGGTGTTACCTTTTCCCTAGCGGCTTCTCCACCCTACCGGAAGGTACTCAGACCCCCCACAAGGTGAAGACCAGCCGGGGGGGGCTTAAAGACCTCAGCAGAGCAGCGCTAAGTCAATTTATTAATCAATTAAACGCAATCAGTCATTTACTACATCGGAGTGACGTCCGAGTATTGCTTTTATCTTATAATTACTAAGATACAATAATAAAAGTGATGATAAAAATGAATAATTTATATAAAATAATTAACTTACCTACTATTACCACGTACATAGTTTTAAATTATCAAGAAAACAAATAAGTAGTAAACTACATTGTCATATATTAAAATAGATAAGCGAGTACTATTGAATGTTTCTTTAGTTATCATGGGGATTCCAAGTTGGACTCTTGTCGGGTGAGCTATTAATAATAATATTATTATATGTAATTCCTTTGACATTACACACAGCATAGTCTCAAAATAAAAATAAAATATACTTTATTGTCTTTAAGATCAACATGATCATTGAGATTCGTCAAACATTCAGACACAAAATTGAAATTAGATATATTGAAATTAGCTGTACAATAATAAAAAAATAAAAGCAAATGGGTTCTTTGTCAGAATTTGTCAAGGTTTGACAGTTTATACGTCTGTTGTGGTTTTTCTTAAGATTTGTCAGTCTGTCTCTCAGTCTGTCGGTGAATCTTATCGGGGGGATCTGTCAGTCAACCTGTCGTGATTCCAAAGGAGGGAGGAGATTGTCCGTTAGTCAGACAGTCTGTGGGTGACTCTGACGAGCAGCAGAGTCAAAATATGACTCTGCTAAAAGATTGTATTATAGATTTATTTAAACAACTGATGAACATACTGGAATACTTTGTATAATATTACTTTTAATACTTTGAATTGCCTAAACCATAAACATATCCATGTCCGTGCACACAAATATTTGTCTTGTATAAGAATCAAACCTGTGATCCTTGGGGATGGAGTTTTGGAGCCAACGCGGGAGAAGACACTCAAAATAAAAACATGTATAATTTCGTTATTATGTAAAAATAAAGTAGATTTTTAGACATCACTTCTTTGGCAATGTACACAAATATATAATAGTGATATATTGCAGTGAATTGTGATCTTCCGTTTTGATTCCAATACTCCCTAGAAGCCTCTAGTACAGTCTCCTCTATTTTACTGGGGTATTACATGACTCTGACTTAACTCGACTAAGTAGAACTTTTGACATCGACTGTACTAAACAACGAACGAAGTGAACAGGAATGTCCAACCATAGTGTTACAACGGTTGTATATTTTGATTTATGGAGATGGGTTTTACATGAAACCCACCCATATTGTGCCCAGATCCACAAGCGACTCCGCTATGACCACTATATAGTCGGCAAATCGAAGTTGAGACATATACTTGCCATTTATGTTGATGCCGTAATTTCCCCAGTCCCAATTTTGAAAACATCCCCTAGGGCAGCAGTGAACAGTTTCGGAGATATGACATCTCCCTGTCTCACGCCTTTCCGCAGGAGGATAGGATTCGTGTGCTGGTCTAGTACTCGTACGGACATGGTGGCGTTTTTGTATAAACTTCTCAACACTTCAATATACCGATGGTCAATGCGGCATCGCTGCAGGGACAGAAACACTGCCCAAGTCTCGATCGAATCGAAGGCCTTTTCATAGTCCACTAACGCTAAGCAAAGTGGCTGGTTATACTCCTCGGTCTTCTGCTTAACCTGCCGCAGCGTATGTATGTGGTCTATGGTTGAAAAGCCTTTTCGGAAACCGGCTTGTTCGGGAGGCTGGAAGTCGTCAAAACTATGAAAAAAACATGTTTAGTTTCTAGATTCATTGATTGTTTTAATTATTATGTTAATAGGTCATTATTATGTTAAAACATAATACTTAATGAATAAATATACATAATAGTGCAATATGAATAAAAATGACAGAACAATTTAGAATTACATATTCGATATAATTTAATTTTATAATGTGAAACATTATTAAAATACCTAACCAATTTATAATTTAAAAGTGCATAGCCTGTAAGTGTCTTGCTAGTTAGTTCTTCTTACATAGCGGTGGCTCGGAACTGGCACTTAGATTCACTTACACAATTTTTTTTATTCAATGTTTGTTGCATGTAAGAATCTAAGCTTCGTGATTTCAGTGTAATCATATTTCGATTTATTTATTTATTTATTAATACACATGACAAATTGCAATTTTACAAATAAAAATCTTAAGAACTAAGGTACAGAATCTAGATTGCAATTCAAATTTGTGTGTAATAAGCAAAACAGGATAAAAGACGTGTTACATCAAATACAAGACTTATTATAAAGATTACTTAAGACTAAGAGAATAGAAAAGTACTTGTACATATTATACCTAGTTATTTGAATTTAGTGACATGGGTACATACTATATTAAGGTAAGTAAATAAATAATCTATTAAGTAACTACTTATTTAAAGTAACACAAAAAACAAACAATTATGACCTTAAAGATAGCTGGATGAGACAGCCTGTCTGGATTTGGTGTAGAGGATATCTTGAATATCGATTGTATTTTATATTCAAATTTGACGTTTTCAAGTATATAAAAATATGTGAAGTTTACCAAAGTTGCGGCACAATTGGTAGGGTTTATGTTATGGTACTGAAACAACTATTGTATATTAATTTACGACACATGAATGCAATAAACAAATTTTCAGAATATCATGTTAGCTCTATCAAGTCCACTGCTTAATAGTCTAGCCTCCACTTTAGATTACATCTCATTGGGAGTATTTTCCCGTGATCACCAAGGCAGGCGGGTTGGGTGGTACAAAGCGTTCAAAAGCGGTGGAGATGTGATAGAAGTTTTTTTTTAGTTTAAGTACATTTATAACCGGCGGACGAAAAAACCAAACTTGACGATTTTCTTGCTCGTTCTTTCACGATCAAGCTCCCGCCCGCAGTGAATGGGCGCGTTAAATTTTAAGTTTGACCTTCATAAGAGCTCTATTGAGCCAAAATTGAACAAATGAATTTAAAATTTGATTTGCCTCGTTCTGGTAGGCCATCAACATTGCAAAAGTAAAGGAAATAGTGACTAAAAATCCTCATTCAAGTTTGAGAGCTATGGCCGCCGAACTTTCTGTATCTTACGAGTAGATCCGTACCATTTTAACTAATGATTTGGGTATGAAACATGTTGCCGCCCGGCTAGTCCCAAAAGACCTGAATTTTCTCCAAAAACTAAATAGCATGAAAGTCGCTGAGGACATGCTAGAACGAGTCAATACCGACCCAACATTCATGAAACACGTTGTTACTGGTGACGAGACGTGGGGTTACGAGTTTGACATGCAATTTAGTCAACAAGCTTCGGAATGGCGCCTTCCAACTGAACCAAAACCGAAAATACCACGTCAAAGTCGATCAAAAATCACAGTCATGTTGATTGTTTTCTTTGACTATCGCGGTGTTGTGCATTCGGAATTCATGCCGGAAGGTCAAACGATAAATGAAGAATATTATTTAAGCGTTATGCGGCGTTTAAGGGAACAAATTCGACGTAAAGGGCCAGATTTGTTGAAAGAAAATTGTTGGATTTTGCACCACGATAATGCGCTACAAGGCTATTATTGTGATCGAACTTTTGTCCGAACACTTGACAAATACCATGGAGCAACCACCATATTCACCAGATGTGGGTCCAGCCGACCTCTTTCTTTTTCCTACACTCAAATTACCACTTCGTGGCACCCGTTTTCAATCGGTAGAAGACATAAAGAAGAATTTGCGGCGAGAACTGATCTTAATTCCGTAAACAGCGTTTAAAAAATGTTTTGATGATTGGATTATTCGTTGGCGTAAGTGTATCGTTTCTTAAGGAGCTTACTTTGAAGGTGATAAAATAAATTTGAATGAATAACGAAAATGTTGTGTATTATTGATTTTGATTGACAGAGTAGTATATAATAAAGAAGACAAAGAGAAGTATATAATATATAAATATAAATATTACTGACACTTACACCAATTATTTAGTTCCAAGATAAGAACTTGTGTTATGGATACTAAATAACGGTTAAACATACATAAATACTTTTTTTTTGTAAATACATACTTAATATACATAGAAAAACACCCAGACCAGAACAAATATTTATATTTATACACAGAAATATTAGTACTGGGTGGGAATCGAACCCACGACCTCAGGAGTGGAATGCGGGTATACTCGCCACCACGCCATATCGGTCGTCAAAAGGAAAAATGTTTGTTTAAGAAAACACCTGTTATGGTTCTACAAATTGTATGAAAACATCTGAATAACCACATGAAACAATGAATAAATGAATCATGAATTACATATTTTTCGCGTTTCTATACTCTCAAAACCGTATAGTCTAAGTGACTATGAGAAATTTTATTATTATATTATTTATTACTTGGACACTGTGAAATACTTTTATTTATTTTATTAGTCACGATTTTCTTTTAAAAAACTAGAATATTGTCACTGCATGACTTTGGTTTCAGCGTACGAATAATAAATATATATTACAGTTTTATAATATTTATGAAGACTGCAAATTAAATGCCACACAATCGAGCAACCACCTATGTTTAACAACCGCTTCCGTTCACCAACAAATCTTTATTTCTTCCTATAAAATACAATATCACAATTTGAATTTAATACAGTGTAGGAATTATTATAATTAGGGTGTATATGGATCGTACCGAAGTTTTTAGAGCCCAAGCCAACCTCATCTGCAAATGGTGCACCTGCCGATCAACACACGAGGCTCTGGCGGACACATAAGTTCCCGGTAAGAGCAATAGGCTCGCCACCTTTTACGTGGGACCAACAACACAAATGACGAAGTGTGGGCGTATAATATGCCTCTGCCTATCCTTTCGGCGAAACAGGCGTGTTTGTATGTATGTTAGGCGTGCAAAACCTCCACCTGCACCTCGCTCCTAAGGTCGTCAGTTCAACTCCTACTTCGAACAAGTAAGACGAGGGCATAATGGCAAAGGGGCGCTACAGGAACACCAGCGCTGCTGTATCACCAGATGCAGCAGCATTACGCTGATGTATCGCCCTTTTGACAGGTTGCACACATATTTCATATTTTACTATTTGTTTAATGTTATTTGTGTTGTTATATTGTATTTTGTTACCATTGTATGATATTGTGTGTGTTGCTTAGTCAATAAAAAATATTCTATTCTATTCTATTCTATTCTAATTGCAGTATTTGCAATTATACAGGAGAGCCATTTCAAGATATTTTTTGTGCTCAATGCGATGTTGTTTAGGTAATATTACTCTAAAGTAATTTTCCTTTACATGAAGTATACTAAACATTAAGGTATCTTTGTTCCACTTTTGCATTTTTAAAACACACATACCTAACAAAATTTTCTCAATTTTTGACAATTACCTATGCCCTTGTCTTAGCGAAGGTGCGAAATATTGATGTGCATGAATACGGTTATGTGTCTAAGTTGGGTTTTTTCAAAGTATCACAAGACTTAACCCATTTGCTTTTACTCCTTTATGATGGTACCGCTCATATTTCTTTCATTGTTGTTAAAAAAATATATGGAATTTCCATTTTGTGTAAATGTTTGACGAATCTAAGTGACATGTTGATCTTAAAGACAATAAATATATATTTTATTTTATTTTTATCTTATCTTATATATTTAACCTTTGTCCTAATTCTCTTAATACAAGCTATGCTTAGTTAGGGTCTAGAAGCAGAGTGTGAGATGTCTAAGAATATTTATTAACTAATTAAATGCTTTCCATGCCGATGTTTAAATTTGTGTTTGTATTTTTTTTGCTTGTGAACCTAAATAGGTCTACACAAGCAAAGAAATTAATTAAAAATAAAATAAGTTACTTTTTTTGTTTTAATGTATAAGTATAATTCAAATTTCAGTCCTTATTATCCTAGTATCCCCTTATGCCCTAGCCTAGACTGAAGCTTAGGACCCAGAGTCTACTGACTGGTCTGAATATATTTTGCAGAAGTTCAGTTAATACACAGAGTGGAGTTAAGTTAGCTGATTTGTGATATGCGACTGCCTGGGTGATTGCTTGCGAATTCAGGTACACTATTCTACGCGAACGAATACGCGGGCAAAAGCTAGTTTAAAATAAAAAAGAAGAATAAAACTATCTGTCTTAAGTCACTTGAAAGTCCTATTTATTGTCCTCAGTGCCATATTATGTGTGAGGACATGTTTGGGTGGAACTGACTTCCCGCGGGACTTCAAATTTGGCGCGGGCACCTCTTCATACCAAATCGAAGGAGCATGGAACGCAAGCGGTAAGTATTGTACAGCCTTAAAAGTATGTGCTTATTTTATTTAATTCCAAGTGATTCCCTCGCAAATTCGTCCGCGTAAAATGCGATAATATCGCGCATGTTATGTAAATAACTTGAAATATCATATTTATATCAGCTAATTATTAATCTATTAAAATATTTCGAATTTCCATTTTGTGTGTGAATATTTGACGAATCTAATAAAATAACGACCCGACGCATGACGCCACCACCGCAAAGACATTTACGTGAGTATGACATGTACTCAAGCTACAATAACTATAAAATAATTTATTTATTATCATCTATATAATGTTGCGTATAAACAATAGTATTCATAATAAATAAATAAATATTTTCTGTCAATTACACCAATTATTTAGTTCCAGAATAAGTATCATTAAGAACTTGTGTTATGGATACTAAATAACGGATAAACATATATAAATACATTTTTTTTTTATAAATACATACTTAATATATATAGGAAAACACCCAGACCCAAACAAATAGCCTTTAAGGGCATTTATTTTACTTTTTCTATAAATCCTATCAAAATCAATTATTTTGTCACTAAGTGCAGTTTATGTAGATAATATTTGGTCTTGGAATGATCAAAATTGAACGTTTGGTTTTGAAGTTATGGCGAAATTAAATTATTAGGATTTCTGCTGCACGGCGCCCTATCACGGGTCGGGGCTTAATTTAACGTCAAATGTTGTGTATAGAGAAGCTCTACAATAATCGCTTTAGTTATCTATCCCAAAACAGCGGGTTGCACTCTGGGAATGCCGGTAGGAGTGAAAAGTTATTATTATTATTAAATGATTATTATTATGCAGCCTGCGGATAATGACGTCGATATTAGTGTCGGTGTCTGTGAATTGACGTGGGAATCATTTTGCTGACCGTGTCGTTCCTGGGTAGGCAATTTGCAGCGGTAACCGACATCCACGCGGGCGGAGCCGCGGGCGACCGCTAGTCTTATACTCGTAGTTAGGATATAACTAAGTCAGTAAACATCTACACGCGGTACACGCCTAACGTTCTAACCTCTAAGTTTGATCTACCTTATCACTAATTGACTTAAAATCATAATGATTGTAAGGTTAAGAATATAAATACAACTATGCTAAACAGCGCTCATGCAGTTAAGAATGACTAAGTAGAAATTGTTGGGTCAAAGTGCGCCACGAACAGTCTGTGGTCCCCGTGATAAGATAAGATAAGTAGGAATTTTCCAAGACAGTTGTTAGCAAATGATGGTTTAAAAATAGACAGAAACGAGAGACTGTCTTTCTCGTTTTAGCGTTGGTCGGCAAGACATCGTTGTTCTGAGGCTGCTATCTTACCTGAAGATGCCCTGTGTCAGGGCAAAACACGTGTCGTGATGAATTGTTTCTCGATTTTTCGGGAAATTATAGTAGCGCGGAAATTGTTATAAATATATTTTTAATCCATCACTTGCTTACAATGGATTTCCGCCTGAATCAATAAATTAATAAAGTTGTTATTAAAACTGTTAAGACCCGTCCTCGCTCTATTATAGAAACTGTTCCCTCTGTAGTTGTTATAAGCAAGGGATAAGTTTTAATTATGAGATACATACATACATCCACGCCTGTATCCGCGAAAAGGTAGGCAGAGACATATTATATACCCACACTTAGCCAATTATATAGTTGGTCTCACGTAATAGGTGGAGTCCATTCCCGCTGTGGGACCAAAAATTTTACTGGGGAAGTGTGGGCATATAATGTGCCTTTGCCTACCCCTTCGGGAAAACAGGCACAAAAAACAATAACAAAAAAAGCCTTACGTGAAAAAGACGAAGTGCAAAGGTGGACTTATACATACATACATTCACGCCTGTTTCCCCGAAGGGGTAGGCAGAGGCATAGATAGTAAAGTAAAGTAAAAGTAAAAAAAATATTTATTTCATAAACTATTATACATAGTACTTGAAAACGTCATGATTACAAATGAAAAAAAAACAATCGAAATATTATTACACTAAATCACGAAGCTTAGATTCACTTACATGCAACAAAACAATTTAAAAACAAAAAATAATTAAGTGTAAGTGAATCTATGTGCCAGCTCTGTAAGAAGAACTGGCAAGAAACTCACAGGCTATGCTCTTTTAAATATATCCATTGGTTTGGTATTTGAATTACAATCTTCATTTGTCTGTGAAGCTATACAATGCAATACATTAACAATATTCATGTTTAAAGTCATTCATATTAGAATAGCCATATTATACGCACACACTTCGCCATATTCGCATAGTTGGTCCCACGTTATAGGTGGCGAGCCTATTGTCGCTTACCGGGCACTGTTATGTTCGTCAGAGCCTCGTCCGATGATCGGCAGGTGCACCACTTGCAGGTGAGGTTGGCTTGGGTTCCTAAGGTTTTGGTAGGACTTATTTCTAAAAGAAATCTCTTTCAGTCAATCTTAAATGAAGTGGGAGAGATAGTTAGCGGGCCATATACATACACAAAAATATAATACAAGATATATATCAGATATATAAACCTACTTGTATACATAAATAAATAAAAAGAGAAAATAAAATAAACAACAATCATAATGACTAGCTCGATAGCAAGTAGGTGTGGGTTGTTACATCATTTTCAAGAAACGTAACGAAACCAGTGACATTTTCGGCGTCACCTGTTTTAAAACTAGTGATTTTTGTAACTAGTTATTTTTATTCAGCCCGTTCAGATCGTGGGTAAAAAGTACCCCAAGTCCAAGCGTCCCTTTTCCATAAGACATTGTAGAAACAAATGTAAAAAGGCCGCTCGGAGGGGATACTTTTTACCATCTGGCTGCACTGGTGTCATACCGTGATACGGCATCACGCGTTTGAAAATAACGCATTTACAAAAATCAATACTTTTAAGTACTAGTGAATACTAGTGATTCAGTTACATATCGCGTCACAGGTTCACATAATAATAACGTCTACCACGTGACGTTAGTTCATATCGATTAAATAAAACCCAGTATAAGTATATAACTAGTATATAATAGAAGAAAATTCTAAAAGAATGTAGCGATACCGTACAAGCGATGAACAAAACGTAAAAGATGAATGAAATCCTGAATCGCGCTAATGAAATTACTCAAGCAAAAAGAAATATACAAAGACCACTAAGCTCTGGAATTCGCTGCCGGCTCATGTGTTTCCTATGATCACGGCTCTTTTAAGCGGGGCGCTAAACGGCATTTTAGCAGGCCGTCATGAGTGAATGCGCTTTATACAGTGCTTATTTCACGGTATGAAGCGCTTTCATTTTTTTTGACTGCACCAACTGCTTAGGATCAGGCAGGATGTAGTCATTATGACGTGTCACATTAAAAAAAAAACAACACTTAATCAACATCGGTTGAGCAGCGGCCCCCGGTCACATCCGTCCGCCCGCTGGAAGATCTTCCCTTTGGTAGGGAGTTCCATCCGCTCACTACAAGAATATTATTAGAATTTTGTTGTTCCAGACAAATCAAACAGTATCTGGGACGCCTTCACACATAAACCCATCTCCACGATCTTAGATGGCAGCACAGGAGACGTAGCCAGCGATTCCTACTACCAATGGGAGAGGGATGTTCAGATCGCGGCGGATATGGGACTCGACTTTTACAGGTACTTACTATGTGGTCTTGGTAGCTAAGTGGTTAGAGCAGTGGACGGGTCCGCGTGGCGGAGTATGACCTTATCTCTCACCTTAGTTTGTCAGAGAAGACCCGTATTTAGTAGTTGAACATGTTAGACTCACCACCGGCAGACGCGACCGCCAGCAGTAACCAGAACATGACAGATTTAACCAGATTTGGCTGAAATTCAGATATTTCATGGAGCAAACTGCCGTCTGATTTTAGCAACCCAGGATAAAACTTAATTGTATCTTTAAATCATGACGACTGTATGCACTGACTTCCTGAGAACGACTGCCATAGATATTCATGACAGCTGGGACCAACGGCTTTCAGAGACACGAAACAAGCGATATTTACGCACATAATTTCGAAAATTCATTACCGCACCTATGAATGACCTGGATTTGCACCCGAGACCGTTAAAATTGAAGTCTATTGGTGTTACCTTGGTCTGTCGCTGCTGCATTGAGCTATTGCTGCTCTATAATAACTAGAAATTATTGAAGCGCTTGTAGCTCCGCGGTGCTCGGTGGTCGGAAACGATCACCGAAGTAAAGCAGAGTTTACAGAGGCCTTGGATTGGTGACCGTTTGTGTGGCATTTAATATCGAGCGATTCCGTGCTTCGACAGGCACGTTAAGCCGTTGGTCCCGGTTATAACTAATGTGGTAGTCGTTACGCCATGTTAGAGGCCTAATTGGGCGGCTTGAAAAATTCTAACAGCAGGACGCCATACACCTGCCTCCGCCTATCCGCACTGGGTCAGCGTAGTGGAGTATGATCCAATGCCGTCGAACCTTGGGTTGTGTGAGGAGGCTCGTGCTCAGTAATGGGACGTTAATGAGCTAAAATGATGATGATGATAAATAACTAGAAAACCCTAATTCACAGGATCTCCATAAGTTGGCCGAGAGTTCTCCCAACTGGGTTCTCTAACGTGGTCAGTGAAGACGGGAAGCAGTACTACAGCAACCTGATCGATGGCTTGCTGAAGAAGGGGATTGAACCTATAATCACCATCTACCATTGGGACCTGCCTCAGCGTTTGCAGGACCTGGGTAAGTTTGTAATCATTATCATAATCATCTTACACAAGAAAACGCAAAAATGTGAAATGTGTTAAGTTAAAGTAAACCAAGTGCTATTTCACCATAAAGAGAAACACAGTGAAGAGATTCTTTATATGTAATTTTAAAAATAAATTTCAATGCCATCTATATCTCACAAATCGCTTCATGTTTATTTATAAATTCAACATTATATCTAACCTTTTTAAAAATTACAAAAAAAAATGATTCAATAACTATATTTTTAAATGAGGATCGCGGGTTACGAATTCAGACTCAAAAGTCAA
Organism: Musotima nitidalis; assembly: GCA_949126915.1. Classification (NCBI taxonomy): domain Eukaryota; kingdom Metazoa; phylum Arthropoda; class Insecta; order Lepidoptera; family Crambidae; genus Musotima; species Musotima nitidalis. The sequence goes on along the minus strand of OX421435.1, from coordinate 11,234,890 downwards.
AAAAGTCAAAAGTCAAAAATACTTTATTTCATAAACTATTACATAGTACTTGAAAACGTCAAAATTATAAAAAAATAACAAAAACAAATAAAATATAACTATACTAAAATCACGAAGCTTAGATTCACTTGCAACCAAATAATTTAAAAAAACAAAAACATTTAAGTGCAAGCGAATCTAAGTGCCAGTTCCGAGCCACCGCTCTGTAAGAAGAACTGGCAAGAAACTCACAGGCTATGCTCTTTTAAATTATCGATTGGTTAGTAACAATCTTCATTTGTCTGTGACGCTATACAATGCAACATAATATAACAATATTCATGCTTTAAGTCATTCATATTAGAATAGCCTGTATGAAACGGCGGTTTAATCCCAAGCATTTTTATCAGCCATATAGTCTTTAATAGAATAATATCCCTTTGAAGACAGCTTGCGTTTTATTGTTAATTTAAATTTATTTAGGCTTAATTGCTGTATATTGCTTGGGACTTTATTATAGAATCGCACACATTGACCTTTAAAAGATTTGTTAATTTTTTGGAGCCTAGTGGCAGGTACCAGTTTATGCTTATTTCTTGTGTTTAGGTTATGTATATCACTTTTCTTACTCAATTTATCAAAATTTTTGTGTACATATACTAGGTTTTCATAAACAAACTGACCCGCCACTGTCAAAATACCAATTTCTTTAAATTTATCCCTTAGTGAATGTCTACATGGTAGATTATAAATTGCTCGTATGGCCCTCTTCTGCAGTACAAAAATATTTTGAATATCTGCGGCACAACCCCACAGAAGAATACCATACGACATAACACTATGAAAATAGCAATGATAAACAAGCCTAGCTGTTTCAACGTCTGTTAATTGGCGAATTTTCTTTACCGCGTATGCAGCAGAGCTGAGTCTATTCGACAATTCACCAATATGTGGGCCCCACTGTAACTTAGAATCTAATATAACACCCAAAAATTTGGTGGTATCCACAAGGGTCAACTCATCTTCCTTTATTTTAATAGTGGTGTTTACTTGTCTGACGTTAGGCGTCACGAATTTAATGCATTTCGTTTTAGCCCTATTTAATAATAAATTGTTAACGTCAAACCAGTGCACCACCTTTGAGATCGCATTGTTTACATCGTCTGGGTTCTGATATCGCTTTATTTTAAATAATAATGATGTATCATCAGCAAACAATACTATCTCGTGATTTTCCTTTACCAAATGTGGCAAATCATTAATATAAATTAAAAACAAAAACGGGCCGAGAATCGAGCCCTGCGGTACCCCCATTTTTACTACAGAACCCTGAGATCGCTTTCCATTAACTTCAACCCTTTGAATCCTATTACTTAAGTAAGAAGTAAGAAGATCCAATGCGGAGCCTCTTATTCCATAATAATCTAATTTTTTTATCAATGTTTCATGAGGAACACAATCAAAAGCTTTGGACAGATCGCAAAAAATACCTAAAGCGTCCAAAGAATCTTCCCAAGCATCAAAAATATGTTTCAAAAGCTCAACACCTGCATCGGTTGTGGAGCGACCCTTAGTGAATCCAAATTGTTTTGAATGCATTAAGCCATTTTTATTAAAAACCTTAACATTTGGTTGTAAATAAGTTTTTCAAAAATTTTACTAAAAGTAGGCAGCACTGAAATAGGTCTAAAATTAGTTGGGTCTGCTGTACTGCCCGATTTAAATAGTGGAATGATTTTACTATTTTTCATTAAATCTGGAAACGTGCCGCAATCTATACATTTATTAAATATTATAGCTAAACTGTGCGCCACCGAAACAATGATAGGCTTGGTAACTACGATGGAATTGCCCCAGAGGTCTGCAGTCTTTTTAACATTAAGAGTATTAAATGTCTTAATTATATCTATGGGTGTTACATGATTAAACATAAACTCTTCTGTACAAATGTTTACATTATCTCTTAAAATAGCCTCCGCTAAAGTAGGCGAGGAATTTAAAGTTTTTGTAGTAGACACTGGAATATTAGTAAAGAAGTCTTCAAAAGCATTGGCAATATCTAAGTCAGATGTAAGCGTCTTGCTATCAATGTTGAGTTTAAACTTATTATTATAATTCTTATTTCTTCCCGTTTCACTATTAATAATATTCCATGTCATTTTAATCTTATCATCACTATTTTTAATTTTATAGCTCAAATAACAAGACTTTGCCGTATGACATGCTTTTCTAAATATTTTAGAATATTTCCTTACATAATTATGAAATTGTTCACTATTGTTAACATTTCTTTCGTCATACAGTTCATACAGTCTCTTTCTACTTTTATGTAGCCCAGGAGTAGCCCATTCACTAAAGGCAGCATTATCATTTACCTTAATCGTTTTGGGAGTAAATGTTGATTGAAAACTACTACAAAAGTCGCTAAAAAACATATTATATAAAATATTAGGGTCATTGCTTTTATCTACCATGGGTAAACTAAATGATAATAATTTATTGTTAAACCTCTCAAAACGATTATTGGTTTTTGGTATAAATGTTATTGTTCTTTTAGCCACAGTTTTATTTCTACAAAGCAAAGATATTTGTTGACCACAATGATCTGAATCTAATTGATTAATAATTTTTTTACTGTCATCACTCAGTATAATATCTGTAAATATGTTATCCAAGCAAGTGGCAGTAGTGGCTGTAATTCTTGTTGGCTCTAGAAACACATTTATCAAATTATATGATTTAAAAAGTGCTTTTATTCTTGTACATGCACTCGAACACTCTAGCAAATTAACATTAAAATCTCCACAAACAATAACATTTTTGTTAGCATTATAAACTTTTCCCAGCACTTCATCCATAATACTTTCAAATAAATCATATGAAGCTGATGGAGGTCTGTATACACTCAATACAACAAACCGCTCCATTTCGATACAGGCTATTTCAATAATCCGTTTGGCTGAGAAGCTTACTATATACTCCTCTGGGTATGCACTGAAGTTTGAAGTTTTTAATTATTGATCAAAATTAATGTTGTGTCTGTTGGACTGTAGTAAGGCTGTGTTTCCATCAGAGATGTGCGAAGATAAAATAATTATATTGGCTCCGTGCGAATTGGCCTTTTATTAATGATTCATCTGAATTATAAATGGTCCTTCGAGCCGAATAGTACTTATCAATTACTCCTTATCAAATTTTCTATTATCCTTAAATTTAAAATTACTACTACATGTACAAGTGATTAATGGTCATTTATATTTTTTTTATTTAACTACTTACTTTAAAAAGACATAATATTATAATAAAAAACTTAATGATAACTTAAAAAAAATAACTTTAACCTAACCTAATGAGAGAAGTAAGTAACAAATTGTGAGCTTCCTAATATAAGACTTCGGGCTTTCGATCGTTAGGCATTTTTAATAAATGGTATTATATATACATGGAATTTCAAATATAAGATATTACGATTTCGGGTATTCTGGGCTCATCCATTTTAAGTAAAGGCATTATGTTTTCTGAGATTGTAATAAGTAACCATATTTAAATAAATAAATATTTCTGACACTTACACCAATTATTAGGTCCAAGATAAGTATCATTAAGATGCGTTTAATAAAATCGCTTTATTGACCCATCTTCAGTGAGCGCAGAGATCCTTGCACACGAAAACGCAGTCTAATTCTAATCCATGATGATTATTATTACCCTTTATTTTTAGGTGGTTGGACAAATCCTCTAATCAGCGACTGGTTCGCCGAATACTCCAGGGTCCTGTTCTCTCTGTACGCCGACAGGGTAAAGACCTGGATCACAATCAACGAACCAATCGTCATCTGCGACTTGAGTTACTCCAGCATTTCAGTTGCGCCCGATGTGATAGACACGGATGTAGGGGTATACTTGTGCAGCAAGCATGTGCTGCTTTCCCATGCTAAGGCCTGGAGAATATACGATGAGGAGTACAGGCCTAAGTATAACGGTAAGGGCTGTTTCAATCTCAACTAATAATAAAGTTTGCTGTTTTCCTGCACTATAATTGTGGAGACCATGTTTAGCAGTGGACTTCTAATAGTTGAAATGATGATGAAGATGTCAACCTGCAGTGCCCTTGGTGCGGTAGTCATTTTGCACTTGGATGATCAGATTATTTCATACATATCCTACAAAGCTGCTACCGTATTACGCGTAAAGGCATTGATGTTTTTGCTTTTGCTTGCGGCCGTTGCTCCTGATGCGGTAGATCTCGATTTAGGGGTGTATCTCTTTTGCTGGTACACCTCACCAGGAAGCTCATACCATAACCCAAGGGTATGCGTCAAAAAGATTTCTTGGAAACGTGCCATACGCCTTTTATTTCTAAGGCCTGTTTCCTCCTGCGCTGACGTCGTTCGCGTAAACCTGACGCGTACGTCAGCGTCGCTGTGCAATGATATAATGAGACATCATCATCATCTCGAACAGTTATATAGAGCACGCATTCCTTTATAACATACATAATGTCACGCCTCTTTCCCGTAGAGGTAGGCACATCCATCCACTTGCTACCTTGGCACACACTCTTAGCTTTATTCACACCCATTAACATTCTCATACACGCCCGTCAGTTTAGGGTACTTTTGACCTGCCCTTTCTACAAAATCTACTGGATTTTTTCATGAAAGGTCTTACGTGGTCTTCCCCTCCCAACACTTCCAATCTCTTGTCCATCATAAATCACTTTCGTTAGTCTACTTTCATTCATCCTCTCAACATGACCGAACCACCTAAGCATACCTTTCTCAATTCTTGTCACTATATCTTCTTCTACACCAGCATCGACCCTTATCGCTTCATTCCTAATCCTATCACTCAAATTCACACCAAGAATACTTCTGAGTGCTCTTCCTTGAATTGTAAGTTCCTTTATAATATAATAATAATATATTTCTACATAATAACTAACTTAATTAAAATAAATAATATAAATAACACACAATAAATATGCGTTAGTGTTTATTTAACAAAATTTCTTACAAACAACAATGGAGTGTGCTAACGCAATTAAATTTATTTATTAATTAATATAAAGCTTTTTCAATAATAATATTTAATTGTTATACTTGCAGGACAAATTGGTATCACCAATCATATGATATGGTACGAGGCTGAGAAGGAAGGAGATGAAGAACTAGCTGAAATGGTATTGCAGTTTTCTGTAAGTTAAAGTCTTTTTTCATAATAATATTCATCTTTGACAATCACACCAACAATTTCGTTCGAAGATATCTAATTATACTTAGGTACACGGACAGATTATCATTATTAAAAATTAACTAACACTAATAAAAAAAGAAAAATAAGGCTAGACAACAATTCACAATTTGTGTGGATTATTGTCCACACATCCACAGCATGACTTATAATTAACAATAAGAAAAAGTAAAAATAATGCTTAATATATTATAATTCAATGTTAACAGGAAAATACTTGAAATATAACAAAACAATACACTACAAAAGAAAAAAAATATATATGTATTTATGAAAAGGAGTATGCTTCGTCTATGAAAAAGTAAGATGTTAACTTATATGCCAATGCGATGGAGCAATGAGGCACGCTCATCGCATTGAGGGCGGAGGGAAAATCTGGCGGAAGAGGGGAAGTCCCCAAATCTGCCGGTCCTTGGGTGGAGTCGCCCTCTCGCTGCCGGCCATCATGCAAAACATGGCCGACAGTGAGAGGGCCGCGAAGCGGGAGAGGGAGCGGTCTCCGCTCTCTCTCCGGCTACGCCGTTGGCGCAGCGGGCGGGCCAGGAGGGCCAGTCAGGCAGCGCCCGGAGGGTTTTGGGCGGCGGGGGTAGGGGGCCCTTCCGTCTAGCTATAGACCCCCCCAGAAGTCGGCCAGTCACGTCATGGCCCGCAAGGAGGTAGGGGGGGGCGCAACACACTGCGCCTCTCTGAGGAGGTCCGTCGGAAGATTTTTAGTGGATAGAACTGCGGTGGTCGCGTCTGCCGCAGTGAGCCCCACACCCCCTCCCGGTCTCCCCCTTTGGCCGGGAGACAGTGCGTAAATGCAATTTGTTACCGACGAAAATTAAAAAAAAAAAAGATGTTGACTTATTTGTTGTGCGCAAAATTAGCATTAATAGTTTTCCTGAAAACTTATATATGCCACAACATACATTGCCAATTAAATCTTGTAGATTTGTTGTATGCCGAGACATACTTTGCGAACTAAGTATGAAATCAATATTCTTGCTACCACACGTTACCTCATTACATAAGCAGCACATTCTGACCATTCTGAGGGCTGTAGTAGAACGTATTGTTTTTATAGACCCGCATTACGAAAGTATTAGAACTGCGCGATTTGTTGATGTTCAAAGATTCAAGCAGATCAAGCGCGTCAACAGTCGCATAAAGTAACTATGCAAACAAAGAAGATCGTACCGTTGACGCTGCGCTTCCAAAGAAACGACTCCAAACCTAGACAACCTTTTACTATAATCTCCGAGAGACCGAGAGAGGTTACACTTGTACTATAGGTGTCTCAAGAACCGCTTTAAGATCCTTTCTAGATTGTCAGCATGAACTTTATAGTAAGGAGACCAAACAGTACAACAATATTAATTTCATAGTTCTTCTCACAAGGCTGTAAAAAAGACAAAGAGTGCTTTGTGGTTTTTTAAATTCTTTTGTCAACCTCACAATGAAGCCCAAGAGTCTTGGTTATATATTCGTAATGCAGACGGAGAGATAGTTGTTCGTTGCCCTAACAAAATTAACTCTCTTTGAAATATTGTCATTAATGAAGTAGGACTGGGTGAGTCTATGTTTCTTCTTTCTAGTAAAAGAGTTTTCAACATTAACCTACATTAAGATTCATGTCATTAGATTGACACCATTGTAAAACAACCTCAAGATTATTTTGAAGGGCTGTGCTCTGCCTTAGATCTTCGACGTTGGTAATATCTTAAGGTCATCAGCGTAAAGGAGGGCAGGGGATGACATTCGGCCAATTAAATCATTAATTAAGACAACGAAAAGTAACGGCCCAAGATGCGATCCCTGTGGAACACCTGAAGACACTGTTATAGGTGCAGATGAATATATAGTATCATTAAAAACTTGCGCTATGTATACTGTATATAAACGTACATAAATACTTTTTCTTTTGTAAATGCATACTTATAATACATACCCAGACAACCAGACCATAATAAATATTTATGATTTTGTACACAAAGTTGTGGCTTGTGTAGGATTCGAAACCACAACCTTACTACACATCACATTTATCTTGGAACTAAACAACGGGTGTAATTGTCCGAAAGTAACTACTAAAAATACTTATGTATTGGCCTCCAATCTAGATCTTAGGAGCCCAAGCCAACCTTACATGCAAGCGGTGCACCCTCCGATCAACGGACGAGACTCTGGCGAACATAAAAGTTTCCGGTGAGCCGCAATACGCTCGCCAAATATTGCGTGGGACCAACAATTTAACTGGCGAAATGTGGGCGTGTAGTATGCCTCTGCCTACCCCTCCCGGGAAACAGGCGTGGTATTATGTATTTGAGGTTGGCGACTCTGGGTGCCCTTAGTACTGACTACCGGGGGGAAAACTAAGAGGGACCTATGGATCGCGCAGCAGGCGGTCAAGCAGCGCCAGGAGGGTCTTAGGCAGTGGGGGCAGGGGACCCCTGCTGTCTAACCATGGACCCTCCGAGAAGTCGGCCACACACGCTATGGTCGCACAAGGAGGAAGGAGGCGTCCACTGCGCCTCTCTGAGGAGGTCCTCCCGGTTTTGGTCTGGGGGACGCTGGCCGCAGGCGGGGTGTCAGACGCTGCAACCCAGGTACTGGCCCCCGCCTTTTTCTCAACAAGCGGCGGGCGTCGTCGGAAGATTTGATTTAGTGGGTATTACTGCTGGCAGTCGTGGCTGCCGTTGGTGGTTCCCACACCCCCTTTCGGTCCCCCTTTGGCCGGATGGCAATGCGTATACGCATCTAATTACCAACGAAAAACAAAACAAAAGTGTGTTGTAAGTGACCATGGGTGCAGTGACCACTTTCCAGTAGGCCGCATGTTTGAATGCCACTTTGTGGTACAAATATAAGAAAAGAATGCATTGGTAGAGAATGCCTTGCAGCATTAAGTTCGCCTTTTGTACATTTTAATTTTAATTTGTGCGATAAAGTTTAAATAAATAAATAAAAGAGATATTTATTTTCAGATGGGCCGGTACAGTCATCCCATATTCTCCAAGGAAGGAGGATGGCCACCAGTTATGGAGAAGCTCCTTGCAGAGAAGAGCAAAGCAGAAGGCTACCCGACATCCAGACTTCCAGCCTTCACCCAAGAAGATATTAAACTTATAAAAGGTTTTTTCTGTTACCGGTTACGCGATTTTTATACACGGTTACGCGACTAGGAAACACGTTTTCGCGATTATAAAAAAGAAGCGGCACGCCTACGCTTCGGTAGCTATTTTAAATCTTGGTGAAATTATTAAAGTTACATACATACTATCACGCCTGTTTCCCCAAAGGGGTAGGCAGAGGCATATTTAACGCCCACATTTCGCCAATATGTGGCGAGCCTATTCAAATGAAATCAAAATAATTTTATCAAGTTTGGCTCAAAAGAGCTCTTATGAACGTCAAAACTTAAAAACTAGCGCGCCCATTCACTGCGGGCTTTGGTTTTTTCTCCCGCCAATATATTCCGCTCAATATGCAATAAAAATACATAACATTTTAAAATTAGGTAGGTACATGCGTTTGGTTTTATCCTAAAGCTGTACATTTTGAAACCAGGCACATACGATTACTTCGGGGTGAACCACTACACGAGCCGCTTGGTTCACAGTGTACACCCAGGGGAACCCACAGGGGCCTTCCCCTTGCAGGGATCTAATGAACTCGGCCTCAAGTTCACCACACATCCTGATTGGGAAGCTACGGCCACTGGCTGGTTCAAGGTTAGTAGAATCATGATTTTTCAGAAGATTTATCATGTCCCAAGCCACTAGTTAAAGTAGGCTCCCCTCTTATAAACCCCCCCAGACAGGTTTCCTCCTTGCCGTGGTAAGGGGGCTGAGAACTTCCCGGTAGGGCGGAAGATTGGAAAAGGTTACACCCAGAGGTTAGCGTCTCTGGTTGCCCTTAGTACTAACTACCGGGAGAGAAATCAAAACAGACCTGTGGACGGCGATTTAGGTTCGTATTGGCGGAGGCAGTTCACGGCAGGTATGTGGCGTTCTGCTGTTTTAAAACCGCACAATAATGCCACTAACTTGTCACATACCAAGGTGGGAGGGCACCAAGACATACTCCACCACGCGGACCCAGTGCGTATTGGTAGCGTCCTGCTGTTCAATTTATTGAAGTCGCCCAACTTCGATTAACCCTGGGAAGAACCACAGACTGGGCACAGAAGCTTTTCTCTTTAAAGGGGTCTATGAAACGCAACCTCAAGTTCACCACGCATCCTGAATGGAAAGAGACGGGCACTTACTGGCTTAGGTTTGGTAGTATTATGATTCAAGGCATGCCACGCGGACCCAGTGCTGATTGGCGGAAGCAGGTCACGGCAGGTGCTTAGTGTCCTTTTTATTTCTCGGATGGAAAATCATCTAATGACCTTCTCCCGCTGTGGGTGAAGCGGAAGGGTGTGTTAGACTTTTACTGACTAAAAACCATCCATGTTCCTTCTTGAGCCTGTAACACCAAGGCCACGGTAACCCTTTCGGACAGTCCCGCAGCAAGGTGTTTGACGTCCTGCTGTTACACATTTCCAAATAGCTAATAGCGCCACTTACTTGGCTCAGAGGTCTCTCTCAGAAACCGTGGTGAATCATTGTCATCCACGCAAACCGCTTTTTGGTAGAGATAGCTGAGTGGCGTCCTGCTGTTAACTGTGACCTATATTATATCCAAGTTTAGTTTTAGCACAGAGATCTCTTGGTAAAACGTTTGAAATGATTAGAGGTGACTTGCCCTTCTCCCACATCGACACTAGATGAGTTTCGTGATAGTCGCCACCGTCGCTGGAGTATCATAGACGCTCTCAGGCAATGGGATGGTAGAAATCTTTAGAGATGCCTCAACTACACGGCACATTGTCTTTTATTCTTTAATATCCTTTTCTTTGACAGAAAAATCCAGTCGGCTTCAGACGCGCGTTGAACTGGATAAAGAAAACTTACGGGGACGTTAAGATATTCGTTACTGAAAACGGCCTCGCTACCAAAGGAGGACTAGAAGACCACGACAGAGTCCACTATTACAAGACGTATTTGGAACAGGTAGGTATATCATCAACATCACCTCAGACCATTAACGTCCCACTACTGAGCACGAGCCTTATCTCACCAACAGAGGTAATTTGGATTTGGGTCATACTCCGCCACGCCTCTCCAGTGTGTACTGGCAGAGGAAGGTAGGTGTGCAGCTAAGGAGTTCCAGAAGATATTTGGAACAGGTAGCTACTTCATTACCACCATCAACTCAGCCTATTAAGCCACCTTAATTAAATCATCAGCCCATTAGGTAAGTCGTCCTCTAATACTTAAAAGTCTTAGACAGACGCAGAATAAAAGATATCGTAAAATCAGAAATAATTATCGAGAGACTGAACCTTGCCGAGAATCAAGCTAACTTCTTCTCCAAGCAGAGAAGTAGTAACTCCCGCTCTAGTAAAGTGAAGCTCCTAGTTTTAAGTGATGTCCACAAGTGCTTCGGATACTTGCTATCTGAACGATGCTATACTTAAACAAAATGAATTCTAAATAATCTTCGACCACTTAAAGTCCCGGATCCAGATCTGGACTTGATGATGGGCAACAGCGTCATCCGGCCTACTGGCTGGAACTGCCAACTGATCAGATCTGACTGATTACCAACCAGCCTGCCCAGCGTGGTGATTATGGGCAAATATCCCCAACAAGGGAAAAACGATTTAGTTCGTACTCAACCACTCCTTGTGCGGAATGAGGAAGGTAGGTGTGTGACGTCCTGAGGGCCTACCCTTATTCAACGAAAATAAAACTTTGTTATACCCAACTTTTTCACTCGATAATGATATACATAGAGAGTGAAAGAGATAGCTATTAGGAAGTTTCGTTCTGTTAAAAGGTTTCGGGTGGCCAATCGGACCGCTTACATAGATTAACGACTACAGCGGTATAGAATATACTACTCTAGTATGTTATCATCGACATAGTTTCCTGATTTATTTATGCAAAATTATATATTTTAAAAACTGTTACATGATACTTGAAAACGTCAAAATTAAGTATAAAAACAATCGGAATATGATTACAGTGAAATCACGAAGATTCATTTACATCTAACAAAAAAAATGTTAGTAAGAGCATCTAAGTGCCAGTTTCGAGCCAACGCTCTGTAAGAAGGACTGGCAAGAACCTCGCAGGCAATGCTCTTTTAAACTATCAATTGGTTAGGTATTATGATTACAATTTTCATTTGTCTGTGACGCTATACAATGCAATAAAAAAAAACATTATCTATATAAAATTACAATTCAGTGCCTTCTTATATCTTAAAAGCACGTTTAACCATAAAATAGTATTTCGCTCTGGGTTTCGGAGGACATACGACATAGCGTGTGTGGCCGAATTCTCGGGAGCCCCCTGCGCCCACTGCCGAAGACCCTCCTGCCACTGCTTCAAGGGGCCCTCCTGGCTCGCCCGCTTAGGTCCCTCTTAGTTTCCCCCCCGATAGTCAGTACTAAGGGCACCCAGAGTCGCCAATCTCTGGGTCTTACCTTTTCTCTAGCGCCCTACCGGGAGGTTATCAGCCCCCCCACCACGCCAAGGTAAGTCTAGGCCAACCGAGATAATTTGCAATTGCAATATGTAATTTAACATGTGATTTACCAGCTGTTTTTGAACTTGCAGCTGCAGTTGGCCATAAAAGAGGACGGCGTCAACATAATTGGATACTCCGCGTGGACCCTGATCGACAACTTCGAGTGGTTTGATGGTTACACGTATGTCGAGTTCATACTTTTATACTGTTCAACGTTTTCTTAAATATATACAGCCTTACTAATAAAAAATGCTTAAACCGCTACTTAACGATTGAATAGTTACCCAGTAAATAAACTTTAAGTAAAGTTATACACGAATTACACAAAGACCCTACCAATAAACATTGTATTAGCTCTGAATAGTTTAACGTCTGCTTTACATGGCTTAAACATAGCATTGGCAATATTTTTGCGTTACGTTTAGAAACCATATTGTTTGATGTGTTCATGGAACTGCAAATAATGCTATTTAAATGATAAAACTACATCAAGAATGCAAATAATTCGTTATATTATTATTTATTATTGTTTTGGATATATTACATAGTAATTTATAAAATTATTGTTGAACGTTCACCTGAACTTAGTATTGGCGACTTCAAAACGAACGTCATCCTTCCTTGTTTGTTTATGAGCTGCCTGGCTGTCAATAATTGTTACTTCCGGTGTGTACGTCCAATTATTTTATTAACTTTTCAGTGCTTTAGTTTACATATAAATTTTATAATTTATATTTAAACAATGGCGAATAAAGTTACAAACCAAAAAATAAAGAATAATGTAAATGATATTTTTTTGATAAGTTAACTATCTACTACTATTTTGTACATTGTCTTTGGAAAATATAATATTGAACTTTTGTTCGTTTTAATTGACGAGAAACTTTTATATATTTTTCGATTGCTCGTAACTTGAGTTCTCTATTGCAAATCTAAGTAAATTTGATAAACCGTATAAAGCAAAAAAATATTAAAAACCAAGATACGAACCCAAAATGGACACCTGTCATGCACTTACACAATAGATAAACTACGGTTCATGAGTGAATAAGCCCTGTGTAATTTTTCTTCTACGCTAAAACAGACGTATACAACCGATTTGTCAGAAATGTTTTATTGGTAGCCCAATAGCTTGCATCACCTGTATAACGGATATATACACCTGAGCTTATCTTTATTAGTAAGGCTGGTGTATAGGGATCCTACCAAGACATAAGGAGCTCAAGCCAACCTCACCTGCAAGTGGTGCACCTGTCGATCAACGGACGATGCTCTGACAAACATAACAGTGCACGGTAAGCGGCAATAGGCTCGCCACCTATTACGTGGGACTAACTTTATAATAGGCGAAAAGTGGGCGCGTAATAAGCCTCTGCCTACCCCTTCGGGGAAACAGGCGTGAATGTATGTATGTTTTCTTACATGTTGTGGCGCCATTATCCGTACAAGCGATGAATAATGCTGAATCGCGTAAACGGAATTACTCAAGCTTGTTGCTATATATATAATACCCAACCCCGGTGGTATATTTTACTTTGGTTGGGAGAACGCCTCGATCCTACAAGTTCAACATATCTCATCCATCCGCTGCGCCCTCCACAGGTCCCTCTTAGTTTCCCCCCCGTCAGTACTAGGGGCACCCAAAGTCGCCAATCTCGGGGTGTTACCTTTCCCTAGCGCCCTCTGGGCCCTACCGGAAAGTAACGCCGGGAGGGAGTAGGGGGGGAGACTCTGAGTCCTTTGCTTAAGTCCCGGGATAATGCTATATGATTCATTCTATTCTTTCTTTTTTGTGTGCCATAAAGATTAAAAAATAAAATCTCTTCAAAAAGTGACTTTGAAGGAATAATAATATCACCAACCATATTTACTTATCGAAATATTTAAGCATTTATAAACTAGTTGTATAGCAACTGTCAGAAATAAGCTTTTTTTAATGATTTCAGGTCAAAGTTCGGCCTCTACGAGGTAGACTTCACGGACCCCGGTCGCAAGACAACGCCCCGGCTGTCTGCCAAGTACTTCTCCCGGCTGGTAAAGACTCGCTCGCTCGCCGCCGCTGCTAAATATAACTACGATGAACTGTACACCTTGTTTTATTTATCTACTTTATTTTTTACCTAGCGGTCGGTTACCGCTGCAAAATGCCTACCCAGGAAAGACTCGGTCAGCAAAATGATTCTCAGGTCAATTCACAGACACCGACCCTAACATTGACGACGCAGTCATTATCCGCAGGCTGCGTAGACCGTCTTTAAGTGGAAAATATTTAAATGTAATTAATACTAAGTCTTCACTTCTGCCGGCAGAAGTAACGGTAACTTTTCTGGTAGATTTTTTACACTTAGTGTCCGAAAACTTAAATATCTTACGTAATTCTATTTTTATAAAAATAAAATTTAGCTTATATTACTCGTGGATAATGTAGCTTTCAAATGGTGAAATAATTTTTAAAATCGGTTAGATAGTTTTTGAGCCTATTCATTCCAAACAAACAAAGTTTTCCTCTCCATAATATAAGTATTAGATTTATGACAAAAATGATTTATGTTAGATTGTGTCAAAAAGTTGGTTGCACCAAAAGCGCCATGGCTACTTGCCATGCTATATATTATATATGTCGAAACACGCTCTAACGCTCCTGACAATAAAGTCAAAGTCAAAAGTCAAAATACTTTTTATTTCATAAACTATTACATAGTACTTGAAAACGTCAAAAATTCTAAAAAAAATAACAAAAATAAATAAAATATGATTATACTAAAATCACGAAGCTTAGATTCACTTGGAACCAAACAATTTAAAAAACAAAAAATATTTAAGTGTAAGTGAATCTAAGTGCCAGTTCCGAGCCACCGCTCTGTAAGAAGAACTGGCAAGAAACTCACAGGCTATGCTCTTTTAAATTATCGATTGGTTAGTTACAATCTTCATTTGTCTGTTACGCTATACAATGCAACATATATGCTATACAATAGAGACGTGTATCGGTCTTTTGGATGCTTACAACTATGTAACGCTGATTGTACACACAAAAAGACATAGGGTTTCCTAAGATCTTAGGGGCCCAAGCAAACCACACCTGCAAGTGGAT